>JANAVB010004998.1:11498808-12098808 GCA_029216955.1 Iris pallida | reverse complement strand
ACATGTTATGTATTGAAAGGAAAGATCCAAGAAATGATTAAATCTGGAGCTATCTCTCTTACTCCAAAAGAGAAGACCGTCACCTCCAACGTCGTCTCTATGCAATTTGGAGATTTCCCTCCTCAACTCCTTGAAAGTGGGATTGTTCCTATTCCCAAGGCAACTCTTGACATAGTGAATCTTCTTTCTCCACAGTCTGAAGGATTAGTGCCAATCACTTTGGAAACAGGGGAAATCATGTGGATCCATCCTGATCTAGTGGCAGATTTTGAATCGCCTTCTCCTCAAAAGATTTCTTCTCAAAAATCCAAGAAGGCTGGAAAGATCAAGTCATGTCATATGACTTCTCTTGGGTCTACCTCTGACACAGAGCCAAAAGACAAAGAAGAAGCACTTGTTAGTGCTACTCGAACGGGGAAACCTTACCTAAAGGATTATTCTAAAAATCCTGAAGATCCTACTGATATCCTTTCAGATGCTAAAGATGCTCCTAATGTTCCTCCTGAAGAAGAATCATCCACTGAACCTGTTCCTCCCAAGCCTACGGCTCTGGAGAAAGGCAAACAACAGGCTCGGTTTGATAAGCCAATCAAGAAGTCTTCTCCTCTTGGACTTCAGAAGCCTTACAACTTCGACATTTTGGCTCAACTTGCTAATACTCCAGCTAGAATGTCCCTTTTTGAACTTCTACGTCTTTCTAAAGAAACTCGGGAGACTTTAAGTGAAGCACTTCTACAAGCTGACTCTTATCTTGCACAATTGAAGAAGCCAGATGCGGAGCCTGCCACTTGCTTACATTGCAACAGTGTACTGGAGATTATCCCAAATATCTCCTTTACACAAGACGACATGCTACTGGAGGATAATCGACATGACCGACCTCTCTACTACACTGGTTATATTGATACGATGAAGATAGATCGTATCCTCATTGACCCAGGGTCTGCTATAAGCATAATGCCAAAGAGTTTGTTGGATGAACTAAAAATCCCTCTTCACAAGCTCTCCAAGACGGTTACTACTATCTTGGGATTCAATCAAAGCCGAAGTGAGCCTTTGGGAAAGATTCATCTGAAGCTTCAGATAGGCGATTTCAGATCTAAAGTCACTTTCTATGTGATCGAGATCATGGGATCCTATAATCTTCTTCTGGGGAGGCCCTTTCTTCATGAAAATAATGTGGTGCCCTCTACTCTTCATCAATGTTTTAAATACATTAATAGCAATGGAAGAGTACAAAAAGAAGTTGCTGATATAAATCCCTTCCATGTGGTTGAAGCTTATTTCAATGATTCCCGAATGTACAAAGAAGAGTATACAAGGATCATACAAGCTATGGAGAAAGAAGATGCACAAAGTGAGACTTTAATAATCCCTGTTAAAGGTCGAACTACTCAGCAACAATCTCTTAAACCCTCTGGAGAAGATTCTTTCATCATCCCAGTGAGTGGATGGATCTCTCCGTTACCTCAGTCATCTACTCAAAATACACTGATCATTCCTGTCAGTGGGCGTACTACAGTTCCTGTATCTTCACAAGATACTCTGCTAATTCCAGTTGGAGGGCGGACTACTCTTCCTACTCAAACTTCAAGGGAGCTCACCTCTTCTGAGCCATTTGTTATCGATCTTAATCGAAACGAAGCTTCTTCTTCTTCTCCCCCTTTAGTCATTGACTTGGCTAAAATCTCTAAGGCTCAGCCTTCTCCCAATGTAAATATTGCTGCTTTTACATTTAATAAAAAGTCTTCACCTTTGCAGTACGTTGATGTGTGTAATTATGTTCATAGTTATTTACATTTGTTAGATGACTTGAACACAATAACCATAGGAGTTGTACAGACTGTTCATACAGATGTATCTCTAGAACCTGTACAATCTTCATACTTTCTAGTTCCCAGCAGAAAGCCAGGAGACATTCCAATATTCTTCTACAAAGGGCCTCAAAATCCTTCTGATCTTGAAGATGATGACAAAAATGATGATACTGAAAGATTACAACTACGTCGTTATAGTCAGCAATCTAGAGACATCATCAAAAATATGGGCTATGACTTCAGGACTGGCCTCAATGATAGAAAAGGAAGAAAAATACCTGTCCGAATTTCTCCTTTGAAATATGGAAGGACGAAATGCGGATTGGGTTATACTGCTCATACTCCTTTCATCAATATTATCCATAAAGATCCCGAGTCTGACGAAGATAAGAGATCTGATTCTTCTAGTACCACTTCTTGGGATTCCGATACGAGTATCGGTGACTTCTATTGCAACCTTCTGTCTTCCAATATGGTTTCTATTGACTATTTTGAAAAATGATTCATACTTGACGGTTCATCCGTTCATCTGACGGTTTGACCGTTCATTAATACCTGACGGTTTGTCCGTTCATCTATCCGACGGTTTGTCCGTTCATTATAATCTGACGGTTAACTCGTTCATTCATCTAGTCTTTTGATTTCCGAGTCTAAAGATCATGAAAAATTGAATTCAAAGATATTTTTTATGTCTGAATTCTATTTTTTCCAATCAGTATTAAACTAAGATCATTTCTGGTTTAATATCATTTGATAGAATTACAAAGTTCGTTTGTATATCCTATTCTACTGAAATATGTCATGTATTATTTACCTCTGAACATATTTTCTATGAATCTATCATTTTCAAAACAGCAAAACCAAAAATCAGATCAAGGATTTTTATTTACTTTCATTCCAGAATCAAAACATGAAATACAAGTGAAAGTGAAGATAAAAGAAGTTCACTCATTTGGAGTTATCAGCTCCCTAATACGATCTAGAACAGCAGTCAGTTTCTCTTCATGAGTTTTTCTAACTCGTTCTGCTGCTACAACTGAAACATTCTGTTCATCAAAAGTAATGATGGTAGACTGGCGACGACTAACTTCTTCAATCTGTTCCGCCTGCATCTGTTTTCGTTCCTTCTGAAGAGTCTTACAGCGTTCAACTTCAGAAATATAAGCAGTAGCAACCTCAGCTTGATCTGTTTCCATGACAGCAATGCGCTCCTGAAGACGAGCTAATTCCTCTTTCAGTTTCTTCAGCTCTTCAGTCTTGGACGCTTTATCCTTCTCCAGAAGCTCTACTCTTTGACGAGTAGCTAATATTTCTTCGCCCTTTTTTACTAATTTCTCAGTAGAAGAGGCAAAAAATGCTTCAAGAGCTGCTTGTTGGGACTGTGCTTCATGCTCTAGTTGACTAATTTCAATTGCAGTTAAAGATTAAAGATCTTCCTTCTTAGTCTCCCAGTATTTTCGGATAGTTACTTCCAACTCATCCAGGAGATGTTTGAAGAAGATGCACTGAGATTCACAACCAGCATGACGCAGCGCCATGAGAGGGAACTTAACCATAGTTCGAAGATCAGAAAATGGCATAGCTTCATCCTTCAAGAAACGTCTGGAATATGTATCTAGATATGAGTAAATGATATCTGAATACATTCCTAGAGTTCTTGTTAACCCAGTCTCAAATCCAGGAGTCGTTGTCATCATGGAAGAAGAAGCTTGAATATTCTCTATCCTCGGAACAGAAGTATGTGCCACCGGAGAAGTTAAGTGTGAATTCCCTTCATCGGCATCAGCCTGGATAAGCAGAGTATGAGTCGAACTCATTGCTGTAGCAGTTCCTACAGTTAAAGAAAAATGTAATCAGCATTTAAAGAAAAAAAGAAACAGCGAAAACAGAATTTGAAATAAAGTTCTACCTGGCTGAGGTTCATACTCGGTATGTGGAGGGAGTTTTGCTTCTTCTCGCAGCCGGTCCATAATTGTATCCGATACCTGCTTTATATGGCTGCTTTCAGCTCCAGAATTACTGGGTGCTAGAGCGTTGTTCAGTGATTGAGCAGGTTCAGGGCTAAGTTCCATTCTGTTCCCCTTGACTTTGTCTTCATCATAAGGAGTAGAGGTGCCAGCATGCCAGTCTTCTCCTCCTTCAGTTTCTTCTTCTTCTTCTTCGTCTTCAGAATGAGCTTCTGATTCAGAATCAATAATATTTACATCTTCATGAGTCTCTGGAACAATGACGATAGCAAGCTCAGTATTGGCTGCCGGTTCAGTTGTCTCTGGAATATCGGATCGAAGAATGATATCTTGACAAACATTCTTTAACAAATCATCAGCAGCTGATAGCTCAGACGCCGGCACGTCTTCATTGCCTCTGGCCAAAGAAATGTTTTCTTCAGCTTGAAATTTAGGAACTTCTGGCTGTTTGATAGCTTCTTCCGGAACTGTTGCTTCTTCAGAGTAATCAATCTGGTCATCCAGTGCTTGAATGACGCCTTCTCTCCCATGCTCAAATGGGATTATCCTCATCTCCAAGGGTTCAATAACTACTCCACTTGTGGTGGGAGCAGTTGTTTCCTGAGCTTGAACAGACTCTACTTCAGTCTGTTCAGTTGAAGCTGTTGCAAGGTGAATATCATCAGATTCGGTCTTCTCAGTAGAAGCTGCTTCATTGATTTCCGGCAAAGCTCCTCCACTCATGATTGTCTCTAGGAGTTTATTGCCCTTAATTTTGCTGACAGACTTTTTAACATATTTGCCTCTCGACCTCTTTATCAAAGGAGCGTCGTCTTCATCAGTCTCTTCATCCTTATCAGCGGCATCGTCTTCATCAACTGATATACCGCCCAAAGATGAAGTAGCAGTCACTGAGACCCCTTTCTTCTTATTCTTGGATGTTTGAGACCTAGTACTCCTCTTGGAGATGGTCTCAGATTCGTCACTTCTCTTCCTCTTAGAAAGAGATATAAATATAGGAGGAAGGACCTCATTAGGAAAATTTCCTTCCTGGAATAATTCATAGGGAGGCTCAACTTCTGTTGTCTCATCTTCGGGTTCTGAAGGAAAGTGCTGAATAACAATTTTCTTCTTTGACCTCTTCGATGGAGCTGGATCATCCTCTGCAACAAAGGTCTTCAGATTGAAACTCGGTCTGAAAGTGCTCGACGACACATAGAAACGTGCATACGTATAAAGCATCTTTGGCCCCGAGCTAGACAAAGGATTAGGCATAGAGAATACGACCTTTGTATCTCTAGCTGCAAAATATCTCCAAGCTCGAGCTCCGTCAATGAGTCCTCCGCGAGCAGATAAACAAGTAGTGGCGTTCCCAACATGGAGTTGGTCATACCCAAATTGTTTGGCAAATCGACTTGGTAAATATGGTTCCAGATATGCCATTTCTTCGTGACGATATACTAGATGAGAAGGTCGGATCCTCTGTAACCATTGGAAGGCTACATCATCTAGTCGGTTTCCCATATCTCCGTCCATCATATTTAAGGGCATACTTTTATAGCCCGATGGTGGAGGGACACATTGGATCGACCAATGTGATGCCCTATTTAATACATTTTTGCATTCTGGGAGGGTGTGAACCTTCCAGAACGTCTCTCCAGAGTACCTCTCCAGAAAAAGACTGCTACTCCCTCCTGCCCCTGGAGGTATCAGACCATCATGATGAAGGAGAAGCCAACCATATAAAAATGTGAAAGGCATCTCTATCCTTGGGAATTCTTCAGTCATCAGCCTTTGAGCAGACAGCTTGGTAGTTACAAAATTCCGAAGACCTACATTTAGTCTGCAGGTCATCGCTGATAATAAGTCCAGCCTGTAACCATACACAAGGCGTACCGCTGCAAAGATAACACCTCTGTGTATTCTGTCCAAGAAACTGGAGTCGGGAACGATGAATCTCCTTAACCACAGAGATAGGAATCCGGCCAAGTGACCGTTCCTTGACAGATTCTTGCCACTCTGCCGCACATAAGAGCTGAAAGTGGTTCCAGCTTTGAACTCGTACCAATCTTCAGTAATGGTGAAATCCTTGCAGTCGTATTTCTCCAGCAAATAAATGATCTCACTCTCAGAGAGAGGCTTGAAGTTGCTAATCTGATAATACCTCTTTTTATTTATTTTCCTATCATCCTTTTCACGGTTCATGAAAAGGTAGGACATCCACTTCTGAATGTGGTTGCCAGCTTCATCCTTGGAACCCTTGTAATATAGGGTGCATGTGCCAAAATGGCACATCATCTCTTCAAATAGATGGACCATCTCTGGGTTCTTCTCTGACAGAAAGTTCAGTTCCTCTGTCGTAGGAACATACTCCTCATACGGCAGCGAGCCTGAAGGCAGGTGTGAGATGTATTCCATCTCATGAAGGGCGAAGCCCATCTCTCCTTTTGGAGTCATAAAAGTCCCCGTCCTGTGGTTGTATCTCTCAACTAAAGCCAGGAATAGGAAGGGGTTGGGTTTAAAGCCGTAAGATGAGTTGACGACAGCATCATAAAGATTAATCTTCTTCAACTCAGTTCCAAAATTTTCCAAAGCCCAGTGGACCAAAGTCTTCCATCTCACATTCTCCTGATTCATTAGGCCATTCATCCTCGGCGTTGAATCGGTCGGATAGAATGCATTCCGGTTTGACATAAATTCATTTATGAATATGGGCATCCTGAAGGGCATCACTATGGATGAGTCTTCTGGTGGTATACATCCAGGCTTCAAACCCCGAAACACTGATACATGATCCTCCGGGGCACTAAAAAATCCCTCTTTCCTGTAAATAATACAGCTTGCTTTCGCCTGCTGATATTCAGTCAAATACCAAGACATCTTTCTCGGATAGCTGGCATGCATAAGTCTCATGATTGACAAGCCCCGGGAAACCTTTGGCCAATACATGGGTTGTTTCACATCACCCTCAAAGCAGAAGCACACCTTCTTCCTAATGCCTTTTGGCTGAGATTTTTGTGCTATAGCATCTCCAAACAAGAATGCTGGTTTCTTATGGGATACCAGATCTAGACTTTGGAAAGGTTGTCCATTCATCAAGCAAAGTAAGGTTGTGTGGTCTTGATTAGCCAACAGTGATAGTCTTGCTTCAGGAAGATCAAAATGAGGGAATGTTATATGAGATAAATCATGCTTAAATGAAATACTCAAGCACCCTTCAAAATCTGCTTCTTCGCTTCGGATGTTTACTACAGAAAATGACAAGAAGACAAAGTCAGATATACCTATGTCTATGCGTGTATTACAGTATTTGAAAAAAAATTCAAAAGTCACGCAGACTCCACATGGATATATTACTGTGACATGCTGAGTGATTTATTCACGTGGATGATTAATTCACGCAAAGCTCAGACAGATTAGGATGAAAGTCACGCATCATTTGCCAGAATCATATTTAAATGGAAAAGTTCTTCCACTAATCTATCCAGAAGATGACTCTCAGAAGCCGGCGTGAACAATTCAACATTGACATCTCTGTCAACATGTGAAAAATTATGCAGCGTCATCCTGAAAGCTGCGTGACTATTTCAACATGGACATTTTTGCCAACGTGAAAAGTCACGCAGAATCATGAGAACCATGCTCATTTACACAGAGCTTCGTAAACACGAAGATGTGAAGTATGGCTGACCCTAAAGAGGGGGCATACTTTATTAAATATCCTTTGCCCTAAGGAGGGGGGATATATTTCTGAAGTTTAATATCTTAAGATCCTAAAAAATTCTATGTGGAGTTCATATTCATCGTCTTCGACAGTTTGTGTTCTTCCATCACTTACGATGCATTGGAGCTCGCGGGACTTCTTGTCGAGGAAGTCTGTCAGTTGTGGCACGCGACGAAGTCGCAGGGGCTTTCCCCTTGGCCTAAACATCAGCTTTTTTGGGAGCCATTGCTGCAGAAAAAGTAGAAGAAGAAGTCGGAGAGGAAGGAGTTCGTTGGGGAAGATGAAGTTCTCTTCTGTGGGTTCTCTCTTTCAAACGCAAGTAAAGAAAGAAAGAAGTAATCTATGGCTTATTTTATAGGCTCATAAAGAATTCTAAATGACGGTCAAGTCATTATTGCCTCGATATTTAGAGATTTGCACGGGATCCTAACAGCACAAAATCCCAACAGTCTAAACATCTCGGAGTAAATCTCTCATTTTGGAGTCATCTCAGCGTGACTAAATCCATTTTATCATCTCTGTTTTCAAAGTATTTCGAAATAATTTATCATTTTTCGAAAACTTTGAAAGGGGTTTTGTAGGCCTCAAAAATGAAGTCACGCTGAGTTGATCAGAACAAGTCACGCAGAGTGATCCAAGAAGCAGCACAAAAGATACGCTAAGTTCTGCCTGGCCATCTCCTTTAGAAGTCACGCAGAGACAGCTCAGCCATACGTCAGAATCATAATGACTGACAACACAACAGTCGAGAAACGTCTCCTCGTATGCCACGTATGTACAGAACTTGAGAGATCATCGCCGTCTATTGCGTGATTTTCGAAATCTTCTTCAGCAAGACTCAGCCTTCGTCAAGTTGGCATACCAAAAGGGTTTCTTGTTATTTAATACGACTGACAAAGCAATCACTGTCAGAAATTTTGTGTCAGTCGAGATACGCCGAATCAAGACAGCTGGCAGTTCTATCTCAAGTCTGCGTGTATTTGTGATCTTCATCTCAAGTTTGCGTGGATTCTGAAGTTTTTCTTCCTCAAGTTTGCGTAGATTTTTGAGTTCTTTGCCTCGAAGTCTGCGTGGATCCTGAAGCTTCCTGTCCCAAGTTTGCGTGGATTTTGAAGCTTTCTACACCGAGTTCACGTGGATTTCGTCTTCAACAAGTCTGCGTAGATTTTATCAAATTGGAGTACGTGGCAGCCATGCCACTGATCTCTCGCCTGCGTGTCCTGTAACTTGCACACGACTCATGCATGATTGCCATGTGTCCAACAGTTACAGGTCACGCCCAGTAACTGCTCACAGCCTTGCGTATGTTAAATCCTGCGTGATTTTCAACTAAGCACAGGCTGTGAAGACAGTTATCTTTTCGGTTATTATTTTTGACTATATAAATAGAGTTCTTTTTCTCATTCATTGTACAGATACATTGATATCTACTATCAAAATTTTGAGAGCTTTTCTTCTTCGCATAGTCCAAGGGATAAAGCGATCGTCTTCTAGATCGGATTCCTACAGTTGTAATTTTCCCAGAAACACAACAAATAAAGAGAATTTTTTTATAGAAAACAAAGGTAAGGTTGTCGACAAACCTGCGAAGACGGTTCGACCATTGGTCGACCGAGCGCGATGAAAAGCAATTGCAAAATCGCTCTCGCGCAGCACCTGCTGCTGTCGTCGTTGTCATCTCGTGCGCTCGCGTGCGCGCGTCTGGCCGACTCCGGCGTGTCGGGGCGGCGCGCGTGGTGGCAGAGCGTGCGCACAGGTCGAGGGGCGTGAGTTGGAGGTGACGGCGTCGAGTTTGGCCTAGGGTTTCGAATATTTTTTTCTTCCGCTCGATATATATACACTTGGGTGTGTTCAAACACAGGGGTCGGGGCTCTCGAACGGATGGGCTAACTGTTACTTGTTCGGGTTGGGAGGGAGTTCAGCTGCTATTGCTGGCTATCACTTGGGGCCGGGCCAAGTGTTCAATTGGTTTTGTCTAATTCATATACAAATTCGAGCCTAAGTGTTCAGCCTAATTCATATATTATATATTAGTATATAGCTATTTATATATCTATACCTATTTGTATCTACATACAAATATATTTATGTATGTACACAAGCACACATATACATGTATACTATATATTTACCCACTCCTACATATATTTATATTTATGAACATAAACGTATAGCTAATATATATTTATATTTATAATCACATATACGTATACACGTATATATTTATATAAATATATATACACAACTACCTATATAATATATTATATATTATATATACATATATGTATATATATAAATCTCCAAAAATCCCAAATAAAATCTTGACACTTATTTATTCATAATACTTGACCTGTTTATATAAATACGAACTTATATAACAGGTATTTGATTATGAGATAATATAACAATTGGTAGTAAATGATTCCTATTTAATACAACCTTCAATATTACTAATAATAATACCAAATACTACAAATAGCAATAGACCAACTAAATAGGAGCAGTATTGGTGATCCATAATACTCTTACTCTAATTGGGTCCACAGGAAAATGGTGCTAGTATTTTAGAAATGACATTCTAACATATTAATGCCATTTTATTATGCATATAATTATTTTAGAAATATTTGACAATATAAAAATAAAATACCAATTACTTGCATCTACCCAGAATATGACTATATGGGTGTTCTTGGACGCATTATAAGTCTACACGGGCTTGGGCTCAGTTTGGGTTCAACTTGACTGATTTGGTACAACCGGGTCTCCTAAACGTTAAATAACAATAATAATAAATAATTAAATTATTTATAATGGTCATGTCACAACTTGGCCTGGTTTTCCTAGTTCGGACACCGCTATGGCTCGGCCTCTCTTACCATGGCTCGGCGGAGTTCTAGGGCACGGCTTGACGAGGGTTTGGGAAGGGCGTGTGCGGCGGATGGTCGAGCGGAGGGGCAAGGTTCCGGCGACTGGGCGGATGGGCGCGGCGAGGGTTTTGGGAGTCGGGTGAGGCAGAGGGTGCGGTGAACGGCGGACGGCGATGGAAAGGGGGTTCTCGGTGGCGGATCGAGGAGGGTTTTTCTGACGGGGAGCGGAGAGAAGGGCGGTCGTGGGAGCTCGGGTGCGGCGGCTAGGTTGGCGAGCCGGAGGGTGGCCGGCGATGGACTGTTCGTGGAGGGTAGTGGAGAGGCGGAGGGCGATGGAGCTGGGTCGTCGGGGCTTGGCGCACGCTCGCCGACGCAGCAGCGCTCGGCTCTCGTAGGCGGGGTGCTGACGCACGCTCCGTGCCGGTCCCAGATCTGAGCGGCAGGCGCGGAGAAGACGTTGATGGTCGGAGATTAGATGCCTCGACGTTCGTGTGCGGAGGAAGGCTGGGATCAGGTGAGGGTTTGTGTGTTCGTGATTTATTTTTGTGTTTTTCCCTGTCGATTGTGTTTTTGGGGTCGCCGATGGTGGCGGGGCGGTGGTTTTGGTGGCGGCGACCGGGGTTGGTCGGCCGGAATTTATGACGGTGTGGTTGTAATGCTGGCGATGGTAGCAGTGGAGGTTATGTGGTCGTGGCTGGTTGGTTGAGTGTTGGGCGTGGCAACGGGTGGTGTCGACGGTGGTACGGCGTGGTATTGTTGTAGTCGGTTGGGGATGATGGGAACTGGAGGTGTTTGTTGCAGGCATAGTGGCGGACGTCGGGAAGTTGGTCATGGCGTTGGCCAAGCTGGGATGGACAGGCTTGGGTGGTGAAAGCGGTAGCGACGGTGATGATGGTGGTAGGTGATGGCCAACGGTGGGATGGCCGTGGCTTCGTCGAAGGCGGCTTGGGAAATAGGATTAGGGTTTAGGATTAAGACTAGGGTTTGTGTCCTATGTGATGACGATGGTATTGATGTAACTGTAAACAATGGAATAAGATTGGAAAGACACTGACACGGTGCACACAATTGTGGTGGAGATTTGGAGAATAGAATACACAGATGAGTACCTGCCTATTTATAGGATGTAGGAATTCTCGGTTGGATAATGATTATGAATAATTTAAACCCAAAATAGATAATTCGTAATTAAATTTAAAATCCATCAAATCCAAATCCAAATCAAAATCCAATTTCCAAATACAAATTAAATTTGAATCTAATTAAATTTTGGTTTAAAATCAATGGGATAATTCAAATTTCAAATATTAACTATTTAAATAAATCCACAAATTTAAATTAAGATTTTAAATCTTCACAATAATTTTGAAATATATTTTCCAAAAATACTAATAATAATAATTTCGAAAATAATAAATCTTTTTTTTGAATAATAAAATATTAATTTTATTAAATTTCAAAAATACATTTTTATTTAAAAATAACTAGTAAATTATTTAGGAATTATTTACGTATGCACAAGAATATTATTTATTATTGATAACTATTATAAACGGAAGACTTTTTATAAATAGATAAAATAAATGGACTTGGAAATATTGATATGATAGCAAAAATAATCATTACATATATTATGTTGAAAATAGAAAAAAATGTTTTTCTAAAAATATGTACGCTCGCACATAATCGCACTCGTCGAGCAATCTCGAAAAATAAAATTTCGTGCGCGACGCACAATACGACTACGCGACGTACAATACAAAATTTTAAATCAGTACCAAAATTAAAATAATAAAAAAATAGTAGAAATTTAGGGATTTTATACTGGGGAAGTCCGCGCTCGACGCAGGAAGGGCAGCGGCCCTCCGATCAAATCCGACAACCGGGGGTCTATAGGAGGGAGGTCCCCCGCTGGGGGGACGAAGAGAATCAGGATAAATCTGCGGTAATAAAGGAAAGGGGAAGGAGGTCTGTAATGATGAGAGGCAAATGCCTACAGGCCCATCGTCGCTTGGCAGGCGTGTACCCCCAACTGGATCGTGGGCAAAACCATTATCCTGGGGGAGATCTGTAGACCTGCGCCGGCTCAGAAGGAAGTTGATCTACAATACGTAGAGCTGAGCGTCATAAACAGTGTCAGGGTGGTAGAAATCACAGAAGATGATATCCAGGAAATGACTGAGTATTGGAAGAATACTTTAGTCCTTTACGTGATGGGCAACAGGCCGTTCTATGGCCAAATCCGGGCGTTTGCGTATAGGGTATGGAAGCCGAAGGAAGACGTGGAGATCTTCTCCCGTGAAAACGGATTCTACTTCATCAAATTTTCTCTCCTTGAAGATTTAGAACGAGTTCTTGAAGTAGGCCCGTGGACTTTTGACGGCAGGTTAGTGGTCCTAAAGAGGTGGTACCCGGAGCTAAATTTCGAGAAAGATAGACTAACGAAGGTCCCAATATGCATCAAACTGCCTTGGCTCTCGCCCCAGTTGTGGAGTGTCCCTTCCATTATGAAAATGGCGAGCATGGTGGGGGTCCCGATACGTACTGACATCCCGACGGCAAGAAGGCAGAGATTATCGTATGCCAGAATCTTTGTAGAAATCTCGACGACTGATGCCCTCCCCAGGAAAATCGATCTTGTTCTCCCCAATGGTGAGTGGCTTTCCCAAGATGTAGATATGAGTGGGTTCCCCCGTCCTGCTCCCTCTGCCAGTGCTTCGGACATACCAAAGTGCAGTACAGGGATCCTCTAGTGGAGGAGGACAGAGCCGAAGTCCAAGTGGAACAGAAAAAAGACATAGGCCAGCAAAAAGACATAGGCTAACAAAGTGGCCTACAGGAACAGGTCATTAATTCAGATGGATTGAACCAGGAAGACGATGACGTCCATATGGGGACGGAACAAAGTAGTGTAGATAAAGGGGCGGATGGTGTAGGAATTGATGGCCGTAGTCTTTCAGTGCTTGGTAAGAGACACGAGATGGACCTACCTGCTCACACGGTAGAGGGGAACACCCTTGCAATGGTATTAGTGGAAGAAGCCAACCTGAGGGGGACTATATGACATGACCGACTGAACACGGAAGGAGAAGTTACAACAAGAGCGGCCAAGAGAGCGACCATTCTCGTAGGGGATACTGTTAGCGACGGGTCTGTCCCCAGTCGGAACAACGAAAGGGAATATGACCAAGCTCTGACACGGAAGAACCCGAGGTGGACGCTGCTTGTGAGAGAAGCTTCTCAACTATAAAATTCCTCCAACTTATCTACTAATCCAGGTGAAGTGGCTACGATCAGCACTAGCGCTGAGATGGTTGCTCCTCCAAACTGTCCGTTGGAGTGCATGAGAGATCTAAAGGACACCCCCACTCTACTTTAATGTTTGTCATCTCCTGGAATGTCTGGGGAATGAACTCGATCGGTAGATGGAGGGAAGTTCAGAATATGATGAAGACACATAAGTGCTCGATAGTCGCTATTCTTGAGAGTAAAATAAAATCAGTTGAGAAGATAATCAGAAGGACCCTGCCGCACTGGTCATCTCTGCACAATAGGGAGCTATGTGATTCGACTCGTATCTGGATCATGTAGGATATACGTATGTGGTCAAGACAGGTAGGCCTTATTATCGAACAATTAGTTCTCATGGATTTCACTAATAAAGGCGGGCTTCGAATTCAATTCGGCGCTGTCTATGGTCATAATGACCGGAGACAGTGCTTCCAGCTATGGAAGGATATTATTCAGGTAGCTAGTCTTAACGACAGACAGGTTCCTCTGTTGCTGAGTGGGGACTTCAACGCGATGCTGGCAGAGGAGGAGAAAAGGGGAGGTCGGTCGGTCTCGTATTTCATCTTAGCTGATTTCTGAGACTGCCTTATTTCCTCTGGTCTCTCCTGCCTGGCGAGATCTGGCCAAGTATGGACATGGAGCAATAGTTCATCTCTCAACCGCGTTGTCTGCCAACTCGACAGAGCTTTATGCAACAACAGATGGATGGAGATGTTCCCGGCTAGCAAGGCGGAGGCTCTGTATTGCGGCACTAGCGACCACTCACCTATCTTGATCCGATTGGTCCCAGCGGATCCTCCACGCCGGCGTCCATTTCGATTCAATAACGCCTGGCCGCATATTGGGGGCTACCAGGAGGTTATCAATAGAGGTCTATTAGCTGAAGTTGCTGGCAACCCTCAATTTCGGTTGACTCGTTGCTTGAAAAGGGTCAAGCAAATGTTTAAACATTGGAATCGCTCCCGGCCGCTTGAGGATCTGCAAGCCAAGGAGAGGGAGCTTCAACACATTCAAGGAAAGGTACAGGCGGACCCGTCCAACTCTGAATTGGTCGACGGTGAGCTCAAGTTACAAGAAGAAGTTCGGCGTCTCCAGTTTCAAGAGGAGGTCCAGCTCCAACAGAGAGCCAAATACAGCTGGCTTAAAGACGGGGACCGCAGCTCTAAGTTTTTCTATGCCATGGTCCGGGCGCACCTTTATCGCAATAATTTTGGTCCTCTCATGGATGATTCCGGTCGAGCCATTACTGCTGCTTGCGACCTGCAAGAAGAAGCCATTAATTTCTACAACGCCCTATATAATCAAGCAGGCTACATAACGGAGTTTTCGAATATCACCTGTAAAAGGGGTAGTCACTGAGGAAGGCAATAATCTGCTTTAACGAAAAGTCTCCATGGAGGAAGTCGAACAAATTATG
The DNA here is from genome assembly GCA_029216955.1 of Iris pallida. NCBI lineage: Eukaryota > Viridiplantae > Streptophyta > Magnoliopsida > Asparagales > Iridaceae > Iris > Iris pallida. The sequence continues at coordinate 12,083,743 of JANAVB010004998.1, read as the reverse complement.
AAGGAGTCGGATCCCAACAAGGCGCCCAGTCCCGACGGGTTCAACTCTGCATTTTATAAAGCCGACTAGGGCCAACTGACTCGTGCTGTAAGTTGTCCAGGACTTTTTCAAGACATGCAGATTATTAAAAGAGATCAACCACACATTTCTTACACTTATTCCTAAAAAGGAAGGGGCTTCATCATTGAGTGACTTTCGACCTATTGATTGTTGCAATTTTATTTATAAAATTATCACTCATCTCATGTGTATCAGGATGTAGGATATTATGAGGGGATTAATCTCGCCCAACCAGTCAGCTTTCATCAAAGGCAGATCTATTGCTGAAAACTGCCTCCTGGCCCATGAACTTGTACGGGACTTCAACAAAGCTGAAGGAAGGAAAGGGTGTGTAAAACTGGATCTCCGCAAAGCCTACGACATGGTCAATCGAGACTTTGTCTGTGAGCTTCTTTGTAATATGGGTTTGAGAATTGGTGGGTTGACAGAATTCGTAAATGTATCAATACCCCTACGTTCTCTATTCTTATACAGGGCCAGCCACATGGGTTCTTTGGGAGTAATAGGGGCCTGAGGCAGGGCGACCCGCTTTTTCCCTACTTATTCACCATAGTGATGGAGTATTTCACATGCATGATGGACATTACAGTACATAAGAAGTAACTTACTCCTCTCTACCGGCACGTGGACCATATTGTCTCACATCTGATATATGTCGATGACTTATTAGTATTCCTTGAGCCATCAAGGGGGAGTATCGACATTCTCAACAAATTGTTGGAGGAATTTGGTATGCTGTCGGGACTCCATCTCAACCGGGAAAAAAGCCAGGTCTACTTCAACAAGGATTGCCAAGGAAAGGAAATATGGTCGAATTTATTAAGAATTGAGCAAGGTTAACTCCCAGTAAGGTACCTCAGTCTCCCCCTTTCGATCAATTATGCTAGGGACGCTGACTGTGAAGGATTGATACAGTATGTTCAAGCGAGATTAGAAGGGTGGCAAGCCCAAGTATTATCCTTTAGGGTAAGAATTGAGCTTGTGCACTCTGTCATTATGGCTATAGTTGCTTACTGGCTGCAGGCTATCCACATTCCAGATAGGACTATCCAGAAAATAGAAAGACTATGCGCTAATTTCATTTGGCGAGGAGGTTACCACACGATTGCTTGGGACGAACTATGTCGAGCTAAGGAGGAGGGGGTATTGGCATGCGCTCCTTACGAGTTACAAAAGCTGGTATAGAAGTTTCTTGAGGGAGAGTCCTTATGGGCGCGATAGACCAGAAGTAGATATGTGAGAACGGACAACTTCTGGGCCCTCAAAATTGACAACAACTTCTTGGTGACATTTAAAAACATGCTGCGTATTCGACACTCTTTGAAGACTAAAATTACAAGGGTTATCTACAATGGAAGAGCGACCAACTTGTGGTTGGATCCTTGGCTTAACCACCACAGCCTCATTGACAGGCTAGGGTGGTCCACGTTCGAGCTGTACGGAAGGATGGAACCACTGGCTGTGTTAATCCAAGATGGGTCGTAGAACCTTGGCGCCAGGCCATTCGGCCACTGGCTGGCAGGGGATATCACAAATGTGCCTATCAAGCAAGGGGACGGGGACGATCAGGCCTGTGAAGGTGCTGTAGATGGTAAATTCTCATCCAAAATTGCATATGAGAATTCCCGTCCTCACAGTCCTGCTTTAGACTGGACGACCATCATTTGGGCCAAGGGTGCGGCGGTTAACTGGCAAATGTGCGTGTACAAGGTGGCACGGGACCGGTTGCTAACCAAGGAGCGGCTGCATAGATTTGGCATCCCTATCCCCGATCAAATGTGTGTCCTCTGTGGAGTAGGCCGAGAGACTAGGGACCACCTCTTCTTCCAATATCGATGGACTGGGGCTATCTGGAAAAATAGTCAGATTCGTCTTGGCTAGCCTACCTCCCATGACAGTGGGTTCCAGGAAGTCCTGCAGGAGATTGCTGCTTTGAAGACTCGCGGGATCAGTCTATACAATAAAGCTAGAATTCGGCTTCTCTCAGCTGTATGGCACGTCTGGAGGGAACGAAATATGAGAATCTTTGATGGTGTTCAAACGTCCATGTACTCTATACTGAATAACATAGACTGTGATACTAAGATTATTGGATACTAACAACTGAGGGGTATATTGGCCTCTTGTGTGGTTGTTTGTAATTACTTTTCTCAGCAATAAAGTACCATTCTTCAAAAAATAAAAAATAAAATCCGACAACCCTAGTTTATTATTCTAGCCTTCTTTGTGGTTTGATCTTGAAAATCCTCCGACTTCACGAGGCGATTGCGATCAATCTCAACGTCTGTTTCGTGTGCTATTTTTTTTTGTTCAAAGCATATCGAGGTTTGGATCCCTAATATCTAATTTGTTTTATGGAATTTTGAGTATGAATTTCTGAATAATTATTTGAGTGTCGGTTGTCCAAAAATTGATGTGTCGTACGATTTTCGAGATTTTGGGAGATTTTGAGCTTCGATTTATGATGCGGTAAAAGTTTTGGAAAGTGACACAGAGATATACGACATATAATTTTTCTAGAAATTAATACGTTCATCTAGTATTCTAATTAATTCATAGAACTCAGCTTTGGCTTCGATTTGGTCACGGTTAGCCATAATGGTGATAACTTTTGACCAAATCATAATTTAATGGCACGACCGATGTTGGCCAATGGTCATGGTCAAACCTGATTTTAATAATTAATCTAACCCTGTCCCGATATAAGGGCTACTTGACAATTGCTGACAACTACCGTTCAAGACATGAAGCCAGTTTGCCATTGAGTCTGTATTTTCTTATCAATATAATTTTTATTATTTATTGAGTCTAGGAATACGATATACATCGAGTCATACTGGCAAATAGGCTATCCCAAAATATTTTTAAAATATCCTTGTTTTGAAAATAACCCATTTACAAAAAGCTTCTAAACTGCTTAACTTTTCAAAAATCCCAAAATCTGATTTGTAAAAACCCTAAAAATCAAACTCTGGACACCAAGAGAATTTGGCCCGAGTTCAGACCGAATTTGCCCCGATTTCGGATGGTTCCTGTTGGATTTTGAACTTGGTCATCCCGTAGTTACGGATGCAACAACTATTTGTCGAGATTTTCTCAAAGAATTATGCCCGAATTCTCCCTTGGAAAACCTATAAATAGAGAAATTTTTTTCTCATTTCAACACACCTCTCTCTTCTCTTCTCTCTAAGATTAGTATGTTATTCTTAAGTGTTCTAAGCTATTCATTTTTAAGTCCCAAGCTAGTTACAATCCTCTAGTCGATTTGCCAGTGTGATACGGTCTAGAAGTTTCCGAGTGATTGTAATCAGAGGCTTGATTGAAGAAAGACACTTCACAATTAAAGTTGGTCGAGTATTTCGGATCAAAGCTCGCGTTGTAGAAGTTGCAAGGACTTCGGATGAAAACTTGCGATATTTTTCCTTAGTAGATTTCAACTGGAAGCTGGAGTTCTTCCGACTGGACTAGTCCTCACAAGAGGAAAACCAGTATACATCCTTGTGCTTGCATTTTCTCTCTGCTCTCTACTTTTCATTTACATATCTTTGATATATATATTCTATGATCTTGCTTCTAACATTTTTAATAGCTAAATTTATGCTGCCTACTCTATTCACCCCCTATAGAGTATAGTGCTTTACATTTCGTTCCTACAATTGGTATCCGAACGGGTTATACAGGTAAAGCGAGGTAACACTGTTATTATTTTCTTATAAATACTGTTGTAACATAGATCACTATATCACACATGGCAACTATGAAATTCACAAGTGAAGGCTAGGCCACAAACAGACCCCCACTGTTTGATGGTACAAATTATACATACTAGAAAACACGCACGAGTTTCTTCTTAAATTCTCTAGATTTTGACTTATGGTCTATTATGGTTGATGGCTATAAAAAGCCTTCATGTATTCTTGTTGATGGTAAGTTGGTTGAGAAACCCTAGGACAAGTATACTGAAGCTGAAAAGAAACATGCCAGTCTTGACGCACATGCTATTAATGCTTTATTTTGTGCCTTAGATATGACTGAATTTAACAGGTTGTCAACATGCACAACCTCAAATGAAGTATGGAAACTTTTTGAAGTTACTCATGAAGATACGACACAAGTCAATGAGTCAAAAATCAGTCGACTTACTAAGGAGTATAAGGCGTTCAAGATGAAACAAAAAGAATCTGTCACTCAGATGTTTACAAGATTTCTGGATATTGTAAACCCTTTATCTTCTCTAGGCACAGAATACAATAACCATGAGAAGATTCACTAACATGTACGAGCTCTCATGAAGAACTGGATTCCAAAGGCTACTGTAATTATTAAAGGAAACAACTTCACTACTATGTCTCTTGAAACACTCATGGGTAAGCTACTTACTCACGAGTTGGAACTTCATGACTTTGAAGAAGTTGCACCAAAGAAGAAGTCGATCGCCCTCAAAGCTCAACACAAAAGATCTGTCGAAGATGATTCCAACGACAATGACTCTGACTCTGAAGATCAAGCTCTCATAGTAAGAAAGTTCAAGAAGTTCATGAGATTCAATAGAAGAACAAAAGAACACAACAACAACAATAGCAATAATGAAGAAGATCCAATCTGCTACGGTTACAAGAAGAAAGGACACATTAAGAAGATTGTCCGATAGCATCTTCATCAACCAAAAAAGCAACAAGTATGAAAAGGGTTACCTGAAGAAATCAACATTTAGAAGGCATGCCAACACAAGCATATGGCATAAAAGTGAAGCCAACGACTCAGAAGATGAATAATCAATCGACGCTGCAAATGTATGCTTAATGGCATATAATCAGGTAAACACTAATCCCCTGTTTGATACATATAATGATTTTACCTTTGGACAGTTAGGTGAAGCCTTTAGTGACCTCTTAGGTGACTACAGAAAACTGCGTAGCAAATACCAAAATACTAAGAAGGTACTCAAAGAGTACAAAGGTGAAATTGGAAGACTTACCGACCTATTAGCTGAGGTTAGAAGTAATGATAATACTAGTGAGGTAGGTGAGCTCTCTTTTGTCAAGTTGCAATTATACGAGACCACAAGGCCATCCGAAGAAAAAGACAAGACTATTACCAAACTAGAGGAAGACCTACTCAAAGAGAAGAAAAGTCTTCAACAAGCACTAGTTAAAAATGATGCACTCACTGCTGACTATAATAAACTGTATGAAACTTACAAAAAGTAGAAATTAGGTTAGAAAAACAGCCTAAGGTTGCTGCTTCCTACCCTAACATGTGTCACTTACCGAAACACTGGAACACTGTCAAACCCAATACTGTCAGACCAAACCCAACCAAACCTTTGTCCAAGAAGACTAATAGGCATGCATTCTATTATAAATATCCAACTAGAAGACCAAGACCTACCAATCATGCACAACACTCTACATTTAACACTCAACATGCTAGATGTCATTATTGTGGCACCATTGGTCATATCTCTTGAGCATGTAGAGTAAGAAAGCTAGTTGATTTAAAATTATGTGCATGGATACCAAAGACTAATATTTCAGGACCCTAAAAGAAATGGGTACCAAAAGTTTCATCTGTAAATTTTCTTGTAAGTGGAACACCCTACACATGCTAGAAGAAAATGGATCATCAACAACGGTTGCTCACGGCACATGACCGATGTCGCTTTATTATTTGCAACACTATCGAAGAAGAAAGAAGGATACGTCTCCTTCGGTAATAATCTTAAAGTGTATAGTAGGTATCGGCAACATTGGTAAGGCTCCCTATCCTGTGATTAAAGATGTTTGTCTAGTAACCGAGTTAAAACATAACCTACTCAGCATAAGCCATTTAGCTGACCATGGTTATGGTATTAACTTTTTCAAAGACAAATATACTATAGTTGATAGCTCAACTGGTAGTATCATCTTTGAAGGTATTAGGGAAGACAATATATATGTTTTCTATTTATTGGAAGAGGCTAACAAAATAGGTAGATACTTAATCGCCAAGAATAATGAGAGTCAATTATGGCATATGAGACTCGTTCATACAAATATGGACATAATTTCAAGACTATCCACAAAGAAGTTGGTACGAGGCTTACCGGACATCACCTTCAAGAAGGATATAGTAAGTAGTCAATGCGAAAAGAACAAAGCTACCCGATCCACTTTTAAGTCCAAGAACGCTGTAAGTACCACTAGACCTCTACAATTACTGCAGATAATTTTATTTGGACCTAGTAGAATTGCTAGTATAGGTGGTAAGTTATATGCATTTGTGATAGTAGATAATTTCTCTAGATACACATTGGAATATTTTCTAGCACGCAAAAATGATGTGTTGTCTGAATTCGTCTCCTTTTGCAAGAAAGTTCAAAATAAAAAAAAGATTCATAATCACTCGTATTCGAAGTGATCATGGCGGAAAATTTGAGAATGCAGAGTTTGAGCAATTTTGTGACACATACGGTTATATACATAAGTTTTTCTGTCCTAGGAATCCGCAACAAAATAGAGTTGTGAAACGTAAGAACAGGACTCTATCTGAAATGGCTATAGTTATGTTGAACAAGTTTAGTCTACCTAAATACTTTTGGGTTGAAGCTGTCAATACAGCTTATTATGTTCTCAATAGGATTCTAATTCAACCTAAATCGAAGAAGACTCCCTATGAGTTATGGTTTGATGGAACACCCTCAGTTTCTTACTTTGAAATCTTTGGTTGCAAATGCTTTATTCTTAATACTAAAGATAATTTAGGAAAGTTTGACGAAAAGGCCGATGAAGGTATATTTTTAGGTTATGTAGCCAAAAGCAAGGGTACCGAGTCTTTAACAAAAGAACCATGATCATTGAAGAGCCAATGAACGTTACCTTTGATGAATTGAATCAACAGATAATCGAAGATGATGATGATGACGTCAGTACACCAAGCACTGCACCTGCAAAACCTTCAAGCACAACATCTGCAGATCCATCAAGCAGAGCACGTATAGAACCAGAAGCCGGAACTAGCTACCTTGAGAGTCTTCCAAAATAAATAAAGTTTATGGCTGACCAACCTAAGGACTTGGTAATAGGTGAGATTACTAGGGATGTAAGTACTCCTTCCTCTAACAGAGATATAGTTTTCTCTGTTGCATTTATTTCACAGCTAGAATCCAAAACTATTAAAGAAACATGTAGCAATATTTTTTGGTTAGATGCTATGCAAGAGGAATTAAACCAATTTGAACGGAATAAAGTTTGGGAACTTGTTCCCAAGCCCATTGATCATCTGGTCATTGGCACCCGCTGGGTATTCCGAAATAAACTCAATGAGAATAGTTTAGTTACTCGTAACAAGGCCCGACTCATAGCTCAAGGATACAACCAAGAGGAAGGTATCGACTACGATGAAACCTATGCCCCAGTTGCGAGATTAGAATCCTTTCACTTGCTTTGTGCATTTGCATGTTTTCATAATTTCAAACATTTTCAAATAGACGTTAAAAGTGCATTTCTTAACAGTTTTATAAAAGAAGAAGTTTATGTAGCTCAACCTCCAGGATTTACCAATTTCAAAAATCGTGACTATGTTTTCATATTGAAGAAAGCCTTATACGGTCTAAAATAAGGCCCTCGTGCTTGCTACAATTGTTTAAGATCTTTTCTACTTGATAACGATTTTATAAAAGGGAAGGTTGACACTATACTATTTATAAAATCTTTGAAAGAAAATCTTCTTTTAATTCAATTTATGTTGACGATATTATTTTTGGATCTACTGATGAGTCTCTTTGTCAAATTTTTTTAAAGTGTATGCAGAATGAGTTTGAGATGAGCACGATGGAAGAACTCAAGTTCTTTCTTGGACTGCAAATCAAACAAACCAACAATGAGACGTTCATTAATCAAGCCAAGCACACAAATGACTTATTAAAGAAGTTCAATCTGGAAACCGTCAAACCTATTAGCATTCCAATGGAAACTTCAACCAAGCTTGATATTAATGAGCAAGGAAAACCGATCGACATACGTAAATATCGAGGTATGATTGGTAGTTTACTTTATTTAACTACTAGTCGTCCTAATATAATGTTTAGTGTTTGATTGTGTGCAAGTTTTCAAGCTAACCCTAAGGAATCACACTTGTGCGCAGTTAAGCGTATATTTCGATACCTTAAAGCCACTTCTATCGGCTTATGGTATCTCAATACCACATCCTTTAACCTAACCGGTTACTTGGATACTGATTTTCCTGGATGAAAAGTAGATAGAAAAAGTACTAGTAGCACGTGTCATTTCCTAGGTAAGACTCTAGTCTCTTGGTTTAGAAAGAAGTAAAATTCTGTCGCATTATCAACTACTAAGGCTGAGTATATTGCAGCAGGATATTGTTGTGCACAAATTTTGTTGATGAAGCAAACCTTAGAAGACTTTGGTTTACAGTATTCACACATACCCATTTTTTGTGACAACACTAATACTATTAATTTGACTAAGAATCCTGTATGTCATTCTCGCACTAAGCATATTGAGATTTGACATCATTTTTTTAGAGATCATCAACCAAATGGAGATATAAACCTTGAATATATAGACACAGAGAACCAATTGGCTGACATCTTTACAAAACTATTAGCAGAAGATCGTTTCAATTGTTTACACCAAAAATTAGAAATTTTAGATATCAATAATAATAATTGATTTTATTTTATTAATTACAAAAATTGTTTTCGAGACAAGCCTACAAAGGGTCTGTCTGTCACCACGACCAAGGTCGAAGCAAAACGGTACTTAAGCATTCCCCGATGATCTCTGTTAGCTGGGACAGTACCCCTACAGCTAATCTGAAATAGTTATTGCATAACAAAATTTAATTCATAAAAATAATATTAATTATATTAATTAAAATTTAAAATAACTAAACTTTGAATTAAATAGTTGATAAAAGGATTGATGAAAATAAAGTGATATATTTTTTCTGCACAAAAATACCTTAACAGAACCCCAGGCGAACTCGCACCGAATTCGGCCCGAGTTTGGCCCAGAGTTCTGTTGGTGTTGGGTACTTTTAAGTCGAATTTGAATGTGGCCCTTCCTATTTATCACCTTCATCTCCTCAAAACATAGCAGCAGCCGCACCCAAGAGCTTCAAACCCTAGATTTTCTTCATTCTATTTCTCACAAATCTTTTGGAGTTTTCAATCCATATTTTGGATTCGTGCGTAGAATCTCGTTCTCCTCCATATACTCAAATTTTAGAAGGTAAAACCTCCTCCTTCTTTCTGTTTCAATTTCGTAGATTTCTATATATTTCTAGAAATTATTCCTAAGAACTTCAACCCCTTCAAGAGGAAGAAAACAGCGGCAAGCGAATAAGCCTCATCTTCAGATCCGATCTAAGGATTACCCTTTTTGCCTGTTCAATCGGACGACGAGGCATTAAATGGGTTTATCTTCCAAACCCTTGAAAAATCCTTATTATAGTATATGGATTTCTCGGTTTGCAACATATGTCCCGACGTACTGATTAAATAAACTATTTTTCTGTCCCATCGGACTTACTTTGAAGCATTAGGGTTGCACAACCTTGTCACTCATTCATACCCTATTGCAACTAGTGCTATTCATTAATTTTATTACAATTTCACCCTTGACACTTTTACTGTTAAGAGTAGTCTTGCTAAAATTGATATTTAATTCAATGATGTCGACTTAGCAAAAATCCTTGATATTCCAAATGAAGGTGCTCTGCTACACGATATCACAAAATTTGAATTTCCAGAAGGCACAACTTTAAACAATTTCAAGAATGAACTCTGCTCTCCTAATCGAGTTCATTCTTGAAAGTTTAAAGCTGCACATTTGAACTTATCTTTTCTATAAATTGTGTTCCATCGTCTACTCCACTATCTTACCCAAATCCACTTCCAAGGACGATGTGACTATCCTTGAAATGTCTGCGTTATAGCATATTCGTAAGGGGCTTCCTTTCTATGTCCCCAAGACGATCATTCTGATGATGGATCGTTGTCGCAAAAAGAAAAGAAACCTTGCTTACGCGATGGTCCTTCCAATCATCTTTCAACATTTTGACATTGATCTATCCACTTATACTCGTGACTCTGAGCCCAAGTATCTTCAGCTATCTCGTCATAGCACAGCTGTTCCTCCTCCTGCTTCTTACTGCACCACCTCTACCTCCTTAGGATTACCCTATGTCTTTGAGGGTATCCACCTGCACTTATTTGATATGCGACATGCTCAGCTAGATGAGCTCAACTCTTTTTGAGCGTTTGTGACTGACACATTGAAGGAACGCGAGTTCCGAGATGCTAGTCAGTTTTAGGCCCTAGCAAACTCTCTTGCGGATCTATGTTCCACCCAGATTGGTCTGTATGCTAGTTTACTTCTACGAGATCCCACTGTCTCTGACTACCAGTATAAAGATGAGGCAGTCTGTCACTTCTTTGAGCCTGACAACGCTTGTGACTGGTACCGTGTTTTGGTGCTACTCCATACCCTTCTTATGGAGCTGACACTTCTAGAGCTGGTCCTTCTAGACATGGTGGCACTACTGATGCTGATGATGATGACTCTGAGGATTTTTTTCTAGACGCTTTTGTACTTTGTCTAGATGTTATCTGGTTAGACTCTTTATTTTATCTATGTATGCTTGGAAATGCTCCGACATTTCAAGATAGTACTTTATTTTTATTTTATTAGCACTGTGACTGTTTACTGAGTTGATACATTTTTAAACTCTTATTAGTATATATTTACTATTTTATTGTGTATTGTTCTCTCTCTTATTCTTGTATGCATTTTTTTGTAGCATTTATCATCTTAGTTTATGCTTCATTCATTAAACTGCCTATGAAATACATGTTATTCTGTCTATATTTTTTTTTGTATTTCTTCAACGTTCGTTACTTAAGCATAAATTGCGGGGGAGCTTTTCTCTTTGCAATTATTTTTTCTAAGTGACAACGGAAGAGAATGGATCTAACATCTTTTGCAGGATACATGATTTTTTTTGAGAAAACATTATATACAAGTACAAAACAATTCCTTACAAATTTTGATTCTTTTTAAATCAAAGATCTAGATGTTATATCGGTCAAGGTTTGTCAATTATCAAAATATGGAAGATTATTGGCCCATTGGTCATAGTCAAACCTGATTTTAACAATTGATCTAACCCTGTCTCGAAGCCAGTTTGCTATTGAGTCTGTATTTTCTTATCAATGTAATTTTTATTATTTATTGAGTCTAGTAATACGATGTACACCGAGTCGTACTGGCAAATAGGCTACCCAAAATATTTTTAAAGTATTATTGTTTTGAAAATAGCCAATTTACAAAAAGTGTATAAACTGCTTAACTTTTCAAAAAGCCCAAAATCTGATTTGTAAAAACCCAAAAAATCAAACTCTGGACACCAAGAGAATTCGGCCCGGGTTCGTACCGAATTTGCTCCGAGTTCGGTTGGTGCCCGTTGGATTGCGAACTTGGTCATCCCACAGTTACGGATGCAACGACTATTTGCCGAGATTCTTTCAAAAAATTCTGTCCGAATTCTTCCTTTGGAAAACCTACAAATAGAGAAGAATTTTTCTCATTTCAATACACCTTTCTCTTTTCTTCTCTCTAAGCTTAATATGTTCTTCCAAAGTGTTTTAAGCTATTCATTTTCAAATTCCAAGCCAGTTACAATCCTCTAGTCGACTTGCCAGTACGTTATGGTCTAGAAGTTTCAGAGTAATTGTAATCAGAGGCTTGATTGAAGAAAGATACTTCACAATTGAAGTTGGTGGAGTACTTCGGATCGAAGCTCGCATTGTAGAAGTTGCAAGGATTTCGGATGAAAACTTGCGGTATTTTTCCATAGTGGATTTCAACTGGAAGCTAGAGTTCTTTCGACTAGACTAGTCCTCACAAGAGGAAAACCAGTATACATTCTTGTGTTTGCATTTGCTCTCTGCTCTCTACTTTTCATTTACATATCTGTGATATATATATTATGTGATTTTGCTGCTAACATTTTTAATAGCTAAATTTCTGCTGCCTACTCTATTCACCCCCTCTAGAGTATAGCAATTAACATTTTGGTCAATGGCGTGCCTCGATTTGTGTGCCAAAAGTTTTAGATCTATAAAAACTATTTCTATTGGCTAAAAACTATGTTTTACAATATTAAATTATAATTTTAAAACTATTATTGTAGAATTAAAGGATATTTTTTATACTAGTTAACAATTATTAGGAGCAACCTATTTAGCCACTTTCGTAGAATCTAACTTGTTAAATTTATGTGTCGGGGTAGATCTGACAACATCTTGAGTCACGAATTCATCCTTTTCTGAAGCAAGACAAGTATCATTATAGCCTACATTACCTTTATTCTATGCTGCATGTGTTCAATTCCTTGACATTGTTGGTTTACTTTTTCTATTTTGGTGTACGAGAGTTATCATCATACATGAACACCTAATAATTTTTGTCAATATTCAATGTCAATGTTTACTCAATGTCAATGTTTACTGTTCAATTATTAGGTGTTATCTCATACATGACCACCTAATAATTTTTGTCAATATTCAATGTCAATGTTTACTATTCAATGTTCAAGTTTAAAGTCAATGTTAAAGTGATCATGTTTACTAGTAAGAGGGTCGGGAGGGGGAATATAACTAGTATGTATGTGGTCTATGCAATGTATAAGTTTTTCCAATGTTAATGTTAGTAGCAGTTGTTGCACCTCACGTACGGACTGGCAGATATCCTAACCCATCCACATGTGGAACACTTGTATTCTAAAACACACATCACTTGATTCGTGTTGACATATTATCTAGTGGTTCATTTTATATTACTCATGTTCTCATATTATTTTCGTATCCTAGTTATACTTTCAACTTTTCCATATCATAGTTGTACTCTCAGACTGTTTCCAATATATAGTGGTACTCATTTTTTATCATGTTATATTCATCTTTCTTTACTGTTATTCTACGTGCTTGTATATTATACTATGTAGTGTAGCGTTATGGTGACTTACTCCAATCCTGACTGGATAACTATTTTTCAGCTTTAGACGATGTAGTTTGACCCGAGGTTTATGGTACGTATGTAGGTGACACTGACGTTACCAGTGTGCCAGTTGCTTCTACTGATGCAGAGTAGCATATCTCTTCCGTATGCTATTTCATATTATTCTTAGCTAGTAGATTTAGAGGACTTTAGTTCTAATTACTTTTAAATTTATTTCTAGCGGGTTTGTTCCCGAGACTATCTTGAGTTGTAGTGGATTTTTTTATAAATTATTTATTGAGATTTTAAGTTTAATCTCTTTGTCATGACTTAGTTGTGGATGATATATGTGAACTGTGTACTTTTTATTGATAATGCTTATCATAGACAACATACTACCGCCGATGTTGCGGTATCTGCTAGGCTTGAACATGTACTCGTATCCCAAAAGTGGGAATGGGTCATGACATGATGATACAGTCATTCTTTTGTTTACTTACAGTTCATTATTACCCATGATATGATTACCTGTTTACCTGTTTTCCTTATTGTTCTAGCATTACTTTCCATCTTATATTTTTATTAATTATTGTTCTTATAGATTTTGTTAATTTAATAGAACTGTTGCCGGTTTATGTACTTTGCTCCAATCCTTACTGGATAATATTTTTCAGAGGATCTCAAGGACTTCTGTCCTACTTATTACAGACCAGAAGTAGATGGATTTATCCCAGGAGCCTCAGGAGAAGCTAGTTCCCGTGGAGGAGACACAACTAGTAGTGACATAGCTATCATTTAGCTATATAGTGCTGGATTTGTTTCCAGCCTCTAGGACATTGAGTTGTTATTGTTTAAGGATATATTGATGTTGAGACAGCTAGACTCTTAGACTTTTCGATGTTAATTTTTAGATGTATATTTCTTGACTTCTCTTGGATTCTCATTTCATATCATTATCGTCCCATTTATCTCCTTTATAGTCTATTGTAATTGAGTATGAATATCATAATTATATTGTCCTCCTTTCGGAGTTAGGACACCATTGACTGATTATGATGTATGTTCATGAGATGTTGATAGTTAGTATTGTTGACCTAGACAACGTTCTACGTCGTTGATATGGCGTAGGCTGGGCGTTGCCACACACTCATACCCGTAATCCGGTTACGGGTCGTGACACATTTTTGTGGTGGCCCATGCAGGCCAGTCTTCACAAATAGTATGAAGTCGTGGTAGTATTTAGGATTAGTTATACTACTGCGAGCCTGCCTTGGAATAGGATTGATGTGTTGTAGGAAGTTTTGATACTCAATCACAAATAGATTTTTTTGATAGATTCCTAGGTTAATCTCGAGAATCCTACCTCACATTTGTTTCCTTTCATCTTGAATATATGCCCGTTGTTGAACTTCATTTGTATCGAGATGAGTTTATGGACTATATCAAGGGTATATTCTGGTAGTACATACTATGCATGGTAGTGAGAACTGTAGTTGTCCGTGTTGGTTATAGAGTCTAGAGTTTACTGCAGCTATATTAGCTGGCGAGGCAAAATTCTTGATCACATGCTTTTGGATATACGTATCTTAGTTATGGAGTTTAGAATTACTCGCAGCCATAATAGCTGGCAAGGCGGTTATTTCGAACAACATAATTTTAGATCTATATACCATAAATATGGGACCTAGAGTTATCGCAGCTATGCTGACTGGCGAAGAAAAAATTCTGGATAACATGATTTTCGGGCACAAAAGTATGATTATTAGATTCTATTGTAAATTGGTTCTTGAATAATCATCTCATCTTTACATGTTTGAATTCCATTATTATTAGATTTTGTTTAGTTCTGTGCCCTTTGATAATCTTGTGTCTCTCTAAAATTGTTGATTCTTTAATTTTGTCAGAATATGCTAGTAGTTTTGCTAGAGATTTATAGAACATAAGTTGTAGTGGAGATTTTATCATTAATGGTTAGTATAAAAGTATTGCTTTCTTAGGTAGACCGGCTAGGGTTTGAGATTATATGAGTATCAAGGAGATCATAGGTAAAATTCTATGGTGGAATTTTTTGACTAATAGCAAGAAGGATATATTTTGAAAATTTAAATTTTGACGCTGCCAGAATGATAATAAATATCGTTATTTCTGCGATTGATGACTGAGATAAAACTGATGAAACGATCATGATAAAATCAACCAATGTGGAAATATGACTGAAGATGAGAGACAAAATTTTGATTGAAAGTACATATCCAAGTTGAGACAATAAAGGTAAAAATTGAATGTAAGTTTGGATGTTGTAGTTATGGTAGCCACCTAGCATTTGAGTTTGAGTATGATTGATTGCCTATAATATAGAACGTATATTGACCCTTAGGAATTACTTAAATTGGACAGATAGATTAGATATTAGGAAACCTGAATACTGAGGATTTGACTTGGAAAAGAATTACATTAAGATAATAAGATCAGAAGATGAGCAAGAGACTTTATGGTGAATGCTTACATTTGATTTCAAATTTTGGGAACATTATATAAAGGAAGAAAAGATTAGTAGAGGATTATGTAATCGAGGACATAATTCTATACTTGAGAATTTTAAGGATAAGAAGGGATATATCGAGATCATGAGTTAAAATTAAAGGAAGAAATTTTATGAACTTGGAAAGATTGAAAAGAAAACAAGGTTGATGAAGGCAATAAGATTTGGTTAAGATGTCGATATAGGATACTTATAAAGGCTATGAGAAATTGAATTGAGAATAAAATGTTGAAAGGATGTACCCTTGAACGGGCAAGTTGAAAATTGAATATCTACGTTTGGTATTTAATGATAAATGGATCATAAAGCAACATAAGGATAATCATCGGTGGATAGAGGAGCGTGAACTTTGAAGGAGTTTTATGGTTATAAAAGCTAAAATCAAGAGATTTGATGAAAACTATAAAGGCTAAATATCAGAAGATTAGGATAAACATGTTATATCTACTATGGAAAAAGGATGAGTTATGTACCCTAACTTTTTGAGCCATGAGGTATTCTTCCTTTTTATACCAGAATGATTTCTATTCTTGATCGTGCCTATAACTTTGATTTTGATCGTGCCTAGATGCTTTGCATGATTAAGTGTCCCTGATTCTAATGATCATGATTTTATTTGATTTTATCCTTGATCATGTCAAATCATTTCGTTTATGTACCTTATCGTGCCTAGGTGATTTTGACTGACCATGCTTGAGTTTATTTCTGATCATGCTTATCTTTTAATTTCGAGGACGAGATTATTTTAAGGAAGATAAATTTGTGTAATTACCACTTTTTTAGAGAGGGGTATTTTTGTCATTTTTATATTATTTAATTTTTGTGAATAATTGTTATAATTATATATAATATTGATTAGTGAACTAGCCTATTTATTAGACTTGGTATTAGTGGACCCAACTATACTTGACTTGACCCATTAGTTCACTTAATTAGAGTAGTCATGATTAGATTAGTTAACTAGTCTTTTTTTTAGTTAAATGAAAAAAAATACTCTATAGGTTGTAGAGATTCCATTCATGACATGGAGAGGGGCTTTTACGTCTTATTAGATATTCCTAAAACCTAACCCTAACCCTAATAAGATTCTTATAAACCTCTTCATTCATTAATAGCCCCTTTAGCTTTCCTAATTAATTTATTCCAAATTAGAAGCAAACCCTAATCCACCCCTTTTCTCACTTTCATTCCAATGGAAAGCTAGGAGCTTGGAGCATAAGAGGAAGCTTGAAGAGGAGTCCAAGTAAGGAAGGGTGTGTCCGATTCAAGTCTTCTTGTGTTTGATTCAGAGTTCTCCAAAGGATTGACACATAAGTTCGGTAAATCTCTATTTTCTACCCATTTATGGTTAGGAACACCATATGGATCCATAGGAACCTACCCATAGGAATGTGTCACGACCCGCACCCAGTGTAGGGGCACGAGAAGTGGTTATGTCCAGCCTACGCCATAGTGTCGGCGGTAGAACGCTGTCCTAGGTCACATACATCTAATAGTTATAAGGTACCTGTACAGTATATACACTCTGAATGGAGGTGACATAATAAAGTACAACTCAATCACAACTAAGGAAGAAAGTACGATAAGATAGGATAGATGAAATCACAGAATCCACAGATGATAAATACAAGATAAGAGAGATAGCTAAAAGTCTAAGATAAACAACTCCACAAATCCAGAATAACATATCTCCAATTAAGTACAAGTGTATCCAACAGACAGAATGATAATAAGATACTAGTCTAGCTAACTAGCCTAGACTACTGGGTAATGTCTTCTGCAAGTGCTGGGTCCTCCTGAGAGTCCAGCTCAAATGTGTCATCTAGGCCTGCTCCGTAATAAGTGGGACACAGCTCCTCAAGGTCATCTGTAATATTTCAACAGGATCAGTCAGGACGGGAGCGAGCACAGTACATCTCACGCAGTTTATATCATGACAGGAATATAATACAGGCAATAGAGTAAGATACATGAAACGCTAAAAACATACTTGAGTGAAAGAGAAGACTGTAAAAAATATATACTATAAGTAAAGAGCTACAGTGAACTAGTGATTTAGAGTACAAGATAGACATATGAACGGCTCGATAATAAACATGAGAGGTTGTACATGGCTACACTACTTTGGAAATTGTTCACATGACTATTTATACTCCCCCGTACCCCAATCAATACACAAAGATCCGTTCAAGTTATGTTATTGTACATGATTTCACAAGGGGGCCCATAAATGGGTACACATGAATATAAACATGGGGGCTCCGTGAACATGAGAGTACATAAATCATGAGAGTGCACATGAATGGTGAAAGCACAGGAATACATGATGAAAGTGAATGCACATGACATGATGTATCCAATGCTCCCGAGGGGGATAACATCGTATGAAAAGATCCATATAGTACTAATCCGTGTTTCCATCGTATTAGCATCAAGTAAAATAATCTAGAGCAAGAATATAGTCATAGCAAGTATGAAACGGTCAGAGAATGTACTCGCCTGATATCCTGAGTGTCCGAATAAAATACTGCCTGAGGAGTGGTGTCTGGCTCCTATTCAGAACAGTACAAGTCACAACATATCCAAATTGGTAAACTAAACTGCTACGATGCATTCTACATGATGTTTGGGTCAATCTAGGCTAAAGTCAACCTTGGTCAACTCTAGTCAAACTACTCTAGTCAAACTAGGTCAACTAGGTCAAACCTAGCCCAGACAAGTCTCACTAAGCCTAGCCAGAATATCCTAGCAAGCACAATCATTCACAAGTCACATAAGTCTAACAACACACTAACTCATGTGTATATATTCCATATGCACAAACTTGCACATTAGGATACCCACAGGCTATACTACATAGGCCATGTGCCATATACACCTACATAGGCATGCACACATATCAATTTCCACATATCCATATACACACTATTTATAGACAATATGCAATATCTATATTACATTACATATATCATACTAGGTTATATATATATATATATATATATATATATATATATATATATATATATATATATATATATATATATACATATACATATATAGAAGATAGGGTGTCATGTATATGTGTGTGTGTGTCATGTGGTAGCAGTTTTCAGATTTAAACAGTGTACACAAGAAATCAGTATTGCCATTTCTCAGGAAACAGTGTGTCATTAGCTATTAGGGGTGTATGTGTATAGGGATGTCAGTGTGTATAGAAATCTGTGTGAATGTGTCCTCAGGAAAACATGCGACAGTTCAAATTTGTTGGCAATCTCAGATTTAATCATGAGTGTATGAGGCCATACTATTTCCATTTCTCAGATTTCAGTGGAGTGTGCTATATGTAGTATGGCATATCAGTGTCAATCTCAGGTTTAGTACTGTGTGTATGAGTGAACATTATGTGAGTGAGTGATTTGTTCTCAGGAAGACAGTGTGTAGATGTGTCCATATTGAACTATACTAACACAAAGCATGAACTCTATTACAACCTAAACTCAGCTGTTTATAGGTGAACCATATTGCAATTAAACCAAATCAAATCAGTGAACACAAGTAGCTTGGGGATTCTCAAGAAAACAGAACAATGTACATATTAACAGTGCACACTCAAAACAGTGTATCAGTTAACAATTCAAATGCCCAAATGAATTTTGAAAACTAAATTCCTATGCCAATCATAACCCTAACATGGTAGGTTAACCTCTGATATGTAAACAACACAATTTAATCACACAACAGTTAAACCTATATTAAAAATGCCAGGAAAACAAATGACAGTTTACATGTATCAGAATATTTAGAATTTCACAAATTCGAATTAGAATAAACAGCTAATAGACAATTTAGAAGGTTGGTAATGATTGTGTCATGTAAGAGGGTGTTCAGAGTGTGTCCCAGTGTCCACTAATTGGATACAACGTGTCCAAATCACTCCACATACACGGACAATGAAACTGTGCACTGACAGCGTCGTACATGCGTGTCGAGTGATCTAGGGACACGTGTGTCCTACCAAATGTCTCGTAATTGTGCACATGGGTAGAGGGGGTCTACGGCTACGGTTTGGTCACCCTGAGTCTGTCCAAAACGTGTCTTCGTATGACACGAAGTCTGTGTCATTGCGTGAATCCTGACAGTGTTCGAGCAGTGAACAACCCGTGTGGCTCAAAAATCTCACAAACCACAAAATAAAACCCAATGAAATTTAATAGCCTTTGTGTCAGTCATCTCCCCTACGTGCACGCCAATTTTGGTGTCACCACGTGCTGTGTCTAAGGAGGAATCGGACACGGGCAGCAAGACACCCGGCCGAGACCCCATGCAGTCCAGTACATTTTAGGACACAAAAGCGACACAATAACCAGCTCAGTCTTCATAAAATGTAATGCACACACATAGATCTAAGAATTCATGCAATTAGTTTTACAAAATATGAAAATCGAATCCTAAGTGGCATTCTATCAAACACTTGCACATACACTATGACACGTGTCCGATATGAACACCAAACGGACACGATTTCTAGCCAAATTTTAGGGACAACTAGGGGACACCTAGATCTAGGCTAGAATGCAAAGAAATCAGAATATTAGCACAATTTGAGGAGTTTTACCTATAGGTGCCAATGGCAAAAAAAGCCCCAAAATGGAGAGTTCCTCCTTGCTAGCTCAGATCCCCAAATTGATCCAAAGCTGGGATTACTCTCCATAAATAAAAAATATGAGAGTATTAGGCTCTAATACAAGAAACTAGAGTCAAAAAGGAATTAAAATAGAGAAACTATGGATTGGGAAAGAATAACCATACCTTTCTTTTTTCTATGTGTTCATTCAATACAAAAGAGGCAATAACTAAATGAGAAGAATATTTATAGGGAGGGGAGCCCTAGGTTGGCCGGACATAGAGTGAAAATTAGGGTTAGGGTTTAGTCTAATGGGCCATGGGCCAAGTTGCACTAGTCATGAAATCAATTCACAAGTCTCAAGCCTATGAACCTATTCATTAATCCTCCATTCAAATCTTGATTCTAAATGACTAACTTAGGTTGACTTTAAGTTAGACTAGGGTCACACCATGCTAACCAAGTCACCATAACAAAGGTTACATCTAGGTTAGTCTACAAAGTCATAAATAGTCAAAGTTAAAAGTATCAATCACCAATCTAATAAATTAAAATAAATTCAAAATTTTACAAATGACCAAAATACCCTCAATCTAAAATGTGGTAGTGACTAATCTACCCTCCTTAAAAGAATTTCGTCCTCGAAATTAAAAGACGAAACTAAACTGATGAGAAGGATAGACAATCATACCTCAAGGTCCAAAAAGATAAGGGTATCGCTCGCGCATCTCATCCTCCCACTCCCAGGTAGACTCCCCTGGAGAATGATGCCTTCATACGACGCGAACCAAGGGTATCACCTGGTTTCTCAGTACCTTCTCTCGGTGATCCAGAATCTCCACTGGCTGCTCTGGATAACTGTGAGTATGTCCCGCCTCAATCTCCGAATGATCAAGTACATGGCTAGGGTCAGCCACGTGCCGTCTTAACTGTGATACATGGAATACGTTGTGGACACCCACTAGTACAGGTGACAAGTCTAGCCTGTATGCCACATCACCGATTCTTCCGTAGATCACGAAAGGTCCGATGAAGCGCGGGCTAAGCTTCCCACCTCTACCAAAACGTATGGTACCACGAGTCAGAGATATCCGCAGAAAAACCATGTCTCTGACCTAAACATAAACAAGGTCTCAAGTTACTAAAAATCAAACATGATCAAACAAAAAAATAAACAACCTACTTCTAATCCTATCTCTAATCTGTACCTCAAACTCCAAAGGCCTCCGGTGGCTATCGGTCCAGTACCGATGTCTGTCCTGTGCCACGCGAAGTCTGTCCCTAATGAGCTTCATCTTCTCGGCTGCGTTAACAACCATCTCAGGTCCCAATAAAGCTTGATCATCAACATCATCCCAAGATAATGGTGTACGACACCTACGCCCGTACAGAGCCTCGAAAGGTGACATCTCAATGCTGGCCTGGAAACTGTTGTTGTATGCAAACTCCACAAAGTACAGATGATCCTCCCAGGATCCTCCAAAATCCAAGACGTACGTCCGCAGCATATCCTCGAGCGTCTGAATAGTCCTTTCTGACTGTCCGTCCGTCTGAGGGTAGTATGCAGTACTAAACTTAAGCTGAGTGCCCAAACTAGTCTGCATACTCCGCCAAAAATGGAAAGTAAAGCGACTATCCTGATCCAAGACAATGCTAACCGGAACTCCATAAATCCTGACAATCTACCGCATGTACATCTCTACAAGTCTCTCATTAGATGTACCCACTTTAAATGGCAAAAAGTGGGCAGATTTGGTCAATCTGTCTACGATGACCCAAATTACGTCTTTCCCTCCTAGTGTATGCGGTAATTCAGATACTAAATCTATCGTGATGTATTCCCACTTCCACTCTGGAATGGGCAATGGCTGTAACAAACCTTCTGGCCTCTGCCTCTCTGTCTTAACCTGCTGACAGACCAAGCACCTGGCTACGAAGCTAGCTACCTCTCGCTTTATTCCATACCACCAGACGTGCTCCCTCAGATCCCTGTACATCTTATTGGCACCATGATGCATAGAGTACTGAGATCTGTGTGCCTCCTGCGTGACCTATTTCCTGAGCTTTCTACTGGGCACACACAGTCTGGAACCGTGCCTCAAAGCACCATCCTCTGTAAGAGTAAACTCACCATCCACCAGCCCTGCTCGAACCTGCTCTCGGATACACCGCAGAGCGACATCCTCGAACTGCGTCGACTTGATCCTTTCTATCAAGTCCGACTGAATATAAAGGCCCCACATCTGCATCTGAACTCCAGCCACAATTACCTCAATCCCCAGGCTCTCCAAATCTGCTAGCAAATGACGGTCCATAGTCAAACACATGGCTGTCGGATACCTACTCAAGGCATCGACAACCATGTTGGCCTTCCCTGGGTGATACTGTAGTAACATGTCAAAGTCCTTCATCAGCTCTAACCACATGCGCTGCCTCATGTTGAGCTCCTTCTGTGTAAACACATACTTCAAGCTCTTATGATCTGTGAAGATCTCCACCCTCTCTCCATATAAATAGTGTTCCCACAACTTTAAAGCTAAAATCACTGCTGCCAACTCCAAGTCAAGGGTAGGGTAGTTCTTCTCATGGGGACGTAACTGCCTGGAAGCATAGGCAATCACCTTCCCATGCTGCTGTAAGACACAACCCAGACCCTTCTTCGAGGCGTCACTGTAGATAGTGAACCCTCCCGATCCTGATGGCAAAGTCATAATTGGAGATGTCGTCAGCCGCTTCTTTAACTCATCAAAAGTGACTTGACACTCCTCTGACCAAACAAACTCTGCGTCCTTCCGGGTCAGCCTAGTCAACGGCTCTGCAATTCGAGAGAAATCCTGCATGAACCTCCTGTAATAGCCTGCCAGTCCCAAGAAGCTCCTGATCTCTGCTACTGAAATCGGTGCCGACCATGCCTCAACTGCCGTGATCTTCTTCGGGTCCACTGAGATCCCATCTCCAATCACCACATGACCCAAGAAGTCAACTCTGTCTAGAAAGAACTTACACTTCGAGAGCTTGCCATACAGCGTCTCCCTCCTGAGTGTCTCCAGAACCACTCTCAAGTGCTCATGCTCCTCCTCAGTCTTCGAATACACCAGAATATCATCGATGAACACCACCACTAACTTGTCTAAGTACTGGTGGAACACCTTGTCCATCAAGTTCATAAATACCGTCGGGGCATTGGTCAGCCCAAACGGTATAACCAAGAACTCAAAATGACCATACCATATCCTAAAAGCGGTCTTCGGGATATCCTCCTTCTTTACCTTTACCTGATGATAACCTGACCTCAGATCAATCTTCGAGAAAACCCGAGCTCCGCTCAACTGATCAAAGAGATCATCGATCCGCGGCAGTGGGTATCTGTTCTTGATCGTGAGGTTGTTGAGTGCCCTGTAGTCGATACACATCCGTACAGACCCATCCTTCTTGGGTACAAAGAGTACCGGAGCACTCCAAGGTGAAGAACTCGATCAGATGAAGCCCTTGTCCTACAGCTCATCCACCTGCTTCTTAAATTCTACCAAAATACTGTTGTTCACTCGATAGACATGCTGAAAAATCAGTTCCACACCGGAAACCATGTTTATCGAGAACTCAACATCCCTGTCCGATGGAAGCCCTGGCAACTCCTCCGAAAAGACGTCCATAAACTCTGTAATCAAAGGATGTGGAGCTGCATGCTCCTCAATTGAAGCCCCGCAGAAAAGTCCGCTGTCCTGCTCCGCCTGCCGTCGGGTGTACTTGAACTCTGGCTCTCTTGGCACTCCAAACAGAACTCTACCCCCTCGGCAATCTATGCTGGCGTGATGCCTGCTCAACCAATCCATACCTAATACGATATCGTAGTTCGGTAGTGGAATTACGAGCAGACTCACCTCCAACTCTCGGACTCCCAAAATAATACTCCACCATCTACAAACATCACTCACAAGGATAACACCACCCTCGGTCGTGATCTTGCAGGTCCTAGGCAATGATTCAGATACCAGACAGTGTCTAATAGCAAATAATACCGACACAAAACTATAGGAAGCCCCGAAATCAAATAGTAAAAGCTGGAATAGAGTCGAGAAGAATCGAACCTGCAATTAACTCCCCATTGGCCTCTGTATCCTCGACCGCCATGGCGAAAGCTCGCACCTGCTGGCCTCCCATGGCCTGCTGCTGGTGCTGTACGAATCGTTACTACTGAGTCGACAGCGGTCCCTTCTGCGGTCCCACTGGAGCTTTGGCTCCTGCTCCCTAAGCTGCTCTGCCTGCAAAGAGGGAACAGTCCCTCAGCTGATGCTCTGACGATCCGCAGAGAAGATACTTCTCCAGCCTCTTCCTGCACTCAGTCCATCCATGCCTCGGCTTCCTATAGAAGGTACAACTAGTAGCCTACTGCCTCAGGGTCTGCTGCTGCTGCCTCGGCTGCTGATGCTGAGCTGGCTGCAGTCTCGGCTGCTGGAACTGCTGCGGCTGAAACCTCTGCTGCTGTTGGTGCTGCTGCTGAAAGTGTGGCCTCTTGGCCGGTCCTCCGCTACCACTGGCTCCCTGGGTGTCTCGACCCCTCTTAAGCCTCAGCTAAAGATCATCCTCTGCTGCTAAAGTACCCACCAAGATCTCCTCAAAAGTGGCACTGCGGACACTCTTGGTATATGACTTCACCTCCTTGACCAGTCCCTTTCGGAACATCCGGGCCTTCATCGCCTCGGATAACCCCTCGACAAATCTGCCCAGATGGCAGAACTCCCTAGCATACTCCTCTACGGACTGACTGCCCTGTACTAAGGCCTCGAACTGAGTCTCGAGGGCACCAAGCCTTGCGTCTGGGAAAAACTTCTCCTTGAACAGCTTCTTAAAGGCTGCCCAAGTCTGCCCTGGTATACCAACCCTCGGGTCAGTCTGGTACCAAGTGCGGGCCAAATCCTGTATCATACTGGCCGTCACCTCGATCTGAAGTCTCGCTGGAATCTCTGCCAGTCTGAAAATCTCCTCCATATGCTCTATCCACTCGTCAGCGTACAAAATACCCTCTGTACCCCTAACGTCCCTCAGATGCATCTTTTGGAAGTCTTAGATGCCCTTCTTCCTCGGTGGATGCGGCTGCTGATCTTCCGCGGGCTGAGATGCTGCCCTCTCAACTGTCGTCAGGGCCAGGTCAATGCCCCGACTAAACTTTGTAGTTTGACGCTGCTGCTGGGCCTGCTGGGCCTCCATGAACTGCTGAAAGAATGTGAACAACTGGACTATGTCAACGGTCCTTGAAGGTGGCTGCTGCTGCTGAAGCATCTCTGGAACCACCGGGCTCGGCCTGTGCACTGCTGGTGGAGGGGCTCCTCCGAATGCAGCTAAAAAACCTACCCCTACTGGCATGACTGGGCCTACGATATCGGGGGCTGGCTGCTGAGGACGAGAGATGACAGACCTCTCATCAGTGTCCCCTGACTCGGGCGATGTGATCTAGTCTCGACCATCCTGGAGACATATCAAATAAGAAAAAAATTGCTAAAAATGAGTCAAAATAGCAAAGGAGGACAGTTTATATTCAAGAGAAGACAATAAGCAGCAAATTGTAGATATACAAAATCTAATTAAGAGTTTTTCCTAATGTGATTGAGTACTTTCAAAAATATTCTAATCCTACTGCAGGCTGCAGTGATAGTCTAGTTAGAATACCACTGCAATTCTAAATTACGACCTGCATAGGCCACCACTAAAAATGTGTCACGACCAGCACCCAGTGTAGGAGCACGAAAAGTAGTTATGTCCAGCCTACGCCGCAGTGTAGGCAGTAGAACGCTGTCCTAGGTCACATACATCTAACAGTTATAAGGTACCTGTACAATATATACACTCCGAATGGAGGTGACATAATAAAGTATAACTCAATTACGACTAAGGAAGAAATTACGATAAGTTAGGATAGATGAAATCACAGAATCAACAGATGATAAATACAAGATAAGAAAGATAGCTAAAAGTCTAAGATAAACAACTCCACAAATCCAGAATAACATATCTTCAATTAAGTACAATTATATCTAACAGACAGAATGATAATAAGATACTAGTCTAGCTAACTAGCCTAGACTACTGGGTAATGTCATCTGCAAGTGCTGGGTCCTCCTAAGAGTCCAGCTCACATGTGTCATCTAGGCCTGCTCCGTAATAAGTGGGACACAGCTCCTCAAGGTCATCTGTAATATTTTAACAGGATCAGTCAGGACGGGAGCGAGCATAGTATATCTCACGCAGTTTATATTATGACAAGAATATAATACAGGTAATAGAGTAAGATATATGAAACGCTGAAAATATACATGAGTAAAATAGAAGACTGTAAAGAAATATCTACTATAAGTAAAGAGCTACAGTGAACTAGTGATTTAGAGTACAAGATAGACATGTAAACGGCTTGATAATAAACATGAGAGGTTGTACATGGCTACACTACTTTGGAAATTGTCCACATGACTATTTATACTCCCCGTACCCCAATCAATACACAAAGATCCGTTCAAGTTATGTTATTGTACATGATTTCACGAGGGGGCCCATAAATGGGTGCACATGAATATAAACAAGGGGGCTCTGTGAACATGAGAGTACATAAATCACGAGAGTGCACATGAATGGTGAAAGCACAGGAATACATGATGAAAGTGAAACGCACATGACATGATATATCCGATGCTCCCGAGGGGGATAATATCGTATGAAAAGATCCATATAGTACTAATCTGTGTTTCCATCGTGTCAACATCAATTAAAATAATCTAGAGCAAGAATATAGTCCTAGCAAGTATGAAACGGTCAGAGAATGTACTCGCCTGATATCCTGAGTGTCTGAATAAAATACTGCCTGAGGAGTGGTGTCTAGCCCCTATTCAGAATAGTACAAGTCACAACATATCCAAATTGGTAAAATAAACTGCTACAATGCATTCTACATGATGTTTAGGTCAATCTAGGCTAAAGTCAACCTTGGTCAACTCTAGTCAAACTACTCTAGTCAAACTAGGTCAACTAGGTCAAACCTAGCCCAGACAAGTCTCACTAAGCCTAGCTAGTCTATCCTAGCAAGCACACATCATTCACAAGTCACACAAGTCTAACAATACACTAACTCATGTGTATATATTCCATATACACAAACTTGCACATTAGGATACCCATAGGCTATACTACATAGGCCATGTGCCATATACACCTACATAGGCATGCACACATATCAATTTCCACATATCTATATACACACTATTTATAGACAATATGCAATATCTATATTACATTACATATATCACACTAGGTTATATATATATATACACACTTTTTATATATATATTACATTATATATATATATATATATATATATATATATATATATATATATATTAAATATATATATATATTAAAAATATATATATTAAAAATATATATATTAAAAAAAATATATTAAAAATATATATATTAAAAATATATATATTAAAAAAAATATATATATATATATATATATTAAAAATATATATATATACATATATAGAATGTAGGGTGTCATGTATATGTGTGTGTGTGTCATGTGGTAGAAGTTTTCAGATTTAAACAATGTACACAAGAAATCAGTATTGCCATTTCTTAAGAAACAGCATGTCATTAGCTATTAGGGGTATATGTGTATAGGGATGTCAGTGTGTATAGAAATCAGTGTGAATGTGTTCTCCGAAAAACATGTGACAGTTCAAATTAGTTGGCAATCTCAGATTTAATCATGAATGTATGAGTGTCCATACTATTTCTAGTTCTCAGATTTCAGTGGAGTGTGCTATATGTAGTGTAGCATAATAGTGTCAATCTTTGGTTTAGTAGTGTGTGTGAGTGAACATTATGTGAGTGAGTGATTTGTTCTCAGGAAGACAGTGTGTAGATGTGTCCATATTGAACTAAACCAACACAAATCATGAACTCTATTGCAACCTAAACTCAGTTGTTCATAGGTGAACCATGTTACAATTAAACCAAATCAAATCAGTGAACACAAGTAGCTTGGGGATTTTCAGGAAAACAAAATAATGTACATATTAACAGTGCACACTCAAAACAATCTATCAGTTAACAATTCAAATACCCAAATGAATTTCGAAAACTAAATTCCTATGACAATCATAACCCTAACATGGTAGGTTAACCTCTGATATGTAAACAACACAATTTAATCACACAACAGTTAAACCTATATTGAAAATGCTAGGAAAATGAATGACAGTTTATATGTATCAGAATATTTGGAATTTCACAAATTCAAATTAGAATAAACAACTAATAGACAATTTAGAAGGTTGGTAATGATCGTGTCATGTGAGAGGGTGTTCGGAGTGTGTCCCAGTATCGATGAATTGGAGACAACCTGTCCAAATCACTCTATATACACGGACACTAAAACTGTGCACTGACAGCGTCGTGCACGCGTGTCGAGTGATCTAGGGACACGTGTGTCCCACCAAATGTATCGTAATTGTGCACATAGGTAGAGGGGTTCTAGGGCTAGGGTTTAGTCACCCTGAGTTATGTCGAAAACGTATCTTCGTGTGACACGAAGTCTGTGTCATTGCGTGAATCCTGACAGTGTTCGAGCAGTGAACAACCCGTGTGGCTCAAAAATCTCACAAACCATAAAATAAAACCTAATAAAATTTAATAGCCTTTTTGTCAGTCATCTTCCCTACGTGCATGCCAATTTTGGTGTCACCACATGCTGTGTCCAAGGAGGAATCAGACACGGGCAGCAGGACACCCGGCTGAGACCCCGTACAGCGTGTCCAGTGCATTTTAGGACACAAAAGTAACATAATAACCAGCTCAGTCTTCACAAAATGTAATGCACACACATAGATCTACGAATTCATGCAATTAGTTTTACAAACTATGAAAATCGAATCCTAAGTGGCATTCTATCAAACACTTGAACATACACTATAACACGTGTCCGATATGGACACCAAACGGACACAATTTCTAACCAAATTTTAGGGACAGCTAGGTGATACCTAGATCTAGGCTAGGATGCAAAGAAATCAGAATATTAGCAAAATTTGGAAAGTTTTACCTATAGGTGCCAATGGCAAGAAAAGCCCCAAAATGGAGTGTTCCTCTTTGCTAGCTCGGATCCCCAAATTGATCCAAAGTTGGGATTACTCTTCATAAACAGAAAATAGGAGAGTATTAGGCTCTAATGCAAGAAATTAGAGTCAAATAGGAATTTAAATGGAGAAGCTATGGATTGGGGAAGAATAACCATACCTTTCTTTTTCCTATGTTTTCATTCAATACAAAAGAGGCAAGAACTAAATGAGGAGAATATTTATAAGAAGGGGAGCCCTAGGTTGGCCGGCCATAGAGTGAAAATTAGGGTTAGGGTTTAGTCTAATGGGCTTTGGGCCAAGTTGAATAGTCATGAAATCAATTCACAAGTCTCAAGCCTATGAACCTATTCATTAATCCTCCTATTCAAATCTTGATTTCTAAATGACTAACTTAGGTTGACTTAAGTTATACTAGGGTCACACCATTCTAACCAAGTCACCATAGCTAGGGTTAATCTAGGTTAGTCTACAGTCTCAAATAGTCAAAGTCAAAAGTAGCAATCACCAATCCAATAAATTAAAATAAATTCAAAATTTTATAAATGACCAAAATACCCTCAATCTAAAATGTGGTAGTGGCAGAATGCCCAACCATATTAGAGAAGAACTAAGTGCTAGTTGTGTTGTTTCCATTAAATACATAAGATTTTCTACGGCTCTTGGTAGAGTTACGAATTTGTAACCACCAAGTGCTCGGTATGTTCCCAAAGGAATCTTTTTGTCCTTTTCGAGTCGAGGTTGGGTGTATGTGTCCTAAATAGGATACGAGGAGTTATGTCATGATACTTTAGGATACGCATGGTTATTTTGATTCTTCATATGTAATTTTGGCTTATTTATGTCTAATGTGCTATTTATACTCTATTGACTATTGTAGATGGGTTCACATTGTTTTGGTAGGGGTTGGTGTTGATCGGAGGAAGTATCTAGAGCATATCATAAAGTGTCTCAATGGTGCACTACAAGTGTTTGTTGAATTGCTCTGTTAGAGGGTATATATACATATATGTATGTATATAGGTATGATTATACATATGTGTGAGTGTTTGCACATGTGTGTGAGGGTGTCGGGTTTGATAACAGGAGGAAATGACAGTTAGTATTCATGTATGTATACAGAGAAGGGAAGGGAAAAAGTATGTGACTGTCTTATAATGGGTGTCTTGTGCCTAAGGTTGTGTGGGTATCAGTTATTGGTGAGAGTTTGTGAGTCTTGTGGAGTGTCAATAGGCTATTTGCAGGTAGAAGTGACTGATCCTTGTGCAAGTATTGGTAGATATTGTGTTAGTATATGTGTGGGTGTGTCTATTAGATAGACAGGAGTTTATGCTTCCTCTTGTGTGTAGGAGTTGATTCTGCAGGTGTAATAGTTTATAAGAGAGGGGGTCCAGTGAGCAGTAACTACATGTGGATGCTTGTTCATTTAAATATATATGTAGGTGTATGTGAGCATGAGTGATGTAGGGTTTATGAGTATTACCAACCTATATGTGTGTATATATGTGAGCGTATCAATGAGTAGTAGTAAGGGGGATGTGGTGCAGGAATTGATGAGGCACTTTGTCACTACAACAAAAATACCCTTTAATGACGCTTGATATGGAGATTTAATGACGGCTGATAACGAAGCGTCATCAAATTTCAGCAAGACTGTAATCTATGACGGTTATCTAAAAAAACGTTATGGAATGTCTCTAAGTGGTACGAGCGTTATGGAAAAAACACAAATTTTAAGTCGAAATCTCGACTCTCCCGCACTTACTCCCGCACTTAAGTTGAAAAGCCCCCTTCTCCCGCACTTACTCTCTTTCTCCTTCTCTCTCTCCCGCCGCTCCCCAACTCCCTTCCGCCCGCTCTGGCGCTCCCGAACTCCCTTCAGCCCGCTCCGGCGCTCCCGATCAACTCCCTTCAGCCCGCTCACCGCTCGCCGCGCCCCAACTCCCCTCAGCCCGATCAACTCCCCAAGGTTTGTCCTAAATTTTTTCTTATTTTGTGCCCTAATTTTTGCCTTGATTTGATTTTAGTAAAATGCCCTAATGCCTCGACTTGATTTTAGTAAAATGTCCTAATTTTGACCTAGTTTCTATTTCCTAGTTTCTATTTTCTAATGTTTGGTCCAACTCCAGGCCCGATTTAAGGAGGTGGAGGCCGGCTTCCGGTAGTGGCTGGCCAAGCAGCCGGTGGCAGTCGATGCGGTGGTCGTCACCACCACCGGCACGACCAGAAGTAATTTACAAAACCCTAGGTTCTTATTTTCCTTCTTACAGACTTATCTCCCCCTTCTCTCTATAAATACTCACCTTTTCTTCTTCTTCTCCGCCATTTTTAGTGGGCTACTTTCCATCATCATCAGAGGCATGTTCAAACAGACCGCCCAGTGGCTCGACCTCGATGGAAAGTACGAAAAGTGCCTTTTGATCCCCTATCGAGATATCAAGGTCGAGATCCCTCTAATGGTGAATTTTCTTTTCTATTTTTGCTTTCAATTTGGTATATTGAATTTTTTTTTACGATCTAATTTTTTTTGGATATTTTTGGTAGGTAGAGTGCAATATCCTGAAGGATGATGGCTCCCTGGCTTCGTTTAGATCCAATGCATCAATTCCCGTGGACTTATGAAGGGAGGGATCCAATATCACCATGAGGTCGTATTTTCTTGTTCTTCTCGATAGGGACATGCCATAGATTATTAATTTGAGTTATCGATGAATGATGAATTTTGTTTATTGAGATTCTTTTTCTTAATTAAATTAATTCTGTTATTAAAATAATATTCCATATAAAAGGTGATGGAATTTGTATAAGAGATTATTATTTGTTAGGGATTTTGAAATCGATGGATTATCACAGTGATCAAATACTGTTTAAGGGAATTCCTATAAGAGAGTATTATTTGTTAGAGATTTTGAAACCTTTCCTCTATGGCACAATTCTATTGCCAGAGCACGTTAGCTATGTGGCGCTGTCTTGACCTTATTCCCCTTCATTTCATGAAGTATGAAGTTCTCATCAAATTGGATGTTCACGCATGATATGTAGTTGATCCATCTATACATCTAGTTATTTTATTTCAAATTTTAAATCATTCTATAGTTTATATTTGGTTTTGGTTATTTCGTACAATGATTAATCTAGTTGCTTTTGTTGTGCATGCCAGTGAAGAACAATTACAACACGAGACACCTTGCAATTTTTTTGATTCATATGGTTTGGTGTTTGCAAGACTACATGGCAGCTGCATAAATATGGATACGCGGACACATGATACATACATTTATATGTAACACAACTATAGCATGGATACAAACAGTATAGGAGACCGACTCCATTTTGCCTTGTCCATGCAGCATAGTTGTACCCCAATCAGGAATTAGAAGATTTTTCAGTTATAGTTTTTATTTAAATGCTTTTAGTTGGTGATATTTATCAGTTTGAGAAACGTTTGAAATTTGGAACCAATTATTTGGGCGCTTTCACCAATTCTTCGTCAAATGACAAATGTATACTTTACTTCGTATTATTTAATTTTCCTATATGATTTGTTGCTGCACAGAAAACATGCCAAATCTTGCAAACATCTTCCTTCACTTGCTTTTTGATGTAAGCAGTATTATGGCTTTATGTGTACGGTGGTTTCCCAGAGGTAATGCTTTTGTAACTGTTTTCTCATGTTAACCACTGCTAGCTGCCATACTTAATACTTCTATCTTTTATAAGTTGTAAAATACTTCATACACATATCTTTGGGCAGGTGGATGGGTTATTTTGGGATCAGACGGTGAAGAAAATGGATATTTAGACTTGACGTGTCTTGAATAAGTTATAAAAAAATTATTTGAGTCCATAATAGACATAATTAGTGTTTGATCTTGGTAATGGTTGACCATCTTGGACTAACAGTATACTAACAGTCAATCTAGTTGCTTTTGTTGTGCATGCCTGTGAAGAACAATTACGATACCAGACATCTTGCAATTTTTTTGATTTATATGGTTTGGTGTTTAGAAGACTGCATGGCAGCTTCTGGATCCTCTATGATATACACAAATATTGTGAATGCAACATTCTGATTTTTTTTTATTAATCATATATTTCTTAAATTCACTATTGAAAACTCAAAAAGTGACAAATTTGAGGAGCCGTCTCTTAGCTTGGATGAGGCTGAGGCAGGGCAGGATGTTATCCCTTCAGGTCAATCCTCTATTTATTTATTATCCAAGTGTATCTACTAGCCAAATTTATTTTTCTCTAAATGATTTATTTGCTAATGACACTTTAAAATATCATTGCAACCCATATGTGTCTACAGTATGACAGCCAACGTATCAAACTTGTATCCGTGCAAGTTTGCAGCATAGTTTGATATTGTGTTTACTCTGAACCATAAATAGGAGATAATATAATAGTCCATAGACGAGTATCCTTTGGTACTTCTATGCTATGGTTTGACTCCTTGTACGTATTGAATTTGTTTACAAATATCTTTGCAATATCATAATTTTTTTCGTTATCTTTTGATTTTCTTCTCCAGGTATGCTAAGACCAGTTGTCTGAAATAGAAATGTGATGTTTATAGCTTCGATGTTATCCTTCTAGAGCTTTTAACAGGAATAATGGCAGTAGACCATACTATGCCTAAGGGACAACAGAGTCTTGTTACTTGGTCTGTTCCTGCTTCTTACCATCTTGTTTTGAGTTTCTTACCTATTTCTATGAATGTGTCTACCACAAACCTTATGATCATATTACAGGCAACTCCAAGGTTGAACGAAGACAAAGTTAAGCAGTGTGTCGATCCTAAGTTCTACAAAGTTTCTTCTTTTGGGCTCCTTCCTCTGCTATTCCCACAGAGGAACAATTCCTTGAGCCACAGCAGGTACGAAGATCCATGCCCATCTGCTGCTACTTATTTTTACTCCACTTCTGTTGCACGGACACGGCTACGATACAACACAAATACAAATAGCAAACATATTGTTTGATAAACAAAATGTTGTCTAGATTTGGAAGTTTTATAAAAAATTACCTAATTATTTATCTACATAAATTATTAATTTCTTGGAACTTTATATTGCTTGTAATTTATAGAATTTTACATTTTTTTGCTTTCTAAATTTCCAGTTCTAGGGCTTAATTTCTTAAAACTTTATAATTAAAGATAAAGGTTAGAGATGCATACATACCAATGTGGGATCTTATAATTCCTGAATAAAAAAGGAATTGTTTGCAGGATCTTTAGTCACATGCCAGTACTTATGGTTTAAATCATTCATATTTGACTGATTGGTCCACTACGATATCTGTCATCGTATCATAATTCTCAATGTAGCTTCATCGACCACTAATGCCGATTACATCCCCTCAAATCAAAAATATGAAATGCCATATCGAAGTTTTTGTGCCAAATGTTCTGTCTCTTGAGGATTCTGGTTATTGGTTAAATAACTTCCTCATAGCCTCTCCTTTGAACTTTCTTCAATTTTTTTCATTTACAAATAACCTATTACCAATAGAGAAAAGGGGGGGGGATGAGCTAATGTAGCCTACTGTTTTGGCCTGGCCTGCTGCCACTTGCCCTATAGCAGGTCAAGCTGGAAAAGGGGGGGGGGGAATGAGCTAATGTAGCCTACTGCCACTTGCCCTACCTGCAGGCAATAGCCTCAGGCCTTATAAGCCAACATCTTTTTGATAGTTACATTATATATATACAAGATGAATCTGACAGAAACTCCACACAACATATGTTGAATTGTGCTCTTATAAATGTGTGTTTTTAATCATGACTTATATCATTATATCACATTTATTAATCCTTGTTTTATCTTTTGCAGGGTACAAGTGCTGTGGACACAGGTCTTTATATGAAGTTGTATGTTATGGTATGGGATGTGTGGATAGTTTTGATGTAAAGTGTACTAGCTATATTGGATACTGATCTATAGATTTTTGTGAAGATGTATATATATATGGCCTGAGAAATGTGGAATGATAGCTAAAGTGTACTCTATTTTAAGACAATGGAATGTACCCTATTTTGAGACAATGGAATGTGGTTCTATTTTGAGACAATGAAATGGAGATTAATGTTACATTTCAATGTTTTGTTGTGAATATGGTTCAAATTAAGTGGTTTTTGAATTGAATTGAGCAGGGTTTGGAATGTATAACATGCAGTATAGAGCGTTATAAATGTTATACAAATGACCAATCATAACGCTTTCAAAATGTCCTGACCCCAACCATACTAAATTATTCATAACGTTTTTACATAACTATCTATAACGGTTTGAAAATAGAACGTAGTAGAAATTCATACTATTAATGACGTTTTTGGTCAATTTATCTATAACGCTTTGAAAAACATTTATAACACCCGATTTTATAACGCTTGGCTGAAGAAAAAAACCCGTCATGGTTCGTCATTAATGACGGTTTTTAGCCGTCATTAAAGGGTATTTCTGTTGTAGTGTGTGCTTGTGTGTATATACTTGTAGTATGAGTATACGTATATCCACAGGTTTGTGAACCTATATCTAGTCTCTTGCAGGGAATGCAACAAGAGGAAGACTCTATACAGAGATAATGAGACCTGTAGGCAGGGGAAATCGGGTCTTATCCACTAGCAACAACAGCAACATAGCCCTATGTGCAGACAGGGAATATGTCCTAGTGGTCTGAGCATGTAAAAACATGTGATCTAGGAAATCTGTGTTGGGTGTAATAGGAAAATGGGAGGAGGTAGGCAAGGGTATAGGTAGAATGATGATTAGACAGGTTGGCCATAGAGGGATAGATAGAGTATGTGTATGTGACACCTATGAGGCAGCAGGTAAGGAAGGGGTTCCTGTGCTAGAAGCAGCAATATAGCAGTGGGTAGAGTCGTGTGTGTGAGAGGGGAATGAAGTTTTTGTGCACTAGAAAATAGGTGAACAACAGGTTAGGGGTTAGCAGAAGAGCAACAATAACAAGGAGGCATTATTCGTACAAGCAACGACAGATTAGGTTCAACAGCTGTAGGAACGAGATGTAAAGCGCTTATACTCTAGGGGATGAATAGAGTAGGTAGCAAAAAATTAGCTATTAAAAAATGTTGGCAACAAGATCACAGAATATTTTACAGATAGTAAATTTAAAAGTAGAGAGAAGAGAGGAAACACAAACACAAGGATGTATATTGGTTTCCCTCTTGTGAGGACTAGTCTTGTCGAAAGAACTTTAGCTTCCAGTTAAAATCCTCTATAGAAAAATGTCGTAAGTTTTTATGCGAAGTTCTTGCAACTTATGCAACACGAGCTTTGACCCGAAGTACTCGACCAACTTCAATTGTGAAGTATCTTTCTTCAATCAAGCCTCTGATTACATTCACTCTAAAACTTCTAGACCGTACCGTACTGGCAAATCGACTAGAGGATTATAACTGGCTTGGAATTTGAAAATAAAAGGCTTGGATTACCGTAGTAGGCTTAGATAGAAGAGAAGAGAGAATAAATTGGTGTGTTAAAATGGTAGAATTTCTTCACTATTTATAGGTTTTCCAAAGGAAGAATTATGGCAGAATTCGGATAGAATTCAGACAGAATTCGTATAGAATTCGGGAAAAATTCTTTGAGAGAATCTCGACAAATAGCCATTGCATCCGTAACTGCAGGGAGACTGGGATTAAAATCCCAATGTTCTACTAACTGAACTCGGAGTGAATTCGGGCCGAACTCGGGCCTAATTTTGTTGGTCCAGAGTTGATTTGGTTAGGGTTTTGCAAATCGAGTTTTGGGCTTTTTAAAAAGTCGAGCAGTTAGGAGCTTTTGTAAATGGGCTTATTTTCAAAATAAAGAGATATAAATCATTTTAGGGTAGCCTATTTGCCAATACGACTCAGTGTACATCGTATTCCTAAACTCAATAAATTATAAAAATTACATAGATAATGGAAATACAGACTCAGTGGCAAAAAGGGTTTTATGTCTTGAATGGTAGTAGTAGCAGTTCTCAGTAGTCGTCCAAGTAGCACATATATCGAGATAGGATTAGATCAATTATTAAAATTAGATTTGACCATGACCATTGGGCCAACAATCTCCTCCATTTTGATAATTGGCAAACCTTGACCGATATAACACCTCGATCTTGATTTAAAAAGAAATCAAAATTTGTAAGGTACTATATGTAGGCACTATCTCCTCTTAAAAACAAAATTCATGTATTCTCTGCAAAAGATGTTAGATCTATGCATTTTCTCCCCCGTTGTCACTTAACAAAATAATTGCAAAGAGAAGCTCCCTCGCAATTCATGCTTAAGAAACGAAAGTTGAAGAAATAAAAAACAAAAAAATATATTTCACAGGCAGTTCTATGAAGGAAGCATAAACTAAGATAAATAATGCTACGCATAGAATGATAAGTGCATACTAAGAATAAAAGAGGACAATACATACTAAATAGAAAATTCATACTAATAGGAGTTTAAAATACATTAACTCATCAAACAGATCAAGTACCGAGACTGTTTGAGATGCTGTATAAAAGAAAATAATAATAGCTCGATAATTATCAAGATAGAGAAATCAAGTAATCCTCTGAAAATGAGAGAACCAGGAAGAATCATATTCTCTCATAAATCTACTATAAATTAAAATACCATGACTAATACAATAAGATATTTTAAATAAGAGAATATATGTCCATGACGAACTAGGTATACTACTGTTTGCCATGACAAAAGATTATACGAATTTTTTGTATTTTAAACATAAAAAAGAGTACAATTGATTCCTAAACAGGAGATCTAAGTACAAATTTTTTAGAAAAGTGTGACGGTAGAGATCGAGCACTGCAACAGCTCCTTTACTCCGTTAATGTTCTAATGACAAGTTGGACTTGCTTTTGCTTTCTGGTGCAGATGATTGAAACTCTAGGGTTGCCAATCAAGAGGGTACTGAAGTTGAAGATTTCGAAGCCTCTTTATCGCAGGAAAACTCCTTCTATTTACAGGGGAGAACATATGCAATGTGCATAAGGATTGTGCAGATACGCTGTACGGGGAGATATAGGAGAATCTTGAGGCGGTCACGGTTAGGGCTACTACTGAGCTGACACGTGGCAGGTACGGAGTTTCTCTTCTATTGAGATCTTTGGTGAGTTTTCAACATAACTGAATAAACGATGCGTGGTGTGTGCTTATTTGTTTATCGGATGAACCTGAGCAGATTCTATTCTTATCCCCGAAGTTGGATTTTGTCTTATCTTAGAGGGCCATTGGTTTAAACAAACCAGTTAGATATGGCTCTCGTCCATAAGAACAGACCCTGTCCTTATCTGTGGTTTAAACAAACCGATAAGATATTGCTCTTATCAACAGAATCAGACTCTGTCTTATCTTAAGAGCAACAGTTTAAATAAACTGATAGGGTGGTATCCTAAAAGATATAAGCACCCGTCTGGCCACGTGAAGCCATGTCACTTCGTAACGCTGTGCCGCTATGCGAGCTGTACTTCTGACGGAGCTTTTGATGCTATTGTCTTCTGGGCAGCGAATAGACTGAGCTTCAAGCAACAAAATCACTGTGCTTTAGGACGATGAGTGGACTGTGCTTTAGGCAACAGGGTCACCATGCTTTTGGGCGACGAGTGGTCTTGGTTTTGAAGCTAAGGGATCTACTGCACTTTTTGGGCGATAAGTAGACTTGGTCTTGAAGACGGAAGAGCCACTGCACGTCTAAATTGAAGCGAGGGTACTGCGTAAAGTAGTGAGCTAGCTGCGCTTCTGAATCAAAGTGAGGGCACAGTGAGGAGGCTGCACTTCTGAATCGAGGGAGCTAGTTACTGTCAAAGTCTTTAAGAGCATTTAATGACTGCACTTCTTGATGGACGAGTCGGTCCCTTTTTTAATTTTTGTCGTCATTTGGGGAATTCAAGAAGTCTGTAGCCTAGGACTCAGTAAAATTAACCTATTAAATAAGGTTCGTTGTGCTGAGTTCTAGGTTCATATCATTAATTTGGGTGTCTTCGACCGACGGCCACGTGGCATGTGGGTTGGACCACACTCTTCCTATATAAAGGGGAGCTTTTCTGAAGAGTCGTCTTCCTTTCTTAGCATTCCAAACGCTATGCTCGATCAGGACTTAGCTTCGAACGACCATTGGCCTTGCATAAGTCGACTGATGGTTGTGGATTCCTTCATTCAAAGAAGCTATGTCTTTGTAGAAGAACTGTTGTTGAGTTTCGAGATGCACTTAAGCGTTCAACATGAGGAGTTTGAACTTGAATAACGTCTTGGAGGTCTTCGAGATCCAAGCTTTCAGATTTAGATTGGTTGCCAATCTGAAGACCCACATGTTTTGCTCTGTCCTGCTTAATGGCGGTGGCACGACCTGTGATGTGGACTAAGTTCTTGTTCAGGCCAATAGCTGCTTCAGGAATTGGCTCGCACTGACATTGCTGCACGTTTGGGGGGCTGCGCCTCTGTGAAGATTAACCCCCTTGTATGGCGCCTGTAA
This sequence comes from Iris pallida, assembly GCA_029216955.1. Classification (NCBI taxonomy): domain Eukaryota; kingdom Viridiplantae; phylum Streptophyta; class Magnoliopsida; order Asparagales; family Iridaceae; genus Iris; species Iris pallida. Next base: position 12,043,892 of record JANAVB010004998.1, on the reverse strand, counting down.
AGATTAACCCTCTTGTAGATCTCTATATGCTTTAGTTCTTTTCATGATGAATCTGTAATAGATCCTTGTAGGCATGACTTTAAAGAAGCTCTTTTCTTGTAATCATGACGAATCTGTAATAGATCCTTGTAGGCATAATTTTAATATAGAACTCTTTATAAACTATGGTTTCTAATCTTTTGTCTGCTTTTTTGGGTACCTGCACTTTTGATATGTCTGCGCATTTTTATTCTTCTATAAGACCCCCTTCAAAGGGTTTCAAATTTGAATCAAGCTCGGAATACTTTGAACTGGCATGACACGTGTCCTTTTCAAGCGAATGCTCGACGTGCCTACTGACAGACTGTCGTTACGCTTAGGCTTCGACATTAAATGCCTTGAGCCGTCGCTTCATTAAGGTTGATCTTAACTCTTCATTTCTAGGAAACGGTCATCATGATCTCAACTTTTCGTTCCCACGTTGTTCGAAGAGTTTCCTCGATCATGAAGCATTTTGTCTTCTTCGCTGACATGGCTGCACCCTATAAGTAGGGGTCGTTGGAAAGAGAGAAAAACTTTCTTGCTTTCATCTACCTTCCCACAGAAGCTTTTCGTCGGAGTCTTCTTCCTCTTTCAAAACCCTAACTTTTCTTGCCATGGCTCCCAAGAAATCAAGAATCCTAAAAGCACCTGCGACGAGCTCCAAGAAGACTATTGGGGTAACGACTAGCCTCCGACCAGCTGCAGTGACTGCGAGGCAGACCAGAATGTCGTCAGCAAGACAAGGCGGGGAGGCTACTCGATAAGCCAAAAGGAAGCAGTTAGCCTCTGAAGCCGTCATCGTTGAGCAAGCTCCTATTGTAGGGGATGTGCGGCCACCCGTTGCTTATAGATGTCTGTTTGTTATTGACTTATTGGTTTGCTGATGCTTATGAGCGTCGACACTTAGGAGCGTTGTCTCGAAGATATGCTGATTCTTATTCTTGCTGATACGCATGTACATCGCTCTTCGGGATGGTATTCCGAAGATGTGCTAAAGTTCTGTCGACTGACGCGCATAGTTGTTACTTTTTACAAAGTATCGACTACACATTGAAGCTTCGTACAGTCAATATCGACGCACAACGTCTTCTATACCTGAGCGGATATATGTTAGTCGATGTCTGGTGCACTTTGATAGTTCCTGCACGGATGCTGCATGCAAGGGCCACCAAGATACCTTCTTTTTATGGCACAATGCTTTTGTTTTATTTTTTTGACACATTTTTGTTTATGTGTAGTTGCTATGTCCTTGTCTCTCTTCGAGGACATTCTCTTCGCATTAACGGGATGTGTCATGGGCAAAGACGTCGACGAGGCGCTCACCCACTCTATCGAACAGTTGATTGCCTATGGTCAACCGAGAGGTCGACTAGCAATGATTCGGGATCAACAGCCCGTATACTTTCATCGTATGATGGATGGAGGCAAGCTGTCTCTTCCGTTTGATGTGTCAAGATGCTGAAACCTTCGTTTCTTTTTGGTGATCAATTGGTCCTAGAAAATACCAAGCTCTTGAAGATAACTAAAAATTAGTATTTCGAGAACTACGGTATTCCTCTGTACGTTCCTTCCGTCAATCGCCACCTTCCGCTCTCGACTTTCTCTTGTTTGGCTGAGAAGCATTTCATGAAGTGGGATCTGACCCCAAAGCGAAAGGGTTTCATGACCGGTCATATCAAAGTGGAAGGGTGCTCTAATCAGAAGGACACTTTCATGAGTGTACCCAACGGTCCATCAGCTACTCTACCGGTATTACTCCCTGGTCGTCTGCTTGTTGATTTTACCAATGAAGTGCATCCGTTTCGAGCCCCTCTTTTTTCCAATAGGCTACTGGCCACAGGCTATACCTACCCGAAAGATACCTTCCGTATCGTAGGTTGGATTTATCCCAAGTTGGAGTGGTGTGAGCTAACTCAATGGGCGGTGGGTAGGTTCGAGAAGGATTTGATAGGTACGGGCCTTCGTCGTGCCATCAGGGCCACCGAGCATGGGATAGAGATCAACTGGCCTCTTTTCGTAGTTTGTTGGAGTTATTTAACCACCATACCAGAACGTTCTTTACCCCTTACGGAGAGATGGGTTTGGCCCTTCATGAGATGCATGCCATCTCAAAGCTGCCGTGGGAGAACGTGCCATACGAGGAACATACCTTTTGCAAGGAGGAATTCTTGGTGTTAGAGAAAAAACATCCAGAGATGATGGCTGTGTATAAAGAGTTGTTCTGCCACTACCAAGTATGCACGCGCCTGGGTGGGATGCATTCTTCACCATACATCAAGGCCTGGACGGATTATATTTTCACAAAGCGTCCGTCGATGCCAGAGAAGGTTCACTTCACTGCGCGTCGGGCATATACTGCTGACGAAGTAGATGATATGTAAACCCCCTAAATTTCTACTACGTTTTTTTAAAAATAAAATTTGTATTCAATGATATTTAAATTGTACTTTGTATTTGTACGGCACGTGCAAGTTCGAGTTCTTGTAATAGTACGTCGCGTGCGAATTTGCCTTTTTGTATTTGCTCGTCGAGTGTGAATATGTGCGAGGTACATATTTTAGAAAACATTTTGATTTTATTATAAAGGAAGTATAGTTTTTCATATATATATATATGTATATATATGTGATAAATACTTAATTTGTTTAAGGTTATGAGCAAAGAGAATTTCAAAACTTAATTTTATTTTACCGTATAAAATGCTATTTTATTTTATAGAAGTAATTTAGAAAACGAGGATATTGTAAATATTTGCATACATGAATCTATATCATATATAGATTTTAAATTATAATTTTTGAAATTATTTATTATATTATTTTCACAATTTATAAAAAGATATTTTAAATTTGATTATTGAGATTTGAATCAAAATTTGATTATTATGCATAATTTTAAATAGTTTTTAAATCAAAATTAGAATACCAAGTTACATCTTGGAAAGATATTATTTGATTTAATTTAAAGTGATTTAAATTAGGGGACGAAATTATCTATTGGAGAATTTAAACGTCCCGAAGCCATATCCAATTAGAGCCTTCACCCCCATACAAGGAGAGACTCATTATTCTTTTCTCCATCAATTACACAACCCAATTTTTCAACGCAATTCGTGCATCGTGTCTGTGGCCACATAAATCTTATTCCAGTAGTACAAAGTTATCCATGTCATGTCGGACAACCCCCGACACGACGACATGAAATCTATCCCTACACCCGCTGCCGTCTCCTCCCTGACCCGTCTTATCCTCCATCTTCTGTGCCAAACTATGGCGCCACGCTCGTCACACCATTACAACAGCCACCCTCATCATCTTCAAAGCCACCACCAAAGGCCACAACCAACACCACTGTCTTCGTCATCATCACCATCGCCACCGTAACCGACATCACCGTCATCAACAAAATTGGCCACACTCCTGGCCGGAGTCCCAACCACTGCTAGAACCCGCCACCTGCATGCTCACCGTGCCCGATCCCGATACTCTGTCCTCCTCCTCGCTGGGTCACCAGGACCCATCCACACTACCATCTCGGCTTCCATCATCCTCCTCGCCACCGCATCGCTACCTCCACTGCACCGCTACCACCACCACACTGACAGCCACCACCCACCACTGCCTTCGGTCACCCCAGACCCATAGTCATCCCAAAACTGACATCACCACTACATTCCCAAAGAGAAAGAAAAACAAAACAAAATAAAACTTACCTCAAATCTGCCTTCGTCGCGTCACGGTCTGCTGCCGTACAGCTCGACAGCCAGTGCTGCGGTCTGTCCAGGCCCTCCCTCCGGCACTGTTCTCCAGCGGAGCTCGCACCCTCCCGCACGAGCCAACACAACTTGCCGCCGATCATCCTCCATGCGAGCCCCGACATCGTCACCGTTGCCCCATCCGCTCACCTCCGGCGCACCCCAGCGCCGAACAGCCCGATTCTGGTGAGCCTCATATTCGCCCTTCTTTAATTTTTGTTGTGTCATGCTTTACCCCCTCTCGAATAGGGAGAGAGCAATAATATCTGTTGTTGCTTTTGTTTTTCCTTTTTTATATATATTATTTAATTCCTACATGGCTCTTAAGCAAAGAAATAGCCTAGTGCTGTCACCTTGTATTAATATCTTTATTCTAGATACTAAAACAGTATGTGCATATTAGTAGTGTATAATAGTATTATAAAAATTATTAGTATTACCATACTATATTTTGGAAATACAAGTATATATATAATAATGGTATTCTTGTTTATAGTATTATCATTGTTGCTACCACCAGTATTTTGGTTACCAAGTATCATTATTATTAAATTTATTTTTATAAAACATATATATTTAGTATTTTAAACTTCGTAATGAGGAAACATATTATATTTTGCTAAGCCTATATTGATTTCAAAATCCAGTTTTAAAGCCCTAAAAGTATATTATTAATTATTTGATCTACTATATTATTTCAAGTATTTCATACTAATAAAATCTAGTTTCAATTATTATAAATTTTTTTCTAAAAATAGTACAAGTATTTTCTTCTCCTTCCACAAATTCTCATCTATTGTCAAGTCTTAATCATGACTGATCCTATCTTCTAATTTTTTGCAAATTCGGACCCTTACACAACGACATGGCTACTGGACATTTAGGACTTGTCGGATCACCATACTGTCCCAGGCGTAACGCCAGGCAAGATACCTTGTCATAATTTACTATTTATATTCAGTCTGTATTTCTTTATTATTATATATCACTGTTCATTTATTTTTAGTTTTTCTAGATGTACCATTATTACAGTTCCTGATTTACTGCCTGCTCAGTGATATTAGCTTACTTGATTTATTATCCTTTGATTGCATATGAACCTAGAGTTAAGGGACTACCATTTGTAGTGTATTGCATAACCTTGACACAGTTATACCACGAGTTATGTGTGAGATGAGTAGCATGTAGAGGTACTTGCGTGTTGGCTGATCACCCGTACGTATGTGTTAGGTCTAACTGCTAATAGAGACATGTTGGGAGACTTAGCAGTTGGTAGAGGTACGTGATCGCAGATGCGACTTGTCGTATGGGCTTCTATTACACATTCCCTTGTAACCCGGAAGCTCCGCTGGAGATACGGGTATGATTACCCCCTCAGATTGGCCACTGTCATTTTTGAACGTCATGCACTTAGGTTATTGTACCCAAGTGGGGACTATACCAGATCCCATTTACAGCCAGGGCTCATGCGTCGAAAGGATTGTTTCTCAACTGCATGTTTACTTTAGTACGGTTAGGTTACCTTATTGAGGTCTTGTCACTTACTTTTATTTGTGGCATATTTTATATTTAGTATTTATAGGACATGTTGTTTATTATATCTTGTTACGTCCCTTTGAGGACCTGGTGAATTCTCCAGGTCTGTCTTTGGTGGTTTTCGTAGGTGCTCTAGCCAAGGCCCTTTTCTTCGAGGATGATTACGCTTGGATCGTCTTCGTATTGTTCGACAAAATTTTATTATCATGTATTTCTCTCTTTTCGTTGGTAGTGGATTTATCTCCGCCCAACAACTTGTAAATGATAATTCATGAGTTTATTATAAAGTCTTTACTTCTTATTTATGGATGAGATTAGTGTCGTGGTTTACTGCATTTTACAGCTTATGTATACGTACGATAGTTACATATATTGGAGTATACTTCGTATGTATGCAGCTGGTATGACGACATACTTAGTCCTAAGTATTTTGGGTCTGGGGCATTACATGATATGATGGCCGAAGCGGGGGTATCTGCTCCCTCGGTGGATACCGAAGGGAGGCCCACCTCTAGAGTTCATAATTACTTCTTTCAGAATCTGATTGCTTTGAGTCCGAAAGTGACTTTGCCATCTTTTTGATGACATGGCTACGAAGGGACGTGGTTCCCGGAGGTTCTGGGCCTGCGGGACGGCTCAGTCAGGACTTGATTCTGCCAGCTGTGAGGCTAGCCTTCCGATATTCCTTGGCCTGCTGCTGGCCATGGTATGCGACATCCTGCGTGGCTTGGGAGAGTTTTTCAAATAGAAATAGAGTATCGCAGGGGAAATAAGGAATTCTTGTGGGTTGGACTTCCTTACCACTACTTGATGGTTTGGTTGGATTTTTACCGCCCTAGTCTGATAGTACCCAGTACTCTCGTCGGTTACGAGGCAGGGGATGCAACACTGCGTAACTATCAATATACGAAATGGCTTCATCAGGATGTACCCGTCTGTAGATGGATGTTGGGCCATTTGGACGGCTATTCTCTCCACAGGGTTTTGCCTACATACAATGGTTTCCTTACGGATGATGAGTTAGTGGATAGTGACCTAACTTTCAGGGCCTTTCACTGGTTGCAGTCTATTCATCCTTCCCACTTGGTGTATCAGAACCAAAATTGGGTGTACTTGGAGCCTTATTTGCCTAGCCGCTTCGTACGTCAGTTTGGATATAGCCAGGCTATGATGGGCAATCTAAGCTCCTATCTTGGTTATGAGGAAAGTCTTCTGGATGGCGCCAGGGTATGGCGTTATTATAATACCGTTGGTACTGGAGCAGAATTTATGATCCTTTCAATGCATGAGGAGACTCATATCTTGTATTCTGCTGTGAAGTTTTACTGTGTTGTGAACAACTTCTCACCGGAGTACGAGCGAGAGCGAAGTTTGCTTGAGGAGACGAAGTTTGAGGTCCCTTCAGTGGCTTCTAAACGTCTCTATGGGCTTGCACCATCGGAGAGCAGAACATCAGTAGGCTCCAGTTGATCGCGAGAGGGGAGAGAGGAGGAAGTGCTGCAGAGTAACCCGCAAAAACGTCAGGTTTTTTTTTGGGATAAGCCCTCCTCCTGGTAAAAGGACAAGAATAACTGTTGTACCCCTGCGGGGTGGACCAACCCAACTCCAACAGTCTCCATTGGAACCGAATGCCCCACCTGTTGGATGTTCTTTATGGGTAAGCCTTTAGTATTTTTTTTATTTTCGAGGTTTTATTCCATACCTCTTTTTTTGTTCACTACAACTTTGCTTGTGTAGGCGGGGCCCACATGGTCGAAGAGACACATGGAGCTATCTGAGGAGCCTGTCCTAGGGGTGTCTCGAGCCGCTGGGACCGAGGGGAAGACGAAGGCTAATAATAATACTGACTCGGAAGATGTCTCTCCTTTTGTCACCTTTGAGTATGAGACTCAGGGTCCTATGGAGCCGTTGGCCTCGCTCCTGCAGAAAACTTTTGTGGGGCCTATTGCGGATGAGCACGTGAAGGTTTTCGAGGTCGGCGTAATATCAGCCAAAGATGGGATTCCTGAGTCTGCGCCCATGGTGGGCTAGGGGGAGGTGGATGCTGTTGGTATTACCTAAGATCCTCCCATTGTACCCCCTCTACATTGAGAGACATGTTGAGGGGAGTCCTATTGCACTGGGAGAGGAGAAGGGTTATTCGGCTGAGGAGCTGTTCTTGGCGAACCTCGGGGTTGCGTCTCGACAATTGGCCAGAGGTCCCTTGAAAGGGTTGATCGAGGAGGTTGTCGAAACATTGGCCTGTCCAACTTTTGAAAGGCCGACAAGAATAACTGTTGAACAGTGGGTTGTTAAGATTATTCGAAGGGCCGCCGAAAAGGCGATCGAAGAGTTGGCTGATCTGGTCCTCGAGGAGATGACTGATGATGCCAACGTACCATAAGTTGATGTGGCCATTAACGAACCGATGACTGAGGTCCTAGGCAAGGTAGCCACGAGGATGATGGTTGATAATAGTACTGTTGATGAGCCTGCTGATGTCACCATCAAGAACTTGGCCATTGAGGCCATAGAAGAGCTGGTCTGGCAAACTGCCGATGAACCGGCTACTGGGGTGCGAGTTCTGGAGACTACTGAGGAATCGACCACCACGATTGTCGAGAAGTCGACTGCCGACATGGCTCAAACTCTAGCCCGTACGGTTTCAACTACAGATGCATTTGAAGAATCAGGAAGGAGCCTGCTTGAGGAGCTAGCCATGTGTTAGACAGTGTCGGCTCTTACTGTCTCTGCGTCACTAACGACCTCTGTAATGGTCGCGGTGCCATCTGCTTTGGCTGCAGTACCTAGGCGTGTGCTGGCAGCTGCTGCTGCCCCGAGGCCTTCTGTCGTGGCCTCTCCGATAATCCCAATGCGTTTGGCTGATAACGTATATTATACCAATCTCATGCTGAGCACAGCTCGTTATACCCTGATACGTGGCATAGAGGGTGTCTTACGAAACAACCAATCTCATACAGGTCTAGAATATAGTGGAGGCCCAGTTGGTGGCCTTATACGACTATCCAGAGTGTGAGGCTAAGGCCGATGCTATAGAAGATCTGTTGGATGAATTGTAAGCCGCTGCCTTGGAGCTCAAGAATCTAGAATGTGGTCTTCCGACTCTAGCCACTGCAGAGTTAGAGAAGATGATCTCCGAAGCATCTCAGTATGAGCAGAAACGTCGGGCACTAACTGATCGGCTTGCTAAGGTTGAGTCCGAGATTGAAGTAGTGACTGATGCCGAAGAGGCTCGAGTTTTTCACTGTACAGCTGTGGAAGATCAGTGCTTTGGTGGCCCATGCAGGTCTACGTTAATCACTTTGGTTATATTACTGTGCCGTCGTGAACCTACACATAGGATAAGAAACTTAGTTTCTCATCCACGTGCCTTGAAAACAGTATTGATCTCTGTCCTTGATTCCTATTTGAATCTTGATTTGCATCCTGCTTGAAATCTTCGTGCCGTCTAATGTTTTCTTTTATTACAGTAAATGGATTCTCAAGACAGGAACAACGCTTTCCTGAACACCCCACCGGCTACAGGAGGATTCTTCTCGTACATGACTCCGCCAATGCAGGGAGGCCAGCTTACTCATCAGGGCGATCCGGCTCAAACGCAATACTCGAGATTCCGCAGAGACAACTTTCCCCCACCAGCACCCTTCCATCAGTCTGCACCCTTCCAGCCAGCATATGTTCTGCATCTAGCACCTACCATGCGCCTGCACCAGCGACGTATCCAGTGCCTGCCGGACATCCAGTACATGTTCTGCCTCTGCCACCTGGCTGGACAACGCCACGCTTCTTGGGATCTTCCAGCAGATGATGACCTCTCAGACGCGACAGGCTGACGTTTTCCGTGACACCTTGAGAGAGGCTGTCCAGACTAGAGACGCTCTACGACCGCGTCCTGGAACTTCCAAGAATTTTACGGACCTCAGGTCCAGAGAATTTAAAGGAACAGAAGGGATTCTCTACGCGGATGAGTGGTTAGAGAACGTAGATCGCAACCTTCGGAGGGCTCGAGTTCCTGAAGACCTGAAGGTCGAGAATGCCATCATGCAGCTTTACGACATCGCCCACACGTGGTATAGAGACGAGCCTCGGTTTACCGCGCCAGACGTAACTTGGGAGGAGTTCAAGGAGCTGTTCAAGACGAAGTTCTTTCTTGAAGCGGCCCGTAAAGAGTTGGAGAACGAGTTCGAGAACCTGGAACAAGGCAACCTCTCCGTCGATGAATACACCGCTGAGTTCTCCCGCCTCAGCCGCTTCGCAGACGCCATGACCCCTGCAGCCAAAGGCAAGAAGTTTAGGAAGGGACTTTCATATGAAATTTGCACAGCCATCGCCACCAGCCAGGCTACAACTTACGAGAAGATCTTGAAGGTCGCATAGGTGGTAGAGACAGAATTGAAACGCAAGAGAAAGAGAGACCGAGACACATATGGAGGAGGCAGCAGCCGATCCGGAGTAGTGAAATACCCCAACATTCCAGCACAGCAACATCACCAGTAGCCAAGAGACACCTAGAATCGAGAACTTCCAACATGTCAGCACTGCAGAAAGAAGGGACACAGCGAGAACGACTACCTCGGAGACTGGGCCAATGTTTAAACTGTGGTTCGGATCAGCATCAGCTGCGAGATTTCCCCAGACGTCGACTTGTAGCACCAGGCGGGCAAGCTTTTGCCATGAGCATGGAGGATGAGCTAGCACTACAAGGAGGAGCTGACGGAAGTTCATAGTAGATCATAGTAATAGTACCATTGAGAGTCCTATATTAGATTTTGTGAGAACTTGGAAATATTTTAGTAGCAACGAGTTTTGACCATTCATTTATATCATAGCTTTATTTGAATTTCGAGGACAAAATTATTTTAAGGTGGGTAGATTTGTGAGTCCTTGGACCAAATATTGGTACTAAATTTTTTTATATATATCTATATATTATTAATGCTGTCAATTTTGATTGTGTTTATATATAAATAAACTAAGTATTATTAAGCTAATGGCCACTAATAGGTGTAAAAGGACTGCTATACAATATTAGTAAAGCCATGGGCTTCAGTGTAAAATTCCAAGTTTAAATCCTATTTACCAAACGGCCATGGAATTCAAATCATTAGGAGGGAGGGATTTGAATTCTGCTCTGGATAGGAGAGGGGGTTTCGTTCTTATCACCTCGACTACTCCCAAACCCTAGTATAAGTAGAGGGGTCAGAGGCTTGTGGCCGACCTGTGCAGAACCCTAAAATTTCTCTACTTCTTTGCAAGAGCCGATGACATTCTCTTCTTCAACCAAGCATCCAGAGGACCACGGTTCGGTTGAAAGCAGTAGATCCCCTCTTTGTGTCACCTTCCTCGTAGAGTTATCTACTAACAGGTAATCATCTAATTCCCTTGTTTTACATGTTGTTTATTCAACAGGAAGAATCTAGGACACCTTATGTTTAACGAAATACCCAATAGAAGATAGGGTGTGTATGTGTGTCGAGAGTGTAGAGGGATACACAATAGAAGCTTTGTGTGCTATTATCAGAATACTTTTCATCCCTTGGATTATGCTTAGTGTCAATTGTTGTACGCACGTTCATGGAGATACATATGATTTAATGGGTTGATTTGTTTAAAGTTTATTTATCCAGTAGTCGTGTGTGTGTTCATAATTATAAATAACCTCCTGTGCAGATCATAATCTTGTGATACAAATGGGTGTTTTGACGAGTTATTAATGATGTTGTCTTCATGTTTTGAAAGATGTTGTCTAATTTCTAATGGAAGTTCCATATGAGGGAAGGATTCCATATGTAGGAATTTGTAAGGAGACAATATGTAGGATTGGATGTATAGTTTACCTCTTAATTTCTTTGGTACTAAGGGTTCTGGTTTTGGCTAAAGTTGCAATAGGCAGAAAAATAGGGCAGCATAGGGTGTGTACAGGTAATTGGCTAGGAGGAGAGCATGGGATAGGTTAGGTGTGCAGGAGTGTCCTTAAGCAAAGGAGAGTGTAGCAGTAGGAACGCCCTGCCTACGTGCAGGTGGGTTCCTAGCATTGCCTTGCACAGTCCACGTGCAGGCTCAGGAAGCAACATGGAAGAAAATGTCAGGATATCAGGGGTGAATGGTAAAGGAGTACTCGAGTAGGTGACCTGAGAACAAAATGGTCAGAGCACATCTATAGGCACCCTGGTATATCAGTTATGTACATCACATTTTAGTTGCACAGGGGAAAGGGTGTCACATCCTGGACTGGTATGTGTGTTCTAGTGGTGGATAGGAAGTATCCGTATCATGTAAAATATTGGCCGGGTTCCTGTCAATAGCGGAAGGGTATGTTTTGGGAACAAAGCTTAGAAAAGAAAACTGGGGTTTTGGTGGAGTTGGACTATTCTACAAAATGAGTTCCTACATTCTGAATCTGGAATCTAGAAACTTGGATGAACCTTACTATTGATACTCTAATGGTCGGATTTGTATTCACTTGCAACCAGGCCCTTTTCCAGAAACTGTACGTGCGATTTGTGAGAATGTAACTAATAACCTGATTTGCCTGTGGCATGTTTTTTTCCTTTTCTTTTTGATGCTAAGAGGTATGGTTCTTCTTCATCCTTTGTTTGCGTGTATAAAGAGGCAATGATGATTTGCACGTGGCATTATAAGATTTTGCATTCTGACTTTTGCTAATATAACCTTTCTTCCAAACTTCAGGGGATGGCTATATGAATCCTTTTCGTCAATTTATCTCTGTAACGCCATCTCTTTTATAAGGTTACCGACTAAGTTTTTTTGCTTCCTTCTTCTAATTGCCTCAATCTTTGTTCCTTGTCCTTTACCTTAGTTTTAGCAACTTCTTAGACTGATTTTGGCATTTTGCCAGTCATCAGGTTGCTAATCTCTTTAGTCATGTGGCTCTTCCCTTCATCTGCCAGTTTTCTATAATGGCGAGGCAATGGTTGCAGCCATGTGATAGCCTGGAGAGGAGAAAGGGGATAGACACATGATGTTTCACCTGAGGTTGCGTCATCCCTAAATAGCTTGATCAGTTTGAGATGAGAGGGTTTATCTGAAATTTAAGTCACTATCCTTTGGAATGTTGGTTATTTCCTTCTTGATTTTAGTTGTGTTCGTCTTAAAGTCTTATTCTGTGCTATCCATAAATTTGGTCATCCTTGTATCTCATCCCATCTCGACTAGTTTGCACAGATGTGCTAATGCAACCTGTATCCATAAGAAGTATTGGATATGTGTTGATAGAGATACCAATAGTATTTACAGGTGTACATGTACGTGTGAGATATGTTCCAAGTGCAAGTTGGGAGAAATTGTAGCAAGATGCCATTACTAATTGGGGTATCAGTTTGATGCTAATATATCTTTTGGTAACTAAAGTTTTCTGAACAAAAGTAGATCACACATACATTTACGTCTTCCACTGCCCCTACAAGAAACAGACTTCTGTTGCAGGCACTCCCCAACGTGGGTAGTACATGCTGCTACACCCAACAGGCAGTGGTTGCACTGCCTTGCACTCGACTCAGATCAGCACACAGGATAATGATCAAACCCCTATCCTACATGTTACCTAACCTTTACTGCCCATTACCCCTTTAGTTAGTCTAATGAATATTGAACCCCAGTTTTCTCAAATCAGAAGTCATGACCTGGCGCCTTAGACCAATACAACCAAGTTTGATATTGATTACTGCTGTTGCTTAGTCTTCATCTACTTTTGTTAAGACTATAATATGGAAAAGATTAGAGGCACAACTAGATGTAATGTGTTGGATCACTGCACTCGTCTTTGATGTCAATTTTGTGTTAGTTTGAAGAGTTGCTGTTTTGAGTAGTGGAAGATTTGAATAAATATGACCGTTAGGTATGATGAGGGTGAATTTGGGGTTATGTTAACTGCATTAGTTCTGGGCCCAGTTTTGGTTTAAATGAAGATGGCATTCAGTGCACTATTTCTTTTGCAAAAGCTAGTACATGTTCCTGAGATTATATTAGACATGCTTGTTGCACTTATTATGCAACCAGTGCCCATCTTTAGTGCTCATAATTAAGTCAAACGACACTTTTTACGAAGGCCTCATCATTAGTGCTCATATGCCTAGTTGTAGATAGTATTGACAATTTACTGGACTACATTCTCCTTCCTTGTTTAAGGTTCTGTATTTGGAAAATCCTACCTGGCTTGTGGGTGCAATCTATAGGTTTCAGTTCTAGAGTTCAGATTCAAAGAGTTATAACTATGAACTGACCACATGGGGAAAAACTGCTTGATATATAGCATTGCTTTAATACACAATCAGAACTTGTTTATGATTTTTAGGCTGATTGAGAATTCCCAACATGGCATATTAGGACAGCTTGTTTGGTTAATTGTGCACTCGCTTTGTATCTTTTTAGGTGGATTGAATATGGGCAAGCCATATGTACTGACAATAAACTAATGGCTACTCTTTTATAGAAAAAAACAGTCATTTGTATTACCTATGGAAAAATGAATTCCAGAAGTTTAAGGAGGGTGTGCTGACAGCTCATATATGGGGAAGATAGCAGCAGTAGGGTAAAGATACTTCGTTACCTCTAACGATTATAGGTAATACAAGTGAATATAGGTAAAATCAGCACCACCAATTTATGTAAACCAAAATGGCTAGGATTTGACCTAGGGACTAAAGAAGACCAAGTTGATAGGTTGTACTTGATTTTGAATTATTTATTGACATTGTGGTTTATAAAAACAGGCAACTAGGACCTTGATACGGATTCTTGACCCGTGCTAGCAGCTCAGGACCACAGGCAAGTATACCTTGCCAACTCGTATAATATAATTTATATGCATATTCACTTTCTCGCTGCTATTCTTTTCCTTACTTTCGTGATTGCTTTATTACATGTCTTGCACACTCATCTTGTTAGGGTTTTACCTTACATGTTTCTAGTTCTTGTTCCTTTTCTGTTATGATATTTTCTACCTGTTACACTGTAATAGTCTCATACGTGTTCCTTGATAGAGTCGTCTAGTCCTACACTACGACTTTCTTGACTTGATTATAGCTTGACTTGACTTGACATGACTTGAGTAGGACTTGACTTTGACATTCTATAGATTGTGAGTACTTACCTTGACTACGGTCTATAGTATTTTATACTAGGATTGGCTACTGTCTTGGTTGTGAGTACTTGCCTTGACTGCGATTGAGATACTATAGATTGCGAGTACTTGCCTTGACTGCAGTTTATAGCCAGCCATTTCTAGTATGGCATGCCAGCGTCTTAGGATCCTTGCGTTTAGATCTTGTGTCTTAGTTCATTTTGCTTCGTTGGATATTCTCGATTGTTTTTTTTACTTCTTTGTATATTTGTACTGTTACATGTTGGCTTGTATATTATGTATCTTGCTAGTCCTCTGAGGACCTGATGATCTCTTCAGGTTTAGCCGAGTATTGAGCCAGGTGCACGTGAGCAGTTGGAGCTAGCATTGGACCACGGTGCCACTACAGCTGAGGGTACTTTGATGATTAGCAGTTTTGATTCAGTTATTTTTATTTCAGGTTCTATTTTATTCGTCTACTGGTAGTGGATTTGTGTCCACCGGACGAGACTTGGATATTTTTTGATAAACTGGATACTATATTTATATTATCATTCATTGTTCAGTTACATTTGTGTTAGTGACTTGTATCATATTTTGTGGATGAGATCAGACTGACTCCGTGACTTGTTTATGTAGACAGCGTTCTACCGCCGACACTGCGGCGTAGGCTGGACTTGGACACGTCTCGCGTCCGAAAAGTGGGTACGGGTCGTGACAAGTGCAAGGCCCTCCGGGAGTAGATCTAAAAATTAGAAGAGACTCTAGCCCTTGCTGAGAGTGATATGGACAAGTCTGAGGACCAGAAAGATATCCTTCGCCAACGTTCCGAGACTTTGGCTCGGGAGAAGGAAAGTATTGGCATTCGTCAGGCCGAGCTGGCTCTTGTGCGCCAAAATCTCTCTTCTGTTGAAGATGAAGCCGTTCGCCGTCGGGAGGCCTTGCGTCGAGCCCAAGCATTGGTTAGCCCCCAGTTTGCTCTTTTGAGGAGCCGGCTAGAAGAACTTCAGTGCCGGTCTTCTCAGTTTTGATCTTTTTTCTATCTTTTTGTCTCTCGGTTTGTGAGAGACTACCTTTTGTAACCAAAGAAAGAAAATATTTTCATTTTATAAATGACAATATTGGCTTTGTTTCTCTGCTTGTCTTCTTACTTGTGAACTTTTCCTTGCACAAGAACGAGGATCCCCTCAGAGGCATTACGACGTGAGGGGATGGAGATACCTCCGTTAGGGATAGGGTGTTTACTCAGAGGTAATATAGACATGGTAAATAGAAAATTCTTTGGTGGCTGACTTTTCCTTACTCAGAGGTAATGTGGACGTGGCAAGGATAGACTCTACGGGTGTATAGAACGACTCAGAGGTAGTATGGACGTGAAAGGTTCTATAGATGAATATGACAATTATGGTGGATTGTCATGGAAGAGATGTCTACTCAGAGGTAATATGGACATGGTAGGCACATCTTCGCTAGGGTATAGAATAATAATTCAGAGATAGTATGGACGTAAAATATTTTCTAGGGAGTTATGACAACACGAGGCCATCATAGAAGAGACGACTACTCAGGTGATATGGACGTGGTAAACGTGAACTTCGCTATGGTGTAGGAAGACAACTCAGAGGTGATATGGACGTGAGTTTTTTCTACTGGAGAGAAGTATAGAAGGGGTGAATTCTTTTAACAGAATCCATGCATACCTAAGGGGATGTGGGAGCCTATGCTGGTTTGAACCTCAGATAGTATTTCTTCAGGAACCTGCCGTTGATTGACATCATTAGCAAGTCGCCGTTGGGTTTGGCCAGTCTGTAGGCACTATTTGAGTGGACCGTCTCTATGACGAATGGTCCTTCCTGTAATGCCCCGCTCCGCATGGTACATTATGCTGAGTCATTGACTCGAAGAGTTGCATTGACCCGATTAAGTATAAATACGAATTGATACGAGAGTACATTGACCCAAGAAATGTATTGAGTCAGATCGATACAAAGAGTAATTTTGATCCGAGGAACGCATCGAGTAAGATCGATACAAGTGTTAAGTTGGCCCGAGAGAAAGCATTGAGTCAGTTCGAAGATTCTAAAAAATCGAATCGACGCAAAGCATTAGTCCGATTCGAACAAAGTATTGATTTAGTTGGTTTCGTATGCAGACTATACGTTTACGCTAAAATATAAGAGATCAGCATTTTGCCTTATTTACTACGGGGTCCGCAAATCCAAATCACCGCAACAGACTGAGGCATAGTCTAGGTAAGCCAAATCGGTCGTATAATTCAATGAATCACGAAGTGCTCGAATGGCTAAGTTAGAAGAGTTGGCCGTGCAACGAAGTTATAAAATCGAGCCGCATCGGCTCGATGAAACGACAAGACGTATCGGCTTAAGGTGGGGGGACTTTGACTTCTCTTTCCTACTCCTTCATGCCTAAGTAAAATATATCGTTGTATGCTAAGTTAACCTATCGAGACCACGGGAGTGGCTCGATCGAGAGATGAACATAGTGTATGTTGAACACTAGATAGAACATTTGAAATAAATCGTACATCAAATGTACGAGTCATTATGGAACATTGAATATCGCAAAGGCGAGCGCCTCGAGCTCGGTACGTAAGCCATAAGAACATGGGATAACTGTATCAACGAGTGCCTTAGCACACAAGTCATTCGTGCCCTCGTGCATGAGTTAGTATGCTTGAACATTGAAAGACTATATCGGTACGAGTGCCTCAGTGCACGAGATATAGAACATTGAATACCCTATCGAGGCATGCCCCAGTTGCATGAGTCGGAGGGAAGGAACATTAGTCTAATACATTCAATACTAAGGCATAGAACATGGAAATACTGAATCGAGGAGTGCATCAAATGCACGAAGCAAGGAATAGAGAATAATTATATCAAAGCGTGCGTACGTGCACAAGACTGATGAAAGATGGCTTCATTGTGAAGAAGAGGAAAGTTGTGGCACGAATGTGGTGGAACTGTTCAATATGGCATGGTGCCTTCAAAATGTTTATAGACTTCGGGGCGTTCTTCGATGAACATTAAGTTGGGGCATTGTGCCAATTAAAATAGAGATAGGAGAACTTGCTTGGTTGTATGAAAGATAAGATGCATTGCATGGTCAAATGGACTTAAAGATATAAGAAGCCCGTACACAGGGCCTTCCTTCGAATGTGGTAAGCCAGGGCGCTGGAACCGTTCGGCCTAGGAGGGATGCGATAATAATCGTTATTGTTGGTGCACTTTGTTAAGACCGTTACGACTTACTATTGATGTGATAAGCCACTTACTCGAATAATTCCAGGGTCCTCTGATGTTTGGGTTAGCAACCACACAGAGCGATCACCGTCTTACATATTCGATTTGAGAAATATAAGTCCATTCTAGCCCGAAAAGCTAGTAACCTTCATATAGTTAAGGAACGACGGATTGAAAATGCAGTTACACAAAGATCCTGCACAAGAGTACTTATAACATGATAGGGAAGGGATGAGGCGTATTCACCTTGCGTCGGTACAAGGGCGAGTACATAAGTATTTGGTAAGAAGTCTTGAAACAACACGAGATTGTGCTATTCGTTGCCTGTTTGCCTATGCGAATCGAAATAACATGCTTGCCATGATAACATATTTTACTGCTTTCGAATATGCCATGAAATAGATCCTAAGGAGAACATAGAAAGATAACTAAATTGTATGTTGCATGAATCAATACATAACAAATGTCAGTTTATTTAAGTGGGTCTTCGGTCAGTACATCGAGGACTAAAGTACTAATCCCTCTCTAGTTTGCTAGCAGGTTCAGGGAATGGTCTGCTCATGGCGGAGCTTCGCTTGATTGCACTGAGGCATGGAATACCGTAGCGTATTGAGGCGTGCGATCGCATTGACGCTCGGACTTGCAACATGATTGATGCATCCGAGATATAGAAGACATGATATATGGAAAGATGAAATCAATTGTGGGCAAGAGAGAACTTGAGTATTGTATCCAATCTGGCAAATTCGGTTGGGCTAATAAAAGCCTTTGAAACCTCAGTTCGTTTATTGAATAAAAGAGAATTGTTTCATATACTCCGTTTTCTTCAATTGCTAACATCAAATCAAAGATAACCATTTGAGAACTTGTCATCTTTCCTTGTACGAGTGCAACTCCACACTCGTATGGCATCATGCTCCAACGAGGACGATGATTCAGATAAATCGATGCGAGGATGAGCGAATTTTTGGGTCGCGGCATGACAAATTAGTATCAGAGCTCTAGGCTCAATTTCCTCAGGACGCTTGCTTCAATTCTAAAGAGTTGCCCACCACCAATCAAATCACCTTTGACTATACTCGATGCCGTACTAGATGTTCCATACAATAAGTCTAATACAAATCGTGTAATTTTACCGCATGTGTTTTAGAAATTACATGATGTTTGTCGAGAAAGTCATAAAACGTTTATTGCATTAAGTGGAATGAGCAGTAAAATGTTCATTGCTACAAGTGCAACGAGTCACAAGATGTGAATTAAGATGTTAGTTGCTGCAAGTACAATAAGTTGAGAAATATGAATCGAAATATTTGTTGTTTCAATGCAACCGTCGATGTGAGAAATATTAGTTGCATCGATATAATAAAAGTCATGAAATGTTGTTGTATCAAATGCAATAAGTTGTGAATGATGCGTTGCAAGAAAAATAAAAGTTGAATGTGTTGAACAGATTCGAGTACTGGCTTTGAATATCAAAAATAAAATATTACACGAGATGTAATGGAGGAGACTGAATTAAAATGTTGCACGAGATGCAATGGTTGAAACTTAATAATACGTTGCACAAGATACAACGAAAGAAACTCAAATCATAAATCGATAGAACAAATTATTCGGTTGCGCACCGAGCTTGTATTAGCATATGAATACATTGGCCGAGTTGTGTCAAAATTTGATTAATCAAATGTTACGATTGTGATCAATATGATCACTGCAAAAATTGTGGGTCGAAATAGATTGTTGGTTCATACCAAATATGATACGAGAAAAATAGCTTGATTTCTGAGTGGTATATGCCATACTACGTATGCGATAATTGACTTGATTCTGAGTGGTATATGATATAACACTTGTGCAATGGATTCCGTCGACACATTACATAATTTGTGGAAGGTTGGTCTGCAACGGATGGGAGAGTACCGAGACTCGATTGGAAATTTGTATAACGGTATGTTGATACAAGTGTTCTTCGATCATCGATTGGAACAGTAAGGCGGGACTCGTATCAATGAATGATACGTCGGACGAAAAATTATAAGTCAGTCAAAAACGACCGAGACAAAAAAAACGATTATGCCTTAATGCAATAATTGGATCGACGGAATAGGAAACTTGAACTTATAAACGAGTCGCACGACTTGCGATCTTAATAAAAACATTTAGCGAGGCGAATCGTAATCGAGTCGCACGACTTGTGATCTTGATAGAAATGTTGGGCGAGACGAATCGTAATCGAGTCGCACGATATATGATCTCAATAGAAATGTTGGGCGATACAAATTATAATCGAAATAACATGCTTGCCATGGTAACATGTTTTACTGCTTTAGAATATGCCATGAAACAGATCCTAAGGAGAACATAGAAAGATAACTAAATTGTATGTTGCATGAATCAATACATAACAAATGTCGGTTTATTTAAGTGGGTCTTTGATCAGTACAGCGAGGACGAAAGTACTAATCCCTACTAGTTTGCTAACAGGTTAAGGGAATGGTCTGCTTCCGGCAGAGCTTTACTTGATTGTGCTGAGGCATGAAATGTCGTAGCGTATTCAGGCGTGCGATCACATTGATGCTCGGACTTGCAACAGGATTGATGCGACCGAGATATAGAAGGCATGATGTATGGAACGGTGAAATCCTTTGTGGGTAAGAGAGAACTTGAGTGTTGTAGCCAATCTGGCAAATTCAGTTGGGCTATTAAAAGCCTTTGTAACCGCAGTCCGTTTATTGAATAAAAGAGAATTGTTTCGTATACTCTGTTTTCTTCAGTTGCTAATATCAAATCAAAGATAATCATTTGAGAACTTTTCATCTTGCCTTGTACGAGTGCAACTCCAGACTCGTACGGCATCACGCCTCGGCAAGGAAGATGATTCAGATAAATTAATACAAGGACGAACATTTTTTCGGTTTGGGGCGTGACATTTCCCACTTGGGATCAAACTTTCTATCTGTCTTGGGAGTCATTACCATCGGTCTTCGGACTGATAAGACGAGATCACCCACTTGGAGTGTTCTTTCCCGAACTCTTTTCTTGAAGGCCCCGAAAATTTGAGCTTGGTAAAGCTTGATTCATTGTGAGCTAGCAAACATTTTTTATCCAACATCTCTAACTCTTGTAGCCGTTGGTGTTAATTATCTTCGTTAATCAGCTGGCTGGTGATAGCTACCCGTAAGGACGGGATCTGGATCTCTAGGAGAAGCACTGCCTCGCTTTTATAGATAAGAGAGAATTGTGTGGTGCTTGTGGGTGTTCAAACAGTTGTGCGGTAAGCCCACAGACATTCACCAAGTTTCTCATTCCAGTCACGCTTATTAGAAGAAACGACTTTCTTAAGTAGTTTAACGATAGTCTTGTTGAACGCTTTGGCTAGTCCGTTCATTGCAGGATTGTAAGCCGTTGATGCCATATTCAATTTTTTATTTTATTCATAGAACCGACGGAAAGCGTGGCTCACAAATTGAGGACCATTGTCGTGGATGATCCTTCGAGAAATACCGAAGCGGTATATGACGTGATGCTTGACAAAGCTGATCACATTTGTGGTTTTTACCTCGGCCAGCGGTACTGCTTCCGTCCACTTAGAAAAGTAGTTGGTGATGGCAAGTATGAACCAGTGTTCTCTGGAGGATGGTGGACTGGTTGGCCCAATGATATCCATTCCCTATGCTTCAAACGGCCATGCGGCCATCGTGGGGTGCAGGAACTCCGAAGGTTTGTGGATGAAGTCAGCACGTAACTGACATACCCGGTACTCCTTTACGTAATCAGTGACGTCTGCCATCATATTGGGATAATAGTAGCCCATGCGACGCAATCGGTCTTGCAACTTAGGACCAGGCTTATGGGCTCTGCAGGTGCCATCGTGCGCCTTCCTGAGTGCTTATGCCTTGGATAAATATTGCAGAAGAAGGCCGTCATATGAACGACGATATAACATCTTGGTAGCTGTGTTATAGAAGAACCGGAGAGAGCATCCCTTTACATAAGTAGCTTCCTTCAGGTCTTGAGGTAGGATCCCATAGACTGGGTAGTCTATGAACGAAAATCGCCAGCCCCGAACGTCAACATTAGTATCCGTTTGTACTAAGTAACTCAGACACGTATGCAGATTGTTCTTTGGACAAACTAGCTCTCGGCCCATTACCGTGACGGTATATTGGGTGCCAACAGGAGCTGTCAGAGAGGCAGCGAGGACAGCGAGTGCGTCGGTTTCCAAGTTTTGTAATCGGGGTATATGTTCTATAAAGAACCCTGTAAAGGTGGAAATGATCTCGATCGCTGCTTGGTGGTAAGTGACCAGATCTTCGTGTCGGACCTTGTACTGTTCTCGAACTTGGTTGATAATTAGTTTCGAGTCTCCATAGGCCTCGCTATAGTCCACCCCCAACTATTTAGCAAGTTGGAGTCCGATGATGAGAGCATTATACTCCGTAACATTATTGGTGCACGACTCCATGAGAGAAAATGCATCGTTGATAACTAGACCAACCGGAGTTATGAGAACGACTCTGACCCCTGCGATGATCTCGCCCTTTGGTCCCGTTCTCAAAGCACCGTCAAAGAACATGCACCAAATTAGATTGTTTGAGACGACGTTGGACTCTAAGACCTCATCTGGGATGTCATCATAGAGTCTTGATGTCTCTGGCCTAGGATGTGCTACTAGAAAATTGGCCGACGCTTGGCCCTTGATTGAGATTTTGGGGACGAACACAATGTCGTAAGGAGTCAAAAGTATTGCCTATGTGGCTAACTGTGAGTTTAAGACACCTGGCTTGGTCATGAGGACCCTGAGGGGGTTGACTCGAGAGATGACATGGATTGTCTGTCCGGCCACATAATGACGCATTTTCTAGATGGCGAAGAGCAGAGCAAGGAATTCCTTCTATACAGGATTATACCGATGTTCGACCCCAATCATGGTCCTGCTAAAGTAGTAGATTGCTTGTTCGTGGCCTTCTTTGCTTCTCTGGGCTAGCAAAGCACCGAGAGAATGGTCCATGGCTCGGACGTACAGTAGAAAAGGCTTCTCCACAACTGGTGCCACCAGTACTGGAGAACTAGTGAGGTACTTTTTGATGTCGTTGAATGCGTGCTACCATTCTATGGTCTATACATAAGAGATCCCTTTCTTTATTAGTTTGGTGAAGGGTTGACATCGACCAGAGAGATTTGTTATGAATCTTCTGATGTATGCCAGACGTCCTTGTAGACCTCGAAGTTCGTAGAGATTCTTCGAAGGAGCTATGTCCAAGATCGCCTTAGTCTTTTCAGGGTTAATATGAATGCCCTTGGCTATGACGATAAAGCTCAAGAATTTGCCGCTGGAGACTCCCAGAAATGACTTGGTCGGGTTCATCTTTTGTTGATGCGTTCACATTAAGTCGAATATTGTTCTCAAGTCGTCCAAGTGATTGGATTTCTTTTTTGCTTTTGATGACAATGTCATTAACGTAACATTCTATCATCTTTCGGAGGTGTTTGCAGAATATGGTGCTCATTGCCTGCTGGTATGTTGCCCCTGCATTCTTCAATCCGAAGGGCATCATTGTATAATAATATATTCCTTTTGGAGTCTGAAATAAAGTATGCTTCTCGTCTTCAGAAAACATCTTAATTTGGTTGTAGCATGAGAATCCATCCATGAAGGACATACGCTTGAAGCCACAAGTGTTGTCAATCATCACGTCGGTGATCTGGAGGGAAAACTCGTCTTTTGGACAGATCGAGTTGAGATCCCTGAAGTCTATGCAGATCTGAATTCCTCCATTCTTCTTTGTGATTGGACAATGTTGGCTACCAAATTTGGGTGTTGTTCTTCGCGAATGAAGCCACTCGCTAAGAGTTTATTAACTTCCTCCTCGATAGTATCTATGATATTTTTGCAAAAATGTTGTTGTTGCTGTTTGACAGGCTTAGCATCAGGTAGGATGTTGAGATGGTGCATGGCGACTTGCGGGTCTAAACCCGGCATGTATTCGTAGCTCCATGCAAAAACATTGATGTATTCTCGGATAAGCTGTAACATAGATTCTTTGTCTTCTCCTGTCAATCTTTCGCTAATGAAGATGGGTTTAGAGGAAACCTCATCTCCTAGCTCGACTTGGACAACTTCATCTTCTGTGGGAGGTTTGCGCTGTTCGAAGCACCATTCCTATTGGGAACCGAGGCGTTGAGCCCATGGTTCATCTTTGAAGTATTCAAGCATTTGGTCTTCATTCTCGACTAGAGGATCTGCGGAGACCATATTAAAGGACAATATCTTCTTGAGGGCTTGGCTGATACTGGTATCGAAGTTCCAGGTTGAGGAGTCCAAGGAATATGAATGTTGGAAGTAATTTTGGGACTTTCCCTTCGGGGCACAAAGTCATAAGGAAAGGCGTCAGCTTTTGCCATAGTTCAGTCCTCTGTTACTGTTCAAGTCGTAACCCATTTTCTAGATGAGGTTTTTGGCTTGAGCAATGTAACAATAGAGTTACATCTTGCCATTATCGGGTTCTAGTTTTGTCGGAGCCAGTTGTTGCGGGTGCTCCAATCGGCCGAAGATGATGGGTTCCTCCTCCTTCTTCTTTACTGGAACCAAGAAGTAGGTATCTTGAGAAAGAACAACTCAACTTGCGAGGTTGGCGGTTGTCACTTGTGTTTGCAGCATATATAGAGCATTGTCTAAGAAATATCTAGTGTTCCAATGCGTACAAGAGTAATTCAAAGACAACTTTCTATTAATGAAATACGAAACTTTATCCCGAGGGATTACATCATCTAAAGAGTGTGCGTCAGTGTTGGCGCATACATAGTCTCCCAACTCTTTATCAGTGAGCACCAGGGCTGTTACAGGAGAAGGTAGAGGACGTTTCCCCTTGATCTTGACTACCAAGGAGGCTGTAGTCGGAGGTTCGTGTGACCTCAGAGTTGGCTTTGGAGCCTTCCGGGGGAGCCTTATTTGCATAGGCTCCTGGCCAGCCTCTGATATGATCGAGGATGATCTAGCCGAAGCTTTTTTTTTTCGGAGCTTAATGACGAGGGGAGCCGACATCTTGGGAGGTTTTCCCTTTAATAGAACCTTCAACGGTTCTTCAGCGATAACTGTGCTCTACTTCGTCGGCGGCGTTATTGGTATCATCGTCCCATGGGACTGATTTGTACAGATCAGCATCTGTATAGTACGCTTCGAGTCCTCGAAAGGGATCGATGTCAGTGAACTCGGTCTTGATAGTCGTGTCGCTGGCCACATACTTCATGCATTGATGGAGAGTGGAGGGCACGATCATGTATTTATGAATCCATGGTTATCCTAGCAGGATGTTGTAGTTTATGTCAGCATCAATGATGTAGCAAGTAACGTCAGTCTGGAGATCGCCTATTTTGTATTTTAGGCAGATCTTGCCCAGGGGCTCACTCTTTCTAGTGTTGAAACCGCTAATTGTAGTGTTCGATGCGGTCAGCCGATGCATCGGGATCCCCAAAGCTTGGAGTAAACTTCGAGGGATGATGCTGAGAGAAAAGCCATGGTCGATGTGGATGCGATCGACCTTAATGGCACCAATGTACCCTGTATAGTACAGGGGTCACTTGTACCGGTTGTTCTTCAGTAGTATGTCCTGCTGAGCGAAGGTGATGTTAGGGACCACCTCGACCATACTGTGATAATATGGACATTCAGCATGGTTCTTCTTCGGCGGTTGCGCCAAGGTGAGAAAGGAGTCATCGTTCTGTAAAGCTTCGCTGAGTGCATCTCGAGTCTCTTTGGAGAGACGAAAAAGCTCGAAGAGTGATAGTCGAGCCGCAGTGTTGGCCAGCTATGCCAATATATCAAAATTATAGGGCTTGATTGGCCCAACTACCTAGTCTTTTCTCGAAGGCTTGTCAAAGCAAACCTCCTTCTGCTTCTGTTAATCTACAGCAGGCGCTTGAGATAGGCCTGCTCCCGATGTATCGGGAATATTGGCCGCAACGGACGGAGGTGTTTCTTCCTCTGGAGCTTGGTTTTCTTCTCACTGGTGAGCCGAGCGAGTAGTAACAGGGTGTCATTAGTTGTCGTAGAGATCATGCGATATGACCTGACCTTCTTTCCCTTGACAGAGCGTGCTGCAGGCATCATCATGTCTAGAGTAAGATCAGGATATACCCATATTACTTCGTCTCGTGGCGGCATAAATGGGATAAGGCCTTGGGCGTTGTCACGGGCCGGTGAAAGATTGACTACTTCTATCGTCACTTTCGGGATAGGGACAACGCCGTCTTGAGCCTCTATTTTTGAAAAACTTATGAACTGAAGAGTGACCATATTGGCGGTAACAGTCTTCTCCTCATAGTTGAATGAGGTGCTGGATTTGTCTTTTTAATATGTAACAATCACGTATCGAATAGTAGACATACTGGTAGTAGTGGCAGTATTTTGGATTGTCCACCTTTTCTACTTCATCGGGATGCTTAGGAGGCGGGAGCTAAAGATTGCCACTTTTTGCCAACATATCAAAGAGTTCTAGTATGTCTTCTTCATTGAAAGAGTAGGTCTCTTTCGGCCTCTGCGCTTCGGTCGGCTTCGGGTCCGTTGATGCTAAACCTTTGGAGATTTTGACGGTCATGGCTTGCTTCCCCTTTTCATCTTTACTGCCGGATGAGCGCTTCCCTTTATCTTCAAGGGAGAGGAAGTTCAGTCCTAGTAATTATGCATCCTGTACTTTTTTTGAGCTACATCCGCCTCTGTGATAAAAGACGTCCACTCTAAGCATGGAGCACTGTGCCACAACTTGATTACAGGAAGCATGTTCTTGCGACAGGAGTCCATAAGCATGGGCTCAGGTATACCAGGAGGTAACCTTAATGCAGCCTGGTAGAAGAACTCAATGTATGCGCGCACCAGCTCTTTCTCCTTTTGAACGATGTCCATAAGAGTTTACTTTGTCATGTCCATTCCTCCTTCGTAGAATCGATTGAGGAATAGGTTCTTCAAGTCTTCGAAGGATGAAATATAGTTGTCCGGAAGGCTGTAAAACCAATCATAGGCCATCCCCTGCAGGGCTCCTACGAATAAGTTGGTGAGGAGGGCGTTATCCTTTGGTATATGTCCCACTACTAAGGCAAAGTACCTCAAGTATCGACGGAGAGACTCCTTTGCATCGAACGGCGTGAGTGTCTGCAGATTATATTTGGGAGGATAGATCACATTATCCCATTCGGCAGGATATGGCTGTCGAATCCCCATCTTTTGGAGTGTTGCTCGCTTTTGTTTGGCGTCATAGCGAGAGTACAATTCTTTGATGGCCTTCTACATTTTATTCGACACTGTAGGCCCGGTTGTTGATGGAGTAGATGATGCTGGCGATGCTTGGCTCGCGTTGGAAAGCACATTGGACCCACTGTTAGCCGCTGGGTCTGGAGCAGGAGTGGAGCCAGAGGGGGTCAATCTCTCCTTGATCTCCAGGATAATAGAAGCTAAGGACTTCATAGTAATTGTCAACGTATTTAGGCTCTCCTCGAGAACCTCTATACGTTTCTGCTGACTAGAGCCTTCGCTGCTTTTCGCGTTATTGTCACCTTCGACCATAAATACGGACACTATGTGCGGGTGGGTAGAAGGGACAATAGATCTTTTGCTCTCCGGTTCAGAGGGCTGAGTCCTATCACCTTGAGGATAGATCGGTAGGTTGTAATCATCCTCTGACTCATTGTAATTGCTTTCCTTCGCTTTTTGGCTACTTGAGCCTGCGGAGGTATTTGTGTCATACAATCCTTTGTAGGACTGGCTACCCCCAACATCTGACATGGCATCTTTTTGCGACAAGGAGATAGACTTGGCGTGTGTGTTGGAATACACCTATGTTGGGTACTTTCGTCTTGCTACTCCCAAGCTGCTTCTTGGGCTTGTTGGACGAGATGGAAGGGTTTTTGGACAGCTGCTTGAGAGATGGAGAACCCCGTGCCATGTTGCATAAAGCAACACAGAGTTCCTCTTCTTCCTCACTCGACGATCTACTGTCGAGTTTCTGATGTACAGCCGCTATTGGTCGTAGTCTTTGGAAAACAGACTCTCCTTGGTGGCGATGTGGCTGCCTGGCGACGTCAACAGTTGATGGTGATCTGGGTGCAAGTGTGCCTTGGTTTAGGAATACCTTGCGTCGCAGGCTCCTATTCTACTTTATACATGTGGCAAAGCATTGAGGTCTTCATTCCTGCACCCCCATTGCATACGCAGGAAAGCTACACGCAGGAGTGAGGATACAAAGATAGCTTTTTTCTTCTTAGTTCATGTGTGCGGGACACGCTTAGGTCCTAATCAGAAATTTGCTGATGAGGTAGTCTCCTTCGATGCTTACATGAACACTGTTCGCAGGAGTCTTTCTTAGTAGAGTGTACCCCCTGGCTCGAATTGTGCATATGAGTGCTCAAACGACAGCGAGGTTCTACCGGTCGAGGCATCGAAGCAGTCGGACCGATTTTGTATAGCTTTCCATTAGCTGCCCGCATGACTGTTAACGCAGGCCTTTGGTCTTTCATTGCCATAGCGCGTTGGTTGTACACGACGCATGCTGCCTTGGATTTCCTCCTACTATCCCGAGAGGGTGCGTAGTATTCAAAATCCAACAGAGTGGTTGGCATATCACTTTGGCTGCGTAGGGCACGTGCTGCCTTGGATCTCTTTAGGTTACCCCTAGGAGGTGCATAACGTTCAGAGTCCAACGTAGCCTTACCCGATGGGTAGGCAATTCTGTCAAAGACAAATCTTCTCGCCGGCACCGCTTCCTTCGTAAGCGGTTGAGCCACTGCGTGCCAAAATCTTCTTCGGGACTTCGTCGGTAAGGGGATTATGGAGTGCAGTCCCCTCCGTCGAGCTGTTCGTCGCAGCCGCCTTCGCCACCCAGGTGTAGGGTATGAAAAATTATGACACACTGACATAAGATCAAGGCCATACGCTCAGCCAAAGGCCATACACTCAGCCAAAGGCCATACGCTCAGTACAAAGGCCATACGCTCAGTACAAAAGTCATACGCTTAATGAATATTTTATTATTTCTCGACTGACAATACATCATATACTCAGTGGATAATAAATCTGACACTTCGTCTTTCGTGCAAAGAACTGCTGTGTTAGGAGAATTATCCGTCGTATGGATTTTCGAGAGTTAATTTTGTCTTTTACGAGGATAACTCATTAGCCATCATAAATACACAGCTATCATTACTGTCATTTCTGACAGTCTGTCAGCCGTCATATCCGCAACACGACGCTCGAGAGATATTTGTCAGTTATTGAGAAGATATGGCGTATTTAAGAAGATTGAGGACAGCCACGTGTCTACCTCTCCAGTCATACGACTCTCATCAAGGCAGCGTATGAACTTCATACGACTCCTTATCAAGGCAGCGTATGGACCTCATACGACTCCTCATCAAGGCAGTGTATGGACTTCATACGATTCCTTATCAAGGCAGCGTATGGACCTCATACGACTCCTCATCAAGGCAGCGTATGGACTTCATACGACTCCTCATCAAGGCAGCGTATGGACTTCATACGACTCCTCATCAAGTGAGCGTATATACTCCATACGACTCCTCATCAAGTGAGCATATATACTCCATACGACTTCTTGTCATCCAAGACAGTGTATGCTTCTCCAAAAGACAGCGTATCAAAGTAAATACATTCAGAATGACTTCAAATGTACAGTCAACACACGTTCTCATATGTCCTATATTCGGTTACCCACTCATTCAGAAGTTATGCAATATTGCATTCATGCCATCAATCTCTCCTGGATATACTCTACTACTCTCAACTGCACTCCAACGTGTCTCCATCAAAATTCGCCACGCGTCCCTGCAGTTATGCACACGTCAAGTAACTGACTGAGCGTATGTCCAGAGCAGTTATCCAGAACTCTATAAAAGAGAGTTTCTTCACCTTCAACAGAGACTACATTGAATTCAGAGAGAACAGAAAGATTGCTCAGTTGCTGTCCAAGTTCTTCGAGATCCAAGCTTTCTTCATCGCATCGTCCAAGGGATAAAGTGATCGTCTTCTAGATCAGATTCCTATAGTTGTAATTTTCTCAAAAACACAATAAATAAATAGAATTTATTTATGGATGGATTATTACCGACTCCCAGTCGGAATAATGTTCATCTTCCTTCTCTCTAAATTTTTCTATCCGAGAAAGGCAAATTGCAAGTATCTACGACTGATACCAAAGTTATACCTCCTATGGATCTTCGTAGTAAGCTTAACCGAAATCGTCTCGATTCTACCTCCGGCATTAGGAAGCCTTGTCAAAAGGAGACAAGTATAATTGACCCTGATGCACAATATGCTAAGAACTATATTGCTCAGATCAATCGGTCTTTATATATTCAAGAACCGAAAAGACAGAAGAATAAAAGACAAGTCTCTACACAGAGACTATCTTCAAACACTTTCCAGTCTGTTTCCTCAGATCTCCGGGAGCATCTGCAAAATAAACTGAGAATCAACACTCCATCTGTCTCTGACATTGCTCATATTCGTCATGAAGAGCATTATTGTAATTTCTAACCTCGGGTCGTCATTCAGTGTTGTTGTTCACCGAAAAGACGATCTGTCTTCGAACGGATTCAACATAAACCAATACCAAACGAAGACGAACCTCTTTATGCTTCCGTCAACATGACCTCCAGGGATACTAGGGGTAGAATACGATCTGATTCTAAAGATGGTATTTACCTCGGCACCAGATCCAGAACCGGAGCTTCAACCACGGTCTCTTCTTCCTCTCATCCAGATGATAATCCTGAGATCACGGAGGACTTCCTGGGAGAGTCCAACTTCCCAGTATTAACTTCCGTGAATAGTCCTGGGAAAGATGCTGACTCTCATAGCGACGATTCGGAACAGACTGTTTTGTCGTCGATACCTCGAATGATTACCACCTATATGGTAGACGGTAATCATGAACCTTCGACTAGCACTGAGGCTCATGAACAAAGTATTTCTTCCTTAGAACAACAATTACGAGCCATGGCGGATACATTGACTGCTATGCACACTCTTATACAAGCTCAGCAGTGAACTCAGCAAGTTCAACAAACAGCACCATCAGTAGTATTAAATACTCCTGTTGCCCCAAATCTGGAACCTTCTACTATTCCGGGGGTACAGTCTAATGTTCATGTACAGCCCACTCCAAGTCAGTCCGGAGCTGGGGGTGGTACATATGCTGCAGTCCCTCCTCCCAATTATACCCAACAAGCAACGACACCGCAATCTTCCGGAGCGATCACTGAAGAGTTGAAGAATCTTCGGTCTCAATTCGAAGCGTTCAAGCAAAAGGAAGGCTTACAAAGATTGGGTATCAAGCAAACTTATCCCATACAATGGAAGGATGTATCATACCCCCCAAAATACAAGCCTCTAACCATCTCTTTCTTTGATGGGACCACCTCCCCAAGTCAGGTCATCAATCGTTTTGAGGTAATGACTGATCAACTGCAACCGAGTGATGCCCTCCTTACTCGGGTATTTGTTGGTTGTCTTAAAGGAACCGCTTATGAATGGTATCGAAGTCTCCCTGATGGGTGTATCACTTCGTTTGCCGAATTTAAACAGATATTTCTAGAACAATTCTATAAAGGCATTAACGACATGACCATGTCAGCCCTTATACAAATCAAACAGAAAAATAATAAAAGCACTGAGAGCTTCATTGAAAGATTCAGAAGAGAAGCCCTAAAAATGCCTCTCGGAACTCCCGATGCCGTCACTATCGACACTTGCAAGTCGAACCTCTTACCAATCATCAGCATGTGGACATGATCCACTCAATTCCAAGACTGGCCTTCCTTCATCGTCAGTGCCAAAGCTGCCGAAGTCAGTGCTGAGACTTTCAAAGGTCTGGGGGTACACATGACTCCCAATGAATCAAGTCAAGGTACTAGCAATAATATGCGACCCAACAATCGCAAAGGAAAAGAGACTCTCGAAGTCAATCTCCAGAGCAAAAATCAAGAGGTAATGTCTGCCCAAGCTACCCCAGCTCCAACAAGTCAACAGCAGAGACCTCCTCGGCCGAAAGAAGAATACTCTTTCGATGACGACGATGTTCAAGGTATCTTTGAATGTTTACTTAAAGGTAATAAGATACAACTACCGAAGATCAAAAAGCCTGATGAAGCCAACAAGACGGATCATCCAAAATACTGTCCATATCACAGAATGCTGGGTTATACAATCTGGTCTTGCTTCGTGTTAAAAGGAAAGATCTAAGAAATGATCAAATCAGGAGCTGTGACATTAACACCTAAAGACAAGACAGTCACAGCAAATGTGATTTTGATGCAGTTCGGTGACTTCCCTCCGTTATTGGTGGAAAATGGAATTGTCCCTATCCCCAAAGCAACCCTTGAAGTTGTGAATATTCCACCAGCCCAGAATGAAGGACTTGTTCCTGTCACCACTAAAAAAGGAGAGATTATGTGGATCCAACCTGATTTAGTGACAGAATTTGAGATGTCTTCCTCTTCTCCTCAGAAGGCTTCTCTGTCTAAAAAGAAACCTGGGAAGACTAAGTCATGCCATATGACTTCTAGCATCACACCCAATCTATCTCTAACCTCTACTTTCATCCTAGCAGGAAAATCACCCCATACAGAGGTAGAAGCTGTACCTCGATCTGAAGACAGATACAAACCTACGTTTCATCTATATAGTTCACAATCTCATGAATTAATGGCGAAGATGGGTTATGATCTAGCCACTGCTCCTGGTTTGAATTTCGGCAAAAGACTCCGAGCACCTCTAGCCCTCACTTTAAGACATAATCAATCCCGTGTTGGCCTCGGTTTCTGGACTGAAGCCCTTATCAAGCACCAAAAAACCAAGAACAAGATGAAGGATTGTAACATGGTTTTGATAGACTCTGAACCTGAACCTGAAGTCGAAGCTCTCTCCGGAACTCGATCAGGAAAAACATATTTGAAAGATTACGTTGAAGCTCCTGAGGAAGCTCCTGATGTCCCTCCGGTTGCAACTCGAGCGCCCATATCTAACAAAGGACATTAAAATGCTCCTGCTGAGACAATTCCCTCTAAACCAACAACAGCCGACAAAGGGAAGCAACCTGCCCGCTTCGACAAACCAATCAAGAAGTCTCTTTCTCCCGGATTGCAGAAGCCATATAATTTTGATATTCTGGCTCAACTTGCTAATACTCCAGCCAGGTTGTCCATCTTCGAACTCTTACGTTTATCCGAGGAAACTCGGGAAACGTTAAGTGAAGCTCTACTGCAAGAAGACTCTTGCTTGACTCATCTGAAGAAGCCGGAAGCTTAGCCGGTGACTTGCCTACATTGCAACAGTGTCTTGGAAATCATTCCGAACATCACTTTTACCCAAGACGATATGCTTCTAGAAGACAATCGTCATGATCGGCCTCTTTACTTCACTGGATACGTTGACACGATGAAGGTTAACCGTATTCTAATTGATCCAGGATCAGCTCTAAGTATTATACCTAAGAGTCTCTTGGATGCCTTACGGATTCCAGTTCACCGTCTAGTCAAGACAGTCACTACCATTCTAGGGTTCAATCAAGGCAAAAGTGAACCTTTGGGAAAAATTTGCCTAAAAATACAAATAGGCAATTTCAGGGCGAGTGTCACATTCTACGTGATCGAGTTAGTTGGATCTTACAACTTGCTCTTGGGAAGACCTTTTCTCCATGAACACAATATCGTCCCCTCCACTCTTCACCAGTGCTTCAAATACATTGATGAAAAGGGAGAAGTTCAGAAGGAAGTCGTGGACATTAATCCTTTCAGAGGAGTCGAAGCCTACTACAGTGACTCTCGCATGTACAAAGATGAGTATTCAAAAGTCTTACAAGCTATGGATGATAATGAGACATCGAAAGTCGACACCTTTGTTATTCCTGTAAAAGGGCGTATCACTCATCCGCGGTCTACCAAATCATCTGAAGAAAGCCCACTGATAATTCCTGTCAGTGGATGTACTACTTCATTGCCTTTCCAAGCCCCATAAAGTTCGCTGATAATCCCTGTCAGTGGACGCACCACCCTCTCACCATCTTCTCAGGCTAGACCAAATACTCTAGTCATTCCAGTCAGTGGACGTACTACTCATCCACGATCCTCTTCAAGGGAGCTCACCTCCTCTGAGCCTTTTGTTATCGACCTTAACAAAACTTCTGCTCGTCCTTCTTCTCCCCATTTAGTTATTAATTTGACTATATCTACCAAGGCTCAGCCTCCTTCTGTAAATACAACATCTGATATCAATAAAGCATCTCCTTTACAGTATATTGATGTTTGTAGTCATGTGCAAAGTTATTTACATTTGCTAGATAGCTTAGAACCACTAACTATAGGAGTTGTTCCAACTCTTCATACAGAAGTATCATTAGAGTCTGTACAAAGTTCATATTTCCTTGTTCCTATTAGAAAGACAGGAGAAGCTCTAATATTCTTCTGCAAAGGGCCTCAGAATCCTCCTAATCTGGAAGACGACGACAAAAACGATGATACCGGAAGGTTACAACTATGTCGCTACAGTCAGCAGTCTAAAAACATCATCAAGAACATGGGCTATGACTTCAGAACCGGCCTCAGTAGAGGAAAAGGAAGAAGAATGCCTGTTCGAATTCCTTCTTTAAAATACGGAAGAACAAAATGCGGATTAGGTTACATTACTCCTACCCCCTTTATTAACACAGTCCATGAGGATCCAGAATTCGACGGAGACGAACGATCTGATTCTTCTGATTCCTTCTCTTGGGATTCCGACACAAGTATTGGCGATTTTCATCGTTCCACTCTATCCGCCAATATGGTCTCCGCCAAAGGTCCGCAAAAAAATGATGAAGATGAAGATAATTTTGAAATATCACCCGAATCGGAACAATGGGCTCAAAGATTAGACAATCAATGGGAATTCAGATTCGAGCAAAGAGAACCTCCTACTTAAGATAAACTGATCCAAATTGATGTTGGTGAGGAGGGATCTCCCAAGCCAATATTCATCAGCGAAAGTCTTTCGGAAACAGAGAAGCAAGACATGATCAAGCTTATTCATGATTACATTGATGTCTTCGCTTGGAGCTATGAGGATATGCCAGGGTTAGATCCGAAGATCGCAACACACAAACTTAATATTATGCCGAATGCTAAACCGGTCAAACAACAACAACGACGATTTCGTCCAGACATTATGGATGCAATTGAAGCTGAAGTCAACAAGCTTATGGCTTCCGGATTTATCCGAGAAGAACAACATCCTGAGTGGGTGGCTAACATTGTTCCTGTTCTCAAAAAGACTGGCAAGATCCGAGTCTGTATAGACTTTCGTGATCTCAATGCGGCTTGTCCTAAGGACGAGTTCTGTAAAACCCCTCAAAATTTTAAAATTTTATTTATTAAATAATATTACATGATTTAATGTATTTTCTATAATTATATATATATATATATATATATATATATATATATATATATATATATATATATATATATATATATATATATATATATATATATATATATATATATAGGAATTATATATAATATCTATATATGTGTGACTATATATATATTGTGTATGTGTGTTGCCCTGGGTTGGACCTAAACCTTAAACCCAAACCCTAATCTCAAACCCTAATCTAGATTAACCCTTAACCTTAAACTTCATTGATACTAATTATATTGGTATTTATTATCTATATCTATTATATATATATATATATATATATATATATATATATATATATATATATATATATTATATTTAGTTTGTATGAGTTGAGTTTGGAGTAGAACAAACCATCACCACCATCTTTAACCTACAGAACCCTACCCGAGCCTTAACCAACTCGAACCCTAACCCTAGCGTCTAATCCTAACCCTACCCTGGACCCTGGCCCACCAGCCAGTGGGTCGGGTCGGCCCATAACCGATTAGGGTTCCCTCTATACAGGATCACCATCAACCTATATATAAATATAGTTATTCTTTTGTGTAGGCCAAAACCAAACCCTAATCCTAGATTTATCTCCTCCTAGCCGCCACCACCACCGAAGGAGCCTAGCCCCGGCCGACCCCTAGTCACCCCCGGCGGCCTACTGATCTCGACGACCCCCCTCCTCGGCAGAGCTCGAGCCTGCGGATCGGGCGACGGCCGCGGCTGCAGTGGACCGGGCGGCCACCACCGACCTCTACCACCGGCGCCACCACGACCGGAGGGTTCGCCGTCGAGCCCTGCCTCGGCGAGGTACTGCCCCGACCGCCCACGTGCCCTCTGGCACGTGTGTTTTGTTTGCAATAATTAGGTTATTTGCATTGTTGAATATTCTGTGTAATTATATGGCTGTTTAATTATTTAATTAATGATTAATTGTTACTAATTAGCATCTAAATTATTAGATAATGATTAGGGTCATTAGTGTAGATTCTATATTAATTATGTCAGATTTTTATATAATTTATTCGTAATTATTAAGCATTTAACTGGTGGCATTAATGCAGTTTTTTGTGTAAATTCCACAGTATTATATATTCTGTTTTTGATTTTTTGAATTTAATTCATTAGGAATTACTTGTTATGATCTATACATAATTTGTAGGTAATTATGTAATCTAATTACTGTTAAATGTTCATGATTTAATAAATAGTTTAGATATTTTAATTAAATTTTAAACTGTGGGTTAATGTATCCAAATGACTGTTTAATTTCACTGTTTCGGATTTTTATTAATTAATTCACTAAGAATTAATTAATGGTCTCTATACAAGACTTGTAAATAATATTTATATCTATTTACTGTAAAATTTTCAGAATAAAATAATTATATTAGTTATTTATTTATATTTAATCAGTGTTAAATTATATTGTATATATAATTGGTTCATTACTAAGTTTTAATTTTTATTAAATATAAATTATTATGGTAATGTTCATAAATGTATAGTCACGGTTGGAGAAATGTTACTTTCTGTGAATAATGAATTTTCACAATTTATTAGTAAATTTTTAATATTTAATTCTAATTTCAATAGCTAAAATAGTAATTTTATATATTGAGTAGTTAAATGTTTTTAATTACTTATAATGAGGTAAATAATATTAAAAATATTATTTACAGTAGGTTTTGCTGGAAAAGTATTTTATAACCCAATTTAGATCTTTTTACTATTTATTAACTAGTATTTATAATTATTAGCACTAATCTAGTTATTAGATAGATATATATTAAATAAAGAAAATCCTATCTATGGTTTCTTTACAAATTATATATATCTATTATTTCTGTCATTATTTAGCTTATTAGACTAAAAATGATTTTTATGGATTTTTACAAATTTTGTTGGTATTATTAGGAATTTGTGAAGGCATGTGTTATTTAATTGATTAATTAATTATTTATAAGTAATTATTAAATATATATATTAGTTGTATTAATAATTTCAGAATATAAAATTATAATAATAAGTACTTCATACTTATTATTGTATATTATTATTATTCATAATTATTGGTACTTATTAGCTAGTAATAATGGTTTGATATTAATTATTGATTAAATAGAAATTAAATGTATTGTTTAATTTGGCTAATTAGTAATTAATTATAGTTAATGCTTATATAGGGTTATTTGCTTCGCGGGACTCGGACTCTATTTTGGACCCGGATACTCAGTTGCTGGACACAGGCAAGTACACCTTGTTTGACATTTACTATGCAGTATTTATATTTGACCAGTTATTACTATTGTGTGCACTCGTCTCCACTTATGACTACCTTGTATAGAGTTAGTATGAACTTGATACTGACTCAGACACGTATCACATATGAGTGAGTTGAGTGCAGAGGTTCTGTGTTGACTGGCCCTTAACATATGAACTTGAGTCTGTTAGCAGTTTGGTTTAGTTACATTATATTTACTATGACGTCTTGCATATTGTTCGCACCACGTATTCGGTACGAGTACATTGGGTGGGGAGAGTCTACTAGTGGTGTATGAGAATTTCTGTTTCCAATGGACGCTGGATGCTCGTAGCCCCTCGTTCCTCAAACCGTAGGACGCTTGGTGGCAGTTTCTTCTTCTTCTCCCCCTCTCATGTGCCACTAGAGATGTCTCGAGTACATTTTCACATAGATGGTTAGAACACCTTATTGTCTCCTTGTATTTCCTGTCCTTGTTTGGTTAGGGAAATACTGGGTGGCATTCTTACTAGTTACTTTTACATTACT
Organism: Iris pallida; assembly: GCA_029216955.1. Lineage (NCBI taxonomy): Eukaryota > Viridiplantae > Streptophyta > Magnoliopsida > Asparagales > Iridaceae > Iris > Iris pallida. Next base: position 12,005,990 of record JANAVB010004998.1, on the reverse strand, counting down.
GCTTAGTTTATTCTTGCATGTCCTTTTCTGTGTATTTGTTATGTCCCTCTGAGGACCTGGTATCTTTTCCAGAGCTCGACGAGTACTCGTTCCCGGCTGATTACGGAGTAGAGGGACTTGTTGACGACGACTTTGAGGTGGAGCCGCAGCCTTGATCCTCTGGAGGCTAGCTACATCTTCAGACGTGGGTTCCATTTCCAGTATTCTGTTTATTTCTTTTGCTACTTCATTTCATTCCAGATGTACTCATTTACTTTTAGTGGATTGTTCTCCTCTAGCCATAGTTGACATTTGGATTCTGTGGCACTGATGATTTTCCATTCAGTTATCTATTACATTATTTCATGGATGAGATAGTTTATCTGCCTGTGATGTTACTTATTAGTTATACTTCAGCGTACTACAATCGAATCATAGTCCATTAAATTGGGTTTAGCTATGCTAGATTGTACAGCTGGCATGCCACGTGTTTCCAATCCGATTATTTGGAACTGGGGCGTGACATGTTTTTAGTGGTGGCCCATGCAGGTCATGAAATTTGTTTGGTTACGTTACTGTACCGAACAAGCCTGCAAATTAGGTTTAGAATATAGGGTCTCATCCATACTTGACTATATCATTCTTGATTAACCTTGAACAAATTCTTTTGCATCTCATTTGTTTCCGTCCTATTCTCAATTCCTTCTATCTTATTTCTGCAGAATCATGAATCTAAGGAGTGGACGTACCGCTGCCGGTAGAGACAACCAGTCATCTGGTACGGATGAGCAGTCCGCAAGGGTAGTTCCAACCCACCCTATGCTACCAGGGCAGACGTCTCAGCCAGTTGGTGCACAACCGACTGGGGTACCCCCTCCTCCCCCGCAGTACCCTCAGACACCACATGGAGTGCCCCCGGCTATGCTACAAGACAGTCAGACACAGATGTTTCAGTTCATGCACATGATGATGCAAGAGCAGAGACAGCAAGCAGCGGAGCAGAGGCAAGAAGCAGCTGAGCTGAGGCAGGTAGCTGCTGAACAAAGACGGGAAGCTGCTGAAATGAGACTGGGATTCCTGGCAGCTATGGAGAGGATGATAGCACCAGCACCTGCACCAGCTCCGACACTAGCTCCCGTGAGACCAGCACGGGTAGGTTCAGTGAAGGACTACGTGCAGATGGACCCCAAACCTTATAAGGGAAATGAGAGTCCGGAGGAGACCTCTAATTGGATCACCAGCACCAAGAAGAAATTGCAGGCATCTCAGTTGTCAGAAGATTTATGGATGACTGGCGTAAGAACTCAGCTGGAGGGGAATGCCTATCACTGGTGGGATTCTATGGAGCGTCAGTTGGGTACTCGTCAGTCGTGGGAGCAGTTTCTGGAGTTCTTTGATAAGAAGTATTTCCCTACTACTGTGAAGAATGCCTTATACAACCAGTTTTTGCATCTGGAGCAGGGGAACAAGACTGTGGACGAGTATGACTCGGAGTTCAGTCGACTCAGCAAGTATGGAGAGGTACTGATACCCAATGATCTGGAGAAGGCCAAGAGATTTCACAACGGGCTGAGGCAGGAGCTACAACATTATACTAGCTCTCAGTCCCGAATCTCTTATGCTGAGTTGCTGACGGAGGCCAGGATTCAGGAGACAATTAGCAAGGGGAAGATGAACCAGCAGAAGAATCAGCCAGTGCTGACGAAGACGCAGCAAGGAGGTCCTATCAAGAGACCTATGGGACATCATCAGCATCAGCAAAAGATTGGACCCTACCAGTCTAAGGAACTTCCGACTTGCCATTACTGTGGCAGGAAGGGACACTTACAGAGAGAGTGCAAAAGGATGCTGGGTACTTGCTTAGCTTGTGGATCGAGCCAGCATCAGGCTCGAGATTGTCCAGTTCGGGGAGCCATTGTGCCAGCAGGAGGTCAGAAGCCACCAGCATCAGGAGGTCAGCAGAGAGGATCTATACTCCCTTCACAGTCAGCACAGTTTGAGAAGGCCAAGCAGCAGGCAGGAAACAAGAAGCAAGGACAGATTTTTGCTCTCACTCAGGGAGAAGATGGAACCGAAGGTGAGGCTATCACATGTACTATTTTAGTAGGTTCATTGCCTGCTATAGTGTTATTTGATTCTGGTGCCACCATATCATTTATATCATCTAGATTTGTAGCTGTGCATAGGATAGCTACTTCTACTATGCCTAAGAGTTGGAAAATTATTACTGGTGGGGGTGTAGTACCTGTGACTAGTACATGTAGAGCCTGTTCGGTAGTTATTTGTGGCCGAGAGATGAGAGCTCGACTTTTGGTATTTCCTATGCTAACTTTTGACGTAGTACTGGGTATGGATTGGCTTAGTCAATATCATGCTATATTGGACTGCCACAGGGGTTGTGCTATATTTAGACCGCCAGGCCAGTCAGAGTTTGAATTTCAGAGAGGAAGCATTGAGAAGGGAGTATCTCAGTATCATGGAGCTTACATGGCGATGGAGGTTGCCCCGCCACCGATCATTGATGAGTTTTTTGATGTCTTTCCCGATGATCTGCCGGGTCTACCACCCGACAGAGAGGTTGAGTTCACCATTGAGCTCATACCAGGAGCGGCACCAATCTCTTCAAATGTCTATCGACTGGCGAAGAAGGAGCTGGATGAAATGAAGATGCAGTTGCAGGAGTTGCAAGACAAGGGGTTTATCAGACCAAGTGCATCACCATGGGGAGCCCCGGTCTTGTTTGTGCCAAAGAAAGATGGAACAGTTCGCATGTGCATTGATTATAGAGCTCTTAATGCTGTGACGATCAAGAACAAGTATTCCCTGCCCAGAATTGATGATCTATTTGACCAGCTGACAGGAGCCCAGGTATTCTCGAAGATTGATCTGAGATCGGGATACCATCAAGTGAAGGTTCGAAGAGAAGACATTCAGAAGATGGCATTCAGGACTCGGTATGGTCATTACGAGTTCTTAGTAATGCCCTTTGGTTTGACTAATGCACCTGCTGTGTTCATGAATTTAATGAATAGAGTATTCCATGAATATCTTGATAAATTTGTCGTAGTATTTATCGACGACATTTTGGTGTATTCAAAGAACCATGAAGAGCATGAGGATCACTTGAGGAAGGTGCTGGAGGTCTTGAGGCATCAGAAGTTATATGCAAAGCTGAGTAAGTGTGAATTTCTGCTATATCATGTTTCATTTCTTGGACATGTTATCTCAGGGAAAGGCATAGAAGTGGATCCGACGAAGATATCAGCAGTGGAGTTGTGGCCAATTCCAACCGATGTTTTCAGAGGTGCGAAGTTTTCTAGGGCTTGCCGAATATTACCGGAGGTTCGTAGAGAATTTTGCAAGAATTGTGGAGCCCATGACAAAGTTGACTCGCAAGGATCAGAAGTTCGAGTGGACGGAAGAGTGCCAAGCTGCTTTTGATGATTTGAAGAAGCGCCTTACTACTGCACCAGTTTTGACCATTCCATCAGGATCAGGAGGTTTTGTCATCTATAGTAATGCATCCGGGAAGGGATTAGGATGCGTATTGATGCATCATGGGATGGTAGTTACATATGGTTCTCGGTAGTTGAGGACCCATGAGAAGAATTACCCCACGCATGACTTAGAGCTTGTGGCGGTGATTTTTGCCTTGAAGCTTTGGAGGCATTATTTGTATGGAGAAACAGTGGAGGTATATACAGATCATAAGAGCCTCAAGTATGTCTATACTCAGAAGGATTTAAATTTGAGGCAGAGGCGTTGGCTTGAGTTGATGGCAGATTTTGATATCGAGTTACAGTACCATCCAGGGAAGGCTAATTCAGTAGCAGATGCATTGAGCCGGAGGCCTATGGCACACTTCTTGACATCACAAAAGGAGTTGCTTTATGACTTGGAAAAGATGGGCATTGAAGTTGTTAGGCCTGGAGGAGTTGCACAGATGATGAATATTCAGGTTCAGTCTTCACGAGTAGAGCGGATCAAGGCGACCTTACCGACAGATGCCAGATATTAGAGGCTTCGACAGAGGACATAGCAGAGACTGCAGACTGGATTGAGGATTCACGAAGATGGGACCTTGAGGTGCGGAAATCGCCTTTATGTTTCTAATGGAGAGATCAGACAGGAGCTGATGACAGAGGCTCATAGCTCGACTTATTCTATTCATCCAGGAGGTACGAAGATGTACAGGGACCTGAGACAGCACTACTGGTGGCATGGAATGAAGCGTGAAATAGCACGGTTCGTAGTAAAGTGCTTGGTGTGTCAGCAAGTCAAGGCTGAACATCAGAGGTCCGCAGGATTGTTGCAACCGCTTTCGATACCTGAGTGGAAGTGGGAGCACATCACTATGGATTTCGTTACGAGATTTTCGAGAAGCCCAGCTGGACGAAATGCAGTTTGGGTGATTGTGGACAGATTATCGAAGTCTGCTCATTTCATACCATTCCGAGTGGGGTAATCTACAGAGGTATTGGCAGACTTATATATGAAGGAGATAGTACGATTACATGGAGTACCAGTCAGTATAGTCTCCGATCGAGATACGAGATTCACATCGTACTTCTGGAAGAGCATGCAGGAAAGTCTGGGCACAAAACTGAAGTTCAGCACAGCTTATCACCCTCAGACAGACGGGCAGTCAGAGCGTACCATTCAGACGTTGAAGGATATGTTGAGAGCTTGCATGTTGGATTTTGGAGGATCCTGGGAGGATCACTTGCACTTGGTAGAATTTTTTTACAACAATAGCTACCAGACAAGTATCCAGATGGCCCCTTTTGAAGCATTGTACGGAAGGAAGTGTCGATCGCAAGCATGTTGGGGTGATGTAGGCGAGAGGCAGATATTGGGACCAGAGTTGGTGACTCGTACAATAGATACAGTCAAGAAGATTCAGGGACATCTACGAGCAGCACAGGACCGGCAAAAACAGTGGGCAGACACTCATAGGCGACCTCTTGAGTTCAAGGAAGGAGATCATGTGTTCTTGAGAATCTCCCCGACTAGAGGTACGATCAGATTTGGAGTCAGAGGAAAGCTCAGCCCAAGGTACATCGGACCATTCGATGTGTTGGAGAAAGTTGGCGAGGTTGTATACAGATTGGCACTTCCGCAGTCATTGGAAGGCGTCCATGATGTATTCCATGTCTCCCAGTTGAGGAAGTATGTGGCAGACCCCAACCACGTACTTGATCATTCAGAGATCACCGTGGGACCGACTTTGTCCTATGAGGAGCAGCCTGTGGAGATCCTAGACCGCAGAGAGAAAGTGTTGAAGGGGAAGACCATTCGACTAGTCCGAGTTACGTGGAAACACCATTCTCAGGGCGAATCGACTTGGGAGCGGGAAGATTCTATTCTGGAGCGTTTTCCATACCTTCGTGAGGCGTCTGGTATGACTAAATTCTGTTAATAATTACTCTCTAGATTTTGCTTAACTTAGTTGTAAATTGCCTAGAATTAGAATTATGATTGTGTGATTCTTTATTCCAGCTTGGTTTAATTTCGAGGACAAAATTTTAATAAGTTGGGGAGAATGTAAAACCCCTTAAAATTTTAAAATTTTATTTATTAAATAATATTACATGATTTAATGTATTTTCTATAATTATATATATATATATATAGGAATTATATATAATATCTATATATGTGTGACTATATATATATTGTGTATGTGTGTTGCCCTGGGTTGGACCTAAACCTTAAACCCAAACCCAAATCTCAAACCCTAATCTAGATTAACCCTTAACCTTAAACTTCATTGATACTAATTATATTGGTATTTATTATCTATATCTATTATATATATATTATATATAATTAGTTTGTGTGAGTTGAGTTTGGAGTAGAACAAACCATCACCACCATCTTTAACCTACAGAACCCTACCCGAGCCTTAACCAACTCGAACCCTAACCCTAGCGTCTAATCCTAACCCTACCCTGGACCCTGGCCCACCAGCCAGGGGGTCGGGTCGGCCCATAACCGATTAGGGTTCCTTCTATATAGGATCACCATCAACCTATATATAAATATAGTTATTCTTTTGTGTAGGCCAAAACCAAACCATAATCCTAGATTTATCTCCTCCTAGCTGCCACCACCACCGAAGGAGCCTAGCCCCGGCCAACCCCTAGTCACCCCCGGCGGCCTACTGATCTCGACGACCCCCCCCCTCGGCGGAGCTCGAGCCTGCGGATCGGGCGACGGCCGCGGCTGCAGTGGACCGGGCGGCCACCACCGACCTCTACCACCGGCGCCACCACGACCGGAGGGTTCGCCGTCGAGTCCTGCCTCGGCGAGGTACTGCCCCGACCGCCCACGTGCCCTCTGGCACGTGTGTTTTGTTTGCAATAATTAGGTTATTTGCATTGTTGAATATTCTGTGTAATTATATGGCTGTTTAATTATTTAATTAATGATTAATTGTTACTAGTTAGCATCTAAATTATTAGCTAATGATTAGGGTCATTAGTGTAGATTCTATATTAATTATGTCAGATTTTTATATAATTTATTCGTAATTATTAAGCATTTAACTGGTGGCATTAGTGCAGTTTTTTGTGTAAATTCTACAGTATTATATATTCTGTTTTTGATTTTTTGAATTTAATTCATTAGGAATTACTTGTTATGATCTATACATAATTTGTTGGTAATTATGTAATCTAATTACTGTTAAATTTTCAGGATTTAATAAATAGTTTAGATATTTTAATTAAATTTTAAACTGTGGGTTAATGTATCCAAATGACTGTTTAATTTCACTGTTTCAGATTTTTATTAATTAATTCACTAAGAATTAATTAATGGTCTCTATACAAGACTTGTAAATAATATTTATATCTATTTACTGTAAAATTTTCAGAATAAAATAATTATATTAGTTATTTATTTATATTTAATCAGTGTTAAATTATATTGTATATATAATTGGTTCATTACTAAGTTTTAATTTTTATTAAATATAAATTATTATGGTAATGTTCATAAATGTATAGTCACGGTTGGAGAAATATTATTTTCTGTGAATTATGAATTTTCACAATTTATTAGTAAATTTTTAATATTTAATTCTAATTTCAATAGCTAAAATAGTAATTTTATATATTGAGTAGTTAAATGTTTTTAATTACTTATAATTAGGTAAATAATATTAAAAATATTATTTACAGTAGGTTTTCCTGGAAAAGTATTTTATAACCCAATTTAGATCTTTTTACTATTTATTAACTAGTATTTATAATTATTAGCACTAATCTAGTTATTAGATAGATATATATTAAATAAAGAAAATGCTATCTATGGTTTCTTTACAAATAATATATATCTATTATTTCTGTCATTATTTAGCTTATTAGACTAAAAATGATTTTTATGGATTTTTACAAATTTTGTTGGTATTATTAGGAATTTGTGAAGGCATGTGTTATTTAATTGATTAATTAATTATTTATAAGTAATTAATTAATTATTAAATATATATTAGTTGTATTAATAATTTCAGAATATAAAATTATAATAATAAGTACTTCATACTTATTATTGTGTATTATTATTATTCATAATTATTGGTACTTATTAGGTAGTAATAATGGTTTGATATTAATTATTGATTAAATAGAAATTAAATGTATTGTTTAATTTGGCTAATTAGTAATTAATTATAGTTAATGCTTATATAGGGTTATTTGCTTCGCGGGACTCGGACTCTATTTTGGACCCGGATACTCAGTTGCTGGACACAGGCAAGTACACCTTGCTTGACATTTACTATGCAGTATTTATATTTGACCAGTTATTACTATTGTGTGCACTCGTCTCCATTGATGACTACCTTGTATAGAGTTAGTATGAACTTGACACTGACTCAGACACGTATCACATATGAGTGAGTTGAGTGCAGAGGTTATGTGTTGACTGGCCCTTAACATATGAACTTGAGTCTGTTAGCAGTTTGGTTTAGTTACATTATATTTACTATGACGTCTTGCATATTGTTCACACCGCGTATACGGTACGAGTACATTTGGTGGAGAGAGTCTACTAGTGGTGTATGAGAATTTCTGTTTCCAATGGACGCTGGATGCTCGTAGCCCCTCGTTCCTCAAACCGTAGGACGCTTGGTGGCAGTTTCTTCTTCTTCTCCCCCTCTCATGTGCCACTAGAGATGTCTCGAGTGCATTTTCACATAGATGGTTAGAACACCTTATTGTCTCCTTGTATTTCCTATCCTTATTTGGTTAGGGAAATACTGGGTGGCATTCTTACTAGTTACTTTTACATTACTGCTTAGTTTATTCTTGCATGTCCTTTTCTGTGTATTTGTTATGTCCCTCTGAGGACCTGGTATCTTTTCCAGAGCTCGACGAGTACTCGTTTCCGGCTGATTACGGAGTAGAGGGACTTGTTGACGACGACTTTGAGGTGGAGCCGCAGCCTTGATCCTCTGGAGGCTAGCTACATCTTCAGACATGGGTTCCATTTCCAGTATTCTGTTTATTTCTTTTGCTACTTCATTTTATTCCAGATGTACTCATTTACTTTTAGTGGATTGTTCTCCTCTAGCCATAGTTGACATTTGGATTCTGTGGCACTGATGATTTTCCATTCAGTTATCTATTACATTATTTTATGGATGAGACAATTTTACCTTCCTGTGATGTTACTTATTAGTTATACTTCAGCGTACTACAATCGAATTATAGTCCATTAAATTGGGTTTAGCTATGCTAGATTGTATAGCTGGCATGCCACGTGTTCCCAATCTGATTATTTGGAACTTGGGCGTGACAAGTTCTCCCTTCCGATCACCGATGTCATGATCGATAACACATATGGTTTCGAACGAATGTCATTTATGGATGGGTGTTCGGGGTACAACCAAATCAAAATGTTTCCAGACGACGAGAGACATACTTCCTTCAGAACGCCGATCGGTACATACTGTTACACAGTGATGCCATTTGGTCTCAAAAATGCAGGAGCAACATATCAGCGAGCAATGAGCACTATATTCCGTGAACATCTCCGAAAAATAGTCGAATGCTACGTTAATGATATTGCAGTCAAGAGTCGACAAAAAGAAGATCATATCCAAGATTTGAAGACTATCTTTGATTTAATGCGTCAACATCAACTTAAGATGAACCCTACTAAGTCCTTCCTGGGCGTCTCTAGTGGTAAATTTCTCGGCTTCGTCATTACCGCTAAAGGTATACACGTGGATCCCGAGAAGATCAAAGCCATCCAAGAGATGCGTCCTCCACGCACCTTAAAAGAGCTACGAGGATATCAAGGAAGAATTGCTTATATCAGGAGATTCATCTCTAACTTATCAGGACGCTGCAGACCGTTCAACAAACTTTTGAAGAAAGGTGTGTCCTTCGTCTGGAACGAAGAATGTCAAAAAGCATTTGACGACATCAAACAGTACCTCATGAACCCTCCGGTTTTGGTACCTCCCATCTCGGGAATACCATTCCTTCTATATGTTCGAGCCATGGATCATTCTCTCGGTGCATTGCTCGCTCAGAAAAACAAAGATGGCCATGAACATGCTATTTATTACCTCAGTCGCACAATGACAGGTGCTGAACCGCGTTATTCTCCAATTGAGAAAGAATGCCTAGCATTAATGTTTGCCGTTCAGAAGACGCGACATTACATCTTCGGGCAAACGATTCATGTCATTTCCAGAGTGAATCCCATCAGAATTATGATGAAGAAACCTGATATTCTCAACTCTAGACTGGCTAATTAGGGAATCTTGTTAGCCCAATATGACATACATTATATTCCTCAAAAGTCAGTTAAAGGACAGGCTCTTGCTGATTTTCTGGCGGCTCATGCAGTTCCAGAGGATTCTAAATTATATGATGAGATTCCAGATGAAGTTATGGATTCAAATCAGGTTTCTGAAGAAACTCCTACCTGGCGTCTATTCTTTGATGGAGCATCTAGAATGGGTCATAATGGCGATATTGTCACCGGAGTCGGGATTGTTCTTGTATCCCCAGAAGGGCTGACTATTCAGAGGGCTTATTCTCTGGATTAATCGTGTTCAAACAATATAGCCGAATACAATGCGTTACTCATCGGTCTTCAACTTGCTATACATCTGGATATTCAGTATTTAGAAGTTTACGGAGACTCCAAACTTATCATCAATCAAATCAGAGGTACATATGAAGTCCGTCATCAGGATTTGATACCTTATTACCGAGCAGCACTCTCTATGGCCTCTTCTTTTGAAGGTTTCTTTATTGAACATGTTCGACGAGCCTGTAATGCATAAGCCGATGCTTTGGCTAATCTTGCCGCTGTGCTAGCCATACCGGTAAGACGTCAACAAGTGATAGTGGTTTATAATCGGAAGTTATTCTACGTCGAGAATAATTTAGCATTGGGTTTTCTCCACGACCCAAACGAAAATTTTCTCAACCCTGATGAATTTAATTCCTCCAACCTTAATACTGGATTAGGGTTTGACAGAGCATCCTCGTCTTCTTCCGATTCTACCATGGAATATGTCTTTTCCAACAAAACAGAAGCCATGAACGAAGACTGGAGACGTCCATTTCTAGACTTTGTATTGTTTGACATACTTCCCGATAATCCGAGCGAAGCAGCGTCTATCCGACGTCGATCTCTCAGATTCTATTATAATCATACGACAAAGACACTATATCGTCGAGCCTATGATGGTCTTCTCCTCCGATGCATCGATGGTGAGGAAGCGCAACAGATTATTCGTGAAGCACATGATGGTGTCTGCGGAGACCATCAACCAGGTCCTAAACTTCAAGATCGCATCCGACGTATGGGTTATTATTGGCCCACGATGGTGGCTGACGCCATTCAATATGCCCGGAGATGTAAAGCCTGTCAAATTCATGCAGACTTTATCCATCAACCCTCAGAGTTCTTACACTCGACAGTGGCATCATGGCCCTTCGAGGCCTGGGGCATGGACCTCATTGGTCCCATCAACCCACCGTCTTCAAAAGGACACCGGTTTATTCTAGCAATAACCGACTACTTTTCCAAATGGGCTGAAGCAATCCCACTATCCGAAGTCAAAACTTCCAACGTCATCAACTTCGTCAAGCATCATGTCATCTATCGATTTGGTGTTCCTCGGCGTATTATTCATGATAATGGACCACAGTTCGTCAGTCAAAAATTTACTCGATTCTGTGACGACCATCGAATCAATAACCTCGCTTCTACAGCGTATAATCCAGCAGCTAATGGATTGGCGGAAGCTTTCAATAAAACCATCATCAAACTCCTGAAAAAGTTAGTTTCTTCCAACAAACACAACTGGAGTGAGAAGCTTGGTGAATGTTTATGGGCCTACCGTACTACAGTTCGTAATGCGACCGGGTGCACGCCTTTTTCTTTGGTATATGGGTGTGAAGCTGTCCTTCCCCTCGAGATCCAGATTCCTTCTCTGAGAATCGCAATCTCCAATGAACTTACAACAGAGAATAATGATCATCTTCGACTTCAAGAACTAGAAGCTCCAGACGAAAAGCGATTGTATGCTCAGCAAAATATCGAGCTGTATCAGGCCCGAGTTTCAAAAGCTTTTAATCAGAAGGTGAAAGTCAGAGCATATCGGAAAGGAGAACTTGTTCTTACCGTCAAACGTCCGATGACTATGACACATATGAGCAAAGGCAAGTTTGACGCAAAATAAGAAGGCCCATTTGTCATAAATACAGTTTTCTCAAACGGAGCATATCAGCTTACCTCAATGGATGGTAAAGTTACGATGATGCCTATCAACGGCAAATTCTTAAAGAAGTATTATGTATAAATCTCGTAAATATATGATATTTTTATCTGCTGTGATTACTCCCCAGCAACTATAAAATCAGAGCTTATTCTTCCCCACAAATATTGTCTCGATATCGTTATCCCCAGCGGAAATTGATATTCTAACACATATCATCTTCCCAGAGAATTTGATATTCCGTCTTATTTGATCCCCAGTGGATTTAATAAAGATCTCCTATAGAAAATCATGTCCATATTACCTCTGAATTTTCTATCTCAGTATCATATTTTCTATTCTATGAAAATGATATCTAGTCTTTTGATTTCCGAGTCCAAAGATCATGGAAAATTGAGTTCAAAGATATCTTTATATCTGAATTCTGTTTTCTCTAATCAGTATTAAACTAAATATTTTTTTGGTTTAATATCATCTGATAAAATTACAAAATTCATTTGTATATTTTATTCTATTGAAATATGTCATGTATTATTTACCTCTGAACATATTTTCTACAAAAATATCATACACAAAATCGAAATCAGATCAAATGCTCATTTCTTCAGTCAAAATCAAAATATTGATTACAAGTGAGTCTTAATCTATTTAGAAGGAGTAATAATCTCCTGAATATGAGCAAGTACATTATTCATCTTCTCTTCATGAGCTTTACGGATCCGCTCTGTAGCTTCAATCGCAACTATCTGTTGGTCAAAATTGATGATAATAGAACTACGACGATTGGTCTCTTCTATCTGATCAGTTTGCATCTGTTCCCGCTCTTGCTGTAGAATTTGATAGCGAGTAGCTTCAGTTATACGAGCAGCGATAATATCAGATTGTTCTTTTTTTGCGGATGCAATGCGCTCCTGAAGACGAGCTAATTCTTCTTTCAGCTTCTGGAGTTCTTCGGCTCTAGATATTTCTTCAGTTTCCAGACATTGTATCTTCTGACGAGTTGATACTATCTCTTCATCCTTCGCCATTAACCTCTCAGACGACAGAGAAATTCTTTTAAAGCAGCCTGCTGGCTTTGAGCTTCACGCTCTAGTTGAGCAATCTCGGCCACAGTCAAAGATTTAATATCTTCTTTTTTGATCTCCCAGTATTTATGGATGGTTACATCCAAATCATCTAGGAGATGCTCAAAGAAAGTGCACCGAGTTTCCTAACCAGCCTGTCGTAAAGCCAAGAGCGGGAAATTAATCGCCGCTCGGAGATTGGAAAAGGGCATAGTTTTGTCCTTCATAAATCGCCTGGAGAATGTATCCAGATATGAATAGATAATATCTGAATACATCGCCATGGTTCTCGCTATCCCCGTTTCAAAACTAGGAGTTGCTGCCATTACGAAAGAAGTAGCTGGAACAGACTCCACTCCAGAAACAGAAGTATGTGCTTTTGGAGAACTGGGTAGATGTGAGCTTCCCTCACCAACATCAGTCTGAACAGGATCGTTCAGTCCTGTTCGCAGTCTATTCAAAGTGTCTTCTGACACTGGTCTCATCTCACTACTGCCTGCCCCAGAAGTGCTCGGAACATGGGCTTCTATCTGTAGAAGGTTCTCTGACTCTGGAGTCAACCCTGAATGTTGGCCAGCCGTCTTCAACTCGTTGATACGGATTCCAGTTGGTGACTCATCTTCAATCTCCATATCTTCATTTTCAAAAGAATGAGATGAAGGTTCATAGTCAACCTGTTCTTCATCATCCTTGTCGCTCTCCGAAACTTCAATCAAAGCCAAATCAGCAGGTGGCTCGAGAGTGGACGGTGCAGCATGCTCATCCATTATCCTGGAAGAATCCTCGGTAGCCGGTGTTGTTCGATCAGTAGATGGTTTAGCTACCGATTCTTCTTTTACAGGTTTTGGATTAATGTCCTACGTGGGCTGCATTTCCGAGGGTACAGGAGAGGAAATTTCAATAATCTTCTTAGCAGTAGAAGATTCTACTTCAACTCTGGGCTGAGGACCAAGGGCAGTTTGCTTCTCTTGAGCCAATCGTTCAGCACGATTAGTGGGGCTTTCTGCATCAAGACAAATTACAGATTTAGTCTTTGAAACTACCACTTTTCTTTTTCCTACTCTTTTTATTAGTGGAACGGTAGGATAATCTTCTTTTGAGTCACTACCTTCTTTGTCAGCATCTTTTGTTTGTTGACTCGAAGCAGGAGAAGTCCCTAGGATAGTAATTCCTATGCAACTACGACCTTCTGCTCGAGTAACTCTTTTTGGAGCAGGCCCAGAAGCACCCTTGCCACGCTTTCGCTTTGGTGTAACCTCAACAGATACACTCTGCTCAACACTTCTAAGTGGTACGTGTAGTGGCTGATAAAGTTCATCAGAAAAGAGATTTCCCATTGAGACCTCTTCATAAACCTCATCAGTAGCGAGAGGATCCTCCCGATCGTGACAATCTTCCGGCAAAGTTGACTTGGTTAATTTCTTAATAATATGAATGAAGCTCTTGCCCAAGATGCTAAACTTCTCATCGAAGGTATTCGCAGAGACATAAAATTTGGCATAAGACGCCAACATTTTAGCTCCTCTCCGATGATTCACCGGATCAGGCATTGTGAAAGTAGCTCCGGTGCCTTTGGCGATATAATATATCCAGGCTCTCGCACCATCAATCAATCCGCCCTGGTGGTAGAAGCATGTCGTTGTATTTCCTACATGCAACTGATCATATCCGAACTGCCGAGCAAATCTACTCGGAAGATATGGCTCCAAATAAGTAACGTTATCATGGCGACAGACCAGGTGGGATGGTCTGATACTCTTCAGCCACTCGTGCTGAACATCATCCAGTTTATTTGCACCGGTGCCATCAATCATCCTTGCAGGCATAGTCTCATAACCGATAGGCGGAGGAACACAGGTAAAACTCCATAGTTCTTCCCTATTCAGTATGGTCCTGCAGTCTGTCAGGTGTCATATTTCCACTTGGGCGTATAACAGTATCTTTCTAGGAAAGTATCATCTGGTCTGGCCAGTCCAGCACTCATAAGAGACTCAAAATGGAGGAGCAGCCATCCATACAAATATGTGAAGGGCATTTCTACCCGAGGAAAAGCTGTTAGTTTCTTCTTCGCCAGGTTAAACATCCTGTCTACATATGCTCGTAAACCGGCGTTCAGACGGCATGTCATCGCCGTTAGCAAGTCCATCTTGTACCCGAATGTCAGATAGACTGCTGCAAATACAATTTCGCGGTGCATCCTGTCAGCCGAACAGGTGCCAGGCACTACAAATCTTTTCAGCCAAAGGGATAGAAACCCAGCCAGATGACCTTCCTTAGATAAAGTTTGGCCACCTTGCTTTATGTAGGTCTCTAACATATCACCAGCTTTATAAGTGCCTTCATCTTCTTCAATTATGATGTCATCATGGGCGGTCTCCTGGATTAATCTGTCAATTTCAGCTTGACTCAGAGGTTTAAAACGACCAATATATTGCGCGGTCTTCTTCTTCTTCTGAGTTTCTTCGGTGCGACCTTGGAATAAGTAGGCCATCCACTTTGAGGTATAGCAACCTAAATCTATATCTTTTGTCTTATAAAAGGCTTTACAGATACTATAGTGGCACATTAATTCTTCGAATACATGAAGAATTAACGGATTGGCGTCAGAAATCTTGTTCATTTCATCAATAAAAGGAATATATTCCTCATACGGCAGATCTCCTATCGGCAGTTGAGAAATGTATGCCATTTCGTGGAAAGCGAATCCCATCTCGCCTCTCGGAGTCATAAAAGTTTCGGTACGATAGTTGTACCTTTCTGCAAGTGCCAGGAACAAATCTGGGTTCGGTCTAAAACCATAAGCAGTGCACTTGATGGCATTATACAGGCCTATCGCCTTCAACTGTTCTCCATAATCTCTCAGAATCCATCTCACGAGGGCAGTCCATCTGGTATTCTCTGGGTTCACGAGACCAGTGAGTCTTATGGACTGTTTCGGATAAACAATATTTTCTAGCTGTGCAAATTTGTTCGCGAATATCGGAACTCTAACCGGCATCAGAAGTGCAGAGTCCTCAGGAGGGATCGTGGCCGGCAATAATCCTCACAAAACTGAAACATGCGGTTCAGTACCACTGCGAAATCTTCCCTGTCTGTATCCTACCCATCCAGCTTTTGCTTGACGAGTTGGAGTGATATCCCATTTCATGTGCCTTTGGTGACTCGCATGGAATAAGCAAGCTATATTGATACTCTTAGATAATCCAGTCAAATACATCGGCTGAGTCGTATCACCATCCTGGTAATATGAGTATGACACTTTATTGGAGGCTGGCTGGGAGTCTCTGTCAATAGCATCCCCGAATAGAAAAGCCGGTTTTGAGTGGGTAGCACTGTCCACACTCTGCAGTGGTTGACCACTTATCAGACTCAGCAGGGTTTCACTGTCTTGATTTTTCAAAATGGCTATCCTTGTAGAAGGTTCATCAAACTGTAGAAAGTGGACATGGGATAGATCACTCTTATGGTTGCTCCCGGCACATCCTTCAAACTGCGCTTCTTGAGCCAAAATATCCACTACAAAGGAGAAGTAAGAGGTTAAAAGAATCCTTAAAATACAAAGGAATGACAAGTTCAAAGATCAACTTACGCTCAGTTCATCCTAAGCGTATGACAAGTTCAAAGATCAACTTACGCTCAGTTCATCCTAAGCGTATGTCAAGTTCAAAGATCAACTTATGCTCGGTTCATCTTAAGCGTATGTCAAGTTCAAAGATCAATTTACGCTCAGTCCATCCTAAGCGTATGTCAAGTTCAAAGATTAAATCTACGCTCAGTCTATCCTAAGCGTATGACAGATGCTAAGTTCAATCTACGCTCAGCTATGTGTATGTCTAACCAAAGCAAGCAGTCGTATGGAATTTTCCAAAGAGCTGTGTTATCAAGATGTTCATCAAAAATACGCTAACAAAAGAGTTAGCGTATCTCAACGAGACGACTTGACATAGCGTATTCTTTCAGATCAGCGTATTCTGACATTTCTATCAAAGATACGCATATCTTACAGAAATACGCTCAAAACATATTTTTCGTATAAACGAAAAACATGGAATACGACTAAACCCTAAAAAGGAAAGCGTATTTTCTGACGTATTTAACCCTAAAAAGGGGATGCGTTTTCTGATTTTGTTCTAACCAGAGCCCTAAAAAGGGATCGTTACTGTTCATCATCCCCATCCTCACCATATAGGGGTTTCAATGGAAGTTCACTCTGTGAAAGACGTTGCTCGGCGGTTCTCCTAGTGGTTGCGGCGGCGGCGACAGGTTGAGACAGCTCTGCAGGAGCCATGCCTTTCCCCTTCGCGGCAGCGTCGAGCTTGGGTGCCATTGACGAAGATTAGATTGGAGAAGAAGAAGGCTTGAGTTCTGAATTCTCTCTCGAAGATGAAGGCAAAAGTAAAGAAAGAAATTAAGTTCTTAAAAGCCTATTTATAGGAGAAAGAGAAGCCCAAACGGCAACCATTTTCAAACTACAGAATCCCTAGAGATACGCACTGATATCGAGGAAATAACAAACTCATGCCAGCGTGTCAAGACTTATTCCCACTTGGAGTTCAAAGTAATTTCGAACTTTTGAAAATCATAAAGTTTAAAAACTTTGAAGGGGGTCTTGTAGGGTGTGAAAAATTATGACACGCTGACATAAGATCAAGGCCATACGCTCAGCCAAAGGCCATACGCTCAGCCAAAGGCCATACGCTCAGTACAAAGGCCATACGCTCAGTACAAAAGTCATACGCTCAATGAATATTTTATTATTTCTCGACTGACAGCACAGCATATACTCAGTGGACAATGAATCTGACACTTCATCTTTCATGCAAAGAACAGCTGTCTTAGGAGAATTATCCGTCGTATGGATTTTCGAGAGTTAATTTTGTCTTTTACGAGGACAGCTCATTAGCCATCATAAATGCACAGCCATCTTTACTGTCATTTCTGACAGTCTGTCAGCCGTCATATTCGCAACACGACGCTCGAGAGATATTTGTCAGTTATTGAGAAGATATGGCATATTTAAGAAGATTGAGGACAGCCACGTGTCTACCTCTCCAGTCATACGACTCTTCATCAAGGCAGCGTATGAACTTCATACGACTCCTTATCAAGGCAGCATATGGACCTCATACGACTCCTTATCAAGACAGCGTATGGACCTCATACGACTCCTCATCAAGGCAGTGTATGGACTTCATACGACTCCTTATCAAGGCAGCGTATGGACCTCATACGACTCCTCATCAAGGCAGCGTATGGACTTCATACGACTCCTCATCAAGGCAGCGTATGGACTTCATATGACTTCTCATCAAGTGAGCGTATATACTCCATATGACTCCTCATCAAGTAAGCGTATATACTCCATACGACTTCTTGTCATCCAAGACAGTGTATGCTTCTCCAAAAGACAGCGTATCAAAGCAAATACATTCAGAATGACTTCAAATGTACAGTCAACACACGTTCTCATATGTCCTGTATTCGGTTACCCACTCATTCAGAAGTTATACAACATGACATTCATGCCATCAATCTCTCCTGGATATACTCCACCACTCTCAACTGCACTCCAACGTGTCTCCATCAAAATTCGCCACGCGTTCCTGCAGTTATGCACACGTCAAGTAACTGACTTAGCGTACACTACAACAGAAATACCATTTAATGACGGCTAAAAACCGTCATTAATGACATACCATGACGGTTTTTTTTCTTCAGCCAAGCGTTATGAAATCGGGTGTATGAATGTTTTTGAAAGCGTTATAGATAAATTGACCGAAAACGTCATTAATAATATGAATTTCTACTACGTTCTATTTTCAAACCGTTATAGATAGTTATGTAAAAACGTTATGAATATTTAGTATTGTTGGGGTCAGGACATTTTGAAAGCGTTATGATTGGTCATTTGTATAACATTTATAACGCTCTATACTGCATGTTATACATTCCAAACCCTGCTCAATTCAATTCGAAAACAATCACTTAATTTGAACCATATTCACAACAAAACATTGAAATGTAACATTAATCTCCATTTCATTGTCTCAAAATAGGGTACATTCCATTGTCTCAAAATAGAGTACACTTTAGCTATCATTCCACATTTCTCAGGCCATATATATATATATACATCTTCACAAAAATTTATAGATCAATATCCAATATAGCTAGTACACTTTACATCAAAACTATCCACATATCCCACACCACAACATACAACTTACCTTACGAGCTTCTGTATCCTTCCAAATGTTACCAGCAAAACCTAAAACAACAACAACTACAATTTGAAACAAAAATATTGCTCCAGTCAACTTGTCAATCATTGCATCCATAGCAGTAAGTTTAGGCTCTGGTATGCCCTTGCTCATTCCCTTCTTTGTTTCATTGCCTGAGAGTATGTTAAACATCGTTAGCCATCACTCAAAAACACATTCAACAGTTAAATAATTACTATATTATATATTTTTAGCAAAAGACTCATGATTTATTGGCCTTCCCCGCAACAGTTAATTTTCCTGACATGTGCAGTTTAGCATACTGCATCATAGTCGCAACTACTCCATTCTACGATCAAAGATTACAAAACAGAAGAGACAACTAGCACCAAAAATATATATATATATATATATATATATATATATATATATATATATATATATATATATATATATATATATATATATATATATATATATATAATTTAAGATGAAGAACAGCCCTGTATGTGCGTTTCTTAAGTTGATTGTTCTATTTAGCATGTAACCTTAGGCAAACAAACAAAAAATAGTAGTGTAATAATAAAGGTACTTGATATCAAAAATCGATTTGTTGTTAAATAAAGTACGGTGATCAAGGAAATAGCAAGAAGATATTAAAAAAACAAGTGAGAGATTCGGAGACAGAGCAAGTAAACTGACATCAATAGAATGCAGCTAGCAAATCTCAATCTTCTGTAATAGCCCTATGTAATATGTCCCTACCACTTGAACAGAAGTACTCAAGAGGCACCTCTCACAAAAAACTTGCCTCAAAGTTGAACTTTCTAATCATTCACTTGTTTGAGAAAATATGCCGTGTATACTTTGAATCATGCTTCGTTAATTTATTTTTCATACTTTATACCTTTCCTCCTTAGCGGTATCAAGTCCAGTGCACAATTGTTCTGGGGCTCACCTTTACTTAAGCAATAAATTTACATATAGCAGCTATTCAGGGCAGGAATTTGAACTCCCAATTAAAATAGCTTTTGCTTTTGGGTCAACTAAAATTTGAAGGTATCTCTTGTATTCATTGTAAGAAACCAATGACATGCATGTACACTTTCACAAGTAATGGCTATTTTCATACACTAATATCTTTTGAAGCTAACTTGTGGTAATATTTTCATACACTAATATCTATATGTGGTTACATTATAATCAGGAAAATTTGGATATCATATACACTTCAGCTCAAGTGTTGCACATGTGGATATCACATTGGGGGGAGGTTGGACAAATGAAAAAATATACCAATAATTTCTGAACGGATTTGAAGAAAATATGGGAGGAGGGTAGACATAGTTTTATGGACGAATTTGAAGAAAATATACCAATAATTTCCCAGAAAGGCTTCTACTTGCTGATGCCAGGATTGATCTGCGCTTCTCTTCTTGCTCTTCTGTCCTGACGTTCAAAGGAAATCGATTATAACGGCATTTATCACCTGAAAAAGATGGAAGAAAAAATTTATAAGTCCTCAAGAGAATACAAAAATTGAAAAACCAACTCTTTAGCACTAAAAAAAAGAACTCTTTAGCACTGACACAATGATTGGTTATGGCTCAAACTATTACTGGAGCTGGAGCCGGCATCTAATAAACCAGAGTCTTTTAAGATAAAAGTGAATTGCTTCCGCAATGAATGGATAGCTTGAAGAGTTTGAGCTGAAAGAAAGTTCCTCCAACAGTACTCATAACCAGATCCTTCTCTCTCTGCATCTTTCCACCCCTCATATGCACGAACAAGAGCCATATGATCACTATAGTCTTTTACAGAGAATCTTGGTTTTGCTGTCCCTGCCAACTAAAAGACGAGAACAAAATCACAGGATAAGTTGCTACACTTTGGCCAAGTTTGAACTTTGAACTAAAAATAAATTATATTGGGTAAATAACAGTCATTCAGAAATTTAGAGACTTTATCAAAATGCTCAATAAAAAACAAAAGTTTGGCAACCAACTGTTGCGGCCTTTTGTAGGGGAAGATGACATCTTGGGTTCAAAGCCAAGCAGGATAGTAAAAAACTAGCACTTATTCTGAGAAAATGCACTAGAATAACATATACACAATGCTGTATGAAAGTGGACACTTATACCAGTAGCTAAGATGGTGAAATTAATTAGTTGTAACTGCAAAGCTAAGTTAATAGCATGATAGAGAACTATTTTACACCATCAAAAGAAGAGACGTGTAAATATTCTACTCACATCTTTCATGTCTTGAGGTAACAAGAATGGATCTCGAACACTTAATCCAGACACCACTGTAAGAATTGGATCAAGACACCGATAAACAGCAAATTGTATAAGATTAACTAGACTAATTTGAAGCAATAATAAATATGAATGTACTGCTGAAAGAAACTTTTGGTAAACCTGCATCTTCAGCATCAGGTTCTGTTATAGTTATAATCTCAGGCTCTTCCAGCATAGAAGGAAAGATAGTACTAGGGCTCAGACCCCTCCCTGTTACATCTTGTAATTTTTCAAGAAGATTATGACTGCCTTCGATCTCCGGAACTGATACATCTTTCCACATAATCAAGAAAACCTTGAGAATCTAAAAATTGTGTTATCTGTTCCAAATAATAATAATGTATATTTAGAGAATAAAATTTACTTTATCTTGTAACAGAAAAGAAAACAACCTCAATTAGAAAGATTAAACCCAAGAATAATAGATATCGAAGCCCGTATCATTTCTCAAAATTTCTAACCAGAAGAAGAAAAAAAATAGACACAAGTGCAAACAATGCTTTCAAATTATCATAAGCCCTACAACATAAAACCTAAAATTGTATTAAAAAAAAACTTCTGAGTATGTCACAAGGCCTAGTACCAGAACCCTCGGTTTCAACTATTTTGTATGACTTGAATTTTTAACAAAATTCATCAATATTCATGCACTATACGAGTGTAGACATAAACTGTCCAAAAGTTGTACACATGCACTATGTTATATCTTCTGATAACCTCAATGGCTGGCTATCATTTTAAAATCATTTCCAAACTGTGTCCTAAGTAAATCCATACTATCTCCGTGGACAAAGAAGGTCAATTAGGTGAGGGAGAATGGTTCCTTAGAAATGCATCAAAAATTAAAACATTTAGCAACAGAAAATGGAAAGGGAATGAAGTGCATCAAAGTACCAACTGGTTTACTTATCTTAAAAGTTTTAGTCTACATAACACCAAAATGGCCCCCCTCGTTTGCCTTTGATGCACATAATTCCAATTACAAATGGACCCAAAGTAAACAATACAGCTGCTGAAAAAAGATCAGTGACTCGTGACTCCAAACTTGTAAGGACATAGTGTGGATATACCAAAAGAAAGTAAGAACAGAGATACATGATCAACTGTTATGCATCTTCCCACCAAACACTTGTTCATGTTCCTATTTACAGAGATTGGAAAATCCAAGAGGGTTACACTTTTTCATAGTATTATAGAACTAGCTATTTGCAAATGAATATGTACAAGTGAAGACTTTTCACTTGAAAATCAGAACTAACTTTTTGCAGTATTGGGTTGTAATTCCATTCCATGAGTTAGTTAACTGGACTTCATCTAATTCGTGAAAGATTGGTTCTAGTTTTAACAAGGTCAGAGTGTCCAATAGCTTTACTTATTCAGGATTAAGTTCAGTCACATATTTGTGTGTTTCTTGTAAGAATTAAAGAGCAGAAGTCCAGGATGTATATAATATCAAAACTATATTCTTAGATTTGTTTGACATTTTTTGTTTTACTTTGTTGCAAAATATTTCAAAATATTGGACAATAACGATTAAGTACAATAACCACGGTAAAAAAACCCTCATTTTTCTGTATATTAAGTACAAATTTCAGGTGAACCATAACAAAAATCTACTAAATTCTAACAAAAAGGATCAAGATCCACCAGATCCAAAGAAAGAAAGGGAGTACGGAAGAGAGACCTGAATCGTCATGGCTTTCTTGTTTGATTCCAGCTGGCTTCCTGCAAAAAGAAAGGAAAAAAAGATTTTGATCGATCGATCAATTATTTGCCAGGAAACCTAAAATAAAGGAAAAAAATTGTGGGGGATCGATGAAAGAGGAAAGGAAGAGGGGTCCGACTGACCTTTGCCTGCGGCCTTCTGCTTCTCGAAGTTCTTCTCGCGAGCCATCTTGGCCTTCTGACCGTTGCCTCCTCCCATTCTCCGATCTTCTTTCTTTTTCGACTTTTTTTTCTGCGATTTAGGGTTAGAGTTTGGAGAAGGGGGAAAAATTAGGGTTAGGGTTATAGAGAGAGAAGGAGAGGCAGGGTTTAGGCTTTTTCTTAAGTGGGGGAGCGGGGAGAAGGAGAGCGGAAGCGGCAAGTTGGGGAGTTGGGGAGAGGAGGAAGAAGAAGAAGGAGAAAGAGAGAGGATGAGGGTTTAGAATTTTTCGTAAGTGCAGGAGAATTGCGGGGGAGTCGGGGTTTTGACTTAAATTTTCGTACTTTTTTTCATAACGCTCGTATCACTGGAGGACTATCAATAACGTTTTTATTGTAAACCGTCATAGAATCTAGTCTTGCTGAACTTTGATGACGCTTCTTTATCAGCCGTCATGAAATCCATTTATCAAGCGTCATTAAAGGTATTTTTGTTGTAGTGGTATGCCCAGAGCAGTTATCCAGAACTCTATAAAAGAGAGTTTCTTCACCTTCAACAGAGACTACATTGAATTCAGAGAGAACAGAGAGATTGCTCAGTTGCTGTCCAAGTTCTTCGAGATCCAAGCTTTCTTCATCGCATCGTCCAAGGGATAAAGTGATCGTCTTCTAGATCAGATTCCTATAGTTGTAATTTTCTCAGAAACACAATAAATAAATAGAATTTATTTATGGAAAACACCAGGTGCGTCGAGTTTTCTTCGGTTTTACGAACCGCTTCGAAGGACTCGACTTCTCCTCAGAAAGGTGATCTTCAAAAGCTTGTTGGTCAAAACGTACGACAAACGTCTTCTGGGAAGATTCCAGCAAGTTATCATCAGATTGCGCCACTACCTTCTCGTTGGAGGAGAAGGAAGTCCCCTGCTGAGTCGCCATCTTGTTTGCCATGACAAAAGGTTATACAAACTTTTTGTATTTTAAACATAAAAAATAGTACAATTGATTCCTAAACAGGAGATCTAAGTATAATTTTTTGGGAAAGTATGATGGTGGAGATCAAGCACTGCAGCGGCTCCTTTACTCCATTGACGATCTGACGATAAGTTGGACTTGCTTTTGTTTTCTAGTGCTGGTGATTGAAACTCTAGGGTTGCCAATCAAGAGGATGATAAAGTTGAAGATTTCGAAGCCTCTTTATCGAAGAAAAACTCCTTCTATTTATAGGGGAGCACATATGTGATGTGCGTAAGGATTGTGCAGATACGCTGCACGAGGAGATATAGAAGAATCTTCAGGCAGTCCCGGTGAGGGCTACTGCTGAGCTGACACGTGGCAGGCACGGAGATTCTCTTCTATCGAGATCTTTGGGGAGTTATCAACATAACTGAATAAACGATGTGTGGCATGTTCTTATTTGTTAATCGGATGAACCAGACCAGATTTTGTTCCAATCCCTGAAGTTGGATTTTGTCTTATCTTAGAGGGCCATTGATTTAAACAAACCAGTTGGATATGGCTCTAAGGTGACGAGTGGACTGTACTTTAGGGTGACGAGTGGACTGAGCTTCAGGCAACGAAGTCACTGTACTTTAGGGTGACAAGTGGACTGTGCTTCAGGCAATGGAGTCACCATGCTTTAGGGTGACGAGTGGTAGTGGTTTCAAAGCTAAAGGATCTCCTGCACTTTTTGGGCAAAAAATGGACTTGGTTTTGAAAACAGAAGGGATCTACTGCGCTTTTTGGGCAATAAGTAGACTTGGTCTTGAAGACGGAAGAGCCACTGCACATCTAAATTGAAGCGAGGGCACTGTGTGAAGGAGTGAGCTAGATGCGCTTCTGAATCGAAGTGAGAGCGCAGTGAGGAGGCTGCGCTTCTGAATCGAGGGAGATAGTTTCTATCAAAGTCCTTAAGAGCATTCAATGACTGCTCTTCTTAATGGACGAGTCGGTCATCCTTTACTTTAATTTTTGTCGTTATTTGGGGAATTCAAGTAGTCTGTGGCCTAGGACTCAGTAAAATAAACTTAGTAAATGAGGTTCGTTGTGCCAAATTCTAGGTTCATCTCATTAACTTGGGTGTCTTTGACCGACGGCCATGTGGCATGTGGGTTGGACCACACTCTCCTTATATAAAGGGGAGCTTTTCTGAAGAGTTGTCTTCCTCTCTTAGCATTCCAAATGCTACGCTCGATCTGGACTTAGCATCGAACGTCCATTGGCCTTACAAAAGTCGGCTGATGGTTGTGGATCCCTTTGTTCAAACAAGATGTACTTTTGTAGAAGAACTGCTGCTGAGTTTCGAGATGCACTTGAGCTTTCAATGTGAGGAATTCGAACTTGAACAACATCTTAGAGGTCTTCGAGATCCAAGCTTTCGGATTTGGATTGGTTGCCAATCCGAAGAGCCACAGGTTGTGCTCTGCCCTGCTCAATGGCGCTAGCACGGCCTGTGCTGTTGACTGAGTTCTTGCTTGGGCCAATAGCTGCTTCAGGAAGTGGCTCGCTCTGATAGCGCTACACGTCTGGGGGGCTGTACGTCTGTAAAGATTAACCCCTTTGTATGGCACCTGTAAAGATTAACCCTCTTATAGATCTCTAGATGCTTTAGTTCTTTTCATGATGAATCTGTAATAGATCCTTGTAGGCATGATTTTAAAGAAGCTCTTTTCTTGTAATCATGACGAATCTATAATAGATCCCTGTGGGCATGAGTTTGATAAAGAACTCTTTATGAACTGTGGTTTCTGATCTTCTGCCTGCGCTTTTGAATTTGGATTGGTTGCCAATCCGAAGAGCCACGGGTTTTGCTCTACCCTGCTCAATGGCGGTGGCACGACCTGTGCTGTGGACTGAGTTCTTGCTCGGGCCAATAGCTGCTTCAGGAAGTGGCTCGCTCTGACAGTGTTGCGCGTCTGGGTGGCTGCACCTCTGTGAAGATTAACCCCTTGTATGGCGCCTGTGAAGATTAACCCTCTTGTAGATCTCTATATGCGTTAGTTCTTTTCATGATGAATCTGTAATAGATCATTGTGGACATGATTTTGAAGTAGCTCTTTTCTTGTAATCATGACGAACTGTAATAGACCCACGTAGGCATGATTTTGATAAAGAATTCTTTATGAACTATGGTTTCTGATCTTCTGTCTGTGCTTTCGGGTACCTGCACTTTTGTGAAGCTTTGGGTAGCGAGAACACTACATGCGCTTTTGATATACTGTGCATTTTCATGCTTCTGCAACTACATATTAAGGGTATATATGAATTGAAACAATTAATTTGCTTTCCCTTAAATATGTGTATCTAGTTCAAAAGCATTTATATGCATGAAGTAGATAAAATAATCACAAGAACTTAGGGATATCTGAGGTTCAAAAGCATTTATATGCATAAAGTAGATAAAATAATCACACTATCTAAGGTATATCCGAGATATCCATCTTTCATCCTTTTGATCAACGCATATAAAGTTCCAGACTTAAAAACAAATATCATCTTTAGGCAAGTAAAAGAGATATCCAATAAATAAATGCTTAAAAATAAACAAATAAAATAAGACTAGATAAACGCCTAAGTAAATAGTATTCTAGATATATGACATGTCAGGGAAATAACTGATTTGAGACAATTAACTGCTTCCTATCACGACCCGTACCCAATACAGGGACACGAGTGCGTAATAGCATCTAGCCTACGTCGCAGAATCGACGGTAGAACGTTATCTAGGTCTACTAACTAGCAGTAAAATAACAACCTGTCAATATAACTCATCTCCAATCGAAGGATAACAATAATATAGTAACCTCAATCACAAGTCTAAACGGAAGAATGATATGGCACGATAAAAGATAATGATAATAAAAGAAATATCAAGAGTGCAAAGTATCAACTACATATCCAAATTTTGAGTCAAATATAGTTATACATGTTCGAAATAACAAACAAGCAAACTGAATAAGCAGGAGATAGTGTCCAGACAAAATCTAGTCTAACTGAGTCACCACTAGAGCCTCCTCAGTTGGAACTAACCCCTGCTGGACTAGGGTCTCCTGGGCTATACCCACTACGTCATTGTAGAAGCATGGAATTTCACGACCAGAAATCCTATGCGCTAAACACTACATGCGCCAGGGAGCTCAGACAAAATACTTGACACAACAAAACAAAAGTATAGACATTGAAAGAGGATTTTTATTTGCATATAAAAGTCTATTACATGTCTAGAAAAGGCTGTATAAAGGAGAACTTCTACAAAAAGAAAAGACCCTAAGTCTACAGCCAGGCGCAGCAGTCATCATGCGCTCTTGAACAGGCGCATCTCACCATGCGCTCTCAGTCTGGCACATCCCACCATGCGCTCTCAGCCGGGCACATCCTTTCAGCAGCTCAGTTATGTGTATCATCCTCATTTATGTGCATCCCTTCAGCAGCTCAAACGAGGGCGGCAATCAGCCCTCTAGCTGGAGGAAGAGCTCCCCAAACCGAGGAAGAAAAGAGCACCGCAAATCAACCTGTGGCCAGAGGAGGCTTCGAAAGAGCCTTCAAAGACCAATGAAGACCGCAATCGAAACCGCGGCTAAAGGAACAGCTTTCAACACAACCAGAATGGGCAACACCCACTCTAACAGAAGAAAGAGCCCCCAAAGCCGCAGCACCGCAATTCCGATCTGCGGCTCTTCCAGCATAACGGAGATGAGGCTCGAGCATCCCGATCTTTGGATGCAACTGGCACCTTCTGCCTGCCTCAGAAGCCCTCGACTCCGACTTTTGGATGTAACAGTCACCTTCAAGTGCATCAATAAAGACATTGCGTCGCATCTTCACCTTCGGGAGCATCTCGTCAACAGAATATGCTCGAGTAAACAAATTTATTTCGGGAGGACGTGAGAGAACGAGAAGCAAACCCTCTCTATACCACTATTTATAGGCCGGGCAAATCAAACCCATGCGCCAAGTGGCTGGCTCTCCGAATCTCGTGCAATGAATTTGCATTAAATGGATGAACCTGACGCTTCGAATTCAGCCAAGTCAAAAACAGCTATTTAAAACACTCGAAGAACATAACAGTCACACCAAAAGACGTGTCAAACGGAGCGGATGCGCCGGACAGACCGTGCATCACACAGACGCGCCCCTCAGCACCAAGCGCTTCACAAGCATGCGCCCATATGCGGCCCCATGTGCCTAGTGGAACGCCGAACGATGCGCCCACTCAACAACCCATCACCTGTCAAAGAACATTAAATGCTGAAGTCTGACAGAGTTGGCATCACGTCCCCCGAAGACTGCAATTGACAGCTTTTTCAGAAAATGAAGCGTCGTCGACGTCAGCATCATTATTACTTCCCTCCGACTGTTACAACCACGTGGCCGCCCAACCATCTCGCATGCGCCTCTGCAGCCATGGGCCCAAAGCTCTGCATGTGCCTCAAAAGCCATATGCCTCAGACTTTTCTCTGATCCCTAAAGACAGAAGTAATGTCACTACTGAAGCTCTGCATGCGCCTCAAAAGCCATGCACCTCAAACTTTTCTCTGATCCCTAAAGACAGAAGTAAAGTCACTACTAAAGCCTCGCATGCGCCTCAAAAGCCACGCGCCCCGAATGGTTCGTGACTCCCAAAGGTTACGAGCCAAAGTCTCCTCATGCATCCAATCCCAGACGCATCCTACCAGATTATTCTCTACCAAATCCGAGATCTCCGAGCCATGGGCCTACGACACGTGTCCTTTGATTCGATTCACCCAAGATCTCAGCAACAGAAAGATTCTCCCTCCTGCTATGTGCCAGCCCACAACAGCAGCATGAAGAATTCAACTCCTCAATCAGGGCGCATCGTCATGCGCCTCTATCAGCAATCACCACGTGGCGACCCCGCGTCCAGGCGCATCCTACATATGTGCGCATGAGCAGCCAGGCTGCAGACTATAAATAGGGGGATCATTTCCTTCTTACACACGAACAGACATAGACAGACAGAGACATCGCACAACCACAGAGGCGAATACAGACACTCAACGTCTTCTTTCTCTCCACAAGCTCCTGCACCTAGAGCAACCCAGACCTTCAGAGAACCGATAACCGTCGTCAGATCGTCAACGGAATCAATGTATTACCACTCGCTCCATCGGCACAAGGGACCCAGATAAACAAAAGTGTACTCCTAGGACTACGTCTAAGTCCTACATTGTAACACTGTTCTGTTTGTATTGAAATTATATCAAAAGATTTTAATGTCAAACAAGTTGGCGACTCTGCTGGGGACCTCTTTCTCCTCCACCGAGAAAGCTGTATCACAATCCGACGACGTGAAGGTGGGCTCCGCCCATAAGACGCTGGTCGTACGCCTCAATCAACAGGCGTATGAGGAGTTTATTTCTGAAGACTGTACGAGTCCTTCGAAGCGGCTGCCGAAGCCGAAGAAGACTCGCCAAATCTGGGTGCACAAGGTCGACGCCTCTGGCACCACCACCGAAGGGGATGCGCCGATCCAGCCTTCCCTTCCTGCTGACATCCTCAGCAACCAAGATGCGCCTACCGGTGCAGCGCATCTCTCGGGGAAACGTGCGGTTGACCACATTCCCCAACCATCTCCCTCTCAGGCGAGGAAGATGCGTCGACGGAGCAGGGGCGTAGCTAATGCCCCGCACAACACCTTCGATGTGCCACAGAAGGTCTCTGTCTTTGACAGACTTACTCACTGTAGTGGCGAAGAGAATTTGGATTTTGAGTACTATGCACCCCAGCGGCCTAGTACGAAGAAGTCCAAGACAGCATGGGCCATGCGCCCCGAACGTGCTATGCCAGCAGCAAGCCAGAAGCCTGCGCTCACAATCATGTGCGTTGCTGATGGTAAGCTGTATAAGGTCGACTCAGGTGCTTCTGCGCCAGAAATGAGCCGACCTTCAAAGTCCTTGTCTCACTTGGGTGCATCTGTTGCGTTTGTAACCAAGTCGAGCGAGGCAAACCCAGTGATCTTGAACTCCCGTACCTCCTCTGGTTGTGCGTCTGAGGTTCGTTCAAGTCACTTTAAATGTTGTTCCCCCACTACTGATCTCAGCGTCTGTTTGGTGTTGGATCAGGGGGCACAACATTCACTTGACCACCCCGGCGCTTGGCCTTGCCATGCGCCTGAAGGGGGTGCGAAGGTGGCACTCTCCTCCAATGACCTGTGTAACATGATCACTCACAAACGTCGGTCAGGAGAGTCGACTGACAAGCATGATGCGCCCCTCATAGGGCACACTTGTGCTGTAGTCACCATCAACTCTGTTGCAAGGCAACAGTCCCACCAAGACATTCGGTGTTCCAGCGGCTGCAATCATCGACACCCCTCCGACGTCGCCTCGGGAAGAAGGTGTCAACAAAAGAGGAGCCAGAACTAAAGGTTGCTTCATGCAATGTAATCTCTAACTCCTCATTAGTCCGAAAGGCGACTGGGAATTCCTCGTCCAAGAGCCAGCCGAGGAAAACCAAGACAACCGTCTCGTCCTCCGGAGTGTTCGAAGGCACTCGGGGGAGGAAAAAGATCTTGGAGGCTGGGGGTAGTCAAGCCCTTGTTGATCCTCCTTCCGAAGACGAAGGTGTCCTCTAAAGTACAGTTGGGGTGGATCTTCATCCTCGAGGCGAAGTCAGCCTTTCGGACGTAGCTGGGGGTCATCTAGCCCATGTGGATCTACATCTCGAAGACGAAGGTGTCCTTTAAAACATAGCTGGGGGTAGTCTAGCCCCTACAGATCTGAGTCTCAAAGACGAAGAAGTCCTCAAGAACATAGCTGGGGGTAGCGAAGACAAAGCTCCGGGAACAACAACTCCTTTACAGGAGAGTGAGGCCGAAAGCGAAGCCTCAACCGAGCCATCCGACTCCAGCCGCGTCATGACAGTCTACATGACTAGGGGTGACACTGAGTCGGATGCGCCACCAGCAGACCTCTTCCAGCGCATGGATACCCTGGAGGGAGAACTCAAAACCCTCTCTGCCTCCATGCAAACACTGATTCAAGCAGTGTTTGAGATACGATCGGCTTTAGCCAGGGCACCGTCTACTGGTCCTGACCTAGGGGTCAATCGAGAATCAAGTGTACCCCTTCAACGGGTATCCTTGGATACGGATCGTCGAGAAGCACCTTGAACGTCGGAGCCATCAAATGCTCAACTCCAGGCGGTACCACCTTCCCCAACTCCCAGCTCTACGAAAGACGTGGTGGAGATGATCGGGGACTTGCGCGAGCGCTTTGAGTCCAAGAATAGACAAGAGAAGCGCCAAAAGATGGGCATCCCCAACCTTATCCCCTCGAATGGAACAAGGTGGTTTATCCTCCTAAGTATAAACCACAAACACTGACGCCATACAACGGAAAGGACTATCCGCGTAGCTATTTGACGTACTTCCAGTCTCAGACGGGACATCTTCCGAAGGAGGATGCACTACTCACCAGCATATTTGTCGGGGCACTGAAAGGAGTGGCGTACGACTGGTACTGTAGTCTCCCAGATAACTCCATATCTTCCTTCGACGACTTTACGCGTCTCTTCCTCGACGGTTTCTATGACGGCGGGAAGGACATGACAATGGCGTTCCTCATAGAGATACGCCAGAAGAAGAAGGAAACAGTTCGAGTATTCATCGAACGCTTCCGACAGGCCTGCTTCAGACTGCCCCTGGGCGTGCCAGAACATGCACTCCTCTCCTCCTGCAGCATGAACATGCTGCCTGCAGTCAAACTCTGGCTCAACTCTACTCCTCCTCCCGACTGGAGTTCCTTGATCATCGAAGCAGAAGCAGCAGAAAAGAAGGCGTCCAATGCTCGCCTTTTGGGAGTTAGTTTCGCTGCCTTTGAGGACAAGGGGAAACGGCCTGCAACCAACAACCCCGGACGAGAGACGAAGGGGAAACATGTATTGACTGTCAATGCCTCAAAAGGTGCATCAGCACCCACTCAAAAGCCTCTACTTGCACCAAGGCCAAAGGAGGTTTATTCCTTCAACGATGAAGACACCCTGCAACTTTTTGAAATAATGAAGCAGGGTGACAAGATCAAATTGCCGGACCCAAAGCTTTCCAACGAGGTCGAGAAAGTGGACAATCCGAGGTACTGTCACTATCATCAGTTTGTCGAACACCCAACCAAGGACTGCTACGTCCTCAAAAACTACATCTAGTACATGATCAATGCGGATGTTATCTCCGTCGACTACGAGAAGAAAATGGTCTCAGCCAACCTGGTGTCACTCCAATTTGGCACCTTGCCGCCCACTACAACACAAGATGGCGTCGTCCCCATCCCAAAGGCGACAATACAGGTGGTTAACTTACCACCTACTCGTGACAACGTGAGTGGACTCATCCCACTCACCACATCCCGGAGAGAGATCTTATGGGTTCACCCTGATCTCGTCTCCGAGGTTACTCAACCGAAGGTACGCTCTGCCTCCAAAACCAAAGGCAAGAAGATCAAGTCTTGCCGTATGGTCTCTTCCTCCGCAGAAGAGGCTCTTCCTGTACAGACGCATTCACAACAGAACACCCAACCCGACAAAGCTGCTGTCGAGGTGGGGCCTCCTTACACCGTCTCTGCTACCGAAGAAGGGGGTCCGCCAAGCCTCCAGAAGCTAATAAGCAGAAGCATGTAGAGGTTCGTTTCGACAGGCCTCTGCGAAAGGAGAATACTTCGGGGTTAGCCAAGCCCAACAACTTCGACATACTGGCACAACTTGCTAGTACTCCTGTCCGCCTATCTCTGTTTGAGTTTCTTCGTCTTTCCAAAGACACTCGTGAAGCCCTCTGTGAGGCCCTGAAGGATGCTGAGTCCTTCATCAGTCAGGTCAAGAAGCCTGAAGATCCCCCCACTACATGTGCGCACTGTCATTATACGGATGAGGTTATCCCCAATATAACCTTTACCCAACAAGACATGCTCCTCAAGCACAACCGACACAACATGTCGCTGTATTATACAGGTTATATCGGTTCTGTCAAGGTGAAGCGGATTCAGATCGATCCGGGGTCTTCTCTCAGCATCATCCCGAAGACACTGCTCTCGACACTGGGGATCCCAATGTACCGTCTGGCGCCCTCCAACACCACAATCAGTGGCTTCAATGCCAGCAAGAATAAGCCGCTGGGTACGGCTGAAGTGCCATATCGGTAACCTTAGAACTGAGGTCACTTGCTATGTCGTGGACGTCGATGTCAACTACAACCTCTTGCTGGGTCGTCCGTGGCTGCATAAGTACATGGTGGTGCCATCCACACTCCACCAATGTATGAAATACGTGTCCACCAATGACATCATCCGGACGGAGATCGCAGACATCGACCCTTTCAAGGGGGTTGAAGCCTACTTCACTGATTCCAACTTGTACAAATCACCTGACGAGGAGGAAGCCAATGATGTTGATGATGAAGCAGAAACGGCAGCAGGGCCCGACATGGAGCCAGAGACGATTCCTATCGCTCCTCTAAAAATTCAACTCAAAGGGATGCTATCTCAGACGTTGCCTCCCATGAGCATCAAGCTACCTGGAAAAGCACCAACTGCTCCAGGTAGAACACCGATTGAAGCTCCCTTGAAGATACGGCTCAAGGGAAAGTCGCCTCAAACATCAGCTCCCCTTGTGGTAAAACTACAGGGGAAGGCACCAATTGCTGAAGGCGCAGTTGAGACACCCCTGAAAGTGCGTCTTAAGGGCAAGCTGCCGCAACCATCTGTCTCATCCAAGATGCCGAAGAAGGCCCACATAGCCCTCTCGGACCCCAGGATCAAAGCTGTGGTGGACTCTCCCGATCCAATCCCAGTACTTACAGATGAAGAGCCAGGGGAATATATCTCTGCTGATGTAGATGCACCCTCTCTGGACAATATAATCCCGCGGGATAAAATCTCGTGTTTCATCAATAATAGAGTGTCTTTTAATTATTCTAGTCTTCCACATTGGAATGCCATGTATACATTAGATAATGCTCTACGGTCGTTGCAAACACAAATAACGACCGTCCATCATGTCAATCGAGTAGTCCCGTCCTAAGGGGCCTATTTTGTAGTCCCGCCGCGGAGTCGATACGAAGAATCTATCATCTTCGGCAAAGTTGCGCGTCATCAAGACCTCCCACCACTTGAGCCAGAATCAGATACCGGCAGAATACAAGTCTATCGATACACGGACAAGGCAAAGTACCTCATCCAAAAGATGGGTTACGACCTAAAAAGCAACAAAGGCCTGAACTACGACAAGGGTCGACGTCTTCCTCTCCGGCTTCCAACACCTAAAGGAAAGCCGCATGACTACCATCATCGAACTCGACGGGAGGTAGCCTATGTCACGCCACCGTCAACTTCAGAGAGTTCTGAGGTAGAAGAAGTAGAACATTCTCACTCGTCCGAAGCATCAACTTGGGATTCCGATGCCAGTATCAGCTCAGTCTTCAAGAGAGTTCTATCAGCCAACATGACATCTCACAATCCCAAAAAGATGAAGGCGAAGACCAAATGCTAGAATTCTTCGAAGAAGAACCCTGGGCTCAACGCCTAGGCGAACAGTGGGAGTCTTGCTTTGAATTACGTGATCCCCCTACCGAAGACGAGGTCGAGCAGATCGACCTTGGGGATGGGTCTTCTTCCAGACCCATCTTCATCAGCAAAAGCCTAAAAGGAGAAGATCGAGAATCTTTAATCCAGCTGGCTAAAGAATATATCGATGTCTTCCTTTGGAGCTACGAAGATATGCCGGGACTTGATCCTCAGATCGCGATGCATAGGCTCAACATCTTACCGGATGCCAAGCCTATCAAACAACAACAGCGACGCTTTCGTCCTGACATCATGAACGCTATCGATCAGGAGTTGGACAAACTCTTGACCAGTGGCTTCATCCTTGAAGAACAACACCCGGACAGGGTAGCCAACGTTGTCCCTGTCACCAAGAAGAATGGGAAGATACGAGTTTGTAACGACTTCAGGGATCTCAACACTGCTTGTCCAAAGGACGAGTTCCCGTTTCCAATCACCGACGTGATGATCGATAACACGTGTGGCATCGAACGCATATCTTTCATGGACGGGTGTTCGGGCTACAACCAGATCAAGATGTTCCCCGATGACACAAAATACACGTCATTTAGGACTCCGAAGGGGGTTTTCTGCTACACAGTGATGCCCTTCGGCTTGAAGAACGCTGGTGCTACATACCAACGAGCTATGAGTACCATCTTCCGTCAGCATCTTTACAAAATAGTCGAATGCTATGTTGATGACATCGCAATCAAGAGCTGTCTCAAAGGTAATCATCTACAAGACCTCAAGACAGTCTTCGATCTTATACGACCGCATCAACTCAAGATGAACCCCGCTAAATCCTTCTTAGGGGTTTCTAGCGGAAAGTTCTTGGGCTTCATTATCACGGCAAAAGGCATTCATGTCGATCCCGAGAAGACCAAAGCCATCCTTGACATGGACCCTCCGAAGAACCTTTGAGAACTTCGAGGCCTGCAGGGGCGTCTGGCATACATTCGGAGGTTTATAGCAAACCTTTTCGGAAAATGTCAACCCTTCACCCAGCTCATAAAGAAGGGAGTCTCTTACGTCTGGACAGAGGAATGCCAAAAAGCTTTCGATGACATCAAGGCTTACTTGACGAGCCCGCCAGTCCTGGTGGCACCCGTCGTCGGCAAACCATTTCTCCTCTACGTCCGTGCCATGGATCATTTTCTCGGCGCTCTGCTTGCTCAGAACAGCGACACAGGCTATGAGCAAGCTAACTACTACCTCAGTAGAACACTTATCGGGGCCGAACACCGGTACAACCCCATGGAAAAGGAGTGCTTGGTATTGGTATTTGCCATCCAGAAGACTCGCCATTATGTTTCGGGCCAGACGATTCATGTCATCTCCCGAGTCAATCCGCTCAGAGTTCTCATGACGAAGCCAGGGTCATTAAATTCCCGGCTAGCTACGTGGGCGATCCTGCTAACACCATACAACATGGTGTTCGTTCCATAAAAGCCGTCAAGGGTCAGGCTCTAGCCGACTTTTTAGCTGCACACCCCATTCCGAAGTCCTCCAGACTCTATGAAGACATCTCGGATGAGGTCCAAGAATCAAACGTTACCGAAGAAAGCTCCGTCTGGCGGGTGTTTTTCGATGGTGCGTCAAGAACTGGCCCCAAAGGCCAAATCATCACAGGTGTGGGGGTAGTCTTGGTCTCTTCCGATCAGCTGGTCATCCAGCGCGCCTACTCCCTTTCGAAGCCGTGCTCCAACAATGTTGCCGAGTACAACGCTCTCATCATGGGACTCCAGCTGGCGCAACAGCTGGGGGTGGAACATCTGGAAGCCTACGGCGACTCAAAACTCGTCGTTAACCAGGTCAGAGGGCAATACCAAGTTCACCATGAAGATCTGGTTTCTTACCATGAAGTTGCATTGAACATCATTTCAACCTTCACCAAGTTCTTCATCGAATATGTACCTCGTTTACAAAATCTGGAGGCCGACGCTCTGGCTGGCTTCGCAGCCTCATTAGCAGCACCCCTCGGGACTCAACACTACGTTACGGTAGTTGGTCGAGACTTGGTCTGTCCTAAAAACAACCTGTGCTCACAAGTGACCCATACCATATCAATAATTGCTGGTGTTAATATCCGAGACTGGAGGTTCCCGTTCATCGACTTCGCTGTCTATGGAATTCTTCCAGAAGACCCGAAAGAAGCCGTCTCAGTCAGGAGGTGCTCCCTTCGATTCTACTACGATACAACTACTAAAATGTTGTACCGACGCTCCTGTGATGGACTTCTCCTGCGATGTCTGTCGAACGAAGAAGCAGCCGAAGCCCTTCGAGAAGCTCACGATGGAACCTGCGGAGCCCATCAACCTGGCCCTAAGTTGCAGGATTGACTATGACACATGGTCTACTACTGGCCAACCATGGCCGCTGATGCTGTCGACTATGCTAAAAAGTTCCATGCGTGCCAGCTTCACGCAGACTTCGTCCATACAACGTCAGAACCACTATATCCTACAGTCGTCTCTTGGCCCTTCGAAGCTTGGGGCATGGACATTGTAGGACCGATCACCCCTCCTTCATCAAGGGGACACCGCATTATCCTAGCCATCACCTGTAGAAGCATGGAAAATACTAAAGAAAATGACTCATGCGGCCAAAGAACCCTATGCGGCTCAGAAAACTCATGCGGCTCAATGAATCATGCGGCACAAGGAGCTATGCGGCCCAAGACATTCCATGCGGCTCAGAAGACACGTGGCCTGATGGTGCTCCTCTCCACCCATGCTGCATTAATTGCTTTGACGGCTGACCCCTCTGAAAAGTTGACAGCCCTGACACCAAAGCAGGTAATTATGGCACTGTCCTAATGATGAATCTCTAGGGAAGAGAAAAGAGATCTCTGACACAAATCCCCCGAGAGCCATAAAAATGCCACGTGGCCTTGCCACGTGGGCATTCATATGCGGTTCACTGCTCATGCGGTTCAATAAATCCCATGCGGCTCAGAGTGAATCTGTTCTATGCGGCTCAGGCCATGAAAGCCTCATGCGGCTCGAGCAAAGAACTTCCTATGCGGCTCAGAGTAAATCTATCCTATGCAGCTCAGGCCATAAAAACCTCATGCGGCTCGTGCGAAGACTTCTTATGCGGTTCGGGAGGGTCATGTCCATGCGGCTCAGGCGGATATATACTTATGCGGCCCACAAGAATTACTCCCCTGTGGTTCGAGGGTTCAAGTGAGGGCCACTACCCACGCAGCCCTGACACGTAGGCCTAACCATATGCGACTCACATTCATATGCGGCTCACTAGTCATGCGGTCCAAATCCCCCCAGCAGCCTCTAGGACACGTGTCCTAGACCAATTAATTCCTCAAATTGGCTGCCATTAAAGATTGGGTCAAATCCCAATAATTGGGGACACGTGGCGGAAGAATAGATCTGATTTTCGCAGATATCAGAAGATCATTATAAGGAAGATTTATTCCAATCAGCATTAATTGCTCATGGGATTTGGTGTAATCTACACCTAATGGCCCAGATTTATCATAATCAAAATGAATGGCCTGGATTGACCAATCCCCAAGCCGCCATCATCTCCAAGAGCTACTTATTGGCAACCCTAATGATCACACCCTACTATTATAAATAGCAGGGTGCCATTCCCTTGCAAAAAAAGGAGAAGATACAACATCAGAGAGAAAAATACATAAATACAGAGAGACTTTCCCCCATAGTCAGAGAGAGAATACACAGAGAGAGAGAGAGAAGCCAGAGGAGCAACAGAGGAGCAAGAAGAGCATTTCTTCGTCAACGCCAACCATCTTTTCACAAGGAGCCAAGGCTGCATACCGATCGTCCAAGGAGTAAGGCAGGGCTGCCGTCGCCTTCCCGAGCCTCTATCGTCACCCCTAGAATCTAAAATAAATAATTGTACTTAGACTGCTGTACCTAGGTTTTCGTCCCTAGGCTTTCTTTGTACAAGCGAGTTTGTAACATGAAGTAAAAGTCCGGTCCTCCGATAATTGTTCTGTTCTTTTATATTTCATGGCAAACACGATGGCGACTCTGCTGGGGACGAACTTCTCTACGGCTGAGGAGTTGGTGACGCAGTCGGATGCAGCCAAACTTGGCTCCACGCAATAAAAGATGGTCGTCCACTTCGACCAACAGGCGTTTGAAGAGATGCTCTCCGAAGGAAGCGCTGGCCCGGTCCAGAAGCGCACCCGCACGATGGAGGCCGCAGAGAGTGGAGGCCAAAATCATTTGCTCCTCTCCAAGCCCTCGACGGGATATCCTCTGTTGCTCAAGACGGCGAGAAGGACTCTTCTGCGGCCCCACTTCAGACCGTAGACAACTCTGCTGTCCCCAAGTTCGACAGAAGAAAATACTATGATGCTGGACTTGCAGGGGCAAAGAGAAACTCTACACGAACTGGGCCGCATAAGGGTGCTAGCCTCATAGAAAAAGCTCATGCGGCCACATCCGCTAGCCGCATAAAAAAAAATCATGCGGTCACATCTATCAGCCGTATGGCTTATGTGGCTACAGTTGCCAATCACATGGATGAAACTCATGCGGCTATGGAAGTCAATTGCTTGCAGAAAACCCATGCGGCCACAAGTGCCAACCGCATGCGGCCAGCCTGTACGGTCGTGACTCCTAGCCACATAAAAATAATTCATTCGACGGCAGAAGACAACTGCATGCAGACAGCCTGCACGATATCCAACTCTAGCGGCATAACATCCGTTTTACGCTTCTCTCGATCAGTCTTCGACCGTCTATCATGCGGTCCTGACCCTAATGGTTCTCTGGATGATAAGCCAGACTCTGTGGTATTCAACTTGGACTCCTCCTATTACGCACCTGCAGGTGCTAAAAGGAGGAAGTCTAGGGCAGCACGGGCTCATCAGGCCCAGTCAGCTGTCCCAACCTCTGACTATTGGGGCGTCCCGTTGATTATCACGCAGGCCTCGAATGGGAAGTTGTAAACAACCTCTCGAGTCCAGCTCCCGGTGGCAAACGGACAAAGAGGTTCCTCTGACCTGCGGGAGGCGATCCTCCACAAACGCAAGAAAAGAGAAAGAGTGTCGGCGTGCAAAGAGTCCTCGCTTGGACATCGCTGCACCCAAATCATCGTCAATTGCTGCTACAACAACGCGGCAGTGACGGAAGATCGGCCATCCGTCTTCCAAAGGCTACAGCACCCGAACTCAGAAGATGAGGCGCCTCCTATTGTCTCTTATAATTCTGCTCAAAAGGTCCCCGCCGAAGGGAGAAGGAAAAAGACGAGTATCTCCAGTCCCAAGATATCAACTACTACAGCTAAGAAACTATCGTCTAAACGGTTGTCCTCTACCGGTGTATTCCAACACACCCGTTCGAAGACAAAATTTACCGCGATGGGAAATTCATCATCCATATCGCTGGGGGTTGAAGGAACTGGGGGTAGCACTCCTCCGAACATCCGCAACAATCCGATGTTTCAAGGAGCCGAGCCCGGACAAACAACTCTTCCATCAGGGGCAACAGACACTGATGTCCCCGATGACATCCGCAACTCTCAAGACGAAGTAAGCTCTGAAGCCGGGGATACCGTTCCCTCCGAGTCCGAGCCCGAAGAGAACATTTCCACCTATCCCGATGACTTCTCGGTGCATGGGTACAACTCGGAGGGCACATCCTCCACCGTTCTTTCCATCCTTCCTCATGTAAGGACGGTTTTCATCACGGACAGCAATCAAGGAGGTTCCAATGATCGCCAGCGCATCGATAATCTCGAAGCCATATTACTTGCTTTGGTCAAGTCTGTAGACGAGATTAAAGCGGCCCTGTCCACTCTACAAGGGGGAACGCCCGGTCAAACAAGCACAGGCCCCGCGGTCAACGTAGATTCGAACTTAGCGGCACCAAACCCGGGCAATAATCCTTCCGAAATAATAGCCCCTACCGCGACAGATGAGACTCGAGAAGTAAGGAGAGAGGTCCAGGAGCTCCGAGCCATGTTCCATGCCCGAGAAAACGCTCAAGATCTCAGAATACGGCAACCATACCCTGCTGAATGGAGGGATGTTCCATTCCCACCAAGATATAAGCCGTTTAATATCAATCCATATGATGGCAAGACCTCAGCAAGTCGGTACATCACTTACTTCGAGGTCTCCACCGACCATCTGCCCCATGATGATGCTATCCTCACTCGATTATTCATTGGGGCATTGGAAGGAGTCGCCTTCGACTGGTATCGCAATCTGCCAGACAACTGCATCCACTCTTTCGCCGGCTTCAAGCGCCTGTTCTTGGAGAGGTTCTACGAAGTAGGACAGGACGTCACTATGTCCACTCTTATGGACGTCGTCCAAGGGGAGAAGGAGTTAACAAGGAACTACATCGAGCGGTTCCGCCAGACCGCCATGAAGCTGCCCTCTGGAAACCCAGATTCCTCTTTGATTGAGATCTGCCAAAAGAGACTGCTTCCTACAATCAGTCTTTGGATGGGCGAAAGTCAATTCAAAGATTGGAAGGCATTCATCACAGCGCCACAAGCGCCGAAGAACGACTAAAGAAGGCTCACCAACTGGGATTGCACATCTCGAAAGGAGAAAACAAGGGCAAGCGTCCCAACAACGATAATGGGGGTAACCCTACAACAATCGGGACAGCAAGGGAAAGCAGGCTATGGTGGCCGACACGGCACAAAAGCTCGAGTCACAACCAGCAGACAAACAATGGCCTCAGACCACTTACTCTTTCGAAGACGGCCACGTCAAGCCTATCTTGGACATGCTCATACAAGGGGGTAGAATTCAGCTTCCTCCACCAAGACGGGAGCCTCGACCGGCTGATCTGGAGAACCCAAAGTTCTGCCATTATCATCGTTATGTACACCACGCTACACACGACTGCTACCAACTAAAACGGTACATCTAAAGCCTCATCGATTCGAACGCTCTGGCCATCGATTTCGAAAAGGTAACCGTAGCAGCCAATGTGGTGTCCGTGTAATTCGG
Source organism: Iris pallida (assembly GCA_029216955.1). NCBI lineage: Eukaryota > Viridiplantae > Streptophyta > Magnoliopsida > Asparagales > Iridaceae > Iris > Iris pallida. The sequence continues at coordinate 11,964,304 of JANAVB010004998.1, read as the reverse complement.
CAGCTTTTCTCCGACGGAGACTCAAGACGGGATAATCCCCGTCCCTCTGGCGACAATGGAGATTACCAATCTTCTACCTCCCCGGGAATAGGCTGCTGGTCTAGTACCTCTCACCACCTCACGGGGGGAGGTCATGTGGGTCCATCCAGACTTGGTATCAGAAGTAACTCGGTCCACACCATCTCCTACAAACAAAAGGAAGAGTGGAAAAATCAGGACCTGCCGCACAATCTCAGCAGACAACGAGGAAGCTACAGCGGTCGTCACACGGTCCGGAGTACAATCCCAACCTGTGGTTGACAACCCAGCCGAAAATCATCAACCCACTACAACGGATGCTCTGGGACCGGCTCAGCCTTCGACGACCGACAAGCCTAGGCCGAAGGAGACTCGCTTCAATAAATCTCTCCGAAAAGATGCCACCCAAGGGCTAGAGAAGCCCTACAACTTTGACATCTTAGCACAATTGGCTAACACTCCGGCCAAATTGTCACTGTACGAACTCCTAAGACTCTCCAAGGATGTTCGTATTGCATTGAGCGAAGCACTCCAAAATGCCGATGCCTATCTGGATCAAACCAACCTCACCGGGGAGGACTCATCTGTGGATCTCCAAGATAGTGCCTGTACGGGAGCAATGCCCAACATCGTCTTCACTCCACAGGACATGCTCATCAAAACCAACCTACATGATCGCCCGCTATACTACACAGGATACATCGGCGATGTGAAGGTGGATCGGATGCACATTGATCCTGGCTCTTCCATAAGCATCATCCCGAAGGGTCTGCTACATCATCTCCGTATCCCAATGCATCGCCTGACACCTACAAGCACCGCCATCAGCGGTTTCAATTCGGGCAGGAGCTACCCTACTGGGAAGATTCGCCTGAAGTGTCAGATTGGCAATTTCCAATCCGAAGTCACCTGCTACGTCATAGATGCAGACACTTCCTACAACATCCTCTTGGGGCGCCCATGGATACATGATTATATGATCGTGCCTTCTACGCTACACCAGTGCTTCAAATATTTCGACAAACACGGCTTTGTTAAGACAGAATTTGCTGATATCGATCCCTTCAAAGGGGTCGAATCCTACTACTCAGACTCCTGCCTATATGAAAAGTCGAAGAGGCACCTTGATGAAGGAAGTGAACAAACTAGTGCCGAAACGGCCACGGGATCAGAAGGACCCCTGACGATCCACTCCAAACTCGCAAACCGGGCAAGTCCGTACCCCTTACCGCCACTCTGCGGAAGGATGCGATCAGCCTCTCGGCGCAAGAGGAACAGATGATAATCCGGCTGCCAAGGTCCGGCCAAGTGCCAAAACCCATAACGGGGCCACTGACAATCAGACTGCCGAGAGTCAGTCAACCCCAAACAGGGAAGCTCAATCCCTCCGACAAGCCGTTGACGATACGCCTTCCCAAGAAGGGTCGTCACCCCGATGCAAGATCTGACACTTCTAGCGAACCGGCCACTCCTCGCTCCACCTCGAGTGCCAAACTGGGGGTCGCTAGTCTGCCAACAACTCTACGCTTTACCCCGTCAACTGAACCACTGACAATCAAGCTTCCCAGGTCGTCCTCTCAGTCTTCATTTACACAGGGGGTAGCCGAAGAGGAACCGGAGCTAGCCAAGTATATGGCTACCCACACCAATGTCCCCTCCGCTGATGATGTAATCCCCCTAGAAAAGATACCTTACTTCATCAATAAAGGATTATCTTTGAACTACACCGAGCTCAATAAGCTATGTACAATGTATGCTATGGAACACGGTATAGGAACTCATCTACACACACAGGTGACAAATGTGCATACCGTAATCCAGCTTATTCCAGCAGAAGACGCTTACCGCATAATCGAGGGGAGGGGACCACCCAATCATCTTCGGCCGGAAGGACGATTCGCACTCCTTCACCATAAAAGAAGTTGATCTTGGGTCAGATGCCGGGAGATTGCCTCTGTATCTTTATAGCCCCCAGTCCAAATATCTCATGCAAAAACAGGGGTATGATCTGGAGACGATGCCAGGTTTGAACTACGGCACTAGGCGACGATTACCTTTGAAGCCACCAGTCCCGGCGGGCAAACCACGAGACTACTATAGCAAAACTCGATGCGGACTAGGGTACGTAACTCCCACAACGACCCCTGAGAGTTCAGATGAAGAGTGTGACTGGCAGTCACATTCAACCGGGTCACCAACTTCCGACTCGGATACCAGCATCGGAGATATATTCAGACAAGTCCTGTCAGTCAACATGGTATTCGCCGACGCTTACGAAGAAGAGGAAGACATCCCCGAAATCCTTGAGCTAGGGCTATGGGCCCAACAATTGGACGCACAATGGGAAAAGCGGTTCGAACTGAGAGAACCTCCTACTGAAGATGAGGTCATACAAGTGGATCTCGGCAATGAATCCTCTCCGAAACCAATTTTCGTCAGTAAAAGCCTAACAGACGAAGACCGGGAGTCACTGCTAGAACTGGTCAGAGAATACATTGATGTGTTCACCTGGAGCTATGAAGACATGCCAAGGTTAAATCCCGACATTGCTCTTCACAAACTCAACATTCGGCCAGATGCGAAGCCAGTCAAGCAACAACAGCGACGATTTCGCCCAGGCATTATGGAGGCAATCGAAGCCGAAGTCAACAAACTGATAGCCAGTGGCTTCATTCGTGAGGAGCAACATCCAGATTGGGTCGCCAACATAGTACCCGTCCTCAAGAAGAATGGGAAGATTCGAATCTGCATCGACTTCCGCAACCTGAACGAGGCATGCCCCAAAGATGAATTTTCTCTTCCTATCACAGACATCATGATCGACAATACTAGCGGCTTCGAACGCCTGTCATTCATGGATGGCTTCTTGGGGTACAACCAAATCAAAATGTCTCCTAACGACGAAAAGCATACATTATTCCAGACACCGATTGGCACGTACTGCTACACAGTCATGCCTTTCGGTTTAAAAAATGCTGGTGCCACATATCAGAGAGCCATGAGCATCATTTTCAGAGAATACTTACGCAAGACGGTGGAGTGCTATGTTGACGATATAGCCGTTAAGAGCCGTAGCAAGGAAGACCATCTGCAGGATCTAAGGACGGTATTCGATCTAATGCGAGAGCATAATTTGAAAATGAACCCTACTAAGTCATTTTTGGGCGTATCCAGCGGGAAGTTCTTGGGCTTCATCATCACTGCAAAAGGTATCCATGTAGACCCTGAGAAGACAAAAGCAATCATGGAGATGGGTCCCCCGAGGAATCTTCGCGAACTCAGAGGCCTTCAAGGGAGGCTAGCTTACATCAGAAGGTTCATTTCCAACCTCTCCGGACGATGCCGACCATTCACGCATCTCATGAAGAAAGGAGTCTCATTCGTATGGGACGAGGAATGCCAGCGTACTTTCGACAGCATCAAAGAATATTTGTCAAATCCTCCAGTTCTGGTAGCCCCAGTTCCTGGAAAACCATTCCTGCTCTATGTACGAGCAATGGAACACTCCCCTGGGGCTCTGCTGGCACAAAACAACGACACAGGCCACGAGCAAGCCATATACTATCTCAGTCGAATGATGATTGAGCCAGAGCACCGATACACCGCTGTGGAGAAGGAATGCCTCGCCCTGGTGTTCGCCATTCAGAAAATGCGGCACTATGTTACTGGACAAACGATACATGTGATCTCACGAGTCAACCCTCTCAGAGTCCTCATGACTAAACCAGGGGCACTTAGCTCTCGCCTCGCTACATGGGCAATATTGTTGTCCCCTTATCATATGATCTTTGTCCCCCAAAAGGTAGTCAAAGGTCAAGCCCTGGCGGACTTTTTAGCAGCCCACCCAGGCTCGGAGTCCTCCAGAATATATAAAGAGATCCCAGACGAGGTCGCCGACTCGTAAGCAACCTCTCACGAGGCTATATGGCGAATGTTCTTTGACGGTGCTTCAAGGACCGGACCTAAAGGCAATATAGTCGTCGGAGTCGGGGTAGTGCTGGTCTCCCCTTTCGGGTTGGTGATCAACCGCGCCTATTCCCTCACAGCACCCTGCTCTAACAATGTGGCCGAGTACAACGCTCTGGTCATTGGCCTCCAAATTGTAAGAGAGCTGGGGGTAGAATACCTTGAAGCATACGACGATTTCCAGCTAATCGTCAATCAAATCCGGGGTTCATACGAAGTCCGCCACAAAGACATGATCCCTTATCACCAAATAGCAATTGACATCATCTCGTCGTTCAAGGGGTTCTTCATCGAACATGTCCCCAGACTCCGAAATATTGAAGCCGATGCCCTATCTGGTCTTGCTGCTTCCCTAGCAGTTCCAAATTATGATCGCCAATCAGTGGATGTGATAGGCCACAAACTGGTCTGTCCCAAAAACAATGTGCAATTCGTGGCGAGTTATTCCGCACAGGTGATCGATGATGCCCCAGATTGGAGACAACCATTCATCGACTTCGTCGTCTACGACATCCTGCCCGAGAACCCGAAGGAAGCCACTTCCATCAGAAGGCGTTCTCTCAGATTCTTCTATGATACAGAGACGAAGATGCTGTATCGCCGCTCCTACGACGGATTACTGCTTCGATGTCTGTCAAACGCAGAAGCCAAAGAAGCAGTACGAGAAGCTCATGACGGTATCTGCGGGGCCCACCAGCCCGGCCCAAAACTACAAGATCGCCATCGCCGAATGGGCTAATATTGGCCCACGATGGTGGCAGATGCGATAGATTGTGCTAGAAAATGCAAAGCTTGCCAAGTCCACGCGGACTTCATCCACCAACCATCAAAATTTCTACATCCGACAGTGGCGTCCTGGCCATTCGAAGCATGGGGAATGGATATCATTGGTCCAATCACCCCACCTTCCTCCCGAGGACATCGCTTCATACTTGCGATCACTGATTACTTCTCCAAATGGACGGAAGCTGTTTCGCTTGCAGAAGTCAAAACTTTGAACGTGATCAGCTTCCTCAAGCATCACGTCATCTACCGCTTCGGACTACCATGAAGGACCATCCATGATAATGGTCCACAGTTTGCAAGCCATGCATTCTATCGGTTCTACGATAAGCACCGTATTCAGAATGTAGCTTCGACGCCGTACAACCCGACAGCAAACGGGTTAGCAGAGGCGTTCAACAAAACAATCATCAAACTCCTCAAGAAGTTCGTCTCCTCCAACAAGTGCGACTAGAACGAGAAGCTCGACGAGTGCTTATGGGCTTATCGTACCACAATTCGGACCGCCACTGGAAATACACCATTCTCTATAGTATACGAAAGTGAGGCAGTTCTCCCATTAGAGACTCAAATACCCTCACTCCGCGTCGCCCTCAATTATCAATTGACGACGGAGGACAACTACCGACGTCGACTGCAAGAGTTAGAGGCCTTAGATAAAAAGCGCCTCCTAGCTCAGCAAAGGATCGAGCTGTACCAAGCACGCATCTCGGAAGCCTTCAAGAAGAAGGTCAAAATCAGAACATTCTAGGTAGGCGATCTCGTCTTGGCAGTCCGGAGGCTGATGGTCATGACTCACAAGACCGTCGGCAAGTTCCAGCCAAAATGGGAAGGCCCATTTATCATCGAGGCCGTGTTCTCCAACGGTGCTTACCGCCTCGCCAAGCAGAACGGAGACTTGCTCATGTTGCCCGTCAATGGCAAGTTCCTGAAGAAATATTATGTTTAAACAATATTCTCCAGATTTTTGAGTCATGTATTCGCTGATACCACTGAACTCACCCTCATAGTTTTCCAGATTTTCGAGTCACGTATCCGCTGATACCACTGAACTCACCCTCATAAATTTCCAGATCATTGAGTCACGTACCCGCTGGTACCACTGAACTCGCTTCATAAATTTTCAGATTATCGAGTCATGTATCCGCTGATACCGCTGAACTTACACTCACCATTGCCAAATTTCCAAGTCATGTATCTGCCGGTACCTCTGAACTTACACTTTGATTCCAATATTCATAGATTGTCGAGTTATGTACCCATCGGTACCCCTGAACTTACATCCTGGTCACTCTTTTGAAAGAAAGTCATGTATAACCATACCGCTGAACTTTCTTCCTACAAGAGATCCTCCCTCATGATCTAATACCTGTACTCCCAGTGCACAACAAAGGTAACGGGTCCACAAACTTCCAAGACGGCCATGTCCTCATTACCTCTGAGTCGTCCCACTTCCACCAAAAACAAATCACCCCCTACATAGAACTTCCATGTCCTTATTACCTCTGAGTTGTTCTATGTGCCCTCCTTCATTGAGCCCACTCCTGTCATGTCCTCATTACCTCTGAATGGGAAGGCTCCGTCGAAGAAACCTTCATACTTACCATGTCCTTATTACCTCTGAGTAAGTATGATGATCCCCTTTCGACCTATTATCTGTACCCACAACCGGAGTACGCCAAGGGTAATAGGTCCACAAATGTCCTCTGTTGACCATCAATATCCTCTGTCGAGTTCACTCCTGCCATGTCCTTATTACCTCTGAGTAGGAAGACTCTACATTAAGAAAACCTTCCCGCTTGCCATGTCCTCGTTACCTCTGAGCAAGTATGTCGGTTCCCCTTCATCCTATTATCCATAACCTAAATCAGGGTATGCCAAGGATAATAGGCCCACAAATATCCTCATCTAAATTTTTCAGCACAAATCTATCACCTCATCAGGCCCCAGGAGCCCAGCTGCTCTATAGCATTCCCTTTCTCAATACCAAGAGCACCCATGACCACGTCACTATGGATGCTTCAGGTACCCTTACCAAAACTTGTTACCTCTACCTAAAACCAAGGTACGCCATAGGTAACAGGTCCACAAATATGTCCCCTATATGGGGAAAAACATCGCCACAATATCACAGGCGCAGCAAGCAATACAAATGAAGGGTAGAATTGAAAGTACTCTTTATTTGAAGGAAGAAAAAGCATTACATACTTCGGGATTATGTCCCCTTCAGAAAGAAAGAAAAACAGAAACAAAATAAGAAGAAAAAGCCGACTACATGTCAGCATTACTCAATTCTAGGAGGCGGTTTCTCACTAAGGTGGTCCCCCGTTCAATCCGTTGTCGAGCGCGACGCTCGGCCTCCTGGAATAAATGCTCCTCATTGTCCAAGCCCAAAAATGCTTGACAGTCATCTTCCAATTTCTTCAAGGCAGTCTCCAGGTCAGTCGAAGCTTGAGTAACCCTGTCAGCCTCTTGAACAATTAGTCCCCTATCATTGCGAGTAGTCTCGAGTTCAGACTCCAAGAAAGTTAACTTCTTCTGAATCGCAAGGATCTGCTCCCGTGTCTCAGTAATCTCACGAAAGACAGATTCCTCCCGAGCCACAACGTTTTCGGTCGCATAACTCAATTAATCATATCGATCAGCTAAGTCACTGAGATCCTTCAGCGCGGCCGGTCTGGTCTTATCTCGAGCCGCTCTGGTCCTCTCTATAACAGCAATAAGGGAATTCCGCTCTTCGTTTATAACAGCAGGCAGATCAGCCTGCCGCAATACTCGAAGTTCGGACACCAGCTGATCAGCCTCCAGTAATTTTGCCTCTAGAAGCGAAGCCATCCCTGCATCATCAGAAAGATCCTTAAGGATGTTTATTTGACCATGGGCATATTGTCGGGCCAAGGTAAAAGAGGTCCCTCTGTCTACAGCGGCCTCGATTCCCCTCTTTAAATGATGATGAAAACTGGCAACCACGTCCTGCAACGCGTCGTTCAAGACCTCAGCAGAGGAGGGCGTCAAGGGAAGCCGGAGCGGCAACGATGGAGGAGTAACGTTAGAGTTCGCCATCCAGGGAACAGAGTCCGAGAAGAACGATGCATGGATAGCGACCAACTCGTCTTCCGCCATCCGGAGAGCTTGGAGGCTCGGTAGGGAAGAAAGGTCGACTCTCGAAGCCATCGGAGCGGAGGATGATGCAAGGACCATCGTTTCCTGCCCCGACTGCCCCGAGAATTGGCCCGCTAAACTCGGGCCTCCAGAAGGCCCATCAAGACGAGTCGGACAGTGAGGAGGTACACCTCTTTCCACCGATGCCCCTTCGGTTGGGATTGTCTCAGCGACGTCCATCCTCGACACTGGAGGGGCAGGACCAGAATGTCCAGAATAACAATCAATCGACGTAACCCGAAGGACATGATAATAGAGCAGAAAAGCTTCCTTACGGGTTAAGATTCGGCTAATCTTACCAGGGGAGGGGCATAAAGGCCGCGGCTCATCCACAACTGGCATAGTCCCCTCACCCGCGATCCTCGAGTTAAACTCAGCCACGTCCCCTGCCCCCGTCACCTCGAAGGAGGATACAGTTGAGCTGCGTTCTTTTGAATAGGAGCAGGCTCGTGGGAGTCCCCGTCACCCTGGGTCACCGCCCCGACATCCTGAAACTCTTCTTCTTCTTCTCCCGATACCTAAAAGAGGGAACGAAGACAGTCAGGATTAAAACTCAAAGGAAAGAAGGGAGAAGGGATCGAGAGCATTTTTATTACCTCTGATGCAGGGTTGACTTCTTCTCCACCTTCTTTTACGGCTAGCGGACGGTGCCTAGTCGCAACCAGCTTCCGGGATCGAGAAGCGCTGCCTATAGGAGAAACTTGCCTGCTACATTTCGGAATAGGACCAGGCGCAACAAGAGACTGATCCCTTAGCACCTCATCTGACAAAACATGCGACTGACCTACCTCCGCGCCTACCACTAGAAGGATAGAGTCATCTTCATCACACTCATTGCCTTCGCCGCCCTTAGCAGCGGAATCCAAAACTGGCACTTCGGCTCTAGTCTTTCTTTTCTTGGCTCCTTGAGAGCCTTCCTCCAGACCGGTGCCAACAATAAAGCTGGTGCCTGGGATAAAACCGACTGGGGGCTTGTTCACCATGACATGATACAGAGCTGCCATGTACAAGATCTCCACTGACTCCTTAATGGCAGGGACTGAGAAAATGGTACGAGTGTGGAACGAATCATAATATTCCCAAGCTCTGATACCATCAAGAAGACTACCCTCATAACCCAGACAAGAACTGGGGCTGTCCAGAAAAAGTTGGCTGTATCCAAACTGCCGGGCAAACCTGCTAGGTAGATAAGGCTCCAGAAAAATAGCATTACAGTTACGGTACACTAGATGTGCGGGACGGATGTTACGCAACCATAGGAGCATCTGGCCATCCAGAAGCTGAGGGGGCACGATACCGTCAATATGTACAGCCTCTATGTCCCTGTCAGTAAAGCGAGGGACAGATACGAAGATATGATACTTATCTGCCCTCGCCAATGCCATCCGACAAGTTCGCATGGTTTCATATTCCCAAGGCTCGTCACGATAGCGGAAGATGAATGCGTCATCATCAGTCACACCGCCTTCAGAACCCAGCCTCATCAAAGATGGGTAATGTATCAGCAACCACCCCATCAAATAGTGATAGGGCAACTCAGTTCGTTCAAAATCCCTGGTCACGTCGCAAGCAATGATTTTGGACATAAAGGTGCGAAGGCCACGGTATATGCTGCACACCATGGCCGGAAGGAGAGCTAGCCTGATTCGTAAAACTAACTTCACAGCCGGAAGGATGAAGTTACAACTAATTCTCTCAATAGAACCGACTCCTCCCGAGATTACACAGTTTCGTAGCCAAATTATCAAAAATCCTGCCAGAAGCGCTTTCTCAGATAGCTCTTGAATATCCTGGTAAAAGTAATCAAAAGTATCAGTCTGGCTCCCGAATCTGTCGCTGGTAGTGGCCGCTTTCCTAGCCGACGACACCAAGTCCTCAACCGCTTCCAGAGTTCGAGGGCGACGAGAGGTGACTTTATCTAAGGCATCTGCCGAGAAGAGATAGTGCACCCAATCCCTGGTATAGGGAGCATTCCCTTCCACGTTACTATCCTTTCGGGTTATCTGATAACATATGTTATAATAGCACAATATCTCCTGGTAAAGGGCCGCGAAGCCAGGATACCGTCGTTCCAAATCTTCGAGTTCCTCATTAGTTGGAGTATACGCTTCAAACGCTTCATCCCCCCAAGGAAGCTTGGAGACCACGTGCATCTCATGGAGCGCGAGTCCCATCTCCCCTCCAGGTGTGTAAAAGGTCCCCGTATGACAATTATACATTTCCAGCAGAGACATGAACAGCTTCTTGTTTATGGACAAGCCATGACTGGTACCTCGGATAGCGTGGTACAGGCCAATCTCGCACAAAAAGGCCTCATACTTCTGCAAGATCCAAGTAGACAAATTGATCCACGAAGGAATAGAGTGCACCCAACCAGGGAACGTCAACCGACCGACGGGGTAGGAGCCTTTCCGAGCAAGCTGATTTATAAAAGTGTCGGCAGTAGAAAATGAGAAATTAGGGCCCGCTACATTCAGGAAAGAACCTGGGACCAACCCCGTTACAGAACGACTAGTGTGCACTTTGCCGGCAATCACGGATTTCAGATTGTTATTATAATGGATGTTCCCCACAAACATCCTACCTCTGGTAGGGGTTAAAGTCTTCTCCATCTTCCGATCTATCGGGAGCATATTAAACCAAGATAATGGGAAGTGTCGCTCCATTTGGGGGATGCGAATCGCCAACCCGTTAGAAACAAAGCTCCAATCCCCCGACACCTCCAGGACATGATCGTTCCCTACGGTCAAGGCATCTCCAAAAAAGAACACAGGCTTCAAATACTCCCCTTCAAACTTCTCAAAGTTCATCATAGCATTAAGGAAGTGGAAAGACTGATTCTTGATGGCGTTCAATCTAGCCGTAGGTTCATCGCTCGGAAACTGGTCAGCCATATACTGAACAATATGGTCGTACCTATAGCCGAGAGCGGCTTGAGCGCTACCCACCAAGAGTTCTCCAGCAGCGTTAACCGGCAGGTTCACTGAAGAACAGACAGAAAAAAGTAAGTTAAACGGAGGGATAAAAGAAGGAAGCCGATGGGGTGCTCAAAAAAATCCCATGCGGCTCAAGAAAACATCCATGCGGCCCCATCAAGCTCAGAAGAACACTTATGCGGCTCCATACAATAAAAAGTCCATGCGGTCTAATGTCACTTATGCGGCTTCGCCAACTAGGCAAACATACAGACGCGATGGTCCTCTTATGCGGCTCACAGCTCAGCCGTAGGATGAACATGCGATATACAAAAGCTCGTGCATAAAGTATACGACGTAGCCAGGGCGGTTGGGGTTCTTTAACTCATGCATTGTCCTTACCAGTAATGGAGGGGTGAACGTCGGGATGAACGTCAGGTGCGACGACTGGCGGAGTAGCAGCCGTAGCCGAGGCGGAAGTAGAGGTCGCCTTCTTGCCCTTTACTGCCACGGTCTTCTTGGGAGCCATTAATTATCAAAAGAGAAGAAGGGCAACCGAGATAGGGAATGTCTGAGGAAGAAGAAAGAAAATAAAGAAGTCCTTTCTCTCTCTCTCTTCAAACTCTTTCTATTTATAGGAAGACGAGAGAAGGAGGACACGTGAGCCAATGACTGACTCATGAAGAGCGAAATCGACTCCTTGGGTTTCGTCTCCAAGATTCTCTAAGGCGTCAAATCCGAAATATTTAATAAGCTGACTCTCGGGATTCCACCCTACAAAGACGGCACTGAAACGAATTCGAGGCAATTAAAGACCTGTACACGTGGCAAGGAGCTATGCGGCTGAACAGTCTCCTGCGGCTGAGTCACCTATACGGCTGAACAATCTATGCGGTCAAGACTTCTATGCGGTCAGGATTCCATATACGGCTAGAAGAATACAGCCATGCTTCTTATTCAAAGTATTTCAATTTTACAAATGGAAAACTTTGAAGGGGGTCCTGTAGAAGCATGGAAAATACTAAAGAAAATGACTCATGCGGCCAAAGAACCCTATGCGGCTCAGAAAACTCATGCGGCTCAATGAATCATGCGGCACAAGAAGCTATGCGGCCCAAGGTATTCCATGCGGCTCAGAAGACACGTGGCCTGATGGTGCTCCTCTCCACCCATGCTGCATTAATTGCTTTGACGGCTGACCCCTCTGAAAAGTTGACAGCCCTGACACCAAAGCAGGTAATTATGGCTCTGTCCTAATGATGAATCTCTAGGGAAGAGAAAAGAGATCTCTGACACAAATCCCCCGAGAGCCATAAAAATGCCACGTGGCCTTGCCACGTGGGCATTCGTATGCGGTTCACTGCTCCTGCGGTTCAATAAATCCCATGCGGCTCAGAGTGAATCTGTTCTATGCGGCTCAGGCCATGAAAGCCTCATGCGGCTCGAGCAAAGAACTTCCTATGCGGCTCAGAGTAAATCTATCCTATGCGGCTCAGGCCATGAAAACCTTATGCGGCTCGTGCGAAGACTTCTTATGCGGTTCGGGATGGTCATGTCCATACGGCTCAGGCGGATATATACTTATGCGGCCCACAAGAATTACTCTCCTGTGGTTCGAGGGTTCAAGTGAGGGCCACTGCCCACGCAGCCCTGACACGTGGGCTTAACCATATGCGGCTCACATTCATATGTGGCTCACTAGTCATGCGGTCCAAATCCCCCAGTAGCCTCTAGGACACGTGTCCTAGACCAATTAATTCCTCAAATTGGCTGCCATTAAAGATTGGGTCAAATCCCAATAATCGGGGACACGTGGCGGAAGAATAGATCTGATTTATTCACAGATATCAGAATATCATTATAAGGAAGATTTATTCCAATTAGCATTAATTGCTCATGGGATTTGGTGTAATCTACACCTAATGGCCCAGATTCATCATAATCAAAATGAATGGCCTGGATTGACCAATCCCCAAGCCGCCGTCATCTCCAAGAGCTAATCATTGGCAACCCTAATGATCATACCCCACTATTATAAATAGCAGGGTGCCATTCTCTTGCGAAAAAAGGAGAAGATACAACATCAGAGAGAGAAATACATAAATACAGAGAGACTTTCCTCCATAGTCAGAGAGAGAATACACAGAGAGAGAGAGAGAAGCCAGAGGAGCAACAGAGGAACAAGAAGAGCATTTCTTCGTCAACGCCAACCATCTTTTCACAAGGAGCCAAGGCTGCATACCGATCGTCCAAGGAGTAAGGCAGGGCTGTCGTCGCCTTCCCGAGCCTCTATCGTTATCCCCCAGAATCTAAAATAAACAATTGTACTTAGACTGCTGTACCTAGATTTTCGTCCCTAGGCTTTCTTTGTACAAGCGAGTTTGTAACGTGAAGTAAAAGTCCGATCCTGCGATAATTGTTCTATTCTTTTATATTTCATGGCAAACATCACCGACTTCTTCTCCAAATGGGCAAAAGCAGTTCCACTGGCAGAAATGAAGAGCTCTAGGGTGATCAGCTTTATCAAGCACCATGTCATCTACTGTTTCGAGGTACCCCGGAGGATTATCCACGATAACGGTCCTCAGTTCATCAGCCATGTTTTCAGCAGATTCTGTGACAAGAATCGCATTTAAAACGTGGCCTCAACCGCCTACAATCGGCAGTAAACGGATTAGACGAGGCGTTCAACAAGACTATCGTCAGGCTACTCAAAAAGGTCGTGTCATCCAATAAACTCGACTGGGACGAAAAGCTCGGCGAATGCCTTTGGTCCTACCGTACAACGGTACGGACCACGACAGAAAATACACCATTCTTCCTGGTCTAAGGAAGCGAAGTGGTACTACCTCTCAAGATCCAGATACCCTCACTCTGCGTAGCAATCACAAAATAACTCACAGAAGAGGACAATCAACATCATCGTCTGCGAGAATTGGAGGCACTTGACGAAAAGCGTCTCCTAGCTCAACAACGTATTGAACTCTACCAAGCCCGTATATCACAGGCTTTCAACAAGAAGGTCAAGCAAAGGACTTTCCAAGTAGGCAACCTGGTTCTGGCAGTCAGGAGGCCGATGGTGTTAACTCACAAGACACCAGGAAAGTTCGAGCCCAAGTGGAAATGACCTTTCATCATAGAGACGGTATACTCAAACGGTGCTTACCGCCGCGCTAAACCCAATGGGAACTTGTTCATGATGCCCATCAACGGCAAGTTCGTAAAGAAGTACTACTCTTCACATCTTTCAGACATGTACTTCCACAAAGGATCAGTGGACCCAATCATCAGGGCTCACATACAATTCCCTTCCACAAAATCATATGCTTCCGGAACCCAGCTGTTCCGTGGCATCCTCCAGTAGAAGGACAACCACGTCTATATTACCTCTGAGTTATTCCCCTACGCCCTACAAAGCGGAATCTTACACTCCGTAAGATTATGCTATCCATCATGTTTACCACGTCCATATTACCTCTGAGTAAACATCCCGTACAGACAACCCTTGAGTTGCCGTATATTGATCGCAGAACTTCCACATCTACATTACCTCTTAGCAGTTCCGCGTATTCCCCAGAGTCATTCCTACCACGTCCATAATACCTCTGAGTATGAAGATTCTGTCATTTGAATCCCATATTTGCCACGTCCACATCACCTCTGAGAAAACATGTCGGTTCTCTCGAACTTATTATCTGTACCTAAAAACCAAGGTGCGCAAAAGATAATAGGTCCACACAAATCATCAAGTTCATGACAGCAAAAATGAACACACCACAAAAACTTTGTATTCTTTATTTTCAAAAAAAGAGTAAAGGATTACACCCCCCAGTAAGAGTTGCAAATACACAAAAAAGAAGAGACAACAATCCCTAAACATCCTCGGGGTTGGCCGAAAGCTCTTCAGTCCGACGCCTCAAGTCTGTCTCCCGAGTCTCCACAGTCGCCAGGACCCGGGGTTCAGCTTCTTGACGCATCACTTCTATGACCTCAGGAGAAGTGTCAACCTCATGCTTCTCATCCAACTGTTGCCGCTGCTGAGCCAGGGTAAGAGCCCGATGGATGAAAGCTGCTTTTTTCTTCTTAAAGGCTACATGTTCAGCCTAGGCACGCTCAGCATCTAATAGGAGTCGGGCCCGCTGGTCCTCAAGGCGGCGAATCTGGGCATCAACAACCGTGATACTAGCGTCCAACGCAGCTCGCAACTCCACCTTCTCCTGCGTGGACTGAGACAACCGCTCCACTGCAGCTTTAGTCTCAGCCACTTCGCGTTTCCAGACACCCACGGTGGCCTGATAAGAGGACTCAATCTCAGCAATCAGCTTCTTCTTTTCTGCGTCTATCAGGGTGGAGAGATTATTCCATTGGATATGCTAAAACTCGGAAAGCAGCTGGTCCAGCTCAGTCACCGAGGCTTCTAGAATCTCGGCCATATGATCATGGTACTGGTGGAGACGTATCAGACCGATGTATGAAAGCGCCATGGATTTTGCCATCGTAAAACTCCCATTGGCGTTCATCACTATCGATATACACCCTTCTGCAGCATCTTATACACTACCTCAACGATGAATTTCACGTACTCATCCGCATCCGCCAACACTTGTGGTGTCATGGCAGGAGTTGGAGGAGCTATCCTGGATGGTAGACCTGAAGAAGACCCGCCGATCTTATTCTGCGAGGTTTAAACATCGACCTCAACAGACTCTCTAGTACCAGGAACTTGAATTCCTCTACCAGCGGCAGATGCCAAGAGAGCAGAAAAAGTTGGGTGGGGCGTCGATATCGTCCCCCAAGTCGAAGAAGTAACAGAGGGCTCTTGTATCAGCAAGCCCTTGCCCTTTCCCGTCTCAAAGGGACTATCAGCATCCGGAGCTGCCTCCTCCACCACCGAGGCACGATCTGTAACCAGCGCGGAGCCTTCCTCTGGCAAGCTAACTGGATAAGCTCCTATTTCTTGGCGGGGCACGTCTTCTGGGGTCGGACTCGCCAGACGAGTCTCTCCATCATCATCGAATCACTCCACGGGGACCAAATCTACCGCCACCTCCCGGTCGGTAGCCTCCTCAGCCTCCATTGCTGAGCCTGGGGTAGAACTCGGCAACGCTACAGCCGACCTCTCCGCATCATGATAAGGAGGGGAATCAACCCTCTCATCTGTTGCAGTCATATCTGTTGCCCCCGCAACAGACTCACGCATCTCTGGAGGAATGTCTTTCGAAGACGACAAACTCCACTCCACTTCTTCATCTGGAAGCCCCTTGTCTGCTGGGCCCTCAACGTCCAAGGCTTCCACTGCGGCTTGCACCTCTCTGGGAACTGCTTCAACCTCAGCTTCCCTTCCTACGTAATCCGGAGATACTGGAGTCTCCACAACAATGACATCATCTGGGCTCTCCTTCTTGGAAGACATTACGATCGACGGAACACGCTCTTCCGATGAGCCCACCACTTCTTTTGGTCTGCTGCCACTAGATTTTAGAGTATGGGGTCTCCACTTTAGCAGCTCCTACAAAAAGAAAGCATAGGTCACTAGAAATGTTGAACCTAAACAGACTATATGGGACATCCTTACCTCCGTAGGTACTGAATCCGATGACACAGTCAGTGACGATGCCTTCTTCTGCCTCTTTGATGCAGAAGAGCCAGCCTCTGTATCCGTACGTCTTTTCGGATGATCAACCGAGGGTTCTGCCTGACCTCCTGTGGAGACGACAGGGGCACCGCGATAACCCACCTCTGGCGGACGGTACGATCGAGCCTTCGCCAATATGTTCCCGGTCACCGCTAACTGGGTACCTACAACAAGACTGGCCTCCCTATCATATCCGGGAGGCATGACAGCCATAACACAGTAAAACTTGGCAGCCGAAAAAAGAATCGGCGGCCGTGAATTCTGGACAAGCAACGTAAAGCGAGATCCGGTACATCCGGCATTGTAGTAATGCCAAGCTCGTGCACCATCCAGCAAGCTTCCAGTATACCCCAGGTTGATACTGGGATTATCTAACATCAACTGAGCATAGCCAAATTGCCGTACAAAACGGCTCGGTAAATATGGTTCCAGGTAACACTGGTTCCTGTTCCGGTACACCAGATGGGATGGCCAGATACTTTACAACCAGCGGAATTCCCATGGAGGTAGAGTGGTGGCATCTTCACCCGAATCCATCAAGTCTTCATTGTCCTCAAAACCCAAAAAGACAGGACCTACTTTGTTGATCTTCCGCCCCTGAAGGCGGGATAAAACTTTCCTGCAAACAGGAACGCCAATATGCAACCAGTTCCTCTGGTAGAAACGGCGGAGGAATGCATCTCCGACCCTATGATCTTCTTCCGAGCCCGGACTCATTACAATGGGATGGTGTAAAATTAACCACCCCATCAAATAGTGAAATGGCAGTTCGGCACGGAGGAAGTTGTCGTTTCTACCTCGATCATGAACCATATTTTCTGCAAATTCTTGCAAACCTCGCAGCAGGTTACACACCCTTACGGGGAGTATAGCCAGGCACTGGCCAAAAACCAACTTTACAGCTGGCAGGATTAGGTTCCGGGTCACCCTGTCTACAGAGCCTGACCCGCCCGAGAAGACGTAATCCCAAAGCCAAACCATCAGATACTCAGCTAATACTGCTTTCGACGACATCCAATGAGTAAGGTGCCAGAAACAACTATAGGAGCGTTCATCTGACTGCCGATCCTCATTTTCTCGGGGATTCTTCTCACCTAACCTGCTCATTTCGGAAAGCACCTCGCTACGGAAAAGTGCTGGCGGAGTGGAAAACTGAGAGGGATCCTCCTTGCCTTACTTAAAGACGTAATCTCTCCAAGCTATCACATGAGGCTGTGACCCGCTTTTATCCCTCTTCTGCATATAGTAATGATGACTCGCCACTTCCTTGAAGACGGCCATCATCTCTTCATTTTTGTCCTCCAGGACTTGTAACTCCTCGTTGGTTGGGAAGTATTCCTCATAAGGTTCTGCCCCTAAGGGAGCCTTGACACTTCCTACATTTCATGAAGTGAGAGTCCCAGCTCCCCCACCGGAGTAAAAAAAGTCCCGGTCTGGGTGTTAAACATCTCCAAGAGCGCAAAGAATATATGTCGGTTGATGTCAACACCTGCTTGAGTAGCACGGATCGCAGCAGTCAACCCCATCTCTTGGAGTTCGGTTTGAAATTGTGACAGCATCTACAGTGTCAGCTTGTCCCATTTGGCAACGTAATGACACCAACCCTCTAACCAAAATTCACCTTTCAGGTACGATCGCTCCATCAACAGCATGCGATTGGCAAAAGTCGAAGCGCCAAAAACAAATGTATTGATGGGAACATTACTGTAAATGCTCCCAGGACGTAAAGTCTGCCAGGTGAAAGAAGGCCCAGACCGCACGATGGCCAAAGTATCCCTTTGATCGGAGGTAGAGTCGATCTTGATGATACCTGCCACCGCTCCCTCCTGAGATGGGGTTAGCTCCCAAGACATCCTCCTCTTGGAAGCAAGACGACAGAAAGCCATCAAAGGCCATTGACGTTCAAGTTGCTTAACAGTCATATGCACTCCTCTTGCTGTAAAAAACCAATCTTCCTTGACCTTCAACACTTTTGCTTCAATAGAAGTAAGACGGTCCCCAAACAGGAACTCGGGCTTCAGAAAGGTCACATTATCAGAAGTGGTAGATTTCAAAATGCTACGCTCCATCATCCGTTTGAGGAACCCATACGATTGTTCCCGGATTTGAGTCATTCTTTCGGGAGGCTGATCCAGCATAATAGAAGCTTGAGCAGGGTTTATCACCTCCTCATCGTAATTTACTCCCATCTGGCAGAGGGCAGCATCCAGAAGCACTTCATTCAAGAGTGGGACAGTCATCGACACTGATGTTCAATAAAGAAGGCAAAGATTCAGGGATGTTACAAACAACAAAAGAATCTGAGCCTCGTTCAAAAGCGCATCAGGCTCAGAAAGGAGCTTTGGCGCATCATCAGGGCTTAAACCTATGCATGTCAGCAGTGGAGCTTTGGCGCATCATCTAGGCTTAAATCCATGCACGCCGGCAGTAGAGCTTCGGCACATCATCTGGGCTTAAACCCATGCGCATCAGCAGTGGAGCTTCGGCGCATCTTCAGGGCTTAAACCCATACGCGTCAGCAGTGGAGCTTCGGTGCATCTTCAGGGCTTAAACAATGCACGTCAGCAGTGGAGCTTCGACGTATCTTCGGGGCTCGCATCGGCAGAAAAACCTTAGCACATCATCAGGACTCAAGGTCCATGCGCGTCGGCGTATGCATGGTATAGGAAGAGAATAATGAAACTCACCAACTACCGATGGCCGAACGTCGATAGGCGGACGGGGAACATCAGCCGCGACAGCCTCTACAGGCTCTTTCTACCGCTACGAGGAGTCTTGGGAGCCATTCCTTGAGGGGAAAAAAGTTAGGGTTTTTCGAAGAAAAACTCTAAAAGAAGAAAAAGAGAGGAAAAACTCTCTCTCTCTTCACCTCACACCTATTTATAGGTTCAGTCGCACGCGTGAACCGATGAAGTGTGACCTCAGCCGCCGCCTCGGGTTCTGCGAGGAGATAACTGCAAATAAATCCAAAAAGATCATCATTAATCTTCTTGGTTATCGTGGCGTTATCATTTGCATTAACTGAGAGGAGCATGCACCCCATCACAGATGCGCAGAGTATCCATGCGCCCGAACAGTCATGCGCCCCAACCACCATGCTTCTTATTCAAAGTATTCTAAAACTTGACGAAAACATTTTGAAAACTTTGAAGGGGGTCTTGTAGAAGCATGAAATTTCATGACCAGAAATTTTATGCACCAAGCACTACATGCGCCATGGAGCTCAGACAAAATACTTGACATAGCAAAACAAAAGTATAGACATTGAAAGAGGATTTTTATTTGCATATAAAAGTCTATTACATGTCTAGAAAAGGCTGTACAGAGGAGAACTTCTACAAAAAGAAAGACCCTAAGTCTACAGCCAGGCGCAGCAGTCATTGTGCGCTCTTGAACAGGTGCATCTCACCATGCACTCTCAGTCAGGCACATCCCACCATGCGCTCTCAGCCGGGCACATCCTTTCAGCAGCTCAGTTATGTGCATCATCCTCAGTTATGTGCATCCCTTCAGCAGCTCAAACGAGGGCGGCAATCAACCCTCTAGTTGGAGGAAGAGCTCTCCAAACCAAGGAAGAGAAGAGCACCGCAAACCAACCTGTGGCTAAGGGAGGCTTCGAAAGAGCCTCCAAAGACCAAGGAAGACCGCAATCGAAACCGCGGGTAAAGGAGCAGCTTTCAACACAACCCGAATGGACAACACCCACTCTGACAGAAGAAAGAGCCCCCAAAGCCGCAGCACCGTAATTCCGATCTGCGGCTTTTCCAGCATAACGGAGACGAGGCTCGAGCATCCCGATCTTTGGATGCAACAGGCACCTTCCGCCTGCCTCAGAAGCCCTCGACTCCGACTTTTGGATGTAACAGTCACCTTCAAGTGCATCAATGAAGACATTGCATCGCTTCTTCACCCTCGGGAGCATCTCGTCAACAGAATATGCTTGAGTAAACAAATTCATTTCGGGAGGACGTGAGAGAACGAGAAGCAAACCTTCTCCATGCCACTATTTATAGGTCGGGCAAATCAAACCCATGCGCCAAGTGGCTGGCTCTCCGAATCCTATGCAATGAATTTGTATTAAATGGATGAACCTGACACTTCGAATTCAGCCAAGTCAAAAACAGCTATTTAAAGCACTCGAAGAACGTAACAGTCGCACCAAAAGACGTGTCAAGTGGAGCGGATGCGTCGGACAGACCGCGCATCACACAGACGCGCCCCTCAGCACCAAGCGCTTCACAAGCATGCGCCCCCATGCGGCCCCATGCGCCTAGTGGAACGCCGATCGATGTGCCCACTCAATAATCCATCACCTGTAAAAGAACATTAAATGCTGAAGTCTGACAGAGTTGGTAGCACGTCCCCCGAAGACTGCAGTTGACAGCTTTTTCAAAAAACGAAACGTCGCCGACGTCAGCATCATCATTACTTTCCTCCGACGGTTACAACCACGTGGCCGCCCAACCATCTCGTATGCGCCTCCGCAGCCATGCGCCCAAAGCTCTGTATGCGCCTCAAAAGCCATGCGCCTCAGACTTTTCTCTGATCCCTAAAGACAGAAGTAAAGTCACTACTGAAGGTCTTCATGCACATCAAAAGCCATGCTGCAACCCCCTAAATTTCTACTTTTAAATTGTTTTTTTATAAATTGAGTATTTAAAATTTTTACCTGGTATTTGTACGTCGCATAGTCGTATTATACGTCACGTACGAGTTCGCATTTTTTTGTACGTCTCGTCGAGTGCGAATATGTGCGAGGTACATATTTTTGTAAAAAATTTTATTTTAGAAGCTTGAATTATTTGATAATAAATAATAAATATTTCGATTACTAAAAGTTGTAAATATGTCATATTGGAAATTCTTCAATTCTTTATTTTACGTCATGAAAGGTTATATAAATAGTAATTTTGAAAATGAGATTTTATGCTAATATTCATTGCATACGAGGTGCATAAATTTAGATTTTATGTATATTTTCAAAATTATTTAATATTTATATTTTATTATTCGAAAGAGTATTTTTAAAAATAGTGTTTTGGTTTAAATTTAAATTGATTGTGATAATTTAAATTTGAGAAAATTATTGACTTTATTTTAAATAGATTTATTTGAAAAACGGATTTTATCTATATAAATTTAGATTTTATTTATCAAAAATTTGAATTGGATTTGTATTTGATTGGAGTAATTTTAAATTGATTAGAATTAGTAGATGAATTATCTACCGGGGGTTTAAACAAATCCTAATCCCTATCCAACTGGGAATTCCCACCTCCTATAAAAGGAGAGGTACTCCTCCAGCAAATTCTATCATCCACAAATGTGTATCGTGTCTGTGTCTACCGTTCTTATTCCATATTATACAAGTACATCGATTCTCGTGTCGGACACACCCCGACACAAACCAAATCCTAATCCTAGTTTATCCCATCTCCTGGCCTTGCTCGTCGCTGTCACCGCCAGGAACTGTCGACACCACCCTCATCATCCTCGACTCCACACAGAACCCCGCCACCACCGCGGTAGCCGACTCACTTCCGGCAGCACCCCGACACCGACAACACACGAATCTTCATCCCAGTTACCCCCGTCCCCGTCTTCGACTACAGACCATCATCCACCACCACCAGTAACAGGCCACGCAACCATCGACAGCCACCAACACCACCGCAGTGTCCACCACCGACGCCGGTCACCACCACCATCAACCCTCCCAAAATTTTAGAAAAAGAAAGAGGTGCGGGGGAAACCTAACCTCAGCGCCACCGTGCCCCTTTCTCCTCGCCTCCGTCGACCGCCGGAGTAGACCCAGCCGCTTCCTTCTGCTGTTGCCGCCACAAAGATCTCGGCCGCGCCCCACACAAGAACTCCCCTCCACCACGGCAGCGCCGCACCCGCGAGAAGCTCCGCCCGACCCTATCTGCTTCCTCCGCTCAATGCTGTCTTCCCCCGTACGGGATCCCTCTGCCGCCGTCTGTTGGCAAGCAGCCGCCGCACGGAGCCGGTGGCCGCCCGCCCAGCCTCCGAGACCGTCGCGGCCTCCTCCATCGTCGGCGCCCGGCTCTCCTCCACTTCAGCCCCTCCTCGCCGTCGTGAGCGTCCGACCACGTCGGAGCCGTTTCCCCCCTTCGTGAGTACCGATTTCCTTCTCCTTCCCTTTCTCTGTTCCTCTCTATCTCTCTCTCTGTCATCAGTTGTGAAAAATGAAGAATGGGTTTTTTTAGTAAAGTTTTTTTTTCTCTTTTAATTTTTAACATTCTTATTATTATTATTAATATATTTATCATTTCTGTTATTATTATTATTCTTATTCCTATTGCAATTATTATTATTATTATTATTAGTTCTATTATTTATTATTATTATTAGTATTTATTATTATTATTAAAGTATTATTTTTAGAAATTTTGTATTATTATTATTATTTTTACTATATGTATAGAATAAATGATAGAGTTATATAGGTAATTTCAAATATTCGATATTTCCCCGAAATATTTATCTAGATTTATTATATTCATGGAAATATTTTTTGACTAATAAAACATAGATGTCTACCTAAAATTCTACTTTTACGAACTTATATCTAAATACGATTTTGATTTATCAAAGTATTTAATAAAAATATTTCAAAAATTAAATTAACATATATAACTAATTTCAAGTATTTACGTAAAATTAATTAACTCATAAATTATACTTTTCAAACATTATAAATATTTTCTGGAATAATATAAGTATTTACTCCCCGTAAATTCTTCCAATTATCCTCATTTCTCATGACTAATGATATCCCTAATTTTCTCGTGACTCTCGGACCATTCCACATGCGACATGGCTACTGGACATACATGACTTGTCGGATTGTCACACCACAGCAAGCGACACACCAGGCAAGATATCTTGCCATTATACTGTTTATATTCAGTCTGTATTTTTATTACATATCACTGTTCATTTATTTTTAGTTCTTAATTACTGCCTGCTCAGTGATATTAGATGCACTTTGTTATTTATCCTTTGATTGCATATGGACCTAGAGTTAAGGGACTACCGTTGTAGTGTATTGCATATACCTTGACATAGTTGTACCACGAGGATGTGTGAGATGAGTAGCACGTAGAGGTTCTTGCGTGTGGGCTGATCCCCCATGTGCATGCGTTAGGGCTAACTGCTAATAGAGGCGTGTTAGAAGACTTAGCAGTTAGTAGAGGTACATGGTCGTGGATGCGACTTGACAGGTACATTGGATGGGGAGAATATTTCCTTGTCGTATGGGCTTCGATTGCACTTCCCTTTTTACCCGGAAGCTCCGCTGGAGATACGGGTATGAGCCTTTCAGGTTGGCTCTCAGGTTGGCTACTGGTGCCCAAGTGGGGACTATACCAGATCCCATTTACAGCCAGGGATCATGCGACAAAATGTTTGTTCTTAACTGCATGTTTACTTTAGGATGGTTAGAGTACCTTATTTATGTCTTATCACTTTTTTTGATTGTGGCATGTTTTATATTCAGTATTTATATGGCATGTTTATTGTATCTTGTTACGTCCCTCTGAGGACCTAGTTATCTCTCCAGGTGTGTGCTTCTGTGATTTTACAGGTGTTCTAGCCAAGGCCGTGATCTTCTCTATTCTTTCGAAGATGGTTGCGCTTGGTTCGTCTCGTTATTTTATCGATCACTTCTTGTACATTTTATTTGAGGTAGTTGGTAGTGGACTTTGTCTCCGCCCAACGATTGTATACTTGAAAAATTCAAAGTTGCTTTTATATCATATTTATCTTTGTGGATGAGATTTAGTACCTTGGTTACTGCATTTTACAGCTTATGTATATATACGAGGGTCTATATACTTCGTATGTATATAGCTGGCATGATTACGTTTTAGTCCTACGTATTTTGGGACTGGGGCGTTACATGTTTTTGTGGTGGCCCATGCAGGTCTAGTTTGTCGTTTCGATTACATGATTGAACCAAACGGACCTACAATATAGGATTAGAGTTTAGAAATCTCATCCACCTACTTGACATCCTTTCTTGACTTCAAATTCTGAACTCTCGTTCGACCTCCTTGATTTGCATCTTGCTTGACTCCTTCTACTATAAATTCTTAGTTACGTGTTTAGTAAGATGACTACACTAGTATATGTCATAGGTTAAACACATGGCTAGATGGATTGCATTGACAATTAATATGCATGGAGATTATATTTGAGCTATAAAGGTATTTTTTTTCTAGAAATATGATTTTTAGGATTAGTTAATTTCAAGTTGGGTAGTAGCGTATTACCGCCTCCAAAGGATAGTTGGAATTTTATTTTGCTATTACATGGTGGTATACACAAGAGAATAGCTAGATCGAGAAAACAAATTTATGATTTATGATTTTTGAAAATTGTGAAATAGTTTATGATTTATTGGGATATAATACCGATTTGGAAAACCTCTTTAAATTATGATACATGATTTACGATTAAGTTCAAGTTTGGATTGAATATGTTAAAGTTTATCTCGAATTTATTAAAGTGTTTTAAATTATAAGTTATGATTTTGTAACGACTAGATAATATGAAGGGTTTATAATTTTCAGTTTATTAGAGGGCTTGAGGATTTAAATTGATTCTACAATTTACGAATTATAAGTATTTAATTTTGAGCTTGAAGAGATAATGGTAAAAATTTTGTTTGAAATATTTTTGGAAGATATGAAATCGACTTGAAGGAAAAATATTTAAAATTTTCTCATATGATCTATGATATATAAGTTATTTAGATTTCAAGTTTAAAGTCTTGATTATGGATATTTAAGTTTTGGTGAAAAAGAAAATCACTTTTGTAGAGTAGTTGTGACTTATTGGAAGCTAGATATACACATTTGAAGGATATAGAATTAAATTTGGGAGTTATTTAAACGTTCCATTTTGTAGTATGAATTTCGACGGATAAACTTATTAAATGTCGAGTTTGAGAAAAAAAGGGGTTATTATTAAAGTTGCGATATACAAGGGTTGTTTCGAGATTTACTAGAGATTTAAAGTTGACAGTCTAAGATAATTGAAATTTTGGCAAAGTATCTTGAAAATTTTATTGAGAAAATTTCGAGGAACTTGAAATTTTAGATTAGATCATATATTGGTAGAAGACCAAGAAGCAAGTAAGGTCACCCTAGTGAGATAGAAGTATTCCACATTAGATTGACTTATCACCTATGATTATGATATTGCATATACTCAAGTTAGTCATCGACCAAACTGATAAACATATCTTTGACTTACTCGACCCTCCCTCAAGTTTAGATCATTATTTGTGACCATCTAATTGTTTGAAACTTAGAAATGATTAGAGTCGTTCCCTTGACCGTACCCTTACCTATGAGATTATTTCCTGTCTAGAAACTGTGTCTCTAACTTATCTTAACTTGATCTACGAGCTTTCATAAATTATCTTTATTTCGTGCTTTAACCTTTTATTTTTGTGCATTAATTAGTACCTTATGAAAACCCACTTTATATTTTTGATCATTTGGCGTTCCCTATCGTGACTTTGATATTTGGAGCACAACACTAGACTTCTCCTTCCAACAAATTTCACATGCAAGACCTAGACGAGCTCACCTTCATGTAGGTATATCATGTCCCACTAAAACAAGTCCCCTTGTACTCTATTTTTATGGTACGACTTTTGGGTCATAAAGACTAACTATAACCTATACCATGGTACCGAAGTACTTTTGTCTATATATATTTGGGCTCAATCTCGACTCAAATCTTCGGCCTGATTGCGATCTACTAAATCCGTTAAATGCTTAACCTTGCGTTTTATCTTGACTGCTTAACCCTTGTCATTTTATTTTCTTGTATTATCTTGATTTACTTAGACCCATAACACCTTTTACTCTTCATACAATATTAGCAACACTTACTTTTCTCCCTTCCAATTAAATTGCTTTCTCATACTTCACTATGATATCTCCATTGTTTACGCCACCTTGTTCCTTGTATGATTCCATTATGCAAAATAAAATTTGATCATGACAATCTTGAGTTAGTAGAAGCTAGATTGGAGAACCCCACAGCATGGATAAATAAGGTAGTTGGGTAAGATAACTACGAGATTATGAGATCTAGGTGGGACATAAATGGAAATGTGCAATAAATCTGAATCCATGAAGTAAGGAATGATATATTATGTTTTGATGAAACACTCAAGAGTAAATAGACTTCTCAAATTTCAAAATTTGTTTCGAGGTAACAAAACATTGAGTAAAATTTTTTAAAGTTTTGATGGTAAGAACTAAATTTAGATTAAATTGATGAATGCAAATTCTTGACAGAGACAATGTGGACTTGCCTCCGATAAAATATAGTATATTGATGATATTAGCTTCCAAGGATGACCAATTGTTGAAGAAAGAAACATTTACATTTTTGATTAAGTTCTAAGATGATTATGAATATGAAATTAAGATGAGTTTCATTTCTACCATCAAGAAACTGAGATTGTTGAATTCAAAATTTTCAAGAGAGACTAATAAATACTTTATAAAATTTTCAATTATGATGATAGAAGATTGAGTTTGAAGGTATACTGCTAGTTTACGAGATTATCGAAAGTTGAAGACGGACTTTTTGGGTACCTATGGATGCATTGTACGTTGACCAATAAATGAAAATTTGTAGTAAGAAGATTTTAACTGTTACTTGGGCCAAATTGGTTGAAGGTTTTGGAATTTTTAATTTTAAGAGAAAATTTTAACTTGGGAAGATATATATAAGGGAGCTAGTATAAGGGAGATTTATGGATTCAAAATTTGAGACTATTGAAATTCTAGGACGAGATAGAGGAGTTTATAGTACAATTATGATCGAAATTGTTTTGTTAAAATTTTAAGGGAACGTGGAACGGAAGTAATTTTGGAAGGAACGATTTATGATAAGAGAGATTACATGAATATTGATGATATCAAAGGATTAAGAAGATTATTACCTACTTATGAGATTGTCCCTTTTTAAGGTTAATGTTAAGGTTGATTGAGCTTAGTCATTGATCGATTGTCATGTGCATGATCGTAATCTAAAACCATCGGAAATTTTGTTCTAGTCGATCGAATGACTCATTGCCATTGAAATGTCACTCGCCTCCTCGACGAATATTTCGTTTGCATTCTCGTGATCCCGTACATCTATTCGAATAAACTCTTTCCATCCCCTTCACCTTACCTACCCTAATTTTTCCTAAATTTTGAGGACAAAATTTTTTTAAGTTGGGTAGGATGTAAACCCCCTAGATTTCTACTTTTAAATTGTTTTTTTTATAAATTGAGTATTTAAAATTTTTACCTGGTATTTGTACGTCGTATAGTCGTATTATACGTCACGTACGAGTTCGCATTTTTTTGTACGTCTCGTCGAGTGCGAATATGTGCGAGGTACATATTTTTGTAAAATTTTTTATTTTAGAAGCTTGAAATATTTGATAATAAATAATAAATATTTTGATTACTAAAAGTTGTAAATATGTCATATTGGAAATTCTTCAATTCTTTTTTTTACGTCATGAAAGGATATATAAATAGTAATTTTGAAAATGAGATTTTATGCTAATATTCATTGCATACGAGGTGCATAAATTTAGATTTTATGTATATTTTAGAAATTATTTAATATTAATATTTTATTGTTCGAAAGAGTACTTTTAAAAATAGTGTTTTGGTTTAAATTTAAATTGGTTGTGATAATTTAAATTTGAGAAAATTATTTGACTTTATTTTAAATAGATTTATTTGAAAAAGGGATTTTATTTATATAAATTTAGATTTGATTTATCAAAAATTTGAATTGGATTTGTATTTGATTGGAGTAATTTTAAATTGATTTGAATTAGTAGATGAATTATCTACCGGGGGTTTAAACAAATCCTAATCCCTATCCAACTGGGAATTCCCACCTCCTAAAAAAGGAGAGGTACTCCTCCAGCAAATTCTAGCATCCACAAATGTGTATCGTGTCTCTATCCACCGTTTTTATTCCATATTATACAAGTACATCGATTCCCGTGTCGGACACACCCCGACACAAACCAAATCCTAACCCTAGTTTATCCCGTCTCCTGGCCTTGCTCGCCGCTGTCACCGCCAGGTACTGTCGACACCACCCTCATCATCCTCGACTCCACACAGAACCCCGCCACCACCGCGGTAGCCGACTCACTTCCGGCAGCACCCCGACACCGACAACACACGAATCTCTATCCCAGTCACCCCCGTCCCCGTCTCCGACTACAGCCCATCATCCACCACCACCAGTAACAGGCTACGCCACCATCGGCAGCCACCAACACCACCGCAGCGTCCACCGCCGACGCCGGTCACCACCACCATCAACCCCTCCAAAATTTCAGAAAGAGAAAGAGAAGAGGGGGAAACCTAACCTCAGCGCCACCGTGCCTCTTTCTTCTCGCCTCTGTCGACCGCCGGCGTGGACCCAGCCGCTTCCTTCCGCTGTTGCTGCCACGAAGATCTCGGCCGCGCCCCGCACGAGAACTCGCCTCCGCCACGGCAGCGCCGCACCCGCGAGAAGCTCCGCTCGACCCCATCTGCTTCCTCCGCTCAACGCCATCTTCCTCCGTACGGGATCCCTCCGCCGCCGTCTGTTGGCAAGCAGCCGTCGCCCGGGGCCGGTGGCCGCCCGTCAAGCCTCCGAGACCGCCACGGCCTCCTCCACCATCGACGCCTGGCTCTCCGCCACTTCAGCCCCTCCTCGCCGCCGTGAGCGTCCGACCACGTCGGAGCCGTTTCCCCCCTTCATGAGTACCGATTTCCTTCTCCTTCCCTTTCTCAGTTCCTCTCTCTCTCTCTCTGTCATCAGTTGTGAAAAATGAAGAATGGGTTTTTTTTAGTAAAGTTTTTTTCTCTTTTAATTATTAACATTCTTATTATTATTATTAATATAATTATCATTTCTGTTATTATTATTATTCTTATTCCTATTGCAATTATTATTATTATTAGTTCTATTATTTATTATAATTATTAGTATTTATTATTATTATTATTAATAAAGTATTATTTTTAGAAATTTTGTATTATTATTATTATTTTTACTACATGTATAGAATAAATGATAGAGTTATATAGGTAATTTCAAATATTCGATATTTCCCCAAAATATTTATCTAGATTTATTATATCCAGGGAAATATTTTTTGACTAATAAAACATATATGTCTACCTAAAATTCTACTTTTACGAACTTATATCTAAATACGATTTTGATTTATCAAAGTATTTAATAAAAATATTTCAAAAATTAAATTAATATATATAACTAATTTCAAGTATTTACGTAAAATTAATTAACTCATAAATTATACTTTTCAAACATTATAAATATTTTCTGGAATAATATAAGTATTTACTTCCCACAAATTCTCCCAATTATCCTCATTTCTCATGACGAATGATATCCCTAATTTTCTCGTGACTCTCGGACCAATGTACATGCGACATGGCTACTGGACAGCCATGACTTATCGGATTGTCACACCACAACAGGCGACACACCAGGCAAGATACCTTGCCATTATACTGTTTATATTCAGTCTGCATTTTTATTACATATCACTGTTCATTTATTTTTAGTTCTTGATTACTGCCTGCTCAGTGATATTAGATGTACTTAGTTATTTATCCTTTGATTGCATATGGACCTAGAGTTAAGGGACTACCGTTGTAGTGTATTGCATATACCTTGACACAGTTGTACCACGAGGATGAGTGAGATGAGTAGCATGTAGAGGTTCTTGCGTGTGGGCTGATCCCCATGTGCATGCGTTAGGGCTAACTGCTAATAGAGGCGTGTTAGGAGACTTAGCAGTTAGTAGAGGTACATGGTCGTGGATGCGACTTGACAGGTATATTGGATGGGGAGAACATTTCCTTGTCGTATGGGCTTCGATTGCACTTCCCTTTTAACCCGGAAGCTCCGCTGGAGATACGGGTATGAGCCTCTCAGGTTGGCCACTGTCGTTTTTGAACGTCATGCTCTTAGGTCACTGGTGCCCAAGTGGGGACTATACCAGATCCCATTTACAGCCAGGGCTCATGCGACGAAAGATTTGTTCTTAACTGCATGTTCACTTTAGGACGGTTAGATTACCTTATTTATGTCTTGTCACTTTCTTTGATTGTGGCATGTTTTATATTCAGTATTTATATGGCATGTTTATTGTATCTTGTTACGTCCCTCTGAGGATCTGGTTATCTCTCCAGGTGTGTGCTTCTGTGATTTTGCAGGTGTTCTAGCCAAGGCCGTGATCTTCTCCATTCTTTCGAAGATGGTTGAGCTTGGTTCGTCTCGTTATTTTATCGATCACTTCTTGTACATTTTATTTGAGGTAGTTGGTAGTGGACTTTGTCTCCGCCCAACGATTGTATACTTGACAAATTCAAAGTTGCTTTTATATCGTATTTATCTTTGTGGATGAGATTTAGTACCTTGGTTACTGCATTTTACAGCTTATGTATATACGAGGGTCCATATACTTCGTATGTATACAGCTGGCATGATTACGTTTTAGTCCTACGTATTTTGGGACTGGGGCGTTACACATGCGCCTCAGACTTTTCTCTGATCCCTAAAGACAGAAGTAAAGTCACTACTGAAGCCTCGCATGCGCCTCAAAAGCCATGCACCCCGAATGGTTCGTGACTCCCAAAGGTTACGAGCCAAAGTCTCCTCATGCGCCCAATCCCAGGCGCATCCTACCAGATCATTCTCCACCAAATCTGAGATCTCCGAGCCATGGGACTACGACACGTGTCCTTTAACTCGATTCACCCAAGATCTCAGCAACAGAATGATTCTCCCCTCTGCTATGTGCCAGCCCACAATAGCAGCAAGAAGAATTCAACTCCTCAATCAGTGCGCATCGTCCATGCACCTGCAACAGCAATCACCACGTGGCGATCCCGCGTCCAGGCGCATCCTACATATGCGCGCATGAGCAGCCCGCCTGCAGACTATAAATATGGGGATCATTTCCTTCTTACACACGAACAGACATAGACAGACAGAGACATCGTACAACCACAGAGGCGGATATAGACACTCAACGTCTTCTTCCTCTCCGCAAGCTCCTGCACCTAGAGCAACCCAGACCTTCAGAGAACCGATAACCGTCGTCAGATCGTCAACGGAGTCAACGTATTACCACTCGTTCGATCGACACAAGGGATCCAGATAAACAAAAGTGTACTCCTAGGACTACGTCTAAGTCCTACATTGTAACACTGTTCTGTTTGTATTAAAATTATATCAAAAGATTTTAATGGCAAATAGTCATGTGGATCATAGTAGATGGTATACTCGTCCTCGCTGTCGTTTGAAAAATATATCCAGTCAGGATTGGAGCGAAACACGTTGTCAATAACAGTTCCAAATAAATGACAAAGACTATGAAGCAGTAATAGAGAGATTATAAAAGATGAAAAGTGTACATGGAAGTAGCATGGCGAGGGTGAAGCTGTATACCAGAGCAAGAGTAAGTAAAATAGGTTATATCATGTACAAGAGTCCAGAATCATACAATCTATGTGAGTGAGTACTAGTTTCAACAAGTGACCAGCTTGGGAACTTGCACGGGAAATATGGTCTGGCTAGTCATACGTGCAGTATATGACTAACACTCATGGAAAAAACAATATCATGTATGGGAAAGGTATGGTCACAGGTCTACACTACAACTCTCCGTCCCGACTGGTACAGTAGATCAAACCATGACACATTACGACACGGGATTCTAGGAGAAGGTAGCAAGTCTTCTCGAGAATCAGTATCCATATATTGCACAAGAACTACAACGGAGCTTGCACAAGATATACCAAGATAAATACGGAATAATATCTCATGACGTGTTCCGGAAATACCAATCTGTGTGACCAATATATCGAGAATCAAGGATATCTACACTAAATATACGAAATATAGTAAATATCATAAACTGAAAATTATCAGAGAATGTACTCGCCTGGGATCAAGTGTATAATATCAGCGATGTCCAATACGGTGCCTCAAAGACCTAAATATGGAATATTGTATCAATATCATGTTTGAAATTGAAAACAAGTCATACTAGTTCATTTCTAGGTCAAATGGTCAATTCTAGGTCAAATGGTCAAACTAGGTCAACTCTAGGTTAATCTAGTCAAACTTTGTCAACCTATCCCTTTCTAAGTTGTATGTGCCTATCACCAGGCTATTGGAGGCATATCCTAAATATCTAGGCATATATAGCTGGTGTGATACTAGAGTACCTATACCTTAGAGTATCCTAATATACTTGAGTATTATATAGTAAGTACTATATAATATATGTAGATACCCGTTATATAGGTAGCAAATCTCCTTTCTACCTAACTATCCTATCTACACTGAGTGCCCTAACCTTTGTTGCTGTTGGCAGTAAGGTATTTCAAATACCTTGCCCAGGTTCAAAGGTATTGGCCTCCTTTCCAAGTGTTCACTGGAAAAAAAAAACCTAAAACCCAGTTCAGTCAAAACTAAATTGGACTTAACAACCCCACATTTCATACTTGGACTGAAACCACTGCAGTCCCTAGCTCTCCTTTTTGTTCAGTATACACCGAACTCAAATCCTTAAATATCTGATACTTCTTCAGTCTATGACTGATACTACTTTTCCCTAAAGATTCCTTCATTCAGTTCAATCCTTGACTGGATTGATACAGTCCTTCACCTTTTTTCACAAATAATCACTAAACATCAACTCACCCACACACACCAACATCAGTAGGATACATATGATACAATAGGATACATATATCCTATAATGCCTTCTCTATTCAGTCTATAAAGACACCATTATTGTCCAATTTTACTGGGGCTGCTACTTACACATTAGAGTACCCACTGTCTATATTTCATCCCAACAAACCGCACTTGAATTCCTTCAATCACCATCAATGCAAGAACTGATATCATATCAGTTGGAATAACAAATATTCTCAAATCAGTCTAGGAACTGATGTCATATCAGTTGGAATAACTGACATCCGGATCAGTTCAGAACTGATCACAAATCAGTCAAGAGACTGATACAAAGTATCAAACCCTCTTCCTAAATTCTAGTTATCATTGGCCAAACCCCCAAGCATTCCTTTTGAGAAACACACACACCCCCATGTATCAGTTGGTACATCCCCCTCTCAGTTCACATCTTTTCCATTAATCCCAACCAACTGAACCTCCCTCTCCCTTTCTCTGTTTCAGTTAAATTGACTGAAACCACGATGTTCAGTCCAACTGGACTGACCCCCTTCCATTTTTCTGAAGCCAAACCTTTATCCAAATCAGTTTGGAAAGCTGATACCAAATGAGTTTTAAAAACTGATACCCATCAGTTTACAACTGAAACATTCATCAGTTGTAGAACTGATCCAAAAATCAGTTGGAGAACTGATATAGATATCAGTTGTATAACTGATATTCCCATATCAGTCTTTGTGGACTGATCAATCCTTTATTCAATCCTAACTGAAACATCAAACCCATTCAGTTCAAGTGAAATATCTCACCCCTCCTAACTGAACAAGGTTTCCTCTCCTTCAATTCCATGTGCACTTAGTGCACAGGTGCATTGTCT
This sequence comes from Iris pallida, assembly GCA_029216955.1. Lineage (NCBI taxonomy): Eukaryota > Viridiplantae > Streptophyta > Magnoliopsida > Asparagales > Iridaceae > Iris > Iris pallida. The sequence goes on along the minus strand of JANAVB010004998.1, from coordinate 11,930,160 downwards.
ATGTGGCAGTATTGCCTTCACATCCTCCTTCACGTACAACGGCTCCTAGCCTGACCTTGCTCACTGCTCACTGGCAGGATTTCTTCCAACTGCATTCTAAGATACTCTACCCCTCTGTTCTTGTTTCCCTAACAGTATAGATTAACACTATATATATATATATATATATATATATATATATATATATATATAAGATCTTCCTATCTACATTATCATCATAGGGCACCCTGCCATAGTAGGATATATATATATATATATATATATATATATATATATATATATATATATATATATATATATATTTTGGCACCTTGCCATACATATATATATATATATATATATATATATGTATGTATATATATATATATACATACATGCCTATTTATGTATATACATTAATACATATACAATATACCCATATAACCCCAAAGCCAATATGAAAATATGGATACATATGTGTGGATGCACCCATAATGTGGGTACTAGGCTAGTGTCAATGTATCTTTGTAAAATAGGGTTTGTAGTACATTAGTAGGAGTGCAAAAAACCCCAAATTGATCTCGTGTCCAAATACAATATGACACAACCCATTGGTATCTATTTATGGACACGATACTAGCCTGAAACGCTACCCACTTTTCAGATTTCTTCTAAAAGTGGCACAAAACCCATCCAAACTTTCAAATGAAGACTCAATAGAGCCTCAAACTCTTCCTATGGGTTGTCTTTATACATGGGTGAGTTCCTGAGGGTCCAATATCAAAATTAGAATCTAAATGACAAGGTTAGATGGTGTTATATCTATTGGGATATGGATTCCCAATGAACAATCTAATGGACACGATTTCGATAAGAAACTCCTTAGCAAATGGACTCTCCTACTTGCTTCTAGATCCAAGCTCCTTGAAGGCACTTCCTTCTAGAGAGAATGAGAGGATTGGTGGAGGAAAATGAGTGGGATTGGAAGAAATTAATGGTGGAAAGGCTCATTCTTTGAAAAGAACTCCAAATTAGGAAGATGAAGGCTTGGAATGAATGAAGTGGATGGAGTGGGAGTCCCTCAAGTGGCTGGCCACCTTATGCTAGGTTAGAACCGAGGCACAAAGTCCACTTAGCCCTCTAAAGTGTTCATTTGGGTAATTAATTGCATATGAAGGTTTGGGGCCATTTTGGACAATAGCCTAATCTCTAAATAAACTAATTGGTCATGAATAATTAGTCTAATGGAACTAGTCTAATGAGTTGGTTTATGAGTCATGACATGCTAATTATTTGGCTTTAGTTTAGTGTCTAGGCTAACCGGTCTACTAACAGAAGTCTGACTATTGGGCAAGCTTTTAACCATACCAACTAGTACTAATAAAATAAATACACACAATATTCCTAAATAAATATTCACATTATACAATAATTATGAAATGAAATTTTTTTCCCTATTTGGAAAACTAGTAGTGACAAGTCTAACCCCCTTAAAGTAATTTTGTCCTCGAAATTTAAAAGATGAAGCTATCACAACTAACAAAATCAGAACAAAGGAAGACTAATACCTCAAGGCTCAAAGAGATAAGGGAATCGCTCCTGCATGTTGTCCTCCCTCTTCCAGGTAGACTCACCCGGAGAGTGATGCCTCCATGCGACATGAACCAAGGGAATGACTTGGTTCCGGATCACCTTCTCCCTACGATCCAAAATATCAACTGCCTGCTCTGGATAACTGAGAGTCGGTCCCACCTCGATCTTAGAGTGGTCCAAAACATAACTGGGATCTACCACGTACCATCTTAGCTGTGACATGTGGAGCACATTGTGCACTTCCTCTAGTGCAGACGGTAACTCTAGTCGGTATGCCATTGCACCGACCCTCTCAAGGATACTGAAAGGTCCGATGAATGGCGGACTAAGCTCCCCGCCTCCAGCAAAGCGAATCGTGCCCCTTGTCAGAGAAATCCGCAGGAACACTAGATCACCAACCTATCACAAAACAAAATCTTAAAACTTAATATATAACAAATAATCACAATCAGACGCAAGCACTAGGAATCTAAACTATACCTCAAACTCCAAAGGTCTCCGGTGGCTATCGGTCCAATGTTGTTGCCTGTCCTATGCCACCCAAAGTCTGTCCCTGATAAGCTAGACCTTTTCTACTGCATCCACAATCATCTCTGTGCTAAGCATAGCTCTCTCGTCGACATCATCCCAAGACAAGGAAGTACGAAACCTCCGTCCGTACAGAGCCTAAAATGGTGACATCTCTATACTGGCTTGGTAGCTATTGTTGTAAGCAAACTCTACCAAGTGGAGATGGTCCTCCCAAGATCCCCCAAAATCTAGCACACAGGTACAAAGCATATCCTAGAATGTCTGCATGGTCCTCTCCGACTGCCCATCCGTTTGAGGATGATATGCAGTACTAAACTTGAGCTGAGAGCCCAAGCTAGCCTACAAACTCCTCCAGAAGTGAGAAATGAAGCGACTATCCCGATCCGAGACTATGCTCACCGAAACTCCGTGCAATCTGGCTATCTATCATATGTACATCTCTGCCAACTTCTCTGTAGACTAACCCACCTTGAAAGGCAAAAAGTGGGTCGATTTGGTCAATCTATCAACAATGACACAAATTGCGTCTATTCTTCCTGGAGATCGTGGATTTTCGGACACAAAATCCTTAGTAATGTGCTCCCATTTCTACTCTGGAGTGGGTAATGGCTGAAGCAGTCTACCTGGTCCTTGCCTTTCGGCTTTTACCTGCTGGCACACCAAGCATCTGGATACAAACTGTGCCACCTCCCGCTTCATGCCATACCACCACACGTGTTCTCTCAAATCCCTATAAATCTTGTTGGCACCATGATGCATAGAGTACTGAGAGCGATGCGCCTCCTGAAATACCTCTACTTGTAGCTCTCCATTAGACACGCACAATCTGGTACCGTGCCTCAACGAACCGTCCTCTACAATAGAGAAGTCATCCAATAATCATGCCTACACCTGCTCTTTGATGCTCCTCAGAGTTACATCATCAAACTGTGCTGCTCTGATCCTGTCTATCAGCTTAAATTGAATCTGCAAACCACACATCTGTACCTCAATCCCAGGGACTATAACCTCAATGCCCAAACTCTCCAAATTTGCCAAAAGGTGACGGTCTATTGTTAAACACATGGCTACCAGATATCTGCTCAAAGCATTGGCAACCACATTGGCCTTCCCTGGGTGATACTGTAAGGATATATCAAAATCCTTCATCAGCTCTAACCATTGCCTCTGCTTCATATTCAGCACCTTCTGTGTAAACACGTACTTTAAGCTCTTGTGCTTTGTGAAAATCTCCATACGCTCTCTGTACAAATAGTGTCTCTATAGCTTTAGAGAAAAAATGACCGCTGCCAACTACAAATCATTTTTCGGATAGTTCTTCTCATGAGGACGTAACTGCCCGGATGCAAAGACAATCACCTTCCCATGCTGTTGAAGAACGCAACCCAAACCCTTTCCCGAATCATCACTGTAGATCATGAATCCTCCGGACCCTGATGGCAACGTTAAGATAGGAGCCGATATCAACCTCTTCTTTAGCTCCTTAAAGGCAACCTCGTACTCCTTGGACCAGACAAATTCCAGGTCCTTTCTGGTGAGTCGGGTCATCGACTAGACAATCCTGGAAAAGTCCTGTACGAACTTCCTGTAATAGCTTGCCAGACCCAAAAAAACTTTGAATATTTGCAAATGAGATCGGGTAGACCAAGACTCTACTACTGTGATCTTCTTCGAATCCACTGAAATCCCATCACCAGATACGACGTGTCCCAGAAACTCTACTCTATCCAAGAAGAACTTATAATCGGCAGCACCCTATACAGCTGCTCCTTCCTAAGAGTCTCCAGTACTATCCTCAGGTGCTTCTCATGCTCCTCTGGCATCTTTAAATAGATAAGAATGTCATCAATGAAGACCACCATGAACTTGTCAAGGTACTGATGGAATACCTTGTTCATCAAGTATATGAACACCGTCGGACATTAGTCAACCCAAACGGCATGACAATGAACTCATACTGAACATAACGAGTCTGAAAAGCAGTCTTCAGAATGACTTTCTTCTTTATCTTTAGCTGATGATACCCATAAATCAAGTCTATCTTCGAAAATACCTTCGTGCCGCTCAACTGACCAAATAAGTCATCTATCCTCGGCAGCGGGTGTTTGTTCTTGATAGTGAGGTTGTTCAATGCCCTGTAATCGATGCACATCCATCCTTCTTCGGTACAAAAAATACCAGAGCACCCAAGGCGAAGAACTGCACCTGATGAACCCCTTGTCCTGCAGCTCGTCGACTTGCTTCTTCATCTCTTCCAACTCGCTGTTATTCATCTGATAGACATGCTATTAGATAGGCTCTGCGCCTGGCACCAAGTCTATAGAGAACTGAATATCCCTGTTCGGCGGCATCCCGACAACTCATCTATAAAGACATCCAAGAACTCTGTTATCATCGGATACGACAACTGCTCTCCTTCTACCATAGCTCCACCGAAACCATCCTTCTTCTCTATTGCCCCTCTGACAAACTCAAACTCTAGCTCTTCCGACAGACTAAACAGAATCATGCCTCCTCTACAATCTATGCTAGCATGGTGCCTGCTCAACTAATCCATTCCGAGTACAATATCGTAGCTCGGAAGTGACATTACGAGCAAGCACGCACTCAATTATCGGCCTCCCAGTGACACTCTCTATCTCTTGCAAATATCATTGACAAGGATAATACCTTCCTCGATCATGAACTTACAAGCCCTACCCAAAGGTTCAACAACAATATTGTGTCTAAGAGCAAAAGAGACAGATACGAAGCTATATGTAGCACCATAGTCGAATAATGCTAAAGTTGGAAACGAATCGAGAAGAACAGAACCTGCTATGACATCTTTGGCGGGCTAGACCTCCTCGACTGTTATAGCAAATGCCCTGCCCTAAGCACCCCTATGCTGTTGGTGCTGAGCAAACCGCTGTTGCTGGGTCTGAAGTGGTGGACCCTTCGGCTGTGCTGCAGGTGGTCTCGCTGGTGCCCTCTGAACTGAACTGCACCAGTAAGGCAAGGGTTCATGGGACGTCTCTCAGCAAATGTCAAGTGGTACCTCAATAGAGGCATACCCCTAGCCTCTTCCTGCAAACCTTCCAGATGTGACCGGGCTTTTTGCAGAAGTTGTACTGAGAAACATGCTGCACCTGCCTCTGCTGGTGCTAGTGCACCTGCTGAACTGGTGCCTTAGCAGGAGCCTGAATTTGCTACTGTTGTTGTGGCAGAAAAGAACGATACTAGAGTTGCGGATGCTTAGCAGCCCTCGCGCTGCTAGTAGCCTCCAAGAACATATCGCCTTCCCACTTGGGCTTCAGGCCCAACTCTCGCTCCACCTTTCGTGCCTCTACAAGGATCTCAGCGTACGTCAAGTAAAAAGAGGGGATGAGGATCTTCATATACCAAGTCAAACCCTCTCTAAAACGGCTCACCCTAATCTCGGGGTCCCGTAGCATGTACTCTGTATATCGGCTCAGTCTGCCGAACTCTACAGTGTACTCCTCTACAGATATGCCTCCCTGCTTGAGGTTCTCGAACTGCCTAGCCAGGTCTATCCTATCTGTGGGGGAGAAAAACTTTCTCTGGAACAAGTCCTTGAACTCTGCCCAAGTGTGGCCCTTTTCAGCTAGAGCCGGCTCATTTCTGAACAAAGTGCGAGCGATGTCTAGCAGCTGAAGTCCCACCGCCTTGACCTTCATATCATCAGCGAGGTGGGATACCCTCATAAGACACTCGGTATCCTCGAGCCAGTCGTCTGCATAAATAATGCCCTCGGTCCCCTTGAAGTCCCGAGGCCACAACTGTCACATCCCAATTCTAAAATACGAAACCGAGCCACGTGGCAAGGCCAGCGAGTACCACTCCCAATGATTTACCCAATTTAATGGAACCATGAGAGTAGCACTTAAGCTGTAATGTGCAATAATATAGAGTAATGCCCAGACAATCATAAATACTGATCTTATCCACAAAATAAGATCAAAGAACACATAGTGAAAATATGAAATAAACTACAATGTGCTGAAATAACATAGTCTGAATGTAGTCATAAAACAACCACTGAACAAAGAGTTTGCGGAACCAATCTCGCTGATATAATACTGAATAAAAATGAAATACAAGAAGATAACTAGATCTGACGACATGCTACTAGATAATGAAGTCAGAATAAAAGAAAATGCTCTACCAATGGTCGAGCTACTCTGCTAGATCGATCTCGTCGTCAGCTGCTGTCACGCCCGAGAATACTGGAGAGCGGGAGATAGACACAGCCAGCTACGTACATTGAAGTGTAACCCTCCTCGATGTACGGTCACGGCTGTCTAGATGCATGAGGGTTTTACTACAAGCCAACAGTCACTTATGGTCAAGAACAAGCCTAGTTTCTCAATCTCAAGCAAGAAAGTAAATATAACAAGATGGTATATCATCAGAAATACAAAGTAATGGATCCCAAACATTACATATTCAGATAATCATGAAGCTAGTCATACAAAACGCGAAGACTAGCAAGAGTTTAAGTTATACATGATCAACCCTAGGATTTGTCAATCATGTTACAGCCCTTAGGCATACATGAATATAAATTTAACACGAGCTAATACTTGCTCGGCGGCTAAATGCCTCAAAAGAATAGTTTTACAATTATAGTGGGAGAGGAAAATAATCCAACTCGTTGCCAGGATTTCTTCTAGTGTTCACCATCTGGCTGGAAGGCTGGAAGATCCTCGGGTGGTACTCTAAAATCTGGCCATACAAAACCAGCTAAGTCAGACCCCAGAAAGAGCAAGTGCCACAAGGAAGGCTTCACTTAAAAACTAAAACCAGCATATTAGCACATAAAGACATAATTGATAATGAAAGACATGGGTTAAGGAAATCAGGATGATAAACGATAAGATAACTAAGTAACTATTCAAGTAACCAAGTTACAACCCGTAAACCAAACAAGGACCGAGGTTGTAACCCTTCACCTGAACAGAACTTAGTCTCTAACTAATTATCGAATAAGTAAAGCATAACAGTAACGGGCTGAAGAAATCATATACTTTCCTTGTCCAGGCAAGACTAGACTAGACTCCTTCTATCAATCACGACCAAGAAATGAGTACTACTTGATACTTTAACTAACTAGGGTTATCACAAGCCTAGTTACTAGCAAGATGCATTGAGATGTTACAACAGCCACAAGCCCTGCAGACTTAATCCAGGTTATCTAGTAGCAAGTTAAGAGAGTTGGATTAGGTGACTTGGGGGTGCAACACATGACAGCGTGCTGGAAATGTGTCATACTCCACGGCAGGCTACAAGTCCCGTTAAAGCGCCCAGATAACGGGACTGTCTGTAACGCCCCAGTCCCAAAATAGAAGGACTAGAACGTAATCATGCCAGTTGTATACATACGAAGTATATGGACCCTCGTATATATACATAAGCTGTAAAACACAGTAACCAAGGTACTAAATCTCATCCACAATGATAAATAATGATATAAAAGCAACTTTGAATTTGTCATGTATACAATCGTTGGGCGGAGACAAATCCACTACTAACAAGTAAAATTAATGGAAAATAAAATGAGTTTGGCGGGCGAAGCGAAGACGATCAAAGTGCAATCATCCTCGAAGAGATAGTGACGATCATGGCCACGGCTAGAACACCTGCGAAACACAAGAACACACACACCTGGCGAGATAACCAGGTCCTCAGAGGGACGTAACAAGATACAATAAATATGCCATATAAATACTGAATATAAAATATGCCAAAATCAAAGAAAGTGACAAGACACAATAAGGTAATCTAACCATACTAAAGTGAACATACAATTTGAGAAATAATCCTTCGACGCATGAGCCCTGGATGTAAATGGGATCTGGTATAGTCCCCTCTTGGGCACCAGTGACCTAAGCGCATGACGTTCAAAAACGACAGTGGCCAACCTGAGGCTCATACCCGTATCTCCAGCGGAGCTTCCAGGTTACAAGGGAAGTGCAATCGAAGCCCATACATCAGGTATTGTTCTCCCCACCCAATGTACCTGTTAAGTCGCATCCACGAACATATTTTTCTACTAACTGCTAAGTCTCATAACATACCTCTATTAGCAGTTAGTCCTAACGCATGCACATGGGGGATCAGCCCACATGCAAGAACCTCTATATGATACTCATCTCACACATCCTTGTAGTACAACTGTGTCAAGGTATATGCAATACACTATAACGGTAGTCCCTTAACTCTAGGTCCATATGCAATCAAAGAATAAATAAAAAAGTACATCTAATATTACTGAGCAGGCAGTAAATCAAGAACTGAAAATAAATGAACAGTAATATGTAATAAAATGCAAACTAAAAATAAACAGTATAATGGCAAGGTATCTTGCCTGGTGTGTCTCCTGAAGTGGTGGGATGATCGAGCAAGTCATGTTCTGTCCAATAGCCATGGTCGATGCAGCATGGTCCGAATTCACGAGAAAAAATGAATGGATGGTTAGTCATGCTAAGGGTGTTTAAGCAAGGAGAAATTGTGGAGGTTACGTATACAATTTTCAAAAACATTTATATGTAAATTCTTGAAAATATTTTGTATATATATATATATATATATATATATATATATATATATATATATATATATATATATATATCCATTTTGAAATTAGTCAATTATATATTTAGATGAATACTTGAAAATATCGAAATTCGTTTCTAGGCTCATATATATAATATACATATATATTGTAGAAAAGTAACTTTTCGTTAGTCAAAATATTTTACTAAAATATAGTAAAAATAATTTTTAGGGCTATGGTTGTGTCAAAATAATTTTTGGAAAAATATGCGTTATCAATTTTTTTAAATAAACAAAATAATACACTACTAATTTTAAAAATAATAATAATATAATAATAATACTAATAACAATAACAGTAATAATAATAATGATAATAATAATAATGGTTTATAAATAAAAAAACAATACAGCTTATCTTTCTTTTTCTTTTTTCTTTTTAAATAATAATAATAATAATATAATGATAATAATAATAATAATAATAATAATAATAATAATAATGATAATAAGCATTACTAATACAGCTCGTGAGTTGTTCCCTGTTTTAAAGGGGAACAAGCCTAAGGAGAGAGAAAATCGAGAAAGGGGGAAAGAGCTGGAGAGGGTTACTCACCGGCGGGCGGATGGTGCTTTGGAAGAGTCACGCGGCGGATGATCAATCACCGGCGGGCGGAGTACGCGGTCGGGAACCCCATACGGTGGCGGGACACGGCGGAGCCGGGCTCAAGCGGGGCGCTTGCGAAGGGCGGTGGAGGTGTAGGTTTTGGTCTGGTGCGACAAATCTGCCATTCGACGGCGGCCTACGGCGGAGCTGATTTCACGCGCCGGTGGAGAGTTCACCGATCTGCACAGCGTTCGCCAGCTGAGGCATGGTGGAGCCGCAGAGATGCCCGCAGAACCACGGTGGTGGCGACTCTCGAGCGGGAACGCTCGACGGTGGAGGTCGGAAGCTGGGGCTTGCCGTGCGGCGGCGTGCTTGCGGGAACCGCGGCGGAGGTGAGTCCGTTTTAGGTTTTGGTTGTTCTGTTTGGGTGGCGATGATGACGGAGATGGTGGTTGGGGCTGCGAGGATGACGGAGATGGTGGTGGTGCATGGCCGGGAGTTCGGCCAGTTTTTTGGGGGGTGGCGTCGGCAGTAGTGGTGCTTTGGTGTTTGCAGGGTGATCGGTAGACGGGTCGGGGTCGGAGCCGGGGTGGTGTTGAGGATGATGAGGGTGGTGCTGACGGTACCTGGCGGTGATAGCGACGAGCAAGGCCAGGAGACGGGGTAAACTAGGGTTAGGATTTGATTTGTGTCGGGGTGTGTCCGACAAGGGAATTGATGTATTTGTATAATATAGAATAAGAGACTGGATGGTCACAGACACGATGCACAATCTGTGGATGGGAAATTTTATGGAGGAGTACCTCTCCTTTTATAGGAGGTAGAAATTCCCAGTTGGGTAGGGATTGGGATTTATTTAAATCTCCAATAGATAATTCATCATTTAATTAAATAGATTTAAAGTCAATTCAACCAAATCCAAATCCAATTTAAACCACAACTTTAATTTAGAACTATTTTAAATAGAGATAACTCAAATTTAAATTGCCATAATAATCAAACATTTAATCAAACTATTTTAAAATGCCTTTTTATAAATAATATAAAATAATAATAAATTAATTTTGAAAATCAATAATATATATATACATGAATAAATTTTATGTACCTTGTATGTAAACAAAATATTTACATAATTCATGGTTTTTCTAATTTACTACTAAATAAAATAGTCTTTCAAAAGTAAAAATAAAGGTTTTGGTAATTATCGTGGTATGCCGTTTTGATAGAAAATACTTGCTCATACCAATAACAAAATATCGGTTTATATATATATAAACTATAATAAAATATTTTGTATATGAATAAATAAATATTTCAAATTTACGTATTTTACACATTCGCACTCGACGTACGATACAAAAATAAATCCATATCAAAATAAATAAATTTTTAAAATCATAGTGAAAATTTAGGGGGTTTACATCCTAGCCAACTTAAAATAATTTTGTTCTCGAAATTTAGGAAAAATTAGGGTACGTAAGGCGAAGGGGATGGTAAGAGTTTGTTCGAATAGATTTACGAGATCTTCTCGGGGCGGGAATGCAAAAAAATATTCGACGAGGAGGCGAACGACATTTCAATGGCAATATGTCCTTTGATCGACTAGAACAGAAAAATTTGATACGATCATGTATATGACAACCAATCAATGACTAAGCCTGATCAACCCTAACACTAACTTTAAAAGGGCAACCTCATAAGCAGGTAATAAACTCCTTAATCCTTTAATATCATCAATATTCGTGTAATCTCTCTTATCATAAATCGATCTTTCCATTAATTTCTTTCGTACTACGTCCCGTTACCAAAAACCAATATGATTATAATTGTATTCTAACTTCCTCTATTTCGTCATAAAATTTTCAATAGTCTCAAATTTGAATTCAACAATCTCATCTTTTTTATGGTAGAAATGAAACTCATCTTAACTTCATATTCATAATCATCTTAGAACTTAATAAAAAATGTAAAGGTTTCTTTCTTCAACCATTGGTCATCCTTGAAAGCTAATATCATCATAACACTCTACGCTATCGAAGGCAACGTCAACATTGTCCTTATCAAAAATTTGCATCCATAAATTTAATATATAAATTTGGTTCTTAAACCACCAACACTTTAGAAGACTCTTCACTCGATATTTGGTTACCTCAAAACAAGCTTTTGAAATTCGAGAAGTCTATTTACTCTTGAGTGTTTCATCAAAACACCGTATATCATTCCTTATTTCATATATTTGGATTTATCGCATACTTATTTATGTCCTATCCATACCTAATAGTCTCGTAATTATCTTAACCACTACGTTATTTATTCCTGTTGTGAGTTTCTCCAATCTAACCTCTAATAATCCAAGATTGTCATGATCAAATTTTATTTCGCATAAGAGAATCGTACAAGGAACAAGTTTGCATAAAAATGGAGAAATCATAGTGAAATATGAGTAAGCAATTTAATTGGAAGGGAGAAAGTAGGGGTTGCAATATTGAAGAGTGAAAATGTTGTGTCTAAGTGAATCGAGATAAGACATAAAAATAAATGACAAGGGTTAAGCAGGCAAGATAAACGCAAGGTTAAGCATTTAATAGATCACCATCACATATTAGGTCGAAAAATTGAGTCGAGGTGGAGTCCATATCGGTACCATGGTAGGGGTTATGGTTGTGTCTTTATGGCCCGAAAGTCGTACCATAAACATAGAGTACAAGGGGACGTGTTTTAGTGGGACACGATATACCTACATGAAGGTGAGCTTGTCTAGGTCTTACATGTGAAATTTGTTGGGAGGAAAAGTCTATTGTTGTGCTCCAAATATCAATGTCACGATAGGGAACGCCGAATGATCAAAAATAGAAAGTGGGTTTTTCATAAGGTACTAATTAATGCACAAAAAGGTTTAAAGCACGAAATAAAGATGATTTATGAAATCTCTTAGATCAAGTTAAGATAAGTTAGGGCGTAGTTTCTAGAGAGAAAATAGTTTCATAGATAAGGGTATGGTCAAGGGAACGACTCTAATCATTTCTAAGTTTCAAACAATTAGATGGTCACAAATAATGATCTAGATTTGAGGGAAGGTCGAGTAAGTCAAAGATATGTTTATCGGTTTGGTCGATGACTAACTATACTTGTGTAGATGCAATATCATAGTCATAGGTGGCATGGCAATCTAATGTGGAATACTTCTATCTCACTAGGGTGACCTTACTTGCTTCTTGGTCTTCTACCAATATATGATCTAATCTAAAATTTCAAGTTCCTCGAAAGTTTTTCAATAAAATTTCCAAGATACTTTGCCAAAATTTCAATTATCTTTGACTGTCAACTTCAATCACATTTTTTAAATTTCTAGTCAATCTCGAAACATCCCTTGTATATCGTAACTTGAATAATGACCTTTTTTTTTCCAAATCTTAAACTCAACATTTAATAAGTTTATCCTTCGAAATGCATACTACAAAAATGGAACGTTTAAATAACTCCCGAATTTTAATTCTATATCCTTCAAATGTGTATATCTAGCTTCCAATAAATCATAACTACTCTACAAAAGTGATATTTTTTTTCACCAAAATTTAAATATCCATAATCAAGGCTTTAAACTCGAAATCTAAATAACTTTATATATCATAGATCATATGAGCAAATTTTAAATATTTAAATTTTTCTTCAAAGTCGATTTCATATCTTCTAAAAATATTTTAAACAAAATTTTTACCATTATCTCTTCAAGCTCAAAATTAAATACTTATAATTCGTAAATCGTAGAATCAATTTAAAACCTCAAGCTCTCTAATAAACCGTAAATCTTAAACCCTTTATTTTCTCTAGTCGTTTACAAAATCATAACTTATAATTTAAAACACTTTAATAAATTCGAGATAAACTTTAACATATTCAATCTAAACTTGAACTTAATCGTAAATCATGTGTCATAATTTAAAGATGTTTTCCAAATCGGTTTCATATCCTAATAAATCATAAACTATTTCATGATTTCCAAAATCATAAATCATAAATTTGTTTTCTCAATCTAGCTATTCTCTTGTGTATACCACCATGTAATAGCAAAATAAAATTCTAACTATCCTTTGGAGGCGGTAATATGCTACTATCCAACTTGAAATTAACTAATCCTTAAAATCATATTTCTAGGAAAATAAATGCCTTTATAACTCAAACAAAATTCTCAATGTATATTAATTGTAAATGCAATCTATCTAGCCATGTGATTAACCTATGGACATATACTAGTGTAGTCATCTTACTAAACACGAAACTAAGAATTTACGGTGGAAGGAGTCAAGCAAGATGCAATTCAAGGAGGTCGAACGAGAGTTCGGAATTTGAAGTCAAGAAGGGAGTCAAGTAGGTGGATGAGATTCTAAACTTTAATCCTATATTGCAGGCCCATTCGGTACAGTCATATAACCGAAACGGCAAACTAGACCTGCATGGGCCACCACAAAAATATGTAACGCCCCAGTCCCAAAATAGAAGGACTAGAACGTAATCATGCCAGCTGTATACATACGAAGTATATGGACCCTCGTATATATACATAAGCTGTAAAATGCAGTAACCAAGGTACTAAATCTCATCCACAAAGATAAATAATAATATAAAAGCAACTTTGAATTTATCATGTATACAATCGTTGGGCGGAGATAAATCCACTACCAACAAGTAAGAAAAAATACATGGAAAATAAAATGAGTTTGGCGGGCGAAACGAAGACGATCAAAGTGCAATCATCCTCGAAGAGATAGTGACGATCATGGCCACGGCTAGAACACCTGCGAAATACAAGAACACAACCAGGTCCTCAGAGGGACGTAACAGGATACAATAAACATGCCATATAAATACTGAATATAAAATATACCTCAATCAAAGAAAGTGACAAGACACAATAAGGTAATCTAACCATACTAAAGTTAACATGCAATTTGAGAAACAATCCTTCGACGCATGAGCCCTGGCTGTAAATGGGATCTGGTATAGTCCCCCCTTGGGCACCAGTAACATAAGCGTATGACGTTCAAAAACGACAGTAGCCAACCTGAGAGGCTCATACCCGTATCTCCAGCGAAGCTTCCGAGTTACAAAGAAATTGCAATCGAAGCCCATACATCAGGTATTGTTCTCCCCACCCAATGTACCTGTTAAGTCGCATCCACGACCATGTTTTTCTAATAATTGCTAAGTCTCATAACATACCTCTATTAGCAGTTAGTTCTAACGTATGCACATGGTGGATCAGCCCACATGCAAGAACCTCTACATGATACTCATCTCACACATCCTCGTAGTACAACTGTGTCAAGGTATATGCAATACACTACAATGGTAGTCCCTTAACTCTAGGTACATATGCAATCAAAGGATAAATAACAAAGTACATCTAATATCACTGAGCAGGCAGTAAATCAAGAACTGAAAATAAATGAACAGTGATATGTAATAAAATACAAACTAAAAATAAACAGTATAATGGCAAGGTATCTTGCCTCGTGTGTCTCCTGGAGTGGTACGATGATCGAGCAAGTTATGTTCTGTCCAATAGCCATGGTCGATGCAGCATGGTCCGAATTCACGAGAAAATATGAATGGATGGTTAGTCATGCTAAGGGTGTTTAAGCAAGGAGAAATTGTGGAGGTTACGTATACAACTTCCAAAAACATTTATATGTAAATTCTTGAAAATATTTTGTATATATATATATATATATATATATATATATATATATATATATATATATATATATATATATATATATATATATCCAATTTGAAATTAGTCAATTATACATTTAGATGAATACTTGAAAATATCAAAATTCATTTTTAGGCTCATATATAAAATATACATATATATATTGTAGAAAAGTAACTTTTTGTTAGTCAAAATATTTTACTAATATAGTAAAAATAATTTTTAGGGCTATAGTGGTGTCAAAATAATTTTTGGAAAAATATGCGTTATCAATTTTTTTAAATAAACAAAATAATATACTACTAATTTTAAAAATAATAGTAATAATATATAATAATACTAATAACAATAACAGTAATAATAATAATGATAATAATAATAATGGTTTATAAATAAATAAAAACAATACAGCTTATCTTTCTTTTTTTTTCAAATAATAATAATAATAATATAATAATAATAATAATAATAATAATAATAATAATAATAATAATAATAATAATAATGATAATAAGCATTACTAATACAGCTCGTGAGCTGTTTCCTGTTTTAAAGGGGAACAAGCCTAAGGAGAGAGAAAATCGAGAAAGGGGGAAAGAGCTGGAGAGGGTTACTCACCGGCGGACGGATGGTGCTTTGGAAGAGTCACGCAGCGGATGATCGTTCACCGGCAGGCGGAGTACGCGGTCGGGAACCCCATACGGTGGCGGGACACGGCGGAGCCGGGCTCAGGCGGGACGCTTGCGATGGGCGGTGGAGGTGTAGATTTCGGTCTGGTACGGCAGATCTGCCATTCGGCGGCGGCCTACGACGGAGCTGATTTCATACGCCGGTGGAGAGTTCACCAGTCTGCGCAGCGTTCGCCAGCTGAGGCATGGTGGAGCCGCAGAGATGCCCATAGAACCACGGTGGTGGCGACTCTCGAGCGGGAACGCTCGACGGGGGAGGTCGGAAGCTGGGGCTTGCCGTGCGGCGGTGTGCTTGCGGGAACCGCGACGGAGGTGAGTCCGTTTTAGGTTTTGGTTGTTCTGTTTGGGTGGCGATGATGACGGAGATGGTGGTTGGGGCTGCGAGGATGACGGAGATGGTAGTGGTGCATGGCCGGGAGTTCGGCCAGTTTTGTGGGGGGTAGCGTCGGCAATAGTGGTGCTTTGGTGTTTGCAGGGTGATCGGTAGACGGGTCGAGGTCGAAGCCAGGGTGGTGTTGAGGATGATGAGGGTGGTATCGACGGTACCTGGCGATGATAGCGACGAGCAAGGCCAAGAGACGGGGTAAACTAGGGTTAGGATTTGATTTGTGTCGGGGTGTGTCCGACACGAGAATTGATGTCTTTGTATAATATGGAATAAGAGACTGGATGGTCATAGACACGATGCACAATCTTTGGATGGGAAATTTTATGGAGGAGTACCTCTCCTTTTATTGGAGGTGGGAATTCCCAGTTGGGTAGGGATTGGGATTTATTTAAATCCCCAGTAGATAATTTTTTATTTAATTAAATAGATTTAAAGTCAATTCATCCAAATCCAAATCCAATTTAAACCACAACTTTAATTTAGAACTATTTTAAATGGAGATAACTCAAATTTAAATTTCCATAATAATCAAACATTTAATCAAACTATTTTAAAATGCCTTTTTATAAATAATATAAAATAATAATAAATTAATTTTGAAAATCAACAATATATATATACATGAATAAATTTCATGTACCTTGTATGTAAACAAAATATTTACATAATTCATGGTTTTTCTAATTTACTACTAAATAAAATAGTCTTTCAAAAGTAAAAATAAAGGTTTTGGTAATTATAGTGGTATGCCGTTTTGATAGAAAATACTTGCTCATACCAATAACAAAATATCGGTTTCTATATATATAAACTATAATGAAATATTTTGTATATGAATAAATAAATATTTTTAATTTACATATTTTACGCATTTGCACTCGACATACGATACAAAAATAAATCCATATCAAAATAAATAAAATTTTAACATCATAGTGAAATTTTAGGGGGTTTACACTGCCTGTAGCTGGGAAATCTCTTCATGAACTACTTGATCAATCTAGTCATTATCTTAGTCAGATTTAGTATGAATCCCTGACCATGATAACCAAGAATTTATGTCCTAGACATGATGCAAGACGAGACATATAGCTTATACAAGCACAAACACCCACGTAGAGAAGAAGATAGAACAATAAAATGGAAGATCCATCATGAAGCAAGTTGCACTTGCCTAAGCTCTCTAGGTTGGTGGGAGAGTAATGGAGAAGAAGGAGAAGAAATAAATAGAAGTAATGAAGAGAGAGAAAGGGGTGGTTGGGATTTATAAAGAGAGGGTTTTTTCATAATGAACCAAGCCCAATCAAACCAACCCAAACCAAAATAAACCAAGCCAAGTCATGACCAACCAAGACTAGGCTAGCAAGTCAAGTCCAACTACGGTTCACCTGACAAACGTCAGAGATCTTGTATACGTATACGAAAATACGTATAACGGGAAACAGGAGTGACAACTCTACCCACCTTAAAAGAAATTCTTTCCTCAGAATTTAATCAAGAGGCTAGAGATGTCGGGGCAGGCTATATTAATCATAAGCAAGCTATGACTAGCAGTCAATCAAGCAATTATTCATGCAAGCAAAGAATTAAAAGCATAAGGCATAAGAAAGATATTATACCTTATATGTGGAACATGTGTGGATATCGCGAGCGGATATCATCCTCACGCTCCCACGTCGACTCACCCAAAGAGTGGTGACCCCAAGCAACATGGACTAAACTAATAGTCTTGTTCTTGAGTATATTTTCTCTTTGGTCCAATATGGATTCGGGCCTTTCCTCATACGAAAGGTTGGTACCAACAACCAATTCCGAAAGATCAAGGACATGGCTCGAATCTGGGATATACCATCGTAATTGTGATACATAGAATACGTCATGTACCTCACATAACGACGGTGGAAGAGCGAGACGATAGGACACATCACCTACTCGCTCAAGGATATCGAACGACCCTATATACCTAGGACTAACCTTTTCCCACACATCGAATCAAATGACGCCACGGGTAGACGAGATCCTAAGGAACACGTGGTCGCCGACTGAAAACTCAAGGGGACGCCGATGAGAATCGGCCCAATGGCGCTGGTGATCTTGGGCCACTCGAAGATGATCTCTGACTTGCCTGACCACCTCGATTGTCTGCGTAACCATCTCTGGACTAAGCATCTGTCTCCCGCCGACATCATCCCAAGCTAAAGGTGATATGCACTTTCTGCCCTATAAGGCTTTAAAGGGCGCCATCTGGATATTAGCCTGAAAACTGTTGTTATAGGAGAACTTCACTAGGTGCAGGTGATCTTCCTACGAACCACCGAAGTCCAGCGTTCAAGATCTCAACATATCTTCAAGAGTCTGAATCGTACGTTCTAACTGACCATCTGCCTGCGGATGATATGATGAACGGAATATAAGACGAGCCCCCTGTAGCATTTGGGTTCCTAGAATTTATCTTCTATTTTGGAGAATATTTTTTTTAGTTAGAATCAATTATTAACTATGATATTGATTTGGGATCGTAAGATTTTTCCCTAAGCCTATAGGTTAGGTATAAGAAAATTAGGTCGTATATGGTCTCTGGGCCCCTAGATAGTCCCTAGTATATTATTTCACCATTTTATAATTTTTAGGATTTTATGAAGATTTTTAGATAATTTTATATATGATTTTATTATTTTCCTAAGCTTCTATGATTTACTGTGAGAGCACCGTGAATAGTTATAAGGCCAAAGAATTTATTTTGGCTCTAGAACCTTTAAAATATTTTTTATATTTTTCTAGGAATTTTAAGGAATTTTCTGGGATTTATTTGGAATTTTTAGGATTTTTCTTGATTTTTATTTAATTTTCTGAATATTAAAAACCTTATTTTTACCCTCATTACCCAGTCAGCTGAGCAGGGGGCCCACCCGTCAGCCGCTCGGGCCCGGGTGGCAGGTCCACCCGGGTGGGTGAGGCTCGGTCTCCGAGCCGCAGTAGGAATTCTAGCCCGAGCCGGCTTGGACCTACCCCTACGCCGAGCCAAGCTCAGCTTGCTCTGGGCCGTCCGATCAATGCGGTGGGTGCACACGATCGTGCCACGTGGCCGCTTAAGCGACCGCCTGGATAGCCCACCGACTCTCTCCCTATATATATAGTTCTATAGTTTATTATTTTCTGAAAACCCTAGATTTAATTCAGCAGCTTTTTGTGGGAGAGTTCGATAGGGATTCTTCGACTTCGCGGAGGATTTGCCGTTGACCTAGATGTCCGTTTTGTGTGCCAATTTTTTTATTAGAAGTGTATTGAGGTTAGGTTTCTGAATATATAATTTATTTTCTGGAATTTTGATCTTGAATTTCTGAATAATTATTTGCGTTTCGATTGTCCAAAAATCAACGTGTCGCACAGTTTTTGAGATTTCGAGTGACCTCGAACTCCTTTTCATGATCCATTTAAAGTTTTGGAAAGCTGACATCGAGCTCTACAACATATAATTTTTCCAGAAATTCAGAGTTTAATCTATTATTTTATTTTGATCATAGAAATCAGATTTGGTCAACGGTTTATCGATTTGGTTATGCTTAGCCATAATGGCGATAACTTTTGACCAAATCGTGATTTTGTAGCGCGGTCGATTCCAGTATACTTATGGCACTGAAATCTACCATGTTGCCTCAAACTTTTGAATTCATAATGTTTGACTAGTTTGTCAACATTATGTCTCGGTTTGCGTGCCACGGGTCCCGAATTTGGAACCGTGACTTTTCTTGGCCAAATATTTGTGTGTAGATTGTTATTTCGGAATTAAATAGGTTAAAATAGGATTCTAGATGATTTACTCAAGAATTAAAATAGTATTAATTTATTTAACCCATTAGCCACTTTCTAGGATTTTTAGAGTGGGAATCATTGATCTAACTTGTGGTTTTTACGTGACGGGGTTGATCGGACTACGACGTCTTGACTTGTGACTTTATCATCTATCGGAGCAGGCAAGTATCACTATGACCTATGTTTCATTTATTTTATACTGCATGTATCTTCGTGTCGTCTTTACACTATTACTCCCTTATGGTTCATGATTGTCATTGTTCATAATTACTATTATGCACGATAGTTAGAATTGGTTGGATATACATACATGTTCATGCCTTACTTATTGTTTCCTATTGTTTATAGTTTATCATATTGCTAATGTTTATTGTAGTGGACATGTATTGTGAGTGAGTCGGGCGGGAGAATACAACAAGTAAGCATGTGGTCAACGAATTGAATACAGACCCCCTATACATTGATTGCATAATATCAGTCATGCACCACACGTATGACTGACGGATATCCCAAGCCGTCTACATGCTGAAAGTTGGTATTCTAAAACATACAGAACATATGACTTAATTATTGTTGCTCTATTGTCTATTGTTCTTCTTTCGTCAAGTCTACATTCTTATTATCATCATGTTTTAGTGGTATGTCAAAGTCTACCTTCATATTGTTATCATGTCTCAAAGGTACTTTCTTATTATACAATGTCATTCCTATGCTTATCTTCAGTTATATACCTTTTATCGTTCCTTCATGCTTGTATAATATATTGTGTAATATAGTGTTATGGTGATCTTGCTCCAATCCTGACTGGATAACTATTTTTCAGCTTTAGATGACGAGATTTGCCCCGAGGTCTACGGTGAGTATGTTGGCGACCCTGACATCACTGGCGTACCCGGTTCCAGCACTGATGCGAATTAGCATATTTTCTTCCTTATGGATTCGCATTAGTTAGTAGTTATAGTTATGGAGTTTAGTTATCTATTTTATTTTCTGCTATCTGGGTTTGTTCTTGAGACTTTCTGAGTTGTAGTGGATTATTTCATATTTATAATATTGAGACTATTGGATATTTTGGTGATTATTGCTGGCTTAGTTGTGGATGATATATATGCGTGTTGTGCTTGTTGTGTACCATTGTTATCATAGATAACGTACTACCGTCGATGCTGCGGCGTAGGCTGGACTTGGCCACGAACTCGTACCCCAAAATTGGGAGCGGGTCATGACAAGTTTTTATGGTGGCCCATGCAGGTCCAATTTTGCAAAAGACTGCGAACTCGTGGTAGTACTTAAGTTAGTCGTACTACTACGAGCCTGCAAATAGAGTCGAAGTTAGGAGGTTATATCATCCACAGTAGGATTTTCGACCTTATGAGTCTATTTTATCTTAGGATCTTATTGTCTCTTAAATTGCATCTTGCTTGATTCTATCCGTGATTTCTTCGATATGTTTGTATCTACCATTCTAACCATATCCTTTCTTTCCTTTTAGTTTGCAATGGTTGAGACAAGGCGCAGTGTGATCCGTAAGGGGAAAAGGGTAGCTAACCCTTATGCTACTTCCGAGCCCGAAGGATCGACAACATAGAGTACAAAATTCGTAGAGCCCTCTAACCATCAGCCAAATAGAGTTAGTGCTGAGGATCTTCTACCACCACCACCAACAGCCCCAACCCAAGGAGTAACTGTGGATGGAGCTCATATCCTTACGATACTCCAGGGCATGATGGAGACTCAGTAGAGACATGCAAATGTTCTGGAGAGGAGCGTAGAAATACGACAAGATCGTGTGGGTACTAT
Organism: Iris pallida; assembly: GCA_029216955.1. Lineage (NCBI taxonomy): Eukaryota > Viridiplantae > Streptophyta > Magnoliopsida > Asparagales > Iridaceae > Iris > Iris pallida. The sequence goes on along the minus strand of JANAVB010004998.1, from coordinate 11,908,486 downwards.
TGATGGATTTCGTAAGATAAACCCACCTCTATTTACTGGCTCAGAGAAACCTATAGAAGTCACCAACTGGCGAGTGGAGATAGAGACACTACTAGAGGCATCGGAGCTGCCACCAGAGAAATGGATAAAAGCAGTAAAGTTGCAGCTCAAGGACAATGCACATCATTGGTGGGCGGCACAAGAAAGACGGTTGGGCAAGAATGTGTTATGGAAAGAGTTTACGGACCTCTTCAATACCATGTTCGTCTCTACCACAGTTCGGAAGGAGCTGCGGGATCAGTTCATACGACTAGAGCAGCGGAGCATGAGAGTGGACGAATATGATGCAAAATTCAGTCGCTTGAGTCGTTTTGCTCCTACTCTTGTATCTACAGAAGAAGAGAAGGCAGAGAAATTCTATTCTGGATTGAATTACAAGTTGCAAAGTTTGACAATGTCAGTAGACCCAACATCCTATACAGTTATCTTGAATGCAGCTAGGCGTCAAGAATCTATCCTAAGGCAGAAAGTAGCTTCCCAAAAGAGAGGTAGAGATTTTAGTCATCAAGAACCATCAAAATAACCTATTATTTCTTAGAAGACCCTTCAAATCCAGCATCAACATCATCCTCCAACTAGGGTGGTATCATCCCAGCCACAATAATAGCCTATCCCACCCAAGCCTAAGTATAATTATTATGGAAGAGAAGGACACAAGTGGGACTATTGTAGGAAGAGGTTAGAACTTTGTCTCCTTTTTGGATCACTAGACCACCAAGTGCGAGAATGCCCCACAGCACCAGCTCATAAACCAGTTTTGCAACAGCAATCTAGAGGAGCACAACGTCAAGGACAAGCATTTATGGCTGTGACTCAACCCCAAGACATAGGTAACTTAAATATGTTTCCTTGAAAGCCTTCTTTAGTTAGTTTGTAGTATGCTTATCATTGATCAGTTCCTTTATGTTCCTAGCCATTATCTCTCCGTGACTTAGCTTATGAAATTATTGCTTGTAAGAGTTAGGTATTATAATATGCTATTGTGATATTTTGATTTTTGAGGACAAAAATCTTTTAAGGGGGATAGTTTGTAGCATTTGGGTTCCTAGAATTTATCTTCTATTTTGGAAATTTTTTTTATTTTATTTTAGTTAGAATCAATTATTAACTAAGATATTAATTTGGGATCGTAAGATTTTTGCCTAAGCCTATAGGTTAGGTATAAGGAAATTAGGTCGTATATGGTCTCTGGGGTCCCTAGATAGTCCCTAGTATATTATTTCACCATTTAAGAATTTTCAGGATTTTATGAAGATTTTTGGATAATTTTATATATGATTTTATTATTTTCCTAAGCTTCTATGATTTACTATAAGAGCACCCGAGGTAGCTATGAGGCCAAAGAATTTATTTGGGCTCTAGAACCCTTAAAATATTTTCTACATTTTTCTAGGAATGTTTAGGAATTTTCTGGGATTTATTTAGAATTTTTAGTATTTTTCCTGATTTTTATTTAATTTTTTGAATATTAAAAACCTTATTTTTACCCTCATTACCCAGTCAGCTGAGTGAGGGGCCCACCCGTCAGCCGCTCGGGTGCGGGTGGCACACCCACCCGGGTGGGTGAGGCTCGGTCTCCGAGCCATAGCAGGAATTCTAGCCCGAGCCGGCTTGGAGCTACCCCTAAGCCGAGCCAAGCTCAGCTTGCTCTGGGCCGTCCGATCAATGCGGTGGGTGCACGCGATCGTGCCACGTGGCCGCTCAAGCCACCACCTGGACAGCCTGTTTGCCATTACAATCTTTTGATGTAATTTCAATACAAACAGAACAGTGTTACAATATCGGACTTAGACGTAGTCCTAGGAATACACTTTTGTTTATCTGGGTCCCTTGTGCCGATGGAGCGAGTGGTAATGCGTTGACTCCGTTGACGATCTGATGACGGTTCTCAGTTCTCTGAAGGTCTGAGTTGCTCCGGTGCCGGAGCTTACGGAGAGGAAGAAGACGTTGAGTGTCTGTATCTGTCTCTCTATATGTTGTTGGTGGTTGTACGATGTGTGTCTCCGTGTGTAAGAAGAAAGTGATCCCTCTAATTATAGCTTTGCAGGCTGGCTGCTCATGCGCGCATATAGGATGCGCCTGTACGTGGGAACGCCACGTGGTGGTTGCTGATGGAGGCGTATGGGCAATGCGCTCTAATTGAGGAGTTGAACCCTTCTTGTTGCTGTCACGAGCTGCAACGGAGCTGACACGTAGCAATGGAGAGGATCTTTCAGTTACTGAGATCTTGGGTGATTAGCACCCCTTCATAGGCTGAATCAAGTTAAAGGACGCGTGTCGTAGGTCCCTGGCTCGAAGATCTCGGATTTGGTAGGGAGTGATCTGATAGGATGCGCCTGGGATTGGGCGAATGAAGAGGCTTTGGCTCGTAACCTTTAGGAGTCAGGAACCAGTCGGGGTGCATGGCTTTTGAGGCGCATGCGGGGCTTCAGTAGTGACTTAACTTCTGTCTTTAGGGATCAGAGAAAAGTCTGAGGCGCATGGCTTTTGAGGCGTATGCAGAGATTTAGGCGCATGGCTGCGGAGGCCCATGCGAGATGGTTGGGCGGCCACGTGGCTTGCAATCGTCGAAGGGGAGTAATGATGGTGCTGATGTCGGCGACGCTTTGTCTTCTGAAAAAGCTGTCAACTGTTCAGTCCTTGGGGGACGTACTGCCAACTTTGTCAGACTTTGGCATTTAATGTTCTTGACAGGTTATGGGCTGTTGAGTAGGCGCATCGATCGGCGTTCCACTAGGCGCATGGGGACGCATGGGGACACATTCTTATGAGGTGCTTGGTGTTGATGGGTGCATCAGTATGATGCTCGGTCTGGCTAGCGCATCCACATTGCATGACACGTCTTTATGGGCTCGACTGTTACGTTCTTCGAGTACTTTAAATAGCCGTCTTTGGCTTGGCTGAATTCGAAGCGTCAGGTTCATCACCATTCAATGCAAATTCATCGCACGGGATTCAGAGAGCCAGCCACTTGGCGCATGGGTTTGATTTGCCCGACCTATAAATAGTGTTTCATGGAGAGGGTTTGCTCCTCCTTCTCTCACATCCTTCCGAAATGAACTTGTTTGCTCGAGCACATTCTGTTGATGAGATGCTCCCGAGGGTGAAGATATGACGCATTGTCTTCATTGATGCACTTGAAGGTGACTGTTACATCCAGAAGTCGGAGTCGAGGGCTTCTGAGGCAGGCGGAAGGTGCCTATTGCATCCAAAGATCGGAATGCTCGAGCCTCGTCTCCGTTATGCTGGAAGAGCCGTAGATCTGAATTGTGGTGCTCCGATCATCTTCCTTGGGCTTTGGGAGAGCTCCTCCTCCTGCTAGAGTGCGTGTTGCCCGTTCTGGTTGGGTTGAAAGCTGCTCCTTTAGATGCAGGTTGATTGCGGTGCTCTCCTCTTCCTTGGTTTGGGGAGCTCTTCCTTCAGCTAGAGGGTTGATTGCCACCCTCGTTCTGCTCAATAAATGCTTCATTAGTCGAAGCATTTGATGACGCATATGCTGAGACTTCACGATGCGCCTGTGGGACGCTGAAGGGCGGCCCAAACTGAGCTGCTGAAGGGATGCACATAACTGAGCTGCTGAAGGGATGTACATAACTGAGGATGCACATAACTGAGCTACTGAAGAGATGCGCCTGGCTGAGAGCGCATGGCGAGATGCGCCTGTTTAGGAGCGCATGGCGGGATGCACCTGTTTGAGAGCGCATGGTGGTTGCTGCGCCTAGCTATAGACTTAGGGTCCTTTCTTTGTAGAAATTCTCCCTTGTACAGCTCTTTTTAAGACATGTAATAGACTTTTATATGAAATAAAAATCCTCTTTTAATGTCTATACTTTTGCTTTGCTGTGCCAAGTACTTCCTCTGAGCTCCCTGGTGCATGTAATGTTTGGCGCATAGGATTTCTGGTCCTGAATTTCCATTCTTCTACAAGCCCCCCTTCAAAGTTTTCAAAACTTTTCACCAAGTTTTGGAATACTTTGAATAAGAAGCATGGTGGCGTCTTCTACGGGGCGCATGACTGTTCGGGCGCATGATTACTCCGTGCCTCAGTGATGGGGCGCGTTCTCATCTCAGTAAATACGAATGATAATGCTTCGATAACCAAGAAGATTAATGATGATTTTTTTGGATTTATTTGCAGTTATCTCCTCACAGAACCCGAGTCGGCGACTGAGGTCACACTTCATCTGTTCACGCGTGCGATTGGGCCTATAATTCAACCTTTTTAAACGAATTTGGAGCACATGGCTGAGTGTTGTGCCCTAACTCTTTGCCGTCGACGCGCATGGACTTCTGTTCTGATGATGTGCCGAGGCTATTTTGCTGATGCACATGAGTTTAGGCCCTGATTATGCGCTGAGGTTTTACTGCTATCGCGCATGGGTTTACACCCTGATGATGCGTCGAAGCTTCAATGCTGACGCGCATGGGTTTAAACCCTGATGATGCGCCAGGCTGCTTGACACACTTTGTCTTCTTTTTGCCTAACTTTTGTTTTTGCTGTGTCAGTATCGATGACTATCCCTTTGCTGAATGAAGTCCTTCTGGATGCTTCTCATTGTCAAATAGAAGTTGATTTCGACGAAGAAGTTATTAACCCTGCGATAGCTGCTATCCTACTGAATCAGCCTTCGAGTGAATGCTGCAAATCCAGAATCAGTCGCCTGTTTTCCTCCAGAGTATGATGGAGAGCGGCAAGCTGAAATCTACTGAGTCCGAGGATGTGACCTTCTTGAAACCTGCCTTTATGTTCGGTGACAGACTGATCTCCACCGAGGTGAAAATACTGAAGATCAAGGAAGATTGGTTCTTCTCTGCAAAGGGCATGGTTTTGTACATGCGACAACTCGAACGCCAATTGCCGCTGACGGCCTTCTACCGTTTAGCTTCAAAGAGAAGGATGTCATGGGAACTTACTCCTTCTCAAGGAGGGGCAGTGGGGGGTACTCATTTGATTGACGTTACTTCGAATCAAAGGGATACCTTGGCCTCCTCGCGAGTCGGTCCCTCATTCAGTTATCGAACTTTGTGTCCTAGGAGCCTTTATAGCGAGGTCCCTAATGACACCTTTGCCTTTAGTGCTTCGACCTTTGCAAATCGGATGCTAACATCGAAGGTTATGTATCCTAATGGTAGCTTTAGGGTTGAAGGTTGGTGTCACCACGTGCTGAAGTGGGACGAGTTGACCCTTTGGGTGTTATCGAAGTTCAAGGCTGAGCTTAAAGAGATTGGGCTGACAGCCACAATCCGTGCCACACAGGCCGACGTAGATCTCAACAAGCATATGTTTCTTGCGCTCTTGGAGACGTTCAATACCCAGACTGGCACTTTTTTTACTCCAGTAGGGGAATTGGGATTGGCTCTCCATGAGATGTACGAGGTGTCCAAGCTTTCCTGGGGCTCGGAATCGTACGAGGAATACTTCCCCTCAAACAAGGAAGGACCCGAAGATGATGCTTGTTTTCAAAGAGGTGGCGAGCCATCATTATCTGATGCAACGGAAGGATAAGGGCAAGTCGCAGCCTCATATAACTGCTTGGAGGGATTATGTCTTCAAGCAGGATTTGGCGGACCCCTCAAAGATCCGGTTTACGACTCCGCAGGGGCTGAAACCTGCGGAAGTAACTTCCGAAAAGAGCCGACTGGACGAGAGGGCCCCCCGTTCAAATGAGAGTGGCGAAGATACGTACAGCTGCTTCTGGCACTGTGTGCACCGGATGTCATCTAAGGTAGTATTGTCTGCATACTTGATGATATGGCTCCAAAATTGTGTGTTCTCGGGCGGATCTGGCTCTGTAGAGAGGGTAAACTGGAACCTCATTTTGCCAGCAGTAAAATTGGTTTTTGGTCGCCCTTTGGCTCTCCTCCCTGCGATGGTGTGTAACCTGTTGTGGGGCTTGAGGACTTTTGCGGATGATATGATCCATGGGAGAGGTAGGAACGACAACTTTTCCCGGGTCGAGCTACCATTCCATTATCTGATGGGAAGGTTGATTCTTCATCACCCGAACGTGATGAGTCCAAGTCCTGAAGAGGATCATCTTAAAGGCAACGCCTTCATTTGCCGCTTCTACAAGAGGAAGTGGTTGCACACCGGCGTCCCCGTCTGTAGGAGAGTCTTGTCTTATCTTCAGGGGTGGGAGATCGTCAAGGTCAGTCCCATCTTCAAAGCTTTCGAGGCCGACCAAGATTTGGAAGACTCCGGTAAGGATGCGATCACTCCGCCGAAATGGGGATTTTGTTGGTTTTAGAGTATTCGGCCTTCCCACTTGGTATACCGCAACCAAAATAAGTGTTATCTGGAGCCATACCTGCCAAGCCGGTTTGCTCGACAGTTTGGTTACACCCAGTTAATGTTACGGAACCCCAGTAGCAGTCTGGGGTTTGCTGGAAGTTTACTGGATGGAGCCCGGGGTTGGCAATATTACAATGCCGGTTGCACTAGTGTTCGTTTTAATACGCCAGTTCGTAACCCTCGGCCACAAATCTTGTATTCGACCGTTAAGCTGTATTGCACCATGAATATTGTGCCTCCTAATTATAATAGGGAGACCAGTTTCATCATTGGAACTCAGCTAGAGGCTACGAAGAACATGTTGGTGGCGGCTCGGTCATATCGTCCACCAGAGTTGGCGGGATATCGGGCTGCTGCTGTAGCATCAATGGAAGGAGCTCCCACTGCTGGGAAGAGGCGGACTGACGCAGAAGCCGGTTCGTCTGTACTAAAAAGGTCGAGAAAAACGACGACTCTAAAGGCTACAGGAGTACCGCCTGTAACGCCAATGGAATCAGTTCCTGTTGAGGTAAAGACATTTTCCATAATCTGGCTCCTGCCATTTTTGTGACATATGCTTTCCTTTTGTAGGAACCGTTGAAGAAGAAGACCCGGATTTTGAAACCGGGCATCAGTTAACCGAAGGAGGTGGCAAGCTCTTCTGACGAGCGCATTCCTCCGATTGTAATGTCTCCTGTGGGGGAGAATCCTGATAATGTCTTTCCGGCGGAGATTTCAGTATCTCCAAATTATGTTGGAAGGGAAGCTGATGTTGAAGCAGTTTTCGAGATGGTGCAAGCCGCCGTGGGGGCCTTGGACATTGAGGTTCTAGCAGAAACGGGGCTTCCAGACTAAGAAGTGGAGTTCGTCGTCTTCAGATGACGTTCTTCCAGAGATGCGTGAGTCTGTTGCGGGGGCAACAGACGTGACTAAAACAGAGGAGAGGGTTGATTTCCCTCCTTGTCATGATGAGGGGAGGTCGGCTGTAGTGTTGCCGAGCCCTACCCCAGGCTCAGCAATGGAGGCTGAGGTGGCTGTCGACCCGGAGGTAGCAACAGATTCTATCCCTGAAGAGGGATTTGAAGAGGAGGGGGAGACTCGTCTGCCGAGCCCGACCCCAGAGGACGTGCCCCGCCAGAAAACAGGAGCTGATCCCACTAGCTTGCCAGAGGAAGGCTCTGTGCTGGTTACAGGTCGCGCCTTGGTGGTAGAGGAGGCGACTCCGGATGTCGATAATCCCCTTAAGACGGAAAAAGGGCAAGGGCTTGCTATTGCAGGAGCCCTCTGTTGCTTCTTCGAATTGGGGGACGATATCGACACCCCACCCAACTCCTTCTGCTCTCTTGGCATCTCGAGTTAGTAGCAAAATTTAAGTCCCTGATGAGGGAGGGTCTGCTGAGGTCAACGTTCCAGCCTCGCAGATCGAGATCGATGGGTCCTCTTCAGGTCCGCCATCCAGGGCAGCTCCTCCAACTTCTGCCATGACACCACAAGTGCTGACGGATGCGAATGAGTACGTGAAATTCATCGTTGAGGCAGTGTACAAGATACTGCAGAAGGGTGTATCGACAGTGATGAACGCTAATAGTAGTTTTGTAATGGCAAAATCTATGGCGCTTCCCCACATCGATCTGATATGTCTCCACCAGGGCCATAATCATATGGCCGAGATTCGGAGGCCTCGGTGGCTGAGCTGGACCAGCTGCTTTCCGAGTTTCAGTGCATCCAGGAAAATGATCTCTCCGCCCTGATAAATACAAAAAAAGAGAAGTTCACCGCTGAGACTGAGTCCTCTTATCAGGCCACCGTGGGTGTCTGGGAACGCGAGGTGGATGAAACTGAGGATGCGGTGGAGAGGTTGTCTCAGTCCACGCAGGAGAAGGTGGAGTTGCGAGCTGCGTTAGGCACTAGTATAGTGGAGGTTGATGCCAAGATTCGCCTCCTTGAAGACCAGCGGACCCAACTTTTATTAGATGCTGAGCGAGTCCAGGCTGAACATGTTGCATCTAAGGAGGAGGAAGCAGCTTTCACCCACCGGGCTCTTACCCTGGCCCAGCAACGGCAACAGTTGGACGAGAAGCATGAGGATGACACTTCTCATGAGGCCATGGAAAGGATGCGTTAAGAAGCCGAACTCCGGGTCCTGGCGACCGTAGAGACTCGGGTGGTAGACTTGAAGCGTCGGATTGAAGAGCTTTCGGCCAACCCCGGGGATGTTTAGGGATTGTAATCTCCTTTTTTTGTGTAATTTGCAACTCTTGCTGGGGGTGTAATCCTTTACTTTTGAATAAAGAATACAAAGTTTTTGTGGTGTGTTCATTCTTGCTGTCATGAACTTGATGATTTGTGTGGGCCTATTATCTTTTGCGTACCTTGGTTTTTAGGTACAGATAATAAGTTCGAGAGAACCGACATGTTTGCTCAGAGGTGATGTGGGCGTAGCAAATATGGGATTCAAATGATGGAATCTTCCTACTCAGAGGTGTTATGGACGTGGTAGGAATGACTCTGGGGGATACGCGGAACTACTCAGAGGTAATGTGGACGTGGAAGTTCTGCGATCAATGTACGGCAACGCAGGGGTTGTCTGTACAGGATGTTTACTCAGAGGTAATGTGGACGTGGTAAACATGATAGGTAGAATAGTCTTACGGAGCGTAAGATTCCGCTTTGTAGGGTGTAGTGGAACAACTCAGAGGTAATGTGGACGTGGTTGTCCTTCTACTGGAGGATAGAATGCCACGGAACAGCAGGGTTCCGGAAGCGTAAGATTTTGTAGAAGGGAATTATACATGAGCCCTGATGATTGGGTCCACAGACTCCCTTGTTGGGTGGAGATGGAAGTACATGTCTGAAAGATGTCAAGAGTAGTACTTCTTTAGGAACTTGTCGTTGATGGGCATCATGAACAAGTCCCCATTAGATTTGGCGAGGCGGTAAGCACCGTTTGAGTATACCGTCTCTATGATGAAAGGCCCCTCCCACTTGGGCTCAAACTTTCCTGGTGTCTTGTGAGTCAACACCATCGGCCTCCTTACTGCCAGAACCAGGTCGCCTACTTGGAAAGTCCTCTACTTGACCTTCTTGTTGAAAGCCTGTGATATACGGGCTTGATAGAGTTCGATGCGCTGTTGAGCTAGGAGACATTTTTCGTCAAGTGCCTCCAATTCTCGCAGATGGCGACGTTGATTGTCTTCCTCTGTTAGTTGATTTGTGATCGCTACACGGAGCGAGGGTATCTGGATCTCGAGAGGTAGTACCGCTTCGCTTCCGTAGACCAGGAAGAATTGTGTGTTGCCTGTCAGGGTCCGTACCGTTGTGCGATAGGCCCAAAGGCATTCGCCGAGCTTTTCGTCCCAGTCATATTTGTTGGATGACACGACCTTTTTGAGTAGCTTGAGAATAGTCTTGTTAAACGCCTCGGCCAATCCGTTTGCTGTCGGATTGTAAGCGGTTGATGCCACGTTTTAAATACGATTCTGGTCACAGAATCTACTGAAAATATGGCTGATGAACTGAGGACCGTTATCGTAGATAATCCTCCGAGGTACTCCGAAACGATAAATGACATGGTGCTTGATGAAGCTGATCACCCTAGATCTCTTTACTTTCGCCAGTGGAACTGCTTCTGCCCATTTGGAGAAGTAGTCGATGATGGCTAGGATGAAGCGGTGTCCCCTTGATGAAGGAGGGGTGATTGGTCCTACAATGTCCATGCCCCAGGCTTCAAAGGGCCAGGAGGCGACCGTAGGATGTAGTGGTTCTGACGGTGTATGGATGAAGTCAGCGTGAAGCTGGCACGTATGGCACTTTTTAGCATAGTCGACAGCGTCGGCTGCCATGGTTGGCCAGTAGTAGCCCATGCGTCGCAGTCGATCCTGCAACTTAGGGCCAGGTTGATCGGCCCCGCAGGTTCCATCGTGAGCTTCTCGAAGGGCTTCGGCTGCTTCTTTATTGGATAAACATCGAAGGAGAAGTCCATCGTAGGAGCGTCGGTACAGCATTTTATTAGCTATATCGTTATAGAATCGAAGGGAGCGCCTCCTGACTGAGACGGCTTCTTTCGGGTCCTTCGAGGGAATTTTGTAGACAGCGAAGTCGATGAACGGAAACCTCCAGTCTCGGACACTAACACCAGCACTTGTCGACATGGCACGGGCCATTTGTGAATAAAGGTTGTTTTTAGGACAGACCAAGTCTCGACCAACTACCGTGACGTAATGTTGAGTCCCGAGGGGTGCTGCCAATGAGGCTACGAGGCCAGCCAGAATGTCAGCCTCCAGATTTTGTAAACGAGTTACATGTTCGATGAAGAACTTGGTGATGGTTAAAATGATGTTAAATACAACTTCATGGTAAGGAATCAGATCTTCATGGCGAACTTCGTATTGCCCTCTGACCTGGTTAACGACGAGTTTTGAGTCGCCGTAGGCTTTCAGATGATCCACCCCCAGCTGTTGCGCCAGCTGGAGTCCCATGATGAGGGCGTTGTACTCGGTAACATTGTTGGAGCATGGCTTCGAAAGGGAGTAGGCACGCTGGATGACCAGCTGATCGGAGGAGACCAGGACTACCCTACACCTGCGATGATTTGGCCTTTGGGGCCTGTCCTTGAAGCGCCATCGAAAAACATCCGCCAGACGGAGCTTTCTTCGGTGACGTTTGATTCTTGGACCTCATCCGGGATGTCTTCAAAGAGTCTTGAGGACTCTGGGATGGGGTGTACAGCTAAAAAGTCGGCTAGAGCTTAACCCTTGACGGCTTTTTGTGGAACGAACACCATGTTGTATGGCGTCAGCAGGATTGCCCATGTAGCTAGCCGGGAATTTAATGACCCTGGCTTCGTCATGAGAACTCTGAGTGGATTGACTCGGAAGATGACATGAATTGTCTGGCCCGAGACATAATGGCGAGTCTTCTGGACGGCGAATACCAAAGCCAAACACTCTTTTTCAACGGGGTTGTACCGGTGTTCAACCCCGATCAGTGTTCTATTGAGGTAGTAGATAGCTTGCTCATAGCCTGTATCGTTGTTCTGAGCAAGCAGAGCGTCGAGGGAATGATCCATGGCAAGGACGTAGAGGAGAAATGGTTTGCCGGCGATGGGTACCACCAGGACTGGCGGGCTCGTCAAGTAAGCCTTGATGTCGTTGAAAGCTTTTTGGCATTCCTCTGTCCAAACGTAAGAGACTCCCTTCTTCTTGAGCTGGGTGAAGGGTTGGCATTTTTCGGAAAGGTTTGCTATAAACCTTCGGATGTATGCCAGACGCCCCAGCAGGCCTCAAAGTTCTCGGAGGTTCTTCGGAGGGTCCATATCAAGGATAGCCTTGGTCTTCTCGGGATCGACATGAATGCCTTTCGTTATGATAATGAAGCCCAAGAACTTTCCGCTAGAAACCCCAAGGAAGGATTTAGTGGGGTTCATCTTGAGTTGATGCGCTCGCATGAGATCGAAGACTGTCTTAAGGTCTTGTAGGTGATCTCCTTTGAGACGGCTCTTGACTGCGATGTCATCAACATAGCATTCGACTGTCTTGCGAAGATGCTGACGGAAGATGGTGCTCATAGCTCGTTGGTATATCACACCAGCGTTCTTCAAGCCGAAGGGCATCACTGTGTAGCAGAAGACCCCCTTTGGAGTCCTGAATGACGTGTGTTTTGCGTCATAGGGAACATCTTGATCTGGTTGTAGCCCGAATACCCGTCCATGAAAAAAATGCGTTCGAAGCCACATGTGTTGTCGATCATCACGTCGGTGATTGGAAGCGGGAATTCGTCCTTCGGGCAAGCAGTATTGAGATCCCTAAAGTCAATACAGACTCGTATCTTCCCATTCTTCTTGGTGACAGGGACGACGTTGGCCACCCAATCCGGGGGTTGTTCTTCACGAATGAATCCGCAGGTCAGGAGTTTGTCTACTTTCTGATCGATAGCGTTCATAATGTCAGGACAAAAATGTCGTTGTTGTTGCTTTATAGGCTTGGCATCAGATAAGATGTTAAGCCTATGCATCGCGATCTGGGGATCAAGTCCCGACATATCTTCGTAGCTCCAGGCGAAGACATCGATATATTCTTTCGCCATCTGGATTAAAGATTCCCAACCTTCTACTTTTAGGCTTTTGCTGATGAAGATGGGTTTGGAAGAAGATCCATCCCCAAGGTCGATCTGCTCGACTTCGTCTTCGGTAGGGGGTTCGCGTAATTCAAAGCGAGACTCCCACTGTTCTCCTAGGCGTTGTGCCCAGGGTTTTTCTTCGAAGCATTCTGGCGTTTGGTCTTCGTCTTCATCTTCTTCAGATTGTGCAGATGTCATATTGGCTGATAGCACTTTCTTGAAGACCGATCCGATACTGGTATCGGAATCCCAAGTTGATTCTTTAGATGAATGAGAATGTTCTACTTCTTCTGCCTCTGAACTCTCTGGAGTTGACGGTGGCGTGACATAGCGCACCCCCGTCTAGTTCGATGATAGTAGTCCTGCGGCTTTCCTCTAGGCGTTAGAAGCCGGAGAGGAAGACGTCGACCCTTGCCGTAGTTCAGGTCATTGTTGCTTTTTAGGTCGTAACCCATCTTTTGGATGAGGTACTTTGCCTTGTCCGTGTACCGATAGACTTGTATTCTGCCGGTATCTGGTTCTTGCTCGAGTGGCGGGAGGTCTTGATGACGCTCGACTTTGCCGAAGATGATGGATTCTTCATCTCGATTCCGCGGTGGGACTACAAAACAGACCCCTTGGGACGGGACTACTCGATTTACATGATTGACGGTCGTTATTTGTGTTTACAACGACCGTAGAGCATTATCTAATGTATACATGGCATTCCAATATGGAAGACTAGAATAATTAGAATACACTCTATTATTGATGAAACATGAGATTTTGTCCCGCAGGATTACATTGTCCAGAGAGGGTGCATCTACATCAGCATAGATGTATTCCCCTAGCTCTTCATCTGTAAGTACTGGGATTAGATCAGGAGAGTCCACCACAGCTTTGATCTTGTGGTCCAAGAGGGCTATGTGGGCCTTCTCCGGCAGCTTGGATGAGACGGATGATTGCGGAGGCTTACCTTTAAGACGCACCTTCAGAGGTGCCTCAACTGCACCTTCGGTGACTGGTGCCTTCCCTTGTAGTTTTGCCACAAGGGGAGCCTATGTTTGAGGCGGCTTTCCCTTGAGCCATATCTTCAAGGGAGCTTCAGCAGGTGTTCTACCTGGAGCAGTTGGTACTTTTCCAAGCAGCTTGAGGTTCATGGGAGGCAACGTTTGAGGCGGCTTCCCTTTGAGTCAAATTTTCAAAGGAGCGTCTGGAATCACCTCTGGCTCCATGTCCGGCTCTTCTACCGCTTCTACTTCGTCGTCAGCATCATTGGCTTCCTCCTCGTCATGTGACTTGTACAAGGTGGAATCAGAGAAGTAGGCTTCAACCCCCTTGAAAGGGTCGATGTTCGCGAACTCCGTCCGGATGATGTCATTGGTGGACACGTATTTCATATATTGGTGGAGTGTAGATGGCACCACCATGTACTCATGCAGCCATGGACGACCTAGTAGGAGGTTGTAGTTGACATCAACGTCCATGTCGGTCCTAAAATCAAGTTGCATCAATCAACAAAGTCAAAAATTCAAGATATACATCATTTTGATGAGTTGTGCAGACCACAGATTGCGCAGACATCACATTGCGTAGGTTGGTTTGCGCATGTTCCCAACTGCGCAGGCTTACGTGGCAGAAGTCATCATTACCTGAATCAAATCAAATCTTCCTGACAGCTGACAGTACGGATAACGAAGAGGCTGTTCGTTTATGGCGCCGCACAGTGCTCGAGGGCGGCTGACAGTTGGCAGCGTAATCCATGATTGCGCAAACCAATCCTGCGCAGTCTGAGTCTGCGCAAACCAAACTTTGCGCAGTTCAGGTTGCGCACTCCATCAACATAACTGATAAAGTACATGTGGCATTCATGCCATCAATTGCTCATTATGTGGCAACTGTCTATGCACGATCATGTGCATTTCAATCAAATAATGCCATGTATCCCAGATAGTTGGCCCACGATCCAGTAACTGCCTGCGCAGTCCAATGCTGTGCAAACCAGTTGCTGCGCAAATCATCTTGCACAGTCCAGAATAACTAAAAGTTAGTTATTTCCAGAACTCTATAAATAGAGTTTCAAGTCTTCATTTCAAGGGGATCAAGATCAGAAATCAGAGATCATAAATCAGAGAGTTCAGGAGTTCTTGTCGAAGTGCTGCTGCATTCTTTCGAGGCTTTTGCCTTCAACTTTCGAGGCTTTTGCCTTCAGTTTCCAGAGTTGTTCTCAACTTCAGAGGCTTCGTCTTCAAAGTTCATATCGTCCAAGGGATAAAGCAATCGTCATCTAGATTGGATTCCTATAGTTGTAATTTTCCCAGAATTCTTGTAATCTTTATTACACAGTTTGTATCAATAAAGTTTTATACTTTTGTTTTTGCAAACAAAATGACGACTCTGCTGGGGACAACTTTCTCCTCCGACGAGGAAGTAGCAACTCAATGTGACGTAGCGTCTATCGGAAAGACGCAGAAGACGCTGGTTGTTAAGGTCAACCAGACAGCCTACGAGGCAATGCTCAATTCCAAGACCACTCCCCGTACTGCAGCCACTTCTGCCAAGAGCAAAGTACGCTCAGTTTGGGTCTCCAAGACTGCTGCACAATCTGGCAGTTTTGCCACCAAAGATGCTGTGCCAACTGCTGCACAATCTGCTAGCCAGACTGCTGCACAAACTGCTGTGCCAACTGCTGCACAGTCTGTCTCAACAAAGCCTGCACAATCTGTTGCAGTCAATGCTGCACAGTCTGTTGCAACTGTTGCACAGGCTACTTCATATGCTGCCTTGTCAAAACACAAGACTCTTATGACTCTGGCACAATTGGCAGTAGCTTTTCCTGCGCAAACTGATACTCCAGTAATTAAAGTGCCTCCCAAGCACTCTAAAGCAAGGACTCCTGATGCACAAACCACATCTTCTGTGGCCAGAATTTCTGCGCAAAACATTCCTGCGCAAAACAGCCTTTTGGCTAAATTCCTTTCTTCTCACAATAAAGGAAGAAATTCTGCTCCTCTTTCTAAATACCCTATTGCCCCTGCGCAATCCACTGGGGGTAGTCCTTTGGCTATTCCTCTTTCTCTTCAAAACAAAGGGAAAGGCCCATTGGTCTTTTCTTAAACTTCCTTGTCCCATGACTTGGAAGACAACAGAGGGAAATGCTCTTTAGCTAACCCTTCATCTCAAAACAAAGGAAAGGGCCCTTTGGTCTTTTCTCAAACTTCTTCAGTCTTTACTAAAGAAGATCCATCTGAATGTGCCTTGGCACCAATCAGTACTAAAACTCTTTCAAACAAGGATTCTTCTTTCCTTTATAACA
The DNA here is from genome assembly GCA_029216955.1 of Iris pallida. Lineage (NCBI taxonomy): Eukaryota > Viridiplantae > Streptophyta > Magnoliopsida > Asparagales > Iridaceae > Iris > Iris pallida. Next base: position 11,892,764 of record JANAVB010004998.1, on the reverse strand, counting down.
AGAGTACTGATCAAAGAGGTATTCTGCCTACCCCGGTAGCAGAATTCCAGGACCTTCCAACTTTCAAAATATCTCGTTCCAAACAGGGAAAACTGTTAGTATCTCAAACAGAAACCCCTGGAGGTGAATTTGCAGACCTAAGAACATATCTTAATAGGCCAACTTCGACAAAACGCAAACAACCAATGCCGAAGGTCAAGCCTCAAAGACAAATCTCCAGGAACAAAAATCCTGATACTTATGCCAATGAAGTGAGCACTTCCCTGTATACTCAAGGGACTAAACATTTGAAGAATCAGAATCATGTTCCGAATATTGTCAAAGAACAAATCCCTTAGAGCTTTCCTCGTCCCGTTGCTGATCTTCGAGAACATCTAAGACAAAAACGGGACAATACCTCAACACCTCTACCATCTGATCATCATTGCAATCATAAAGTCATAATCCAATGTTGTTGTCAAACAACAAAATGATCTGTTTTCGATCGGCTGACTTTTGCTAAATCTGAACCTATGTCAGAGGAAGACGAAGTCTTGTATGCTTCAGTTAACATGACTTCCCGAGACACTGGGAGTAAAAGATGCTCTAAACATGGCAGACTTCGTAAGCCAAGCCAGCGGTATTTAGAATTACTCCAAGAAAGGAGTGTTTCAACATACCCGTTCTCAAAGCCGAGATACAATCGGTCAAAGGAATCTTCCTCAAAACCCTTTAGGTCATCTTCATGTTTCTCAGTTAGGAGATGATTCATTCTCTGATTATGATGCATACAGTGAAAGCTCTGAACAGACAGTATCTTCTACTGTACCAAGAGAAGTAACAGCGTATGTTGTCACGGATAATCCAGATGCTTCAACTTCTATAAATCAGAAACAGCGAATTGCTGCACTCGAAGATAAACTAAAAACCATGGCTGAAATGGTTGCTAGTATGCATTCTATCATTGTAGCACAGCATGCTACACCACCAATTGCACCTACTATTAGTCCAGAGATCATAGCATCTTCAATACCTGCCAATACTGGGCTGGGGGTAGTGCGTCCGCAAATGCCTCCTGTACAAGTGTAAGTACAAACTACACCTAGCCAGTCAGGAGCTGGGGGTAGTGCTTATAATGCTGTTCCTCCTCCTGCCACTACAACTCAACCTGCTCCTTCTTCGTCATCAGAAGACGCCAATGAAGCTGTCAAACTCTTACGAACTCAGTTCGAAGCATTTAAAGAGAAAGACAACTTGCAAAGATTGGGGATTAAGCAGCCCTATCCAGTTGAATGGAAAGAAGTCCCGTTTCCCCCGAAGTACAAAATCCCAACAATCTCTCTGTTCGATGGCAGTACTTCCCCAAGTCAATTTATCAATCATTTTGAGGTAATAACTGTTCAACTCCAGCCAAATGACGCTCTTCTTACCAGAGTGTTCGTCGGTTGTTTAGCCGGCGTAGCATATGACTGGTACAGAAGTTTGCCCGATGGTTGCATCACATCCTTTTCAGGTCTTAAACAAATCTTTCTAGAACGGTTCTATGAAGGATTCAATGATATGACGATGTCAGCTCTCAACAAAATCAAACAGAAACATAATGAAACTGCTGAGGGCTTTATTGAACGGTTCCACCGTGAAGCCTTGAAAATGCCTCCGGGGACTCCAACTGCTGTCACTATTGATACTTGTAAGGCAAATCTTTTGCCTATTATCAGTATATGGTCGGGGTCTACCCAATTCCAAGATTGGCCCTCATTCATTGTCAATGCCAAAGCTGCTGAAGTGAGTGCCGACAAGTTCAAACAATTGGGGGTACAAATGTCTAACCCTGATCGAGATGAGCATCAGAATTCAGGTGGTGGCAACCGCCAGAACAATCGCAAAGCAAAAGAGACTTTGAACATTAACTTGAACAAAAACAAAGAATCTTTGGCTGTCAATGTAGCTCCGCCTACATCCACTCCTACCCCTTCTGCACCTCCACCGAGGGAACCTCGTCCGAAAGTAGAGTATTCCTTTGACGAGAATGATACTGCAAGTATCTTTGAGTGTTTACTCAAAAGCAATAAAATTCAACTCCCTGACCCAAAGAAACCTGATGAAGTCGGTAAGACCGATCATCCTAAGTATTGTGTCTACCACCGATTCATCGGACATCCTACTAGAGCATGCTATGTGCTCAAAGGCAAAATCCAAGAGCTTGTTAATGGTGGTGTAGTCACTCTGCAACAAGATGAGAAGACTGTTACTGCAAACATGATTTCAGTCCAATTTAGGGACTTCCCTCCACAGATGGTACAGCACGGTGTCATTCCAATTCCTAAAACAACTCTTGAGATTGAGAATCTCCCACTTCCACTACATGAAGGTCTTGTTCCCTTGTCTCTTGACAACGGTAAAATTATGTGGATACATCCTGATCTTGCTCCGGAATTCGAGGTATCCTCTTCTTCTAAGAAGAAAACTCGTTCTAAAGGCAAAACCAAGATTTGCAACATGGTATCTTTTGATCCCATTGTTGACGAAGAGATTCTGTTAGGCACCAGGTCAGGGAAAGCCTATTTGAAAGATCATTCTGAAGGTCAAAAGAATCCTGCTTCTTCTTCTGAACCCGCTCCGGCACAACCTGCTTCTACTGAAGAGGTCCCTTCGGCATCTTCACCAGTTGTAGTATCAATTCCTCCCAAGCCAATAACGGCTGACAAAGGCAAGCAACAAGTTCGTTTCGACAAACCCTTAAAGAAATCATCTCCTACTGGGCTTGAGAAGCCTTACAACTTTGATATATTGGCTCAACTAGCCAATACACCAGCAAGGCTGTCTATCTTTGAACTCATGCGTCTTTCCAGATAGACGCGAGAAACTTTAAGTGAAGCACTTATGCAAGCTGAGACTTGTTTAGCCTTTCTCAAGAAGCCGGAAGCAGAACCAGTCTCTTGTCTACATTGTCATAATGTTATGGAGTTGATTCTGAACATTACTTTCACCCAAAATGACATGCTGATGGAGGACAATAGGCATGATCGTCCTCTCTACTATACATGATATGTTGATTCGATGAAAGTCGATCGTATCCTGATAGATCCAGGATCTGCTCTCAGTATCATGCCGAAAACAATGCTCGATGCTCTGAAAATCCCCGTACATAGTCTCTCCACCACAATCACCACCATCCTTGGATTCAATCAGGGAAGGAGTAAACCTTTGGGCAAGATTCGCTTAAAACTCCAAATAGGCAATCTTCGCACAAAAGTTACCTTCTATATCATTGACAATCATGGTTGTTCTTATAATGCTCTATTGGGGAGACCATTCTTACATGAGCATAATATTGTTCCATCAACCCTTCATCAATGTTTCAAATATGTTGATGATAAGGGAGAAGTCCATAAGGAAGTTGCGGATCTTTATCCTTTCAAAGGCGTTGAAGCATACTGCAACGACGCTCGGATGTACAAGGATGAATTCATGAAGATTATGTTAGCCTTAGATACTGAAGAAGAACAAGAAGCAATGCCCAAAGACACTCTTATCATACCTATCAAAGGGCGAGTTTCACATCCTCAGTCTTTTAAACCACTGGCAATTCACTTGCCAATTCAAAAGAAATCATTTGATGCTGATCAAGATCAAAGGGAGCTCATCTCTTCTGAGCCACTTGTTATCGACTTACGTCGTAACAAGGACAAAAAGCAGCTCACTCCTTCTGAGCCATTTGTTGTTGATCTCACTCGCAACAAGAAAAAAAGGGAGCTCACCTCCTCTGAGCCACTTGTTATCGACCTCCGTCGTAACAAGCCTCTCCCACGTTCTTCTTCTCCCCCTCTTGTAATTAATCTGACCAAGCCTGCTAAGGCTAAAGGTCCTGTTGTAAATACTGATGTACAAATCAATGAAAAAGTACCTAATTTCCAGTATACTGATGTTATTTATTATACTAAATACTATTTGGATATGATAAATAACTTCCAATCAATTACAATGGGAGTTGTACAATCTCTTCAGACAGAAGTCTCACTTAAAGATCCAGATGATTCTTACCGTATTCACCCTTCTCGAAAGAAAGGTGAAAGTCCAACACTTTTTAGTAAAGGACCAGAAAAACAATTCAGTTATACGGATGATAGCAAACTTAACGATACGGGACGTCTCCAGTTCCATCGTTATAGTCAACAGTCAAAAGACATCATCCGGAAAATGGGCTATGACTTCAAAAGTGGTCTCAATTATGGTAAAGGTAGACGAACTTCTATCCGCACGACTGTTCCGGAAGGAAAGTCAGAAATGTACTACAGCAGGACTAAGAAAGGTCTCAGATATACTTCTCCTCCACTATTATCCCCAGTAGTCTCTGACTCAGACAGTGAAGAACGCTCTAATTTATCTGATTCTAGATCTTGGGATTCTGATACTAGCATTGGTGAAGTTCACAGGCTGATCGTATCATCTAACATGGTCTCCGCTGAACTACCAGAAGGCTATGATGAAGACGTTGAAGAAAATCCTGAAACAGATCCTTAGGCTCAATATATGGATAACCAATGGGTACTTCGCTTTGAACAACGTGAACCTCCTACTGAAGATCAATTAGTTCAAATTGATGTAGGAGAAAGCGATTCACCTCGGCCAATCTTTATTAGTAAGAATCTTCCAGAAGCTGATAAACAAGAGTTGATTCTTCTCATTAAAGAATACATTGATGTCTTCGCTTGGAGTTATGAGGATATGCCAGGTTTAGATCCTAAGATTGCTACTCACAAGCTAAACATTCTTCCTAATGCTAAACCAGTCAAACAACAACAAAGACGATTTAAGCCTGAAATGATGGATGCAATTGATGATGAAGTCAAGAAGCTTATAGCTTGTGGCTTTATTCGAGAAGAACAACATCCTGATTGGGTAGCCAATGTTGTTCCAGTCCTGAAGAAAACTGGCAAAGTTCGAGTCTGCATCGACTTCCGAGATCTTAATGAAGCATGTCCAAAAGATGAATTTCCTCTTCCTATCATAGACGTCATGATTGACAATACTTGTGGGTTCGAGCAAATATCTTTTATGGATGGATTCTCCGGATATAATCAGATCAAAATGAATCCCGAAGATGAAAAGCACACATCTTTCCGCACTCCTCGGGGAGTCTATTGCTACACAGTGATGCCATTTGGTCTTAAGAATGCTGGTGCAACTTACCAACGAGCCATGAGTACCATTTTCAGAGAATATCTTTGTAAAACAGTCGAATGCTACGTTGACGATATTGCTGTCAAAAGTCGTCTAAAAGAAGATCATATCCAAGATTTGAGAACAATCTTCAATCTCATGCGTCAACATCAGCTCAAGATGAATCCCACCAAGTCATTCTTGGGTGTCTCTAGTGGCAAATTTTTCGGCTTCGTCATTACCTCTAAGGGTATACACGTAGATCCCGAGAAGATCAAAGCCATCCAAGAGATGCGTCCTCTACGCAACTTAAAAGTGCTACGAGGATTCCAAGGCCGACTTGCGTACATCAGGCGATTCATTTCGAACTTGTCTGGACGCTGCAGACCATTCACTCAATTAATGAAGAAGGGTGTATTTTTTGTTTGGACTGAAGAGTGTCAACGAGCATTCGACGATATCAAACGATATCTTATGAACCCACCAGTCTTGGTGCCACCTATCTCTGGCATTCCATTCTTGATGTATGTCCGTGCTATGGACCATTTATTGGGTACTTTACTTGCCCAAAAGAACAAAAAAGGCCATGAACATGCTATCTATTATTTTAGCCAAACTATGATTGGTGCTGAACACCGCTATAGTCCGGTCGAAAAGGAATGCCTGGCTCTCATGTTTGCTGTACAGAAGACGAGACATTACATCATTGGCCAAACTATTCATGTCATATCCCGAGTTAATCCTCTTCGGGTACTCATGAAGAAGCCTAGCACACTTAATTCTCGACTGGCTACATGGGCAATCCTGCTAGCTCAATATGATATGGTATATGTTCCACAAAAGTCTGTTAAAGGTCAAGCGCTGGCGGACTTCTTAGCAGCTCATCCTGTGCCTGAGACATCTAAACTCTATGATGAAATTCCAGACGAGACGTTGGAAGTCAACATGATCTCTGAAGAGTTTCTAACCTGGCATTTATTCTTTGATGGTGCATCGAGAATTGGACCCAATGGTGCTATTGTGGCAGGTGTTGGAGTGGTCCTCGTTTCTCCAGATGGATCAACTATCCAAAGATTCTACTCTTTAGATGAACCTTGTTCCAACAATGTGGCGGAGTATAATGCTCTACTCATCGGCCTTCAGTTAGCTAAACAACTGAATATTGAATATCTCGAAGTCTACGGTGATTCTAAGCTGGTTGTTAATCAGGTTAGAGGAACCTATGAAGTCCGTCATCAAGACCTAGTGCCTTATCATGAAGCAGCAATCAATATAGCTATATCATTCAAAGCTTTCTTCATAGACTATGTTCGACGAGCTTGCAATACTGAAGCAGATGCTTTGGCCAATCTGGCAGCTGTCTTAGCCATCCCTATCAGAAGACAGCAGGTGGTGGTTATCTCCAACCGAGAACTGTTCTGCATCGAAAATAATCGTAATATTAAATTTAGCAATTTTGCTGAAGTCAATGTCATCGATGACGATTAGAGAACTCCTTTTATCGACTTCGTGGTTCATGATATACTCCCAGAAGATCCTAAGGAGGCTACAAGCGTTCAACGACGATCTCTCCGATTCTATTATAATCAAACCACCAAAACACTCTATCGGCGAACTTATGACGGTATTCTCTTACGCTGTCTCACTGGTGATGAAGCCAAACAAGTTTTGCGTGAAGCTCACGACGGTGTTTGTGGAGCACATCAACCTGGTCCTAAATTACAGGATTGCATCCGACGCATGGGTTACTATTGGCCCTCTATGGTATCAGATGCCATTGAATATGTAAGAAAATGTCGTGCTTGTCAAATCCATGCATATTTCATTCATCAACCATCAGAATTCTTACACCCGACTGTTGCTTCCTGGCCTTTTGAAGCTTGGGGCATGGATGTCATAGGTCCTATCAATCCTCCTTCTTCTAGAGGACATCGGTTCATATTGGCAATAACCGACTATTTCTCCAAATGGGCTGAAGCTATACCTCTGGCTGAAGTCAAGACTAGCAGTGTCATCAACTTCATTAAATACCACGTCATCTATAGATTTGGTATACCTTGAAGAATCATCCATGACAATGGACCGCAATTCATCAGCCAGAAGTTTACCAGATTCTGTGATGATAACCGGATTGACAACGTTGCCTCGACCGCATACAATCCTGCTGCTAATGGTTTAGCTGAAGCCTTTAACAAAACCATCATTAAACTTCTTAAGAAGTTTGTATCCACTAACAAACGGAATTGGAGCGAGAAACTTGGAGAATGTCTTTGGGCCTACCGAACTACGGTCCGCAATCCTACAGGCTTTACACCTTTCTCTTTGGTGTATGGTTGTGAAGCTGTCCTTCCTTTGGAGCTGCAAATTTCTTCTTTAAGGATTGCTATTGCTAATGAGCGCACTACAGAGAACAATGACCTTCTTCGACTTCAAGCGTTGGAAGCACTTGATGAGAAGCGATTAATGGCTCAACAGCACATTGAGTTATACCAAGCCCGTATCTCAAAGACTTTCAACCGCAAAGTTAAAGTCAGAACATTTCAGCAAGGAGAACTTATTCTAACGGTCAGACGTCCTATGACTATGACTCATGTGAGCAAAGGGAAATTCGATGCGAAGTGGGAAGGTCCCTATGTTGTAAGCAAAGTCTTCTCAAACATAGCTTATCAACTTTCAGAACTTGATGGTCGAGTTGCTATGATGCCTATCAATGGCAAATTTTTAAAGAAGTATTATGTATAAATGTAAATGCTTGTAAATCATCAGACAGAGTCAAGTTCATAAATAAAATTTAAATTTTATTTCATTATATGATAGTACATAATACTAAAGGTCACTATCATCTTTTTCTACATTGGGACGAGGGCCACTGCCGTCCTTCTCAAAAATGTGGTCAGCAAAAGAGCCGAGAATCTCCTTGCTGGATCCCACGAGATACTTGCAGGCGACCATCCTCATGGCTTCTTCTTCTTCAGTCCTTCCTGGTTCGAGCAGGAAGTCCAGAATGTCCCGCGGTGGCTGGGGTGCAGACGACCCTTCACCTGCTTCTGCCTCCTTCGGCTGAACTAGATTGGCAGGGCGTTCTTCAGTGCCCTTTTGAACTTTCGAGGCAATCTCAGCCTTCTTAGATGCCTCTCCAGAAGACATTTTTATGTTGAAGAGTAGAAGTGTTCGTTCCTGTCAGATTTCTGCTATATTTATAGGCAGAAATTCCTCAACTAACGAAGCGACACATTCATCCGACGGTTCGTCTGTTCATTAAATACCCGACGGTTCATCCGTTCAGTTATCACATTCATCCGACGGTTCGTCCGTTCATTAAATACCCGACGATTCATCCGTTCATTTATTATCATTTGACGGTTCACCCGTTCGTTCATTATCATTTGACGGTTTACCCGTTCATTCATTTCACATACATTGACGATTCATCATCGTTCATTATCCACATCAGCAACTTGTCGTTTTCGATTAAGTTGTCAAATTGAGATAATAAATATATCATGTCTATCTATTATTTATATCTGAATAAGATATGCAATAAATAATAGAGCCACAACAAAATGTCTTTTATATCAAAATATGAGGTATTACAGAAATGCAGCTACAGCAACAAACATAAAAATACAAAAGTTCTAATCAAGAAGAAAGGATAATCAAATTATCAATTTGCTGCTTCAGTGTCTGCAGCTCTTCTTCATGAGTTGATGTTACTATCCTTCTCGCTTCTTCCATCCCGCTTTCTTCATCAAAAATGGGCATATCCACTGTCCGACGGGTGATTTCTGCACCATGGGTTGTCTCATACTCATTCCTCTCTTCAATTAAAGCATTGAATTGTTCAATCACAGTTGGTGATTAACAGTTTCTTCTTCAAACTCTTGTTGGAGGCGAGTAATTTCTGCTTTCAGCTCAGCAAGTCGCCGTCTTTTGCTTTCAGCCACTAAAGTAACTGATTCTATCTTAGAGTTGTATTCAGTTGATTTTGTAGAATGCGCCTCTAACAGATTTTGAAGGGTTAACCTTTCCATATCAGCAGCTTGAGCCAGTCGCTCAAATTCAGCCTGTACTAAAGAATCTATATCCTTCTTCTTGAGCTCCTTGTACTTCTTGATGGAGACTTGTAATTCGTTCAAAATGTGTTCAAGGAGAGTGGCCTGAGCTTCGTCTCCTTGATCTCTTATGGCTCTTATTAAGAAAGAAGTTGGCTTCCTAACCATAATGAAGTCAGCTCCTTCTTTCTCTATCATTTTATGGACAAGAGATCCTAGCGACTCGAAGAAGCATCTAGTGAATGACTGGACAACTTATTGATTGATGGCCAGAGTTCCAGGAGTCGCTGCTACTCCTGTTGAGGACGAGGTAGCAGGTTGCTCGATTCTTTGTGGCTGGACAACAGGCTCTTTAAATAAAGGAGCCAGAGTAGAGCTAGTCGCTCCTCCTGTTTGATCCTCTGCAATAGTAAAATTATTATTTTACTAATTGTTTGCTGATGAACAAAAAGATCAAATTAAGAGCAATCTTACCTTGGTTTGGTCTAACAACAAGTGCATTCCCTGCTGGAACGAACTCCCGTTGAACAGAAGTAGCCTCAGCTGCGACAGCCTGGCTGCTGCCCGCTTCAGAACCGCAAGATAAGTGATGACTACTACTAACAACTACCGTTGGTATGGGCACCATAGCAAGGTCCGTTGGAGGTGTTGGCAGAGTCTCAAGATCTGCAAGAATTACAAATGAAGATATTAGTTATCAGTTCATTTTAAAAGAGAAGATTGCTAGATCTCGTTTTATACCTTAAGGGTCGGTGGCGGGATTTTCTTTTAGAACACCTTCATCGGCTGCTTCTTCAGGAGATATTTCTATCTCAACATCGACAACGTTTTCTGCAGACGCCTCCACTTCAATATCCCTTTTAGGATTCGAAGTATCATCGGCTGTATCAAGAGATATATGTTCTTCGTTATCCTTTTCAGGATCTTGTATATACTCATCAACATTTTCAGTCGAAGAGCTCTCTTCGTCTTCTTCTTCTTCTGCTGCTGCATTCCCACTGTTAGTGGCAGTCTGATCCTCCTGTAGGCTATAACTGCAATCCTCCAAAGCTGTAATCATTTCACGGTCTTCTTCTTCACGAAGAGTCCTGGGAGTAAGAGGAGGTTGAGTAGTCTCCGCGACAGGTGAATGAGGTCGTACAATATTTTGTTCTTCCTCTAAGATGTTTTCTCCAGGCTTTTCAACCTCAGTTCTTGGGACAAGATCTCCCCTCTGTTCATTCTCTTCAAGAGTTTTGCTCCCAGATTCAGAAACAGGTGTGGGAGATGCCATTAGAATTCCTGCTGCAGCATCTACTGAAGTCAGGAGTTGTCTAGAAGAAGATTCTTCTAAATGTCTTCTAGTGACCACCCTCTTCTTTCTGTGTAGAGGTCTGGCAGGACTCTCTACATTTACTAGCTCTGCTTGTTTCTGCACAGAAGTTGGTGTAGTGGCAGCTTCTTGATGTGTCTCGGCCAATTGCCGAGATTGGGATCTTGTAGTGACCTTGTCGGAAGAAAGATCTAGGATCAATTTCTTCTTCGCTGCTGGAGCAGGAGGCTCCTCTCTTCTTCTTTTCTTTGCAGGAGATCTACCCACTTTCAGAGAAACACGCAGTGGTGCATTCACCTCTTGAGGGAACACAATATCCCAAGTAGTTTCTAGAGGTGCATCCGCCGGCTCGTGCACCTCCTCATTTGCAGGGATCGATGAAGCAATTCTCCCTCTCCTCAATCTTGTTGCAGTAGCGAAACTATCTGCGAGATTAAAATTCTCGGAAAAAGTATTCGCGGATGTCTAAAACACTGAATATGTGAAGAGCATCCGAGGACCCTGGGGAGTACTCCTTGCTGGCATTAAAAATGTGGCTTTGGTATCACGGGCATTATAATAAGCCCAAGCTCTAGCCCTGTCTATCAAATAACCTTTGCCTTGGAGGCAGGTAATTGCGTTCCCTATATGGAACTGATCATACCCAAACTGCCGAGCAAATCGGCTAGGAAGATATGGTTCTACATAGCACTCTTCTTCGAACCGGTAGACCAGATGAGATGGTCGAATCGTCTTCAACCATTCAAAGGCGACATGGGTCAGAGGCTGCATCTTTGAATCTACCATATTTGTGGGTATCTGATCGTACCCAGCAGGGAAAGGAGCACAGCAGAAGCTCCATCCTCTATTCAAATTCAACATATATCTACACTCAATTAAAGAAGTGTATTTCCATTGTCCATGAGAATATCTTCGGAGAAAACTGCCATCAACTTGTCCCATGCCAGGATCCATTAAGGTTGGATAGTGAAGAAGCAACCATCCAAACAAATATGTATATGGCAATTCCAAGCGAGGGAACTCTTTCTCTCCCTTCGCCTTCAGCATCAAGTCGACGTATAAACGAAGACTGGCGTTTAGCTTGCAGGTCATTGCTGATAACAAGTCCATCTTATAGCCGAAGACTAACTTGACAGTAGCAAACAGAACACCGCGGTAAAAATGATCCACGGCACTGGATCCAGGAACCACAAACCTCCGAAGCCAGTATGTTAGGAATCCTGCCAGTTGTGTTTCTTCGGACATGGGTCTATAGCCCATTCTTAAATAACTCTCCAAATTGTCCCCTCTCTTCAAAGGAGGATACTTATGATCATCTTTCACTTCTTTATCAAAATGACCACTCTGTTCCATCAGCTTTATAATCTCTGCGTTGCTCAAAGGTTTGAAGAAGGTAGGGTAGCATTTGTCATTCTCTTTGGTCTTCTTCTCTTCTATATGATTGAGAAACAGATATGGTAACCACTTTGAAGAGTAACAAGTGTTGGCAGTAGCACTCTTATAAAATAGAGAGCAGATCTTGTAATGGCACAATAGTTCTTCGAACACTGTCACCATCGCTGTATTCTCTTTTCTAAGCTTGTTCAGCTCATCATTTGTCAGTACAAACTCCTCATACGGAGCATCTGCCATGGGCAGGTACGAGATATACTTCATCTCGTGTAGTGCAAATCCTATCTCTCCACCTGGGGTCATGAAGGTCCCCGTCCTATAGTTGTACCTCTTGGCCAAGGCTAAGAACATATGTGGGTTTGGAGCAAAGCCGTATACAGTAGCGTGCACTGCTTGATACAGATTGATCTGTTGGAGTCTGTCTTAGAATGTTGTCAGAATCTAATTTGCAATGTAGCTCCATCGCTTGTAATCTGGATTCACCAATCCAGTCAGTCTGATATCTTGTTCAGGATATTTTCCTTCAACCTTCGCAAATTCATTTGCGAATATTGGTGTCCTAACAGGCATCAGCATAGAGGAGTTCTCTGGTGGAATGCAGCCAGGTCTCAAGCCTCTCAATAGGACGCCATATCTGTCAGAGGAGCTATAAAACATATCCTTATGTTTTGGCCCCTTCTTTACGAAGATTTTCCCTGCACTGGCATCCTGAAACAGAGTGATGTTCCATTCCATTTTCCTTGGGTAGCTTGCATGAGCGTACCGCGACAAAGGGAGGCAGCGAGCAATGTCTGGTATGAAGAAAGATCTATCTTGCTGGTGAACTACTGTATCCTCCATCCTCGGCCTAGGCTGAGAGACTTTCTCAAAGGCGTCACCGAACAGGAACAAGGGTTTCTTATGAATTACAGCATCAGCTGATTCTAGAGGCTGTCCATTCATCAAACATATTAAAGTTTTATTATCCTGAGAAATCAGTATAGCCTGATGGGAGGCCGGCAGATCGTACTGAAGATAGTGAACATGAGACAGATCTTCTTTATACTCAGATTCTGAGAGGGTTCCTACAAAATGTTAATAATCTGGGTCTTCATTGACCTCAACTGCATCAACAAACAGATAAAAATTAGTACAAGTCAAAGTCTCTATTTTTGAAACACAAAACATTAGAGTGCGCAATTTCTCAGATTGTGCTGACATGGCTTGTGCAACATCAGTTTGCGCATCATAATAGGATGCGCAAAGCAATAGTTTGCGCTGACATCCTGCGTAAATCCATCGATTGCGCTGACTTCTTGTCAGCACAATTCAACAAAATTGTGCAGGAATGCAGCCTTCATAAAAATGAGGACTGACAGTTGATGCAACCAAAACCCTAAAAAGGGTGGCGCAATTTGAACTCATCTCTAAAAAGAGATGAGTTTCAAAGATCAAAGGAAGTCGAATCACCCTAAAAAGGGGTTTTCGATCGGTTCAACTACCTCTCAGAGCGGGGTGCACGGATTCGTGTCGGGATGCTCGCCGTACAACTCTATCAGAAGACTCAGCCGGGGCTTTTCCCTTCGCGGCGGCGGTAGCATTGGAGGATCGTCGTGGTGCCATGACAGTCGTCGGAGGAGGAGGACAGCAAGGGTTCGGAGGAAGATTTTTCTCAAGAGCTCGAAAGATTGCAAAGTAAAGAAATAAAAATGAAAAGATAGCTATTTATAGCTTTCGAAATATGAAACGACTGCCTCGGATTGCGCCTAAAATTGGAGGGCTCTTCGTTTTGTGCAGACAGCTCATCATCATGCGCAATGTGGTTCAAAATTCAAAAATTCAAAGTATTTTGAAATTTTGAATAAAATCAACTTTCGAAAACTTTGAAGGGGGTCTTGTAGGTCCTAAAATCAAGTTGCATCAATCAACAAAGTCAAAAATTCAAGATATACAACATTTTGATGAGTTGCGCAGACCACAGATTGTGCAGACATCACATTGTGCAGGTTGGTTTGCGCATGTTCCCAACTGCGCAGGCTTAAGTGGCAGAAGTCATCATTACCTAAATCAAATCAAATCTTTCTGACAGCTGATAGTACGAATAACGAGGAGGCTGTTCGTTTATGGCGCCGCACAGTGCTCGAGGGCGGCTGACAGTTGGCAGCGCAATCCATGATTGCGCAAACCAATCCTGCGCAAACCATGATTGCGCAAACCAATCATGCGCAGTCTGAGTCTGCGCAAACCAAACTTTGCGCAGTTCAGGTTGCGCACTCCATCAACATAACTGATAAAGTACATGTGGCATTCATGCCATCAATTGCTCATTATGTGGCAACTGTCTATGCACGATCATGCGCATTTCAATCAAATAATGCCATGTGTCCCAGATAGTTGGCCCACGATCCAGTAAATGCCTGCACAGTCCAATGCTGCACAAACCAGTTGCTGCGTAAATCATCTTGCACAGTCCAGAATAACTGAAAGTTAGTTATTTCCAGAACTCTATAAATAGAGTTTCAAGTCTTTATTTCAAGGGGATCAAGATCAAAAATCAGAGATCATAAATCAGAGAGTTCAGGAGTTCTTGTCGAAGTGCTGCTGCATTCTTTCGAGGCTTTTGCCTTCAACTTTTGAGGCTTTTGCCTTCAGTTTCCAGAGTTGTTCTCAACTTCAGAGGCTTCGTCTTCAAAGTTCATACCGTCCAAGGGATAAAGTAATCGTCATCTAGATTGGATTCCTATAGTTATAATTTTCCCAGAATTCTTGTAATCTTTATTACACAGTTTGTATCAATAAAGTTTTATACTTTTATTTTTGCAAACAGTCCACGACATAGCAAGTGACCTCAGTTCTGAGGTTACCAATATGATACTTCAGCCGTATTTTGCCCAACGGCTCACTTTTGCTAGCATTGAAGTCACTAATTGTTGTGTTGGAAGGCGCTAGTCGGTACATTGGGATGCCCAGTGTTGAGAGTAGCGTCTTTAGGATGATGCTGAGGGAAGACCCTGGATCGATCTGAATCCGCTTCACCTTGACGGAACCGATATACCCAGTATAATACAGAGGCCTATTGTGTCGGTTGTGTTTGAGCAGCATGTCTTGTTGGGTGAAGGTTATATTGGGGATAACTTCATCCGTACAAAGACAGTGCGCACATGTAGTCGAAAGATCTTCAGGCTGCTTGACCTGACTGATGAAGGACTCAGCATCCTTCAAAGCTTCACAGAGAGCTTCACGAGTGTCCTTGGAAAGACGAAGAAGCTCAAACAGAGATAGGCGGGTAGGAGTACTGGCAAGTTGTGCCAGTATGTCGAAGTTGTGGGGCTTGGCTAGCCCCGAAGCATTCTCCTTCCGCAAAGGCTTGTCGAAACGGGCCTCTACATGCTTCTACTTATTGGCTGCTAGGGGCTAAGATGGGCCCTCTTCCTGGGCAGCAGGGACGGTGCAAGGAGGCACCACCTCGATGGCAGCTTCGTCGGGTCGGGCGTTCTGATGTGAATGCGTCTGTACAGGAAGTGCCTCTTCCGCAGAGGAAGAGACCATGCGGCAAGACTTGATCTTCCTGCCCTTAGTTTTGGAGGCAGATCGTACCTCCGGTTGAGTAACCTCGAAGACGAGATCAGGGTGAACCCATAAGACATCTTTCCGAGATGTGGTGAGTGGGATGAGTCCACTCATGTTGTTACGAGTAGGTGGTAGATTGACCACCTCCATTGTCGCCTTAGGGATGGGGATGACGCCATCTTGTATTGTGGTTGGCGGCAAGGTGCCAAATTGAAGCGACACCAGGTTGGCTGAGACCGTTTTCTCCTCGTAGTCGACGGAGATAACATCTACATTGATTATGCGCTGGATGTAGTTTTTGAGGATGTAGCAGTCCTTAGTTGGGTGTACAACAAACCGATGCTAGTGACAGTACCTCTGATTGTCCACTTTTCCAACCTTGTCGGGACGCTTCGGGTTCGACAATTTGATCTTGTCATCCTGCTTCAGTATCTCAAAGAGTTGCAGGATGTCTTCATCGTTGAAAGAATAAACCTCCTTTGGCTTTGGTGCAAGTGGAGGCTTTTGAGTTGGTGCTGATGCACCTTTGGAGGCATTGACAGTCAACGCCTGTTTCCCCTTCCTCTTTCGTCCGGGGTTGTTGGCTGCAGGCCGTTTTCCCTTATCCTCAAAGGCGGGGAAACTAACTTCCAGAAGGCGAGCATTGGACGCCTTCTTTTCTGCTGCTTCGGCTTCGATGATCAAGGAACTCCAGTCGAAAGGAGGAGTAGAGTTGAGCCAAAGTTTGACTGCAGACAGCATGTTCATACTGCAGGAGGAGAGGAGTGCATGTTCTGGTATGCCCGGAGGCAGCCTGAAGTAGGCCTGTCGGAAGCGTTCGATGAATACTCGAACTGTTTCCTTCTCCTTCTGGTGTATCTCTATGAGGGACGCCATTGTCATGTCCTTCCCACCGTCGTAGAAACGATCGAGGAAGAGACGTGTCAAGTCGTCGAAGGAAGATATAGAGTTATCGGGGAGGCTGCAGTACCAGTCGTACGCCACTCCTTTCAGTGCCCCGACAAATATGCTGGTGAGTAGTGCGTCCTCCTTCGGAAGATGTCCCGTTTGGGACTGGAAGTATGTCAGGTAGCAACGCGGAGAGTCTTTTCCGTCGTATGGAGTCAATGTTTGCGGTTATACTTAGGAGGATAAACCACTTTGTTCCATTCGAGGGGATAGGGTTGGAGGATCCCTATCTTCTGGCGCTCCTCTTGTTTGTTCTTGGACTCAAAGCGCTTGCGCAAGTCCCTGATCATCTCCACCACGTCTTTCGTGGAGCTGGGAGTCGGGAAAGGTGGTACCACCTAGAGTTGAGCATTTGAGGGCTCCGACGTCCGTGGTGCCTCGCGGCGATCTGTATCCAAGGATACCCGTTGAAGGGGTACGCTTGATTCTCCATTGGCCCCGGGGTTAGGACCAGTAGACGGTGCTGTCACCCCCAGTTTTCAGAAACAGGGGTATTTTTGTCATTTTACATTTTTGTATATTTTTAAAATTTATTTTATTATTTATGATAATATTTTGGGGTTGAAATTTATTTTATTATTTATGATATTGTTTTGGGGTTATTTGAGTCGGGTTCGAATTTAAACTCAATCCGACTTGAAACGGGGACCCGGGGGTAGTTTGACTCTAGTGGGACCTACACACTAGTTAGGCATGGCCCACATGATATTAATTTTAGTCCACATGATAGAAATATTTTAGTTAGAGGTTAGACTAATTATTATGGATAAGGTTAGTGTGATTAGTGACTTTAGAATGACTAATTTAGCCCCAACCAATTAGCCCTTTCCTAATACTCATAGAATAGGTTAGTGGGGGCATTTTGGACCTTACCATAATAGGACAAATAGCCCCATATGGCCAGCCACTTTGGGAGAGGATAGGCTCAAGTTCATTTCATTATTCTCATCCACACTCTCTCTCTTGTTCTTCCCCAAATTCCTAGAGAGCAATCCCTAGCAATTTCTCTAACAAATCCTTTCATTTCGCCACCAAATCTTCTTCTTTCCTTCTCTATTCTAGCCAAGGAGGAAGCTACCCAAGTTTGGGAGGATTCGGAGCTCGTTCGTGTCCTTTTGGAATCTCTACGTGTCGGTGTCGCTCCGGGAAGGCTTTTCTTCGATTCGATCTACCGGGAGGTATAAATTCCTTCTCATTTTCATTTTCTCATGCATATAGGTTGATTTTGAACCTATAGGAATGAGCCCCATGGTTGTATCTCCATTTGTGTCCATTTTGTGTCCATTTGGAGGTCATAGGAGTGTCCTTTGTGTTGTGGTCGTGTCCATGTGGAAAAACCCCGAATTTGGACACACTATGTGTTGTTGTTATATATGAATGAATTATTACATGTTTAATCTCATATTTTTGTATTGGAGATGTGTTCTATAGTGTCTCATATATATATTAGTGTAGAGAGTGAGTTCTTGATATATTATGTTATATACTTGTGTTCTTTTGTCTCAAACTACCCAAATCTGTCATAATTTTTATCCATGTTTTTAATTTCAGTCCTAACTTAGAAATGTCATAACTTCTAGCTCAAAGCTCGGTTTAATCTCCCGTTTTTTTAAAAGAAGCGTACTGAAGTTAGCTTTCCAAAAACATATATTAATAGGCCTAATTCTTTCTGTAACTTTCTGGAGAATTATTTGAGTGTCAGCTGTACGAAAGACAAATACGTTCTCGGTATTTTCGCGATTTCGGGAGTTTTCGAAAATGAAAACGCGATCCGTTTAAAGTTTCAGAAAGCTAACACATAGATCTATAACATACTTTAATCCTAGATTTTAATTCATGCTGAGATGATATAGTATTGATTATTAGTAGGAGTTACTATTCGGCATATGCATTTTGTGCACCCTTGTGTGTAATATAATGTTCTATTTGATTTTAACCCATGTTAATGTATATACATTATATAATTAATTAGAGAATGCAAGCATGAGTAAATGTTTAAATAAATGATGTATGAGGTATAAGTATCCTATCTAATGTAAGCATGTATAAGTATGGCTTGTAATGAATATGTAGGTTCCATAGTATGTAATGTATGGTGCATATAGTAGTGCAAGAGAATAAATGAATGATGAATGAATGCAAGCATGAATGTAATATAATAATAGATGTAATGTATGCAATATACAAGTTAATGAGATGTAATGTTCTATGTTAACACAAATCCTATATTACCTCATGTACCCCTTACACTATGTAGACACTATCACACTTGACACTTTGTTCACTTACACTTTGACACTCTTTGATATATATACACTATGTATGCCTATTTAACCCTCACTTGCCTCTTTGTCATGTTTACATACACACACATAGCCTCTTAAATAAGTATTTATGAATACAGTTAACTTAGCTATGTAAGTATATTATATATATGTTAGCATATTGTGTTGTAATATATAAGTTTATATAACCATTTGAAATGTCATGATTATAGAACTAATGTTGAATACCAATATATGCATATGTATATATGTGTAGACATATATAGTTTAAAGTAATAGATTACCTAGTGTATATCCAATGTGAATTCTTGCCTATTTGAGTATTGAATAATTGCATGCTATATAGAGTTGGGTGTATGTTGGCTTGTATAGCCTTGTATTAATGTGTGCTTGCTAGAATAGTCTTGGTTAGGCCTAGTAAGACTTGCTGGATTAGGACATGACCTAGTTTGACCTAGTTTGACTAGTGCAGTTGACCAGAGTTGACCAAGGGTTGACTTTGGCCTAGTTTGACCTAGATTTATGTAGAATGCATTATAGTACTTTATATTACCCTTCTAGACATGTTGTGACTTGTGCTGTTCTAATTAGGAGCCAGACACCTCTCCTCGAACAGTATCTTTACCTTGGACATTCAGATATCAGGCGAGTACATTCTCTGATCATTTTATATCTTGTTTAGGATTATATTTCCTGCTTTAGATTACTTTACATGATGCTGACACGTTGGAAACACGGATTAGTACTATATGGATCTTGTTGTGCGATGTTATCCCTTTAGCGGATACATCGGGTATTCGTGTTCGTGTACTTTATCGTGAGCATCGTGTACTCCTTGTATTCGTGACATTCGTGTACAAATCGTGTGAAATCGTGTATATTCATGTATTCACATGATCTCGTGTGCGACTATACTTCATGTGTAATAACATATCATATCTAGATCCTTGTGTGTTGATTGGGGCGGAGGAGTAGAAGTGGTTATGTAATCAATCCAGTAGATTACTCGTGTACAACCTCTGTAGATTACTCGTGTACAACATCGTGCCGTTTACATAACCATCTTGTGCTCTGAATCACTAGTCACTGATAGTTCTCTATATATTGTAGCTATTTACTTACAGTCTCTCTCTCTTTTATCATGTTATTTCTTCAGATCCTGTATCTTACTCTCTAGCATGTTTATATTTTCTAACCTGTTATGATATTGTTGAGATGTACTGTACTCGCTCCTGTCTTGACTGGACCCGTTGATAAATTTTACAGATAGCTTGGAGATTGCCTGCTAGCCTAGAGGAGACACATTAGAGGTTGTTTAGTTAGCTATTTTCAATTGTCTGGAGTTGTATTTACTTTATGGATTACTGTATCTGAGTTTGGAGATTTGAGATGTATTTTTTGGATTTGTGTATCTTAGACACTTAGATTTCTCTCTGTTGTACCTCTTTTGGATATCATGTTTTATCTATCCTTATCATGCTCTACCTTAGATGTGATTGAGTCTGTATCTGCTATATCACCCCCATTCGGGGAGTATAAACTGTTTAGCCTTATACTGTTAGATGCATGAGACCTAGGACAGCGTTCTACCGCCGACACTGCGGCGTAGGCTGGACGTATCCACTTCTCGTGTCCTAACTCTAGGGTGTGGGTCGTGACACATTTTTAGTGGTGGCCCATGCAGATCGAGTTTATGTAGTGGTATTCGAACGAGAGTACCACTACAGCCTGCAGTCGGAATAGGATATATTTTGAAGGTACTCAATCACGGTTAGGATTCCTTGAGAGATTCCTGGGACGAACCTTGAGAATCTTATTTTAACTTCGATTTGAAATCTGTTTTTCCCTGATTTGATTTACCTTTACTTCCTGTTATTGAACTTGATTTTGATGGATTCTTGTTGAATTTCGAATCTTGATGTTAGTGGTTGAATTTGAGTCTGTATTTTTATGATTTTTGATGGATTATTGTTGAATTTTGAATCTTGATGTTAGTGGTTGAATTTGAGTCTGTATTTTTATGATTTTTGATGGATTATTGTTGAATTTTGAATCTTAATGATAGTGGTTGAATTTGAGTCTGTATTTTTATGATTTTTAATGGATTATTGTTGAATTTTGAATCTTGATGTTAGTTGTTGAATTTGAGTTTGTATTTGTATGTATATGTATATTTTTTTGGAATTAAGGTATAACCTGATAACATACTTGATAAGGACAGTGAGAAAGGTAAAAGTCTACTTTATTATGAAATTTAGAATTTATTGTAGTCATATTTGCTAGCATGACAAGGACGTAGAGCCTGATATAGCTATACTTATCTTAGTTATGAAATCTAGATTTTCTTGCAGCCATACCGGGTGGCGTGGTAAGAATTCTAGATAACATGATTATAGGGTGTATGCCTTATTATGGACTCTATCATTTATTGCAGCTATGCTTATTGGCGTGGCAGAATTCTGACAACATAATTTCAAGAAGACGCATATGATTATCAGATTGTACCTTAAATATTTTTGAACATATTTTCTCTACTTTTGTTTCAGTCCTTCAAAAAAAGAAAGAAAGAGAGAATTGTTATTTGTTTGTTTGTTTTGTTTCTCATTTATTTAACTTAGGAGTAGCTTTAGCTGTTTTTATAAACTTTGTGTAACTTCTTACTATGAAATTCTTCTTAATACAATGAATCGATGATTTTGCTAGACTTTATCTTGGATTTGAAAATTTAGCTCTGGGTTTCAAAATGGGTTTTTCTTTTAAACAGATAAGCAAAAACAGATTTTATCGTTATTTCTTTCTTGCTATTATTCTTGTATTAAATAATAATAATAATAATACTGTATTGATTACGTCAATCACCTGCTTGCAACCTTGGTAGGAATCTAATTGTTGGTCTTAACGTAGAATTAAAATTTTATATCGGGACATGAGAATATATATGAATATATATAGTGGACACTTTCCTGACACTTATGCATGCTACACTTGTTTTTCACCTATCTGAATACATATTAATATGTCGTTAATGTTTAAATTTTTAAAACCCCAATATTTCCGATTCTCTGCTTTTCCTAGCTTAACTCGTAATTTAAATATAAAATTTTATGATAATAGTTTTATTTATATCACTGCACATGTATGTTGTATGTAGGGTTTCAATTCAAAAAAAATTTGGTTGAGTTTTGTGTTTAAATTTGTCAAATCTGAGACTGTGTGCATATTAACCCTTAATACGGGATTTTAAATGTTAGTTCAAATTGATTATTTTAAATGTAATATTTAGAGCTGTGTACATTGTTGTTGTAGGGATATAAATTTAGGTTCCATATTCTTACATGTTAGGTTGTGATAAACATTGAGTTGGTTTTGATGTGCAAATTCTCCAAAATCTTGAAAACTGAATACATGTTAACATTTTTACATTGATTTCCATGTTTAGTTCAATTTCAGATTTAACATATAATATTGAACTGTATGCGTAGATAAATGTATTGATAGTATATTAGGGTTTCATTTCTATCATGTTAGGATGTATTGGGATCATTGAGATTAGTTGTGATGTTTCAAACTCCTAAATTTTGAAATTATATTATGTTAATATTGCACTGGTTTAAATGTTAGCTTATTTTCAGATTTTGTATGTAAATGTTGAACTAAAACTGGGTTTAACCTTTCAATACTAAGCTATAACCATGTACAAGGACACACACACACCCTAACTTAGTATACCCTGTCATGTAACCTAACTCTTCCTCTCTATGTCATGATTATATATCTATATAGATATATATAGAGCTTAGGCATACATGTTATAATGTATATACATACATAACTAAATCTCTACCTCTTTATATATACATTTATACATGGTTAGCCATGCATGTTCTGAGCAAATGAGTTGTGTATTGTAGATTGTTTAACCAATATGCCATGATTAGTGTAACTTGATAGTTATTATTTGAAACCCCAATTCCTCCTATGCACTTTCATGTATATTTCACATACACACACGCCTATTATCTAACCATATGAACATGTCCACATACACCCATACACACACGAACTACATAACTTGTACATAATGCTAGCTTTTCCCGCTCTAACGCTATATATATAAATATATTGTGATTGGATTTCCATGCAATTGGCTTTCATTCTTTAACTTTTGATTTTGATTTTCTTGAATAGTACCCCTTATTAGATAAATAGTAGTTAATTTTATTTTATTTTGATAAGTACCAGTTTTCATATAGGATGGTAGACTGCCTTACAGTCTTGATGATTGTTATTTCTGTATCTTTTCTAGTTTAGCACCCTAGATTGCTTGTGTGTTTTGATATCATATGACCGTTTTGGTTTAGCATGACTAGTATACCTAGATGAGACTTTCACTACCACCGTATGTCATGACCCTGTATGTCATCCTTTTAAATCGTATGATTGTTTAAGTTCTGAGACTTTGATTGTGGGGGGTTTGACCTAGAAGGAGTATGAACATTTTAATTTTGAGGATGAAATTTTTCTAAGGTGGGTAGACTTGTAACACCCAGTTCTCTAAAATGAGGATAATTTTGAAATTTTGTAATTTTAATCATTTATTGATTTGACATTTAAATCATGATATAATTTTTGGTAATTTTTAAATCATTTTAAAACTATTTAAAATTATGACTTGTGATTTTGATGTTTTGCTAGTGAAACCCTAGAGACTGTTTGACCTAGAGCCTAACCATGTGATTAGGATATTTTAATGTCATTTCTGGCCTAAGGATATTTTGCATTTGACCTCTTTGAATTATTTGGATATTTATTGCGTTGGTGATTGTTGATTTTGACCTTGATAGGTGTGATTTTGTGATGGTTTTGTGTCCGTATCGGACACGTATCAGTTTTTATTTACAAATGTTTGATGTGCCTCAAAGAAATTTTTTTATTGCTTTTTTTTTTGAAAAGTATTTGAATGAGATTATTTTCTGCATGTGTTTCCTGTGATTGCTTTGTTTTAATTTCGAGGACGAAATTTTTTAAGGTGGATAGATTTGTCACCCCAGTTTTCAGAAATAGGGGTATTTTTGTTATTTTACATTTTTAAATATTTTTAAAATTTATTTTATTATTTATGATAATATTTTGGGGTTGAAATTTATTTTATTATTTATGATATTGTTTTGGGGTTATTTGAGTCGGGTTCGAATTTCAACTCAATCCGACTTGAAACGGGAACCCGGGGGTAGTTTGACTCTAGTGGAACCCACACACTAGTTAGGCATGGCCCACATGATATTAATTTTAGTCCACATGATAGAAATATTTTAGTTAGAGTTTAGACTAATTATTATGGATAAGGTTAGTGTGATTAGAGACTTTAGAATGACTAATTTAGCCCCAACCAATTAGCCCTTTTCTAATACTCATAGAATAGGTTAGTGGGGGCATTTTGGATCTTACCATAATAGGACAAATAGCCCCATATGGCCAGCCACTTTGGGAGAGGATAGGCTCAAGTTCATTTCATTATTCTCATCCACACTCTCTCTCTTGTTCTTCCCCAAATTCCTAGAGAGCAATCCCTAGCAATTTCTCCACCAAATCTTCTTCTTTCCTTCTTCATTCTAGCCAAGGAGGAAGCTACCTAAGTTTGGGAGGATTCGGAGCTCGTTCGTGTCCTTTTGGAATCTCTACGTGTCGGTGTCGCTCCGGGAAGGCTTTTCTTCGATTCGATCTACCGGGAGGTATAAATTCCTTCTCCTTTTCATTTCCTCATGCATATAGGTCTATTTTGAACCTATAAGAATGAGCCCCATGGTTGTATCTCCATTTGTGTCCATTTCGTGTCCATTTGGAGGTCATAGGAGTGTCTTTTGTGTTGTGGTCGTGTCCATGTGGGAAAATCCTAAATTTGGACACACTATGTGTTGTTGTTATGTATGAATGAATTATTACATGTTTAATCTCATATTTTTGTATTGAAGATGTGTTTTATAGTGTCTCATATATATATATATATTAGTGTAGAGAGTGAGTTCTTGATATATTATGTTATATACTTGTGTTCTTTTGTCTCAAACTACCCAAATCCGTCATAATTTTTATCCACGTTTTTAATTTCAGTCCTAACTTAGAAATGTCATAACTTCTAGCTCAAAGCTCGGTTTAATCTCCCGTTTTTTTTAAAAGTAGCGTATTGAAGTTAGATTTCCAAAAATAAATATTAATAGGCCTAATTCTTTCTGTAACTTTCTGGAGAATTATTTGAGTGTCAGCTGTACGAAAGACAAATGTGTTCTCGGTGTTTTCGCGATTTCGGGAGTTTCCGAAAATGAAAACGCGATCCGTTTCAAGTTTCGGAAAGGTAACACATAGATCTATAACATACATTAATCCTAGATTTTAATTCATGCTGAGATGATACAGTATTGATTATTAGTAGGAGTTACTATTCGGCATATGCATTTTGTGCACCCTTGTGTGTAATATAACGTTCTATTTGATTTTAACCCATGTTAATGTATATACATTATGTAATTAATTAGAGAATGCAAGCATGAGTAAATGTTTAAATAAATGATGTATGAGGTGTAAGTATCCTATCTAATGTAAGTATGTATAAGTATGGCTTGTAATGAATATGTAGGTTCCATAGTATGTAATGTATGGTGCATACAATAGTGCAAGAGAATAAATAAATAATGAATGAATGCAAGCATGAATGTAATATAATAATAGATGTAATGTATGCAATATACAAGTTAATGAGATATAATGTTCTATGTTAACACAAATCCTATATTACCTCATGTACCCCTTACACTATGTAGACACTATCACACTTGACTCTTTGTTCACTTACACTTTGACACTCTTTGATATATATATACACTATGTATGTCCATTTAACCCTCACTTGCCCCTTTTCCATGTTAACATACACACACATAGCCTCTTAAATAAGTATTTATGAATACAGTTAACTTAGCTATGTATGTATATTATATATATGTTAGCATATTGTGTTGTTAAATATAAGTTTATATAACCATTTGAAATGTCATGATTATAGATCTAATGTTGAATACCAATATATGCATGTGTATATATGTGTAGACATATATAGTTTAAAGTAATAGATTACCTAGTGTATATCCAATGTGAATTCTTGCCTATTTAAGTATTGAATAATTGCATGCTATATAGAGTTGGGTGTATGTTAGCTTGTATAGCCTTGTATTGATGTGTGCTTGCTAGGATAGTCTTGGTTAGGCCTAGTAAGACTTGCTGGGTTAGGACATGACCTAGTTTGACCTAGTTTGACTAGTGCAGTTGACCAGAGTTGACCAAGGGTTGACTTTGGCCTAGTTTGACCTAGATTCATGTAGAATGTATTGTAGTGCTTTATATTACCCTTCTGGACTTGTTGTGACTTGTGCTGTTCTAATTAGGAGCCAGACACCTCTCCTCGAACAGTATCTTTACCTTGGACATTCAGATATCAGGCGAGTACATTCTCTGATCATTTTATATCTTGTTTAGGATTATATTTCCTGCTTTAGATTACTTTACATGATGCTGACACATTGGAAACATGGATTAGTACTATATGGATCTTGTTGTGCGATGTTATCCCTTTAGCGGATACATCGGGTATTTGTATTCGTCTACTTTATCGTGAGCATCGTGTACTCCTTGTATTCGTGACATTCGTGTACAAATCGTGTGAAATCGTGTATATTCATGTATTCACATGATCTCGTGTGCGACTATACTCCGTGTGCAATAACATATCATATCTAGATCCTTGTGTGTTGATTGGAGCGGGGGAGTAGAAGTGGTTATGTAATCAATCCAGTATATTACTCGTGTACAACCTCTATAGATTACTCGTGTACAACATCGTGCCGTTTGCATAACCATCTTCTGATCTGAATCACTAGTCTCTGATAGTTCTCTATATAGTGTAGCTATTTACTTACAGTCTCTCTCTTTTTCATCATATTATTTTTTCAGATCCTGTATCTTACTCTCTAGCATGTTTATATTTTCTAACCTATTATGATATTGTTGAGATGTACTGTAATCGCTCCTGTCCTGACTGGACCCGTTGATAAATTTTACAGATAGCTTGGAGATTGCCTGCTAGCCTAGAGGATACACATTAGAGGTTGTTTAGTTAGCTATTTTCAATTGTCTAGAGTTATATTTACTTTATGGATTACTGTATCTGAGTTTGGAGATTTGAGATGTATTTTTTGGATTTGTGTATCTTAGACACTTAGATTTCTCTCTGTTGTACCTCTTTTGGATTTTATGTTTTATCTATCCTTATCATGCTCTACCTTAGATGTGATTGAGTCTGTATCTGCTATGTCACCCCCATTCGGGGAGTATAAACTGATTAGCCTTATACTGTTAGATGCATGAGACCTAGGACAGCGTTCTACCGCCGACACTGCGGCGTAGGCTGGACGTACCCACTTCTCGTGCCCTAACTCTAGGGTGCGGGTCGTGACAGGTGCTCTGGCCAAAGCTGACCGTATCTCAAATACTGCTTGAGTCATTTTTGCATGTAGGCAGAGAGAGTTTTGAGTCCTCCCTCCAGGGTATCCATACGCTGGACGAGGTCTGCTGGCGGTGCATCCGGCCCGGTATCACCCCCAGTCATGTATATTATCATGACACGGCTAGAGTCGGATGGGTCAGTTGAGGCTTCTCTTTCGGCCTCGCTCTCCTGTAGGGAAGTTGCCTCTCCTGGAGCTTCGTCTTGGCTACCCCCAGCTATGTTTTGGAGGACACCCTCGTCTTCGGTAGAAGTATCCGCGAGGGCCTGATTACCCACAGTTCTGTCTTGGAGGACTTCTTCGTCTTCGAGGCGGAGGTCCACAGGGGCCAGACTACCCCCAGCTACGTCCGAGAGGCTGACTTCATTTCCAGGATGAAGACCCACCCCAGCTGTGCTCTGGAGGACATCTTCGTCTTCAGAAGGACGATCAGCTAGGATTTGGCTACCCCCAGCTATGCTCTGGAGGACGTCTTCGTCTTCAGAAGGAGGATCAACAAGGGCTTGACTACACCCTGCTTCCTCCAAGATCTTCTTTCTCCCCTGAGTGCCTTCAAACACTCCAGAGGATGGGACAGTTGTCTTGGTTCTCCTCGGCTGGCTCTTGGACGAGGACGAGGAATGACCAGTCACCTTTCGGATCGAGGAGGAATTAGAGATTACGTTGCATGAAGCAACCTTTAGTTCTGGTTCCTCTTCAATTGACACCTTTCCGAGGCGACGTCGGAGATGTGTTGAGGATTGCAGCCGCTGGAACACCGACTGCCTTGGTGGCGGGACTGTTGTTTTGCAACAACGGTTGATGGTGACTACAGCACAGGCGAGCCCTGTGAGGGGCGCATTGTGCTTGTCAGTCGACTATCCTGACCGACATTTGTGAGTGATCACGTTACGCAGATCGTTGGAGGAGAGTGCCACCTTCGCACCCCTATCAGGCGCATGGCAAGGCCAAGCGCCGGGATGGTCAAGTGAATGTTGTGTCCCCTGATCAAACATAAAACAGGCGCTCAGATCAGTAGTGGGGGAACAACATTTACAGTGACTTGAACGAACCTCAGATGCATAACCAGTAGAGGCGCGGGAGTTCAAGACCACAGGGTTTGCCTTGCTCGACTTGGTTGCGAACGCAACAGATGCGCCCAAGTAAGACAAGGACTTTGAAGGTCGAATCATTTGCGGCACAGAAGCACCCGAGTCGACCTTATACAGCTTACCATCAGCAGCGCACATGATTATGAGCGCATGCTTCTAGTTTGCTGCCGACATAGCATGTTTGAGGTGCATGGCCCGTGCTGCCTTGGACTTCTTCGTACCAGCCCGCTGGGACGTATAGTACTAAGAGTCCAAATTCTCCTCGCCACTACAGCGAGTGAGTCTGTCAAAGATAGAGACTTCTATGGCGCATCAGAGGTGATGCGCGGGGCATTAGCTGCGCCCCTGCCCTGTCGACGCATCTTCCTCGCCTGAGAGGGAGATGGCTGGAGGATGTGGTCAGCCGCACATTTCCCTGAGAGATGCGCTGCACTGGTAGACGCATCTTGGCTGCTGAAGACATCAGCAGGATGGGAAGGCTGCATTGGCGCATCCCCTTCAG
Organism: Iris pallida; assembly: GCA_029216955.1. NCBI lineage: Eukaryota > Viridiplantae > Streptophyta > Magnoliopsida > Asparagales > Iridaceae > Iris > Iris pallida. The sequence continues at coordinate 11,863,936 of JANAVB010004998.1, read as the reverse complement.
TGGTGGTGCCGGAGGTGTCGACCTTGCACACCCAGACTTGGCGAGTCTTCTTCGGCTTCGACAGCCGCTTCGAAGGACTCACACAGCCTTCAGAGATGAACTCCTCATACGCCTGTTGATTGAGGCGTACGACCAATATCTTGGGGGAGGAGCCCACATTCACGTCGTCAGATTGCGGCACAGCTTTCTCGGTGGAGGAGAAAGAGGTCCCCAGCAGAGTCGCCAGCTTATTTGCCATTAAAATCTTTTGATGTAATTTCAATACAAACAGAACAGTGTTACAATGTAGGACTTAGACGTAGTCCTAGGAGTACACTTTTGTTTATCTGGGTCTCTTGTGTCGATGGAGTGAATGGTAATGCGTTGACTCCGTTGACGATCTGACGACGGTTCTCGGTTCTCTGAAGGTCTGAGTTGCTCTGGTGCCGGAGCTTGCGGAGAGGAAGAAGACCCTGAGTGTCTGTATCTGCCTCTCTCTATATGTTTTTGGTGGTTGTACGATGTGTGTCTCCATGTGTAAGAAGGAAGTGATCCCTCTATTTATAGCTTTGTAGGCTGGCTGCTCATGCGCGCATGTAGGATGCACCTGTACGCGGGAACGCCACGTGGTAGTTGCTGATGGAGGCGCATGGGCAAAGCGCTCTGATTGAGGAGTTGAACCCTTCTTGTTGCTGTCGTGAGCTGCGGCGGAGCTAACACATAGCAATGGAGAGGATCTTTCAGTTGCTGAGATCTTGGATGATTAGCACCCCTTCATAGGCTGAATCAAGTCAAAGGACGCATGTCGCAGGTCCATGGCTCGAAGATCTCGGATTTGGTGGGGAGTGATCTGATAGGATGCGCCTGGGATTGGGCGCATGAGGAGGCTTTGGCTCGTAACCTTTAGGAGTCACGAACCAGCCGGGGAGCATGGCTTTTGAGGCGCATGCGGGACTTCAGTAGTGACTTAACTTTTGTCTTTAGGGATAAGAGAAAAGTCTGAGGCACATGGCTTTTGAGGCACATACAGAGATTTAGACGCATGGTTGCGGAGGCGCATGCGAGATGGTTGGGCGGCCACGTGGCTTGTAACCGTCGGAGGAGAGTAATGATGGTGCTGACGTCGGTGACGCTTCGTCTTCTGAAAAAGCTGTCAACTATTCAGTCCTCGGGGGACGTACTGCCAACTTTTTCAGACTTTGGCATTTAATGTTCTTGACAAGTGATGGGCTGTTGAGTGGGCACATCGATCGGCGTTCCACTAGGCGCATGGGGACGCATGGGGGCGCATCCTTATGAGGCGGTTGGTGTTGATAGGTGCATCAGTATGATGCTCGGTCTGGCCGGCGCATCCGCTTTGCATAACACGTCTTTATGGGCTCGACTGTTACGTTCTTCGAGTGCTTTAAATAGCCGTCTTTGACTTGGCTGAATTCGAAACGTCAGGTTCATCACCATTCAATGCAAATTCATTGCACGGGATTCGGAGAGCCAGCCGCTTGGCGCATGGGTTTGATTTGCCCGGCCTATAAATAGTGGCATGGAGAGGGTTTGCTCCTTGTTCTCTCATGTCCTTCTGAAATGAACTTGTTTTCTCGAGCATATTCTGTTGATGAGATGCTCCAAAGGGTGAAGATGCGACGCATTGTCTTCATTGATGCACTTGAAGGTGACTGTTATATCCAAATTCGGAGTCGAGGGCTTCTGAGGCAGGCGGAAGGTGCCTGTTGCATCCAAAGATCGGGATGCTCGAGCCTCGTCTTGTTATGCTGGAAGAGCCGCCAATCTGAATTGCGGTGCTCCGATCATCTTCCTTGGGCTTTGGGAGAGCTCCTCCTCCTGCTAGAGTAGGTGTTGCCCATTCTGGTTGGATTGAAAGCTGCTCCTTTAGCCGCAGGTTGATTGCGGTGCTCTCCTCTTCCTTGGTTTGGGGAGCTCTTCCTCCAGCTAGAGGGTTGATTACCACCCTCGTTCTGCTCAATAAATGCTTTATTTGTCGAAGCATTTGATGGCGCATATGCTGAGACTTCACGATGCGCTTGTGGGGCACTGAAGGGCGGCACATAACAGAGCTGCTGAAGGGATGCACATAACTGAGTTGCTGAAGAGATGCACATAACTGAGCTGCTGAAGGGATGCACATAACTGAGTATGCACAAAACTAAGCTGCTGAAGTGATGCGCCTGGCTGAGAGCGCATGGCGAGATGCGCCTGTTTGAGAGCGCATGGCGGGATGCGCCTGTTTGAGAGCGCATGGTGGTTGCTGCGCCTAGCTGTAGACTTAGGGTCATTTCTTTGTAGAAATTCTCCCTTGTACAGCTCTTTTTAAGACATGTAATAGACTTTTATATGAAATAAAAATCCTCTTTTAATGTCTATACTTTTGTTTTGCTGTGCCAAGTACTTCCTCTGAGCTCCCTGGCGCATGTAATGTTTGGCGCATAGGATTTCTGGTCCTAAAATTCCATGCTTCTACACAGCCCACCGACTCTCTCTCTCGCTATATATATATATAGTTATATAGTTTATTATTTTCCGAAAACCCTAGATTTAATTTAGCAGCTTTTTGTGGGAGAGTTCGATAGGGATTCTTCGACTTCGCGGAGGGTTTGCTGTTGACCTAGACGTCCGTGTTGCACGCCGTTTTTTTATTAGAAGCGTATTGAGGTTAGATTTCTGAATATATAATTTATTTTCTGCAATTTTGATCTCAAATTTCTGAATAATTATTTGAGTGTCGGTTGTCCAAAAATTAATGCGTCGCACGGTTTTCGAGATTTCGAGTGATCCCAACTCCGTTTCGCTATCCGTTTGAAGTTTTGGAAAGCTGACACCGAGATCTACAACATATAATTTTTCAAAAAATTCAGAGTTTTATCTATTATTTTATTTTGTTCATAGAAATCAAATTTGGTCAACGGTTCATCGATTTGGTCATGGTTAGCCATAATGACGATAACTTTTGACCAAATCATGATTTTGCAGCACGGTCGATTCCAGTTCACTCATAGCGGTAAAATCTACCATGTTGCACATTCAAACTTTTGAATTCATAATGTTTGACTAGTTTGTCAACAGTATGTCTCGGTTTGCGTGCTATGGGTCCCGAATTTGGAACCACGACTTTTTTGGCCAAATATTTGTGTGTAGATTGTTATTTCAGAATTAAATAGGTTAAAATAGGATTCTAGATGATTTACTCAAGAATTAAATAGTATTAATTAATTTAACCCATTAGCCACTTTCTAGGATTTTTAGAGTGGGAATCATTGATCTAACTTGTGGTTTTTATGTGACGGGGTTGATCGGACTACGACGTCTTGACTTGTGACTTTATCATCTATCGGAGCAGGCAAGTATCACTATGACCTATGTTTCCTTTATTTTATACTGCATGTATCTTCGTGTCGTCTTTACACTATTACTCCCTTATGGTTCACGATTGTCATTGTTCATAATTACTATTGTGCACGAGAGTTTGAATCGGTTGGATATACATACATGTTCATACCTTACTCATTGTTTTCTATTGTTTACAGTTTATCGTATTGCTAATGTTTATCATAGTGAACATGTATTGTGAGTGAGTCGAGCAGGGGAATACAACAAGTAAGCATGTGGTCAATGAATTGAATACAGACCCCCTATACATTGATTGCATAATATCAGTCATGTACCATACGTATGACTGACGGATATCCCAAGCCGTCTAGATGCTGAAAGTTGGTATTCTAAAACACATAGTACACGTGACTTAATTATTGTTGCTCTATTGTCTATTGTTCTTCTTTTGTCAAGTCTACCTTCTTATTGTCATCATGTCTTAGTGGTATGTCAAAGTCTACCTTCATATTGTTATCATGTCTCAAAGGTACTTTCTTATCATACAATGTTATTCCTATGCTTATCTTCAGTTATATTCCTTTTATCGTTCCTTCATGCTTGTATAATATATTGTTTAATGTAGTGTTATGGTGATCTTGCTCCAATCCTGACTGGATAACTATTTTTCAGCTTTAGACGACGAGATTTGCCCTGAGGTCTACGGTGAGTATGTTGGCGACCCTGACATCACTGACGTACCCGGTTCCAACTCTGATGCGAATTAGCATATTTTCTTACTTATGGATTCGCATTAGTTAGTAGTTATAGTTATGGAGTTTAGTTGTCTATTTTATTTTCTGCTATCCGGGTTTGTTCCCGAGACTTTCTGAGTTGTAGTGGATTATTTCATATTTATAATATTAAGACTATTGGATATTTTGTGATTATTGTTGGCTTAGTTGTGGATGATATACATGCGTGTTGTGCTTGTTGTGGGCCATTGTTATCATAGACAGCGTACTACCGCCGATGCTGCGGCGTAGGCTGGACTTGGCCACGAACTCGTATCCCAAAATTGGAAGCGGGTCGTGACATCCCCAAACTCTCTTGAAGACTCCGCCAAAAGTGCGATGTGAATCTTGAATCTCTGTCTGATACGATACTGACTGGCACTCCATGCAATCTGAAAATCAACCTGAGGTATATCTCTGCTAGCTGATCTGTCGACTGACCAACTCTGAAGGGAAAAAAATGAGCTACCTTCGTGAGACAATCAACTATAACCTAGATAGCATCTCTCCCAACTGGGGTTCTGGGTAACCCAGTTACAAAATCTATGGTAATGTGCTCCCACTTCCATTCTAGGATCGGTAAAGATTGAAGAAGTCTAGCTGGTCTCTAATGTTCAGCCTTAAATTGTTGGCAAACTAAACAACGAGAGACAAACCAGGCCATCTCTCTCTTCATGCCATTCCACCAAAAATGCTAACGGATATCACGATACATCTTCGCATCGCCGAGATGAATAAAATACTGTGAACTGTGAGCCTCTGCCATGATCTCTTGCCTGATAACACCACTAGGTACATAAAGATGCCTTCCATGTCGAAGTGTACCGTCCTCATGAATACACAACTCTACTCTCCGTCCTGTTACACATTCTGCCCTTAGCCGCTGAAGCTTAGAATCCGCTGACTGAGCTAACTTAATCCTTTCAAATGTACTGGACTTAACTTGCATACTAGCCATCAATGCCATATTAGTTGGAAGAACAACTTCAATAGCCATCATCTGAAGATCTGCTAACAACTCTGGCTGTGCTGTTAGAAAATAAACTCCGGTTCTTCTGCTCAATGCATCTGCAACAACATTGGCTTTTCCAGGATGATACTGCAAGTTGATGTCGTAATCCACAAGTAGCTCTAGCCATCTCCTTTGACGCATATTAAGATCCTTCTGGGTAAACACATACTTAAGACTCTTGTGGTTGGTAAAAATCTCCACCCGATCTCCATACAAATAATGCCTCCAAAACTTAAGTGCAAAAACCACCGCTGCTAACTCCAAGTCATGGGTAGGATAATTTCTCTCATGGTCACGAAGCTGACGTGACGCATAAGCTACTACCTTACCATGCTGCATCAAGACGCATCCCAATCCCTTGCCGAAAGCATCAAAATAAACTAAAAATCCTCCAGTCCCATCTGGAAGCATGAGAATGGGTGCTGTCATCAAGCCTTGCTTCAACTTCTCAAATAAACTCTGAAACTCTGCTGTCTATGCAAACTATACATCCTTGCGGGTCAACTGCGTCAGTGGTACTGAAATCTGAGCAAAGTCTGATACAAATCATCGGTAATAGCCAGGCAATCCTAGGAAACTCCGAACTTCTGCGACGGTACTGGAAATTGGCTATATCTCTATGGCCACTATCTTCTGGGGATCAACTTCCACTCCACCTCTGGTGATGATATGACCTAAGTATAAAATACGATCAAGCCAAAATTTGCACTTACTGAACTTTGCGTACAACTGGTGCTCTTTGAGAATATGAAAAACTATACGAAGATGCTGCTCATGCTCCACTTCACTCTTGCTATAGACCAAGATGTCGTCTGTAAACACTATCACAAACTGATCTAAATAAGGCATGAAGATACGATTCATGAGGTCCATGACTACGGCTGGCGCATTGGTTGCTCCAAATGGCATAACAAGGAACTCCCAATGTCCATATCTGGATCTGAACGCTGTCTTTGGGATGTTTTTCTCTCTAACTCTGATCTGATGGTACCCTGATCGCAAGTCAATCTTCGAGAATACTGTTGCTCCTCTGAGTTGATCAAATAAATCATATATCCTTGGTAGAGGATATTTGTTCTTGATTGTTACAGAGTTCAATGTATGATAATCAACACATAATCTTGACGTACCATCCTTCTTTTTCACAAGAAGTATCGAGGCTCCCCAAGGTGATCCACTAGCATGAATGAATCCCTTGGTTCTAAGTTATTCAATCATCTTGTACAAGTTTTCCAACTCTGATGGCGCCATCCTGTAGACTCCTCCTGACACTGGTGTAATCCCTGGAAGTAAATCAATGGTGAAATCTATCTCGCTCTTTGGGGGCATGCCTGGAAGCTCTTCGAGAAATACATCGGGAAACCCTTTAACAACTCTGGGAAACTGAACTGCCTCTGCTACTGCCATCCGCAAGACTGAGGGAGAAGGTTCAACTTCGCCTCTAAAAAATGTAAACTCTGCCTCACCAAGAATACCAAAAATAATTCTGCCAATATGGCAGTCTATTCTTCCGTACTGATCCTTCAACCAATCTATTTTTAGGACCACATCATAGTCGACCATCAAAAATTCTATCAACCTAGCGAAAAACTCTCTACCGCTAACTACGATTCGACACGGGGAATAGACTCTATCTACTCCCGCAAGACCGTTCAGTAAGTATATTGAGCCTTACTGATAATGACTCGGGCACTAGTCCTATCCGTTGTTGCGAATAGTACAGACATAAATGAATGCGATGCACCTGAATCAAATAATATTGATGCTGGAAAAGAGTTGACGAAAATGGTACATGCTACCACCTCACATGATGCCAATTCTTCTGCCACGGTTAGAGCCATAGCCTGACCTTATCCTCTTGGTGCGGGTCCCCTCTATTGGAAACCTCTCTGCCGGTTCAGAATCTGAGCTTGGGCATACTGTTGAGCCTGAGGCGGCAATGGCGTCGGAGGCGGGTACTGTTATTGCACTGGTGCTAGACCCCTAAACGATGGACTGGTTAGGTTTGATGATGATGAACTGGCTCTATTCGGACAGGACCCTATCTTATGGTCCGGTGCCCCACAAGCTAAGCATAATTCCTGTGCTCTGCGACACTCAGATACTACATATCTTGGCTTCCCATAATGAGTGTAGCCCATTGCGGAAGACTCTTCTGCTTCTGCTAATGAGGATACGTCGGTGTCGAGTGCTGAACCAACAAAACTGTGGTCGCCCTCCTAGGAGCTCCAATAGTCAAAGCCCTAGCTGCCGGGACTGGTGCTGATGACTGGGATATCTGCCCATGAGATCTCCAGGATAACTTCTATATCCTGAAGCTACGCATCAGCAGCAATTGTATCTTCACTGTCGTCAAAAAAGGGAGGGTTCAGATGCTTGAATCTGTTGGCCATGTTGTTCCCTTGGTAACCAACTCTGCCCATGGCATCTTGTACTGTCTGGTGCAGGGCATCGCCCTGACGATCTTGTGATGTAAGCAATTTCCGGATGAGTCCCACCAGGGTTCCATTGTCAGGCTCTGCAGGCTGGACGGGTTGAACTGGGGGCTCTGGATCCCCGGAATGTATGACTCGGGAGGCCTCTCCAGAGTGCTGGGCTTGGTCTCCAGGTTGCTGCTGGTTTACTGGAGGTGCTCCGCCTTGCTGATCAGTAGGACCAGGAATAATACCGCAGAAGAAACGACATAGGGAACAATAAGGAAGGACCATGATAGATCGAGGATATAAGCATGTGATCAGGTCAAGGTTTCGGAAAGATTAGAAGACACGAGTAGAGATCAAGGGCGACTGCTGATTGAGACATCTATTCCGTGAAACCCTCACACATCTTGATTTACAAGACCTACATGGGCCACCACTTAAACCGTGTCACTTCCCAGAACTAGAATACTGGAGAACGGGGGACAGACACAGCCAGCTACGTACATTAAAGTGTAACCCACCTCGATGTACGGTCATGGCTGTCTAGATGCTTGAGGGTTTTACTACAAGCCAACAGTCACTTATGGTCAAGAACAAGCCTAGTGTCTCAATCTTAAGCAAGCAAGTAAATGTAACAAGATGGTAGATCATCAGACATACAAAGTAAGGCGTCCCATATATTACATATTCAGATGATCATGAAGCTAGTCATAAAAATGCGAAGACTAGCAAGAGTTTAATTTATACATGGTCAACCTTAGGATTTGTCAATCATGTTATAGCCCTTAGGCAGACAGGAATGTAAATTTAACACAAGCTAACACTTGCTCTGCAGCTAAACGCCTCAAAAGAATAGTTTTACAATTATAGTAGAAGAGCAAAATAAACCCACACGTTGCCAGAATTTCTTCTAGTATTCACCATCTGGCTGGAAGGCTGGAAGCTCCTCGGGTGCTACTCCAAAATCTGGCCATATAAAACCAGCTGGGTCAGACCCCAGAAAGATCAAGTGCCACAAGGGAGGCTTCACTTAAGAACTAAAACCAGCATTTTTGCACATAACGACATAATTGATAATGAAAGATATGGGTTAAGAAAATCAGGATGATAAATGATAAGATAACTAAGGAACTATTCAAGTAACAAAGTTACAATCCATAAACCAAACAAGGACCAGGGTTGTAACCATTCACCAAAACAGAACTTAGTCTCTAACCAATTATTGAATAAGTAAAGCATAATAGTAACGGGCTGAAGAAACCATGTACTGGCCTTGTCTAGGCAAGACTAGACTGGACTCCATCCATCAATCACGGCCAAGCAATGAGTACGGCTTGATACTTTAACTAACTAGGGTTATCACAGTCCTAGTTGCTAACAAGATGCATTAAGATGTTCCAACAGCCACAAGCTGAAGAACAGGTAGGCAACTCTAGAGGGGGTGAATAGAGTTTATGACAATAATAGCTAAATAAAAATTAAACTCTTTTCACCAACAGTAAATAATCAGATTAAATGCGAAAATATAAAGATCAAGAGAGCATACGCAAACACAGCCGATTTTAACATGGTTTTCCTCATGGAGGACTAGTCCAGGCCTGAGAACTCTAGCTCGGGATTAAATCCACTATTTGTGAAATAGTAGTTACATCCCGTACCTTTTCTTCAGAAGAGCACGTCAACTTTTTATAAAGATCGTTGTGGCAATGCTTGGAATTTTCCAAGCGACTTTCTCGACTCTTGCACAAACTCCTAACTGAATAGCACTAAGCATTTTGATGCTTAGGAAGTTTGTGGCTAGTAGATGAGAAGGTTAAGGCTTCTATGTCAAGAATTCAAATTTTTGGCCGTTGGACAACTAGCATACAACAAATCCTAAAAATTAGGGTCCTGTAATTTAGGGGACAGAGTTCGGCCCGAACTCTGTGTGGAGGCAGAGTTCGGCCCGAACTCTGTCTCCAGAGGACAAAATTGCTCAAATGGGCTTTGTGGGCTAATTCAGTTTACATTTATCTAGACTCAATAAATGTAAAAATACAGACTCAAAAACTGAGTATGCTGCAGGAAAGAGTCGTCGTCCGTCTTGCACTGAGATCGGTCTTGATGTGTCATATTGAATTATGACAAGTATCATATTATCAATCTTATCAATATTTGGTTGACTGTGATTTTGTGTCAACAATCTTCCCCAAATTGATAATTGACAAAATGATATTTGTATATTCAATGTTCATACCTGGACACAAGTAGTAGCAATAGCTCCTCCGTAATTAGTGCATAGAAGCAATAGCTCTCCCGTAAACATTGCTTCTCTGTAAGCCAATGTTCTTGTTTCCTGATAATCATAATCTCTACCAACACATAGATAACATAGATGATAATACATGATATCTAACTGTCACGACCCGCACCCACTGTGAGTGTACGAGTACGTAATAGCGCCCAGCCTACGTCGCAGTGTCGGCAGTAGAACGCTGTTCTAAGTCTCTAACTAACTATCAACTCATGCAGTATACAATGTACTCATAATGATCAACTCCGAACGGAGGACAAGTATAAGATATGGTGTAACTCAATCACAGTCTAAGCACGATAAGATACACAGAAATATAACTAAGAAATTGAAGACAACAATAACTACTGAAATAATAACAACATCTCGAACAATCTCAATACATCTCAAGTCTCAATTCTATACAACAAGCTCTAAATGAAAACAGATGCCAGTCTACTAAACTAAATCCCGATCACTCCTAAGTGTCGGGGCCAAAGGTAGCTAACCCGTCTCCTAGTCCATAATATGTAGGGTATATGTCCTCAGGGCAATCATCTGTAAAATTTTCAACAGGTCCAGTCAGGACATAAACGAGCACATCTTATCTAGAAAACCCAAGTAAATGACAGAGAACTATAAAGCAGTTATAGACAGTTGTATTGATGAAAATGGCAGTTTATATTCAGGTGATGGTAAGAAAGACAGATAAAGTGCAAGAAAAGTAAATAACTAAACAAGAGAAGAATCATAGCAATGAAGACTGTAAAAATTGATCTAGCTGAACCAGGATAATATGCTATAAAGTCCAGACAGCAATGTAGACAAGTGTAACTCCAATGTAAGTCCAATACAGGATGAATCTAATACAAGATGAATCCAGAAAGGGACGATTCCAGTTATAGTGATCAATGATTCCAGGGTAAGTCCAGCCTATACTCTAACAGTGTGTTTTAAAATACCGAGATCGTCATGTAAATGGCTGTAGGTAAAACGGCACATCACACACCTGGTCGGGTGTAAGATGGCTATCATTCCAGTAGATTCTAGTTGGAAGATTCCAGATTGGGGTATGTCTACATGTCTTACTCAAGTATTTCCCCTCCCAGCAAGTGAATCCAGAAATCCGACACAATAATTCAAGATGAGTCCAGCCAAGATATAATGATACCAGTAAATGATTCTAGTAGGTGATTCCAGTAATAGAAGCCAGAAATGATGATACCAGTAATAGAGGCCAGAAAATAAATGTGTGTCGTATACATGAATCCAGAATATCCATACATGTTGTAACAGAGAATTGCATACAACTAACTAGAACTGAAGTACAGTAATTGACAAGTAAATGAGAGAACTATCAGAGAATGTACTCGCCTGATACTCTAAAAAAAGTAGTATAATATCAGATGTCTGCACCGGAGTCACAATGTCCTAAATAGAGCAGTACAGGTTATAATGTGTTTAAAAGTAAGACATATGAAGTTTATGATGCAATCTACATGAATTCTAGGTCAAAGTCAACTCTAAGTCAATTCAGGTCAACTGTCTAGGCCAAACTAGGTCCAAGTCAAACTTGGTCAACTCTGGGTCAACCCAAGTCAGTACTCTAGTCAAACTAGGTCAATTGGTCACATCCAGACTAATGTTGACTTTTGGTCAACTCCTGTCAACCTGGACTAGTCAAACTAAGTCAACTAGGTCAAGCCTAAGCCAAACAAGTCCCACTAGGCCTAACTAGCCTATTCTAGCAAGCACACCCAATTTCTAGGCTATACAAGCCAACCACACTCCTACACTGGCATTCAAGCCATAAACACAGGTTTATGAGCCATAGACTATATGCCTAGGCTAATCACATAGTCCATTACACACTTTCACACATATAAATATATTAATATTAATCTAATTTTATATAATAACACACATATGCACATAGCTAAAATAGGACACATTTATATAGGCTAACCTATAGGCTTGCCAATCTCATATACGCTCACACACACACTCACAAGTGGCTCACAAGGACACACACAAGTGGCTCACAAGGACACACACAAGTGGCTCACAAAGTGGACTGAATGTATGGGTTTAAGGATGGTTTCATGGACTGATTTCAAGTCTTGGGGGGGCTAGAAATGGGATTGTTAGGACTGAAATATTTGGACTATTAAGTGGGGTGAATGGGCTGAATATTTGGACAGCAAGGGGCAGTCATATAGCTGTTGTTAGAGGACTGGAAATAGGACAAGTTTGGGATGGTTTGGGACTGAAATTAAGACTATCTAAGGGGTATTAAGGACTGGTCTTGTGGACAGCTACTAGGCTAGCAATGGGGCTGAAATATGGGACACTTGGGGACAGGTCTTAGGCTGTAAGATAGGACAGGTAAGAGCTAATTTGGGACAGGATATGTGTCATCACATGACTGATACTCAACATGTATCAGAACATGCTAGCAGGGCACATATAGGACTAATATGCATATACATATAACACTTAACTCTCACACAATGGCACCACATTCCCCCATCTAACTGACAGTTCTCAGTGTGTGTGTGTACACATATAGGCCTGTACATCTCAGGTTAGCTAACAGTTCAAAAATCAGTTTAAAACCCAATTGACAGTTTATTCATTGACAGTGTATATATCAGTGCACTTATAATTCAAAAACGAAAACCCATTCACCTAGATGTCATCAACTACATGAACTCAACACCAACCATTCCCTCTAATCTCACAACTCTCCCACAGCTTACCCATATTACCTGAACAGTGGATAACCTTCTATGCAAGGCAATCCCCTAACCAACCTAATGTTAACCACAGTGAACTCCCATCCCTCTCTAAACTCCACACACACTAATATATATATATATATATATATATATATATATATATATATATATATATATATATATATATATATATATACATATATATATATATAATACAATATAGGGTAGTTCATATCATGATGCAGGACAACCTAGCTAAGGGACTGATTACAATATGCACTGGAACAAATGGCATAGACTTGTAGTGGACTGATATCAAGTGCAAATACATGACTGCATAAATAGGAAAATAGGACAGCTATAAGGGTGAGGAGAAATGAATGTGGATGAAACTCGAGTAAGTGAAATGAGGGAACTAAATTGCTAAATTACCATTTTCCTTCCCTCAGTTCATTAACTGAGCAGTGAGGAAATGAACAGTGCAATAATCTGGAACATGCTAAGTTGAGTTTTGAACATAGGAATATGACTGAATACAAGGAGTGTTCTGTCAAAGGCTGAACCCAATTTGAGTTAGAAAGGCAATATTAGAAAATCTGGACAGTAGACTGAATGTAAGCTAAGGATATGTTGAAGGGACTGAACCTGATTGTTCAACTAGGACTGAAACACTAACTAGGCCACAACATTCGACTCTGAAAAGAGAGTATCAGAACATGCCATGTATTGAAAACAGAAAATGCCTTTTCCCTCCCTTAAGTTCGAATACCAAACATATCCAATTGAAAATACAATTAAAACACAACTTCAAATCATATTGAACCTCAGAAACAATCAATTTCCCCAATACAATTTTAATTATAAACAAAACCCAATTTGAAACTGTCAAAAACTGGAAAATGAAATCAGTGCATACACTATGCACATTCGAGACAAAAACATTCAAAGTCAACATACAACACGTGTCAGAGGGTGTACAGACATTAGGACATGTCCTTCGTGTCCAGGGAGAGTCCCTTATGTCCAGAAATTGGGACACGAAGTGTCCAAGAGCCAATGAACACTTTGTCAGAGACAGTGTAATGCACTGTCTCGTGCACGGGTGTCGAACCACAAAGGACACGACATACACATCTACGAGTGTCGTGCACGTGTCCATAGTTAGGGTAGGTCTAGGTGTTCGTGTACACGTGTCTGTCTTGTGTCCATGTGAGTCGTGTCCAAAGAAAATAGTGCGTATCAGTGAACAATTTCCCGTGTGTACAGTGCGTGTAAAATCAGTGCGCGCGCGTTTTCCTCGTACATACACATCAAGGTCATGTGAAATTTTATGGGTGTGATGTCAGTCACCAGGGCCATGTGTCCATGATGTTTCGTGTCAAACCATTGTATGTCGTGTCCGCAATCAGTATCGACCAGCAGGGCACAGCACGGGGGTCTCGTGCTGCATGTCCGTGTCCCTTTTGGACACAAAAAAGACACAAAAATCCAATCAGTCTTCACAAAATTTTATATACACATATAGAGCAAAAAATTCATATAATTAGTTTTACAAAAATCGAAAAAAAAAATCCTTAGAGGCATTTAATCAAACACCTACAAAATAATACGACACGTGTCCGATACGGGCACCAAACGGACACAAAATCCACCCAAATTTTAGGAACATCTAGGGGACTCCTAGATCTAGCCCTACATACAAAGAAAACCGAAATTTAAATCAATTTAAAGGGTTTTACCCATAGGTACAGATTGCATGGAAAAGCTCCAAATGGGGGATGTTCCTCTTGATGGCCAAATGCTCCAAATTGATCCCAAACTGAAATAGCTCTCCACCAACAGTCCATAAACTTAAATTAGAACCCAATGCAAAAGACTATGATGAAAAAGGAGATCAAATGAATAAAATAGGAATTTTTGGAAGGGGAAAATTACCTTTCTTTTCTCCAAGTGTTGGAATGATAAAAAGAGGCAAGCCCTAATGAACAAGTATTTATATAGGGTGGGGATCCCTATGGCTGGTCATAAAGGGAGGAATTAGGGTTAGGGCTTCTAGTTATGGGCCATGGGCCAAGTCATAAGTCATTAAGTCATGAAATTATAAGTCATTTCATTAAACCATAAATCATGAAATGATTTCACTCTAACTAATCCTCCTATTCCAAAATTAGTTTCTAATGACTAAAAGTAGGTTAACCTAAGTTAGACTAGGGTCACCATGGCTAGGGTTAGCTTCTAGGCTAGTTCACTAGGTCTCAACGAGTCAAGTCAACCTAGAATTCACCAATTCAATAAATCATCAAATAATTCAAATAAGTCAAAATAACCAAATTACCCCTAGGCTAAAAATGATAATTAAATATCCTAATGACATGGTTAGGCTCTAGGTCATGCAGTCACTAGGGTTTCACTAGCAGCACGTCAAAATCATAAGTCATGACTTAAGGCAGTTTTTGAATAGTTTAAAAATTATTAAAACTCACCAAAAATCATAATATGAAATAAATATCAATAACAATTATTATAATTACAAAATTTCAAAAATACCCTCATTTGGAAAACTGGGTGTTACAATCCTACCCCCCTTAGAAAAATTTTGTCCTCAAAATTAAGATGATCGCACCCTTCCTAGGTCAAACCCCAAATCAATCAAGGTCGAAGCAACACAATCCTACTGGTCGTGAATCCACAGTCTCGAACAGGGTAGCTACACTATCTAGCAATCACAAGAAATATCCTGGCAGGTACTAAGGAAAATCACACATGAAAGTGGGGAGAAAGAATAAGAAGGTCAAACCTGCTAATCCATCACCTGCAATGTCAGTCTCCTCGGCTGCCATCGCAAAAGCTCCACCCCTCTGGTGCTGAGCTACAGGTAGCCTAGATCCCTCAAAAGGAGGTACAAAGAGACAGTCTACCATCCTATATGAAACTGGTAAAGACAACTAGGAATTTATTATGAAGGATTACCCTTCGAAAGATGATCAAAATCGAAGGTTTAAGGCACGAGTGTTAATAGCATTGAAATCCAATAATACCATATATAAAAGAAGACTTAGTCCCGGCACGATCTAAGTTGATAAACTTCAGGATATGACGAAGTTTGGACAAGATGGAGAACGAGACCAATGAAGTCTGAGCACGAGTATCCAAGATTTGATATCCATGTCACAATTGAATTTATTCAATTGAATAAGACCCCAAACACTGGATGATAAGGAGGATGACCCAGTCAATTGGTCACGATCAAAGAATTAGAATTTAAAGGATGATGCAAGGATATAGAAATAAGGCAATTTCTTCCTTTGGATAGGGAAACTAAACATGATACCGTGGGTTGACCTATCAAGTACAGTGCCTTTTCTATCTGAAATATGTGAAAGACAAAACAAATAAGAGTTCAGAGGCGATGTTATTAAGTACAATACGTGGTTCATAGGCGATAGAAATAATTCAAAAGATAATTGCCAAAGCTGTCGTGGATAAGACTCTAAGGCAAATTTAACTATGTCTCCCTCCACATAGAATAACATATGAAAAGCGAACCAAAGTGCAATAGGTTGATCAGACCATCATGCACCGGTTCTGATTAGACAATATGTTAGTGGGTGCCAGCCCCCAATAAAATATGTCATGATCAAGCTCGAACAAGATAAGCGCGCAAACTGGTGCTAAATTAGCAACATAAGATAGACAAAATGTAAGTAAGGATACGATGAAGGAAGTTAATAGTCTAAGATTCTTTAAACATCAAGGAGTGAGGGTGAATCAAAACAAGAGGAAAAGGATTTTCAAATCGAAGTTCATAATGAGATTCTTAAGGGTCATCCCAGGAATCTTCTCAAGTAGTCCTAACTGTGATTGAGTACCCCTCCGTTAAAGCCTATCTCTCAATCCTATTGCAGGCTCGCAGCAGTACAACTAAGTCGTCGTACTACCACGATATCGTACTAATGCGACTCTCGACCTACATGGGCCACCACTAAAACTAACACATGATAACGCAATCTCTACCAACACATAGATAAAATGATAATATGAATATCGAATATCAAATAATTCTTCCCCTTTTGTCATTTAGCAAACTTAAACAACCAGAAATATGTAAAGGAAAGTAAATGGCAAGTACACCAAATTAATGATAAACTGCATAGAGAGTCGGAAGTTTCACATAGAGTGAACTAATACAATAAAAGCAACTACATAAAATAGAAGTCCATAATGGAAAAAAAAAACTAAACATAAGATCCTCAGCAGCAGCAGCAGGTAAGGGACCACATCCATCATAGAGTACAAAATGGTCCAGCACCGTCAGATGGTTCAGTATCCGAGCATCGAGGATCCATGAAACCCGCATCCAGATCTAAATAGCGCATAACCCAAGGGTCGTCTATACGGTACCCGTCGCGAGCAAGATCCCGCTCCATAGGAAGTGGCATAGAAGGATGCCGAGACATAGTGTACCGGATGTCATGCAGTGAGTTACTGATGGAACTCATCTACAAGGTGGTATGATAGTCGAGCTGGGTCCAGCGATCGTCCTCCAACATGAAACAATCGCGAAGCATCGTCTGAATAGACTCAAGAGTAGCAGGAGGAACGGGCGGAGGCTGCCCAAGAGCAGGTGCATCAACCTGAGCATCGGAGTGCTTGGACTCAGCAGGAGATCCAACAGCTGCCTGAAGCCGCCTTGCCTTAGATAGGAAGACAGGGGCTGGAAGGAATTGGCACTCATCGAGAGGGACATGAAAGGCACAAAAAATTATATGCAGATAGAGAGCATAGACCATGGATCGTGGTCGCTTCCTAGCATTGATCATCCAGTCCATTATGGTCGTGGAAGGTTGAATGGGACATGGAAGTGAAGGTGATACATAGAAGAAATCTCAAAATATGAAACTTCATCAGTTTATCCCGCTTTGGACAGGATCGTGGAAAAGATAATACGATGAAGCTTGTAAAAATGAGGGTTAAGAAATTTTGCAAGAAGCTTGCGTGGACGTGTGTTTGGGGTACACAAATCGTCCTTGAAGCTTTCAAAGGAAGACCCACCGAGGAATTGAAACTTGCGTGCATCGACAAGCTTCTCCCATGAGTTGGGCTCCAGAATTTCAAGATATTCTGCAAGTTCAAAGTCATCGAATGATATGTCAATTCCAGCAACACGAGAATATAAACGTATATCATCAAAAGTGAGATTACAATAAAATATTTGAAATACATTCAAGTAGATAAGTAAAGTAGTAGAAACTAATTCATCAAGACACAAATCATGAAATAAGGAGTCATAAGTAGAAAAGATAGTGAAGTTGATGGGATAGCCCGCGCACACAGGACGTGATCAAAAATCATTGAACAATTCGTTTGAGACTTCCAATGACACAAAAATTTGATCATCGAACGTGTCGGGGTCAATGGGTCATGGTGGATTGAAAAGAGGGTGAATAGGTTGATCATCACGAGGAGAAGGAGGAGGAGGGTTCGATGAGGACGCACCCTCAGTTCGAGCCCTCTTTCCTCGATTAAACAACCTAGGTGCCATGAATAATGAAAAAAAAATTATGAAATTGAGATGGAGAGAAAGAAAAAATTATACCTCAAGAAAATAGTGGACAATGGAAGAGAATGATGCAAGAAGTCTTCTCTTTGAATTTGGAGAAGAGATCCTCACTAGAAAGAGAAAACTAGGTTAGGGTTTGAAGAGGAATGGTTTTGAGAAGTTTTGGAGGAGGCAATGGAGGAGAGAGAGAAGGAAAACCCGTTTTTAAGAAGGGAGGTTCGAATGGTCGGGTGAAATCTGGACCCTAGGATGAAGAATAGATGAGCGGATGTCCCTGACTGAAGTTCTGGAATGAACAGACCGAATTCGGCCCGAACTCTGTATTAGGCAGAGTTCGGCCCGAGTTCTGTGTTCTGGGACCAGAACTGAAGCCAGGTTGAAATAATTTTGAAATCAATGCTTAGTTAAAAACATGAAAAAAAATATTTAGAATTTCAAAAGTAGAAAATTGAAGAGTAGATGCCCAAGTAGAAAATTTTCAAAAATAGAATGCTGAATAGAGTGAACGAAATGAAGTTCAAAAATTTGAATTTAGGAAGTTATAAATAAAAGTAAACCATGTAATAAACAAAGAGTTATGACACAATTCAGTATGATGAAATTGCCATGAGGTAGCTGCAGGGGCCAGATCCCAGCTAGCAGTAGTCCGAAGACTAGTGTACCGTGTCGCTTAGGCTTTTACGCCTTGTTGTAAGAAGGACCCTTTCGGCTTGTACCCATAGCAAAATCATCAAAAGGAACCCTGACTTAATCGATATTTATGTAGGCCACTTTAATGAATAACCACTTCATCCAAAATTCCTAATTCACGACAAAGAAAGTTGAAACGCTCTTCGGATAGTAGTTTTGTAAAGAAATCTGTCAGCTGATGATCAATGTCAATAAATTCTAAGTTTATAGTGCCATTTTGTTGGTGATCACGCAAAAAGTGGTAACGAATTTCAATGTGTTTCGTGCGTGAGTGACATATAGGGTTCTTAGTAAGGTTGATAGCACTAGTGTTATCACAGAATATAGGAATGTGCATAAAAGATAGATTGTAGTCTGTAAGGATTTGTTTTATCCCCAGAATTTGTGCACAAAAATAATGACCAGCTGTGATATATTCAGCTTCTATTATGGATAGTACAATAGAATTCTGCTTCTTGCTAAACCATGTGACTAGAGCCTTGCCTAATAAATGATATGTTCTGCTTGTACTTTTACGATCGACTTTGCATCTCGTAAAATCAGCACCCGAATAATCGATAAGGTCAAAGAATGTGGATTTGGGATACCACAAGCCCACTGTAACAGTACCCTTAAGGTATCGAAAGATACGCTTAACGGCAGACATGCGTGATCCTTTAGAACTAGCTTGATAGCGAGCACACAGACAAACACTAAACATAATGTCGGAACGACTAGCAGTTAGATAGAGTAAACTACCAATCATACCTCGATACTTACGTTGGTCAACAGGTTTGTCGCTTTCATCAGGTTCCAGCTTGGTCGTAGTAGCCATAGGGGTGCTGATTGGTTTGACATTGTCTAGATCAAACTTCTTCAACATATCCTTTATGTATTTTGACTGGCTGATGAAAGTTTCTTGCGAAGTTTGTTTGACTTGCAATCCAAGGAAGTATGTGAGCTACCCCATCATCCTCATCTCAAATTCGTTCTGCATACACTTAGCGAAATCTTGGCATAGATTTTCATTAGTAGAACCGAATATAATATTATCAACATAAATTTATACTAAAAGAATAGTATTTTGAAAACTTTTGATAAACAGTGTAGTGTCAATCTTCTCTTTTGAAAAACCTTTATCTAGCAAAAAATTGCTTAGGCATTCATACCAAGCTCTGGGGGCTTGTTTGAGGCCATATAGCACTTTCTTGAGTTTGAAAACTTGGTCGAAAAATTTACGATTTTCAAAACCAGGGGGTTATTTTACAAAAACTTCCTCCTCAATAAAACCATTCAGAAAAGCACTTTTAACATCCATTTGGAAAAGTTTAAAATTCTAAAAGTTTGCAAAGGAAGAAAGCATCCGAATGGATTCAAGTCTTGCAACAGGAGCATACGTCTCATCGTAGTCGATACCTTCATCTTGGTTGTATCCTTGAGCTACTAGACGAGCTTTGTTGCGAGTGACTGAACCATCTTCGTGTACTTTGTTACGAAAAACCCATTTAGTACCAATGATCGAATGGTTAGCAGGTTTAGGAACAAGTTCCCAAATCTGGCTTCTTTCGAATTGGATGAGTTCTTCTTGTATAGCTAAAATCCAAAACTCATCATTAAAAGCTTCTAAAACAGTTTTAGGCTCAATTTGTGAAATGAAAGCAGTACTAGCAATGGAGTCTCTTAACAATGATCGAGTACTTACTCCGCGTGATACCTCACCTATTACCAAGTTTTCTGGGTGTGACGGCTTGAATGCGAACTTCTTCGGCAAGCCCTCCAGATAGTTGGTTTCATGGGTGGTATTTATCGGCGTAGAAGTTAATGGCTCAACATCATCGTCGGGAACCGCTGCTGCACTATTTTCCTCATCAAAAGTCATATTAGTAGACTCTTCTACAATCAATGAGCGTTTGTTGAACACTCTATATCCCTTGCTTTTGGCAGCATAGCCAAAAAATACTATCGTCGGCTTTGGCATCTAATTTGCCTAGTTGTCTTTGGTGTTTAGGATAAAGCAGCGACAACAAAACACTCTAAAATATGAAACATTTGGAGTCCTACTAAACCAAAGCTCATAGGGTGTTTTCTTCGAAATAGGTCGAATAAGCATCCTATTTAAAATATGGCATGCTGTACTGACAGCTTCAGCCCAAAAATATTTCAGAAGTAAAAATTTATTCAACATGAATCAAGCCATATCGCCAAGAATCCTATTCTTTCGCTCCACAACACCATTTTGTTGAGGAGTTCTAGGACAAGAAAACTTATGATCAAAACCATTTGTATCACAAAACTTTTCAAAATCGGAATTTTCGAATTCGCCTCCATGATCGCTTCGGATTCGAGTAATCATGTAGCCTTTTTTGTTTTGAACATTTTTAGCAAAAATTTTGAAAACAGAAATCGCATCGCTTTTGTTTGAAAGAAAGAAAACCCAAGTAAATCTAGAAAAATCATCTACTATAACAAAAGCATAGAGTTTTCCACCAAGACTGGCTACTCTATTAGGACCAAATAAGTCCATGTATAGTAATTGTAAGGGTCTAGTAGTACTTACAGTGTTTATGGAATGAAATAAAGATTCGGTTGCCTTATTTAGTTCACATTCGGCACATATCGTATCCTTCTTGAATGTGATGTCGGGCAAACCTCTTACTAGCTTCTTTGTCGATAGCCTGGATAGAGTATCCATATTGGCACGACCAAGACACTGGTGCCACAACAATCTCTCATCCTTGTGGACGTAGAGGCATCTTCCTGTACTGTTAGTATTTCTAGATAGATAGAAAATATAAATATTATCCTCTCTTATCCCTTCAAACCAATGTCTCCCATAGACCTATCATAGATATAGCATTTATTTTCTCTAAAGTTAATATCATATCCATGATCATCAAGGTGACTTATGCTAAGCAGGTTATGCTTTAACTCGGTCACTAGGCAGACATCCTTTATTACAGGAGAAGAAGGAGGACCAATAGTGCCATTACCTATGATGTAGCTCTTTAAATTGTTATCGAAGGATACGTACCCTTCTCTCTTCATCGATAGTGATGCAAAAAGATTTGTGTCTCCCGTCGTATGTCGCGAGCATCCACTATCGAGAATCCACTTGCTTTTAGTTGAAGGAGGAAGGTCCACCTACATTACGAGTAGATGTGACCTTTGGTACCCAAGTTCTTGTAGGTCCTGAAAAGTTAGTCTTCGGCACCCAAGCATATAGATTGATATCAACTAATTTCCTAATTCTATACTGTGATGAGATATGACCATGTAATCCACAGTAGGTGCAAGTAGCACGCCTATTTGTGTTGGAAGCAGGTTGATAGTGATGTCTATATGCAGTATGGTGATAGTTGTGTGGAATGGCAGGATAGTGACTATATGTAGTGGCAGGATGATAGTTATGTCTATGTGTAGCATGGTGATAGTTAGCAGGATAGTGACTATGTGTAGCAGCAGAATGATAGTTATGAGAATAATGTCTATGTGCATGTGGTTTATGTGATGCATGGGAGTACGTATACATATAAGCATATTTACGTGCTGCATGTGGGTGACATGTTTTACTATTATGAGTGGTCTTATGTTTTGTGTGTGTTTTGTGACTGTGTGATTGGGTTTGAGGTTGAGCAACCTACTTTCCCAAATCTAATCTTTAATTTCTTAGATGCAGCATGTAGTTCATTACACTTAGCATTTAAACCATCAATCTTAGCAATAGAGATCTTGTGTTTGTTCCTTTCTTCAGCAAGCTCATTGTTGAGTGTTGTGATCTCACGTGTTTACTTTTCAATAAGTGCTTCGGCATCATGTAGGCTTAACTTAAGCTTGGACACCTCATTAGTGACTTTCGTGGGTGGAGTGTCTCTAACATTATTAAGCAAAGAGGAAAGATTTTGAATCTCTATTTCATAGCTTTTGATTTTCTCCTTGGCATGCTTATATTTACTAATGACTTTCTTGTGGTCATTTGGTAAATCATTAAATGCATCGCCAAGTTCACCAAAAGTAAAGTCATCGAGAGTTTCGCTAGTTACCTTCTCGGATGTCGCCATTAGGTAGACATTAGCGGTGTCTTGAGGAGAGTCTTTTTCCTCCTCGGAATCACTTGCTTCACTTTCATGCTAAATACTAGTGTTGGCATACTTTCTTGAGGAAGGCTTCTTGTAGGGCTTCTCATATCTGTTGTCTTTCTTTGCGAAGGGACAGTCTTTTCGAACGTGTCCAGTCTTCTTGCAGTCGTAGCATGTTGGTTCTTCCTCGTCGTCGTCTTGTTGTTCCTTCTTTCTTCGATTGAAGCGAAGGAACTTCTTGAAGTTGCAGACTAGAAGAGCTTGATCATCACCTTCAGAATTGTCGTCGTCAGTATCTTCAGGATCAGCCCTTCGATGATGAGCTTTTAGGGCAATCTTTTTTGTCTTTGGAGCAGGTTCGTCGAAATCTTTGAGGTCGAGCTTGTGGGTCATCAGCTTTACCATCAAAGTTTTCATAGACATTGTGGTGAGATCATTGCCTTCTATGATAGCTGTTACCTTAGGGTTCCAAATCTTTGGTAGCCCCCTAAGTAACTTGTGGATCTTCTCATGATTTGTATATTGTTTGCCAAGAGATGACAGAGGGTTGATGATGTCAAGGAACCTTATAAATATTTGGATGATCGTCTTATTAGACTTCATCTTGAACGCATCGTATTCTTAAGTAAGATGAATGATTTTAGATTCATTGACTTGAGTGGTTCCTTCATGCGTCACTTCTAGAAGCTTCCATACTTCGTGCGAGGTGGTGCATGTCGAGACCCTGTTAAATTCATTCCTGTCTATTGCACAAAACAAAGCATTAATAGCTCTAGCATCTAGACTCGCCTATTTTTTTCCTCGTCAAAATATTTGTCATTGGGTTTCTCGATGAGATCTCCATCGACAACTATTCTAACGGGTTTTTTGTAACCATCGCTGACAATGGTCCATAGGTCGAAATCTAGAGACTTGAGATAAAAACTCATCCTTGTTTTCCAATAGGTGTAGTTTGTTCCATCAAATAGGGGTGGCCTATGAGTGGACTGTCCTTCACCATGATTGGAAAACATAGGTTGTGTGGTTGCCATGGATCAGCTCTAGGATGTTAGTCCTTGTTAAGAGAACAGAGCTCTGATACCAATTGAAGAACAGGTAAGCAACTCTAGAGGAGGGTGAATAGAGTTTATGACAATAATAGCTAAATAAAAATTAAACTCTTTTCACCAACAGTAAATAATCAGAGTAAATGCGGAAATATAAAGATTAAGAGAGCATACGCAAAAAACAACCGATTTTAACCTGGTTTTCCTCGTGGAGGACTAGTCCAGGCCTGAGAACTCTAGCTCAGGATTAAATCCACTATTTGTGAAATAGTAGTTACACCCCGTGCCTTTTCTTCAGAAGAGCACGTCAACTTCTTACAAAGATCGCTGTGGCGATGCTTGGAATTTTCCAAGCGACTTTTTTGACTCTTGCACAAACTCTTAACTGAATAGCACTGAGCACTTTGAGGCTTATGTGGCTAGTAGATGAGAAGGTTAAGGCTTGTATAAGGCTTTGTAGAGAAGAGAAGAGAAGATTGGATGATTGAAAATGAGAGAATTCAAGGCCTATTTATACTAGTTGGGATAGGTAAATTCGGCCAGAATTCTGTGTCAAGAATTTAAATTTTTGGTTGTTGGACAACTAGTATACAACAAACCCTAAAAATTAGGGTCCTGTAATTTAGGGGACAGAGTTCGGCCCAAACTCTGTGTGGAGGTAGAGTTCGGCCCGAACTTTGTCTCCAGAGGACAGAATTGCTTAAATGGGCTTTGTGGGCTAGTTTGGTTTAGTGGAGCTTTTGGTTTGTGGTTTGATAATAGGTATAGAACCAAACCACACAGTGCTACTCAGTTTACATTTATCTAGAATCAATAAATGTAAAAATACAGACTCAAAAACTGGATACGCTGCAGGAAAGAGCCGTCGTCCATCTTGCACTGAGATCTGTCTTGATGTGTCATATTAAATTATGACAAATATCATATTATTAATTTTATCAATATTTGGTTGACTGTGATTTTGTGTCAACACAAGCCATGTTGACTTAATCCAGGTTATCTAGCAGCAAGTTGAGAGAGTTGGATTAGGTGACTTGGGGGTGCAATACATGACAGTATGCTGGAAATGTGCCCTACTCGACGACAGGCTACAAGTCCCATTAAAGCGCCCAGATAACAGGACTGCCTGTAGTTGGGAAATCTCTTCATGAACTACTTGATCAATCGAGTAATTATCCTAGTCAGATTCAGTATAAATCCCTGACCGTGGTAACCAGGAATTTATGTCCTAGATATGATACAAGACAAGACATGTAGCTTATACAAGCACAAACACCCACGGTGTCAAGACAAGAGTTACTTAGCAAGTCAAGATAGCCGTCACAACAGCATATCAAGCTTATCATATTAGGTTTACTTATCAAGAATACGCCACCACGGGCCACTATCATGTATTATCATGCCAAGTTTGCTTGTCAAGAGTGTGCCACGACGGGCCACTATCAAGAATTATCATGTCAAGTTACTTGTTACTTGTTAACAGTGTACCTTAACAGTCCACTATCGTGTATTATCCTTACATTATCATAAATAAGATAACCTTGCATAAATAGCTAGTAACATATTCTTGAAGTCAAAGAAAAGATCTACAACTTTTATGTTGGGAGTTGGGAGAAATTCTGGCCACAATTCATGCAAATAGGACATAAAACAGCCAAAAACAACCAAAATAGGCACTATGCAGCATTATGCGGCACTATACGGCCTTCTGCGGTACTATACGGCATTCTGCGACACTATGCCACAGGCTGCGGCACTATGCGGTAGGCTGCACTATGCGGCAAGCTGCACTATACGGCAGGCTGCACTATGCTGCAGGCTGCATCACCATGCGGCACTATGCAGCAGGCTGTACTATGCGGCAGGCTGCATCACCATGCGGCACTATACGACAGGCTACACTATGCGACAGGATGCACTTGCAGCACTATTCATCATCCCTACCAGATTCAGGACAGATAAACATAGAAAATGTCCAAAACTTATTTTGGTCATAACTTCCTCAAAACAAGTCGAAATCGAACTTTTCAAAGGTCCATTTTGGGTAAAATCGAATTCTCTACAACATGCAAAAATCAAAACTTGAAAATAATGAAGTTTGGTAGATCAAAACCCAAGAAAACCGAAAAGGTTATAAACTTAGATCTACAAAAATCTATTCGTCCAAACCGAAAACTCCAAGTCCTAAAGATGCTTAGAATCATGTAGAGAAGAAGATAGAACAATAAAATAGAAGATCCATCATGAAGCAAGTTGCACTTACGTAAGCACTCTAGGTTGGTAGAAGAGTAATGGAGAAGAAGGAGAAAAAATAAATAGAAGTAATGAAGAGAGAGAGAAAGGGGTGGTTGGGCTTTATAAAGAGAGGGTTTTCTCATATTGAACCAAGCCCAATCAAACCAAGCCAAACCAAAACCAAGCCAAGTCATGACCAACCACGACTAGGCTAGCAAGTCAAGTCCAACTACGGGTCACCTGACAAACATCAGAGATCTCGTATACGCATACAGAAATACGTATGACGGGAAACGGGAGTGACAGCTGCAAGTCCTGTGAGTCTTGCTCCTAGCTCAACTCCGGATCTGTAGACCTCAGGATAATCGTCTAAATCTAGAAAAAAAACTAGGTCCTCAACGGAACGTAACAAGGTACATAATATACAAGCTAAAAGTACGACAGTAAAGGATGATATGATATAATAAAGTAAGACAGTAATAAAGTGGGTGAACTACCATAACCAACTAGTATGAAATGCAATTTAAAAAACATCACTCGAATATGCGGGCTGTCATGGAGTAATCCGGAGTTCTGATATGGAACTCCGGTAACTATGAAAATCCGCAGTTCCGATAAGGAACTGTGGTAACTATGAAAATCCGCAGCTCTGGTAATGAGGCAACGGTAACTCTGTGGGAAATAGCCCAAGCACACGGTGTATATTTCTTCCCGCCTATGTGACTTCAGGAATCGTATCTACGAGTCGTTCGGTCAGACCCTAGCTAGAACAACAAGTCATAAATAGAATAGTAATAGTGCACGCACAACAATGTTATCGTCCTATAATCAACGCAAATCTCCGTACATCAAGATGTAAACAAGTACGAAAATACATCAATAATGTAGTATCACATGAATATGTCCTAGGGTCTAAGTGCAACCCACAATAAATTTGTTGTAGTTTTGCAAAGGTGATTGTCTAGGGTCGATACCCGATGACGCTAACAGCCATCGGCACCCGAATGTGATTCGGACACGAAGTACCGAAAATGACCATATATGTTGCAATAATATACCCATAAATAAATATTTAAGAAATTTAAATAATGTAACTGAAGTACAAGAATGGCAAGGTACACTTGCCTAGCCCCGGTCGCTGAAGAGGAATAGTTGGTCGAATGTCCAAGTCCGAAGAATCCAAAGAGTCTGAAGAGCCTATAGAATAATTTATGAATTAATTAATTAATTAATAGCAACAAGAATTACTTACTCCAACTTCTTAAAATCTTGAATCTTGCCCGATCTTTGCTGTGTACCCTGAGTTGGACCTCCTCGCTCTACTGTAGCTAGAGCAGGCTGGTGGGCATCCTCCATACCCTGACGCATCGCGTCCGACTGTCTCTGCTGAGCCTCGGACTAGACTTGCTTAGCCACAAACATCTCCAAAAAAAGGCGAACATGTGTCCCCTATCGGCAGGTACTGGAGGCAGAGGAGGAAAATCCTCTACAAAAGACGGAGGAGTCTGCTACGTAGGAGGAGAAAAAACACCAACGACAACTCCTATCGCAGTCTCCGGTACTCTGGTAGGATCACCTACGATAACCTCGGGAATGGTCCTCGTAACTGGCGAAGGAGCACCCCCAAATGCAAATGTTGATACTTCGACTACAGTGGATACAACAGGATCAGGCCCGCGGGACGTAGTAGACTACTCTGTATCTGCCGACCCCGAACACTAGGATCTAGTCTTCGCCATCCCGAAGACAAATCAAAAGAAGGAAGTCAATTTTGGCTCAAGATAGATTATATCAAAGGTGGACAGTTATAGTGCAAATATTCAATATCAAGAAAGGACAGTTGCATAGAAACAATAAATTGAAAGTTTTTCTTAATTGTGATTGAGTATTCTTAGCCTATAGTCTATATCCTATGCATATATAGCAGGCTCGTAACAGCACTCTAAGTCGAGTGCCACTACGACATCGTACTAATTGCGACTCCTGACCTATATGGGCCACTACAAAAAACGTGTCGCAACCTGCACCTAGTATAGGGACACGAGTGCGTAACAACGTCCAGCCTATGCCATAGAATCGGCGGTAGAACGTTGCCTAGGTCTACTAACTAGCAGTAAAATAACAACCTGTCAATATAACTCATCTCCAATCGGACGATACAATAATATAGTAACCTCAATCATAAGTCTAAACGGAAGAATGATATGGGAAGATAAAAGATAATGATAACAAGAGAAATATCCAGAGTGCAAAGTATCAACTACATATCCAAAGTCTGAGTCAAATATAGTTACACATGTCTGAAATAATAAACAGACAAACTGAATAAGCTGGAGATAGTATCCAGTCAAAACCTAGTCTAACTGAGTTACTGCTAGAGCCTCCTAGTAGGAACTAACCCCTACTGGACTAGGGTCTCCTGGTCGATACCCACAACGTCATGTGGACCATAGTAGATGGTACACTCGTCCTCGCCATCATCTGAAAAATATATCCAGTTAGGATTGGAGCGAAGCACATTTCCAATAACAGTTCCAAATAAATGGCAAAGCCTATGAAGCAGTAAATAGATAGATTATATAAGAAGATGTAAAGTGTACATTAAAGTAGTATGGCAAGGGTGAAGCTGTAAACTAGAGAAAGAGTAAGTAAAATAGGTTATATCATGTACAAGAATCCAGAATCATACAATCTATGTGAGTGAGTACTAGTTTCAACTAATGACCGACCTGGGAACTTGTACGAGAAATATGGACTGGCTAGTCATACATGCAGTGTATGACTAACACTCACGGGAAAAACAATATCATGCACGAGAAAGGTATGGTCACATGTCTACACTACTACTCCCCGCCCTGACTGGTACAGTGGATCCAACCATGACACATTACGATACGGGATTCTTTGAGAAGGTAGCAAGTCTTCTCGAGAATCGGTGTCCATATATTGCACAAGAACTATAATGGAACTTGCACAAGATACACCAAGATAAAAAAGGATTAACATCTCATGACGGGATCCGAAAATACCAATCCATGTGACCAATGTGTCGAAAATCAATAATATCTGCACTAAATACACGAAACATAATAAATATCATAAACTAGAAATTCTCAGAGAATATACTCGCCTAGGATCAAGTGCGTAATATAGCGACGTCCGATACGACATCTCGAAGACCTAAATATGGAATATTGTATCAATATTATATTTGAAATTGAAAACAAGTCATACTAGTTCATTTCTAGGTCAAATGGTCAATTCTAGGTCAAATGGTCAAACTAGGTCAACTCTAGGTTAATCTAGTCAAACTTGGTCAACCTATCTATTTCTAAGTTGTATGTGCCTATAACCAAGCTATTCGATGCATATCCTAAATATCTAGGCATATATAGCTGGTGTGATACTAGAGTACCTATACCCTAGAGTATCCTAATATACCTGAGTGTTGTATAGTAAGTACTATATAATGTATGTAGATACCATTATATAGGTAGCAATATCTCCTTTCTGCCCAACTATCCCATCTACACTGAGTGCCCTTACCTTTGTTGTTGTTGGTAGCAAGGTATTTCAAATACCTTGCCTAGGTTCAAAGGTATTGGCCTCCCTTCCAAGTGTTCATAGGAAAAAAAATCCCAAAACCTAGTTCAGTCAAAACTAAACTGGACTTAACAACCCCACGTTTCATATTTGGACTGAAACCACTGCAGTCCCCAGCTCTCCTTTAGTTCAGTATACACTGAACTCAAATCCTCAAATATCTGATACTTCATTAGTCTATGACGGATACTACTTTTTCCTAAACGTTACATTCATTCATTTCACTCCTTGACTGGAATGATACAATCCTCCACTCTCTTCACAAACAATCACTAAACATCAACTCACCCACACATACCTATATCAATAGGATACATATATTCTATACTAACTTCTCTCTATTCAGTCTATAAAAACACCATCACTATCCAATTTTACGAGGACTGCTACTTACACATTAGAGTACCCACTGTCTATATTTTATCCCAACAAACTGCACTCGAATTCCTCCAATCACCATCAGTGCAAGAACCTTAAATTAGTCTAAGAATTGATGCCATATTAGTTGGAATAATTGATATCCAGATCAGTTCAAAACTGATTACAAATCAATCAAGAGACGGATACAAAGTATCAAACCCTTTTTCTAACTTCCAGTTATCATTTGCCAAACCCCTAAGCATTCCTTTAGAGAAATACAAACACCCATGTATCAGTTTGATACATCCCCCTCTCAGTTTACATTTTTCCTATTAATCCCAACCAACTAAACCACCCTCTCCGTTTCTCTGTTTCAGTCTAATTCACTGAAACTACTTTGTTCAGACCAACTATACTGAACCCCTTCCATTTTCCTGAAGCCAAACCTTTACCCAAATTAGTTTGGGAATCTGATACCAAATCAGTTTTAGGAATTGATACATATCAGTTTACAACTGAAACACTCATCAGTTGTAAAACTGATACAAAAATTAGTTAGAGAACTGATATAGATATCAGTTGTAAAACTGATATCCACAAATCAGTCTTTATGGACTAATCAATCCATCATTTAGTCCTAACTGAAATATCAAATCCATTCAGTTCAACTGAAATATCTTACCCCTCCTAACTGAACAAGGTTTCCTCTCATTCAATTCCTTGTGCACTTAGTGCAGAGGTGCATTGTGTAAAACCCCTCAAAAATTTAAAAGAATATTGGAATTTAATTATTTTGGATTTTATTTAATTCTAATTTATTTTTATCTTATTTATATTACATAAAAGGACTATAGTCATAGTTGAGTTTGAATATGCAAGACGATTAGAAAGTATGACATGCCTAGCGTAGTCGGGTGCTTTAACTAGCATGCTAGCCATGTTAGGAATGCCATGGTCATACTGTAGTCTCTTGCATGTTAACCATTCAAATTATGGCACAAGTTTAATTTGTATTTAATTAATTAGTTAAGAAATCATTAATGACTTTTTAGGAGACCGGGTTGCATCGAACCTTCCCAAACCTCTTCCAAGCCAAACCCAACCCTATGTAGGCATATTGGGCATTAATAAATATTAATAATTACATATATTTATATTTAATTCAGATTTTGGATTGTATTTCATAGATATAATTAATTAGTTCTATATTAGGAAAGACCTTTTTAAATCCTCAATCCAATCAATTAGCCAACTCACCAAACAACCAAATCATGCCATAGTGGACCCCCACCATAGTTTTTGGCCAAGCAACCCCCCTGGCAGAACACCCCATAGGAAAAGGATTCCCACTCCTTTTGATACATGCAACCCAATAAGGCCCATACATATACATCAACTTAGCCTAAACCCTAACCCTAACTTAATTCCTCCTTTCTTTCCACCTCCATAGTCGACCACACCTTTCTCTCTCCATATTTTCGGCAGCACTTCTCCCTCCATAGCCCCTATATATCATCTCCTATATTGCACATTTCTCCATCCTTCACAAAAACTCATCTCCTCCATCATACATCCACTCAACCCCTCAAAACAAACCCAAAAAACTCCATCTTCTCCATCCAACCATCTATAGCCATTGCCAACCCTTCCATACTCACCAAAGGAGGATTAGTAAGTAAGGATAGCTGGAAAGGTTGGAGCTTTGGCGAGGAGAAGTCGTCACAACCTCTCTAGCAAGGACCTTTGGTAGGAATTTCTAATCTTTTCATCTCAAACCCTTACTACAATTCTGTAGAAAATATGTTATTAAATATGTAGAAATCATATTTTGATAGCTTTTGTTATGTATAATCATCCATAAGGATTTTATGAAATATAGGCGTAATATTCATGTTTCGGTAGGATCAAAATTAACCCCCATTGTGAAGGAACTATGAGTTAGGTGCCTATTCTCGAAACTGAATTTTATGTGTGTTTATATACATAAATTAGAATTTTTAAGTTTTTTTCACGAATTTAGCAACTCAAATCTGGTCGAGAAAATTGTAGGTCAAAACTAGCTAATTTCGGGTAACCGACTGACCTAGAATGTCCCAAACTTATAGTATAACTCAACCCTTGTACCTTTAATATTATTCTGTAAAATAAAATATTTTATATCTATTTAAAATATATTTTTGGTTATTTTAGTAATTTTGAGTCATTAACTATGTTCCGGACAAGTTTCGGGTAGACTAGCTGACTTAGTAATCAACCAGTCATAAATGTCTTTAGAAATATTAATTCTGGAATTTCAGAGATAAATCTATAGAAAATTATTTTCAATATTATTTTTATGATTTTTATATAATTTTTAAGTATGTTATTGAAGTAGGGGCATAACCGACTAATTAAAAGTTAGAAACTCTAAAACTGTGTTTCGATGTCTCGTGGAACCTGTGTGTGATTGTATGGATCTAAATGGTTCCAAGAGAGATTGAATATAATTTTAACATACTACTTTGACTAATTAAGTCGTATCGTAATTTTTGTGAGTAGTGACTTAATCTAGTTAATTAATTATGTAGGAGCGTCGGGTTCCAGAGGCGTGGACGCGGGAGCGGCGTTTCATATTTACAGCACGGAATCAGGCAAGATACCTTGCCACCTTACTCTGTGATTTATATATTCTTATTTTTAGTTGTTATTTTTCGTTGTTATTTTCAGTATTTTATTTGTTAATATTATAAAACTGTGCGTCCAAGTCACACTTGGGTGCAAGCGACTTTGTCGGTCATTTTTTTTGTTTTTATTTATTTCTCTTGCATTGACTTAGTCTAGTGACCACCCATTGTTGATGAGGTATTGGTATAGCTCATGCGGCCTTGACATATACTTTATCACGTGATGTGAGTCACATGTAGGACACGTACTCGCGTAGTCGGCCGGCCACCGATACGTATGAGGCGTGCGACGGTAGGAGTAACTGCCAATAGAATTGCATGCTAGTAGACTTGGCAGTTACTAGAGATTTCTATGAGTCATGGATGTGACCCTACTAGGCATTGGGTGGGGAGAACAGTTCCTTAACGTATGGGCCATGTATGCACTTTCCTATTATTGCCGATTATCTCCACTGGAGATACGGTCCTGGATCTTGATACCTGATTTCCTGCTGGCCTCTGACATTCGAGGAATGTTATGCTTTGAGGTCCCTGGTATCCTAATGGGACCATACTTGAGTTCCTGCACCTGAGCCAGAGTGCCCATGCGTTGAAGGTTTGTTCTTAACTGCATTTTCACTGTAGAATTGGTAGGCACTCTATTGCATGCATCCCCTTTTACTCTCTATTATATTTCACAGATTATATGGCATGTTCTTTATGTATCTTGTTACGTCCCTCTGAGGTCCTGGTTATCTCTCCAGGTGTGTGCTTTATGCCTTTTCGCAGGTGTTTTAGCCAAGGTCGTGATCTTCTCCATTTCTTCGAGGATGATTGCTCTTGGCTCGTCTTGTCATTTTATCGATCAGTTTCTTGTATATTTTCTTTCATTCAAAATGGTTGGTAGTGGATTTGTCTCCAACCAACTACATATATAAGTGACAAATTCTTAAGTTGATTATAATATTATTCTTTATTGATGTGGATGAGATTTAGTTATCATGGTTTTACTGTATTTCATAGCTTATGTATACGTACGAGGTTCCATACATTGGAGTATACTTCGTATGTATGCAGCTGGCATGTCTACATACTTAGTCCTAAGTATTTTGGGACTGGGGCGTTACACATTGCATGTGTGGCAGTGCTGCCTTCACATCCTCCTTCACCTGCAATGGCTTCTAGCCCGACCTTGGTCACTGCTTACTGGCAGGATTTCCTCCAATTGCATTCTAAGATACTCCACCCCTCTACTCTTGTTTCCATAACAATATAGATTAACAGTTTATCTATAGACATATATATATATTTTAATATATATATATATATATTTTTGTTTATTTTTTTTTTTGCAACCAAAATGACCTCCAATTCACTTTGACACAAATGCAAGTGCCAAACACACACACACACACACACACACACACACAGACACACAAATATATATATATATATTTTACACACACACACAAATATATATATATATATATATATATATATATATTTGAAGAAGAAGAAACCCCCTTTTATTAAAAATCAAGGCTCAAAAGCTGGCGCCTGACACGTATACAAGACAAAAGTATACCAAAAGGAAAGACAGGGGAGAAGGCCGGGAGAGCCCGCCTAGACTAAGAAAAGAACGGTCGCCCGAAGACCGGAGAGATGTGGGAACAAAGGGAGCTCCGTTTGCGATATTGCCGGTGAATTTCCCGGATCAGCTGATCGGCAGAGTATTGGTGTCCCTCGTATCTCGCTTTGTTATGATTTTTCTAAATGGCCCAGGTGGCGGCCGCTGCAATGATCTGGTGCCCGTGGGATGCGGTGCCCCAGTGGGCCAGAAGATCGATAAAGCGCCCGTCGTCTGGAGAGGTGTTGTGGATGTGATTGAGTGTGCTCCAGATTTTGTCAGGGAGGCTTCCCTCCCTGAAGATGTGGTCGATGGTCTCCGTCTGACGCTCGATGCAACAGTTACAAGCAGACGCCAGGCTAAAGCCGATGGAGTTAAGGATGTCATCAGTGGAAAGTTTCTTTCTCATGATTCTCCACAGAAGAAATGACCATTTCTTAGGGATACAAGAGTGCCAAAAATGCGCAATGAAAAGGTCAGGGCCGTTATCTTGTATCGAGATTCTAGCCGATCGCACAGAGAAGGCGCCAGAAGCTGCGGCCGACCACCTCAGTTGGTCGGCGTCGATTCCGATGGAAAGACCGAGCTGGCGAATGCTGGCAATAGCTTCATTGCCTGACCAGTCGCAAATTCTGTCCCAGTTCCAATCGTTGTTGGTGGGATTCCACAGGTCTTTGATCTTACTATTTCTAGGGGAGTCGGTAATGTTCAGGATAAGGCTGTCACCAATCCACCTTTCCAGGAAGGGGTTGGACTCGCCGGTACCCAGATTGAGTCTGATCGCGGGTTCGGCCAATTCTCTGCCACGTAAAATACGACGCCAAGACGCTGAGGATCTGCTGTTAGCTGTGGCCATCGCTGGATGGATGTATCTGAAGTACCTGGCCTTCATAAACTTGGTCCATAGGTTTTAGCTTGTGCGTAATTTCCACCACAGTTTCATGGAAAAGGCTTTGACGGTGTGATCGAGTTTGTGGAATCCAAGCCCTTCTATTGCGGTTGGGGATGCCATTGTGTCCCAGCTGGCCAAGTGGTGTTTGTCTTGCCCCTTGTTGTGTCCCCAGAAGAAATTGTAAAAGATCTGTTCAATGGACGTGATAACCTTTCTGGTAGGAGAGTAGGCCGCTAGGATGTGGATGGAGACGGAGTTGAGCACATGTTTGATGAGGATTATTTTCCCGCCTGGGGATAGGGTTGCGTTATGCCATCCTTCGATCTTGTTCCTGATTTTGTTGATCAAGTTCTCGTAGATGCTGGCGTTAGATTTCCCGTACGCCAGGGGGGCGCCGAGATAGATGAAAGGAGGATGAGCCACCGCAATGGAGGTGAGGTTGGTGAGTCTGGTCGCGTTCTCGATTTTGATGCTGTGGTGGGAATAGATGGTACTCTTGGATAGGTTGATCTTCTGGCCGGAGCAGCTGGTGTACCGCGCCAGGGTGTTGTGGACCACCTCCATAGATCCGACGTCACCGGATGAGAAGATGAGAAGATCGTCTACAAAAGCCAGGTGAGTGATGGTGGGACAGCCGCTGGCTGTGTGGTATTGCTGGAAGTTGGGGGTGTTGACCATGTTGTTGAGGTTTTTGCTGAGGGCGTCGGCAGCAATGATGAAGATCGTGGACGATAGGGGATCGCCCTGTCTGACTCCTCGGCTAGATTTGAAAAATCCTTCAGATTGGCCGTTGATGACTGTGGAAAACCATGAGTTGCTGATGGATCTCCACACGATGTTGGTCCAATTCTCGGAGAATCTGAATGCTCTGAAGACCCATATCATGAATTCCCAATCTAGTCTGTCATAAGCTTTTTCCATGTCAATTTTGATGGCGATGTTGCCCCCTCTTGCCGAAAATTTCATGCAGGTGATAAGTTCCTGGGCCAGCATGATGTTGTCTTGGATGTTTCTTCCGCGAACGAAACTGCTTTGCTCTTCCGAGATGATTTTGGGGAGGGTTTCGGTCATTCTGGATGCGATGATCTTAGAGATAATTTTGTTGGTGAATGTGCAAAGACTGATGGGTCGGAAGTCGTGGAAGAAGTTGGGATTATCTTTTTTCGGGATGAGGATGAGATTGGCGCTGTAAATAGATTTAGGGTAATGAGCTCCTTCGAGGAAGGCGATCGCCGCTGCGGTGATGTCCTGCTTGATAATCTCCCAGCAGGTACGAAAGAAAGTGCCCGAAAAGCCATCCGGGCCGGGGGCATTGTGCGCGTTCAAAGCCCAAACCGCGTCTTTCACTTCCTGTTCGGACAGAGGGCGCTCCAGCAGGGCATTGTCGGAGTCGTTAATGATGGTGGAGATTTGGTCAAGGAAAGAGTTGTCTTTGAGGATCATCTCCTTGGAGAATAGTTTGGTGTAAAAATTAGCGGCCGCCTCCTGGATCCCCTTATGGTCTGATCTGGTGATGCCTTGTTCATCGGTGATATGATGAATCGAAAGTTTGTTTCTTTTGCCGTTGATGCAGGCGTGGAAATATTTAGAGTTTTTATCTCCGTCGCTGTCCCACTTCAGTCTGGATTTCTGCTTCCAGAAGTCGGTCTCAACTTTAAGCCTGAATTTGAGTATGGCCTTGGTTAGGTTCAAGGTTCTCCTCGCCGTAGGGGATCGGACGGAGAGGAATAAAGCTTCTGCTCGGGTGACATCATCCTCTGCGACGCGAATCGCTTGGAAGATGTCCCCGAAGGCTTGTTTGCTCCAGTTGGAAAGAGCTTTCCTGGTGGCTTTGAGCTTGTTGCTGACCCGAGTTAGAGGGTTAGGGGAGTCATGACTATTCCACGCCTCTGCCACAATGCTCAAGAATTGCGGGTGGTCGGTCCAAAAGTCGAGGAATTGGAAGTTCTTTTTAGAGGGGTTGGATCTGTTTTTGATTTCTACCAGGATGGAGGCGTGGTCGGATTCGGTGGAGTTGAGGTGGGTCAGGGTGGAGCTGATTCCCATTCCGTGCCAGCGCGCATTGGTGAGGGCTCTGTCCAGACGGAAATATTGACGGCGATCGCCATCCTGCATGTTACACCAAGTGAATTCGCTGCCTTTGAACTGAAGGGGGGTAAGGTGAGCATTGAAGATGAAGTTGTTGAAGTCTTGCATGGCTGACAGGGGCGGAGGGCGACCGCCAAGATTCTCATCTCTGCGGGTGATGGCGTTGAAGTCCCCTATGCAAAGCCAGGGGGTGTTGGTGTTGAGGAGATAGGTGTTGAGAAGGTCGTTCCATAGGTATTTCCGTTCTGCGATGACACAGCTACCGTGGACCGCTGAAAGGATGGCCCGTTCCGGAAGGATGGGGTGAGAGGCCCAGCAAGAGAGGGCTTGTTAGGTGTCCTGGATGATGTCGAGTTTGACATCCTTCGTCCCGAGAATCCAGATGTCGTGCCTGCCGGCAATTGCCGTAGGGAGGCCCAGAGCTAACTGGGTGGATTTGAGACGTTTGGAAGGGATTTTGGGTTCGATGATGATGAAGATATCAATTTTGTGAATTTTCCGAAGACTGGTAATTCTCCGTAATGTAGGTTTATTGGCCAGACCTCGAACGTTCCAGGATAGGACGTTAAGCATTTAGAGGTTGTGGGGATGTTTTTTTGTTCCGCCTTGCGGCGGATCTAGTTTGGATGGTAGCGATCTTGTCGGAGTCTGATTTGCTCCGTAGGGAGTCAACCGAGTTGACTTTCGCTGTTGTGGGTGGGTTGTGGTTGTGGCACTCGTGCGGGCCGGGGGAATGTCCTATTAGATTGCCAGCTGTGTCGAGTGCTGTCTCCTCCGGGAGGATAAGGGAGTCGAGCTCGCACTCGGTCAGCAGTTGCTGGAGGGAGGCTCCTGCTGCTAGCGCTTGGAGGCCTCTCTTAACTTGGTCTGGTCCCAGGATGGCTAGGACCTCTTCGACTGGGATCGCACTGGGGGATTGGTGAGTTTTATTGGAGGGGAGTGGGGCCAGGGGGGCGGCCTCCTGATCAGAGAGGAGTTGTCGATGATCGGCGTTGCCAGCTTCGGTTGCGTCCTCCACGCGCGAGGATCTGGGGGGTTTGGGTGGCAGGTCGGAGGTGCTGGAGCCGTCTGGAGAGAAGCCTTGCTCCGGGTCCTCTGAATCGAGAATGGCGAATTGGTTGGAGGTCTCTATGTGTTGGGGAATGTAGGGGATCAGGGCCCTGCTCGGCGTTTCGCTGGAAGCTGGCTCTCCGATACTGGAATCGAATCGAATGTGGGTGTTTGGAAGGGGAAGAATGGGCGACTGTGGGGGCTTCCCCACCGACAGGTCGTTGGCTTTCCTGGATGACTGCTTTTTAAGTTCCGGGTGCAGGCGGTGGCAGTTCTTGGGGAGGTGGCCCCTAAGGTGGCAGTGGTTGCAGAACAATACGTGGTTGTCGTAGATAATTTGTTGGGTATGAGTATGGTTGCCAAGCTCGATGTTGATAAAGTTGGGTGGTTCGAAAGTGAGGTCTAGTTCAACACAGATTTTGGCATAGTGGGCTTTGGTGAGGTTACTGGTCTCGGGAGCCGAGGCCACATACGTCCCGAAGGAGTTGGCGATGCGCTTTAGCACCGCGGGGACAAAGCAGATGAGGGGGAGGTTGGGGAGGGTAACCCAAGCTGCAACCGTGGCTGAGTCTTCTTTGGGATTGAATTCTGGTGACCATTTGATAATCTTCATCTGGTGGGTGTCAATCTTGCAGGTTCCCTTGGACCACACGGTCCTGTGATCGCGATCTGAAGATAGGTGAAGGAGAATGTGTCTGGGGTCGAGGGGGGCCACTCGGTAGTCGGTCGAGAGGTTCCATTTGGCGATCGCTTCCTGCACTCTGGGAAGTTTGGGGCATCCGTTGGAGAATTTGAGGATGAAGGTGTGTGGAAAGGCCGTTGACAGCGATGACAGTTCCATGTCGGAAAAGGGGATGACAGGGGTTGAAGCCTCTTGCGAATATTCGATATCTGGCAGATGGACGTCTGGGAGGATAACGCCCTTCGAGGGGAGGAGGTCCGGACGAAGCATGGTGGCGTAGGAGGGTTGAGCCGGGCCGGAGGAAGCAAGACCCGAAGGGGCAGAGCGGGAGAGCGGAGGATCACTAAGGGGATTAGGGAGCTCGGGGCCGAAGGAGGAGGGTGAAGAGAGGGCCGGGGAGGGCTTCCCGGGCGGAGCGATGGGGTGGGGGGGAAGCGGAGACCACGCCGCCAACGGGGGGGAGAGGAGGAGCTAGGGCAGGATGGCCGACACGGGAGGGAGTGTCTGGGGTCCCGCCGGAGGTGGACGGAGGTCGGAAGGGCAGGGATCGGGATCGATGGGTGCCCCCTCCAGGGGAGGGAAGCGGACATGTGCGAGCAAGGGGGGTGGATGAGCGGAAGGTGCCGGAGACTGGAAGGACGGGGGGACTGAGGGTAGGGGGCGGGATGGCGCTGGGGTGCACTGGGAGAGAGGTAGGAAAGGGGTAAGGGGTGGGAGGTGCAAGGAAGATCGATTAGATTGCGCAAGGGGGCGGGGGCCCCCGAAGGAAGGAATTGACTGGAGGAGCGCAGATGGGCTAGAAGGAGGCCACTCCTGATGGGGCCCGCTGGGAGCACAGGGGGGATGCGCAAATGGGCGAGGGCCCCAAGCGGAAGATAGGTAATCAATCGATTGCGCAATGGGGGGAGCAGAGACCCAAGTCTGCTCGGAATACGCAGAAGGGGGGCATAAGCCTACGCCAATTGGGACCCGCGTGGGTCACTAGAGGCGCTGAATTGCGCATGGGAGGGAAGCTGGGACCCACGTGGGTCACTAGAGTCTCTGAATTGCGCATGGGAGGGGGGCTGGGACCCGCGTGGGTCACTAGAGGCGCTGAATTGTGCATGGGGGAGCTCCTGGAAAAGCGCTTGAGAGGGAACAGATTCCCACGCCTGCAGGGGCCCACGTGGGGCGCTGGAAAGCGCGTGGACGCGCTGTGCTCCAAAGGGGGCTGTAGCTGGCGGTTGCGCAGGGGCTTGAGCCTGGGACTGCGCAGCAAGAGAGGCTGGAGTCCACGC
This sequence comes from Iris pallida, assembly GCA_029216955.1. NCBI lineage: Eukaryota > Viridiplantae > Streptophyta > Magnoliopsida > Asparagales > Iridaceae > Iris > Iris pallida. The sequence continues at coordinate 11,823,593 of JANAVB010004998.1, read as the reverse complement.
CTGGTGGGACCCGCGAGGTGACAGGGGGGAGTAGCTAGGAAAATGTGCAGGGATGGCAGCTGATCCTGAGAAGACCGCCTCGGTGCTGACGCCAATGGTGGCATGCCCGGGTAGCCAAGGGGCGAGGGGCCCAAGACCTGCGCAGCTGGATATCGCAGCTCCTGAGGGGGGAATGGGGATGTTCGAAAATAAGGGAGGGGCGGGAACGAAGGGATTCTCCGAAGACCACCTGGCGTTGGAGGGAGCCGGAGCGGGTGGCACTCCCAGAGGGGAGGAAACACCAGGCGAAGTAGCGAGGCCACCCCTTGGCGGATGAGCTGCAGAAACGGGGGGGCGCTCCTGGCTCCGAGAAGAGAGAGGAATCAGGTGGCGAGGGGGAGAAAGGAGGAGGAGGGGGGGAGGGCGGGCTTGGAGGGCGGCGGGGAGGAGCTGGAGAAGGGCCAGCGCCTCGGGGGTCCATTGGAGAGCCATCGGAGGAGAGAACCGGGGATTAACGACGGAGGCGGGCGAAGAGGGGAAGGGGGAGGAGGGAGTAGGAGGGGACGGGAGGGTGGCCGGCCTAAGCCGGCCAAGGGGAGGGGAGCATGCGAACGGGGAGAGCAGGGAAGGGGGGCATGCTGATATATATATATATATATATATATATATATATATATATATATATATATATATATATATATATATATATATATTCTTTTTTTTTGGGTATATTGTGTGTGTGTATATATATATATATATATATATATATATATATATATATATATATATATATATATATATATATATATATATATATAAAATATATATTTTTTTTATATATGTATATATAAAATATATATATAAAATATATATATATAATATATATATATATATATATATATATATATATATATATATATATATATATATATATATATATATATATATATATATATATATATATATATATATATATTAAAAAAAATATATATATATATATATATATATTAAAAAAAAAAAAATATATATATATATATATATATATATATATATATATATATATATACATATATATATATATATATATATATATATATATATATATACATTATATAGGATACTTCCTATCTACATTATCATCATAGGCCACCCTGCCACAGTGGGATATATATATATATATATATATATATATATATATATATATATATATATATATATATATATATATATACTTCCTATCTACATTATCATCATAGGGCACCCTGCCACAGTTGGATATATATACACTATACACATATAGTTATAAACATATATTTACATTATGTAGGACACATACATACATGCCTATTTATGTATATATATTAATACATATAAAATATACCCATATAACCCCAAAGCATATATGAAAATATGGATACATATGTGTGGATGCACACAAAATGTAGGCATTAGGCTAGTGTCAATGTATCTTGGTAAAATAGGGTGTGCACTACATGAGTAGGAGTCCAGTACCCCCCAAACTGATCCTGTGTCCAAATACAACATGACACAATATATTGGTATCCATTTGTGGACATGATACTAGCCTCAAATACTGCCCACATTTCCATTTTAGCCTATGGGACAATATTACACACTTTGTGTGCCATCCTCAAATTTCTTCCAAAAGTGGCACAAAACCTATCCTAACTTTAAAATGAGGACTGCTAGAGTCTCAAAACTCTTCCTATGGGTTGTCCTTATACATGGGTGAGTTCCTAAGGGTCCAATATCAAAATTAGAATCTAAATGACAAGGTTAGAGGGTATTATACATATTAGGAGATGTATTCCCAATGAACAATCTAATGGACACGATCCCGACACGAAACTCCTTAGCAAATGGACTCTCCTCCTTGCTCCAAGCGCCTTATAGGCACTTCATTCTAGAGAGAATAAGAGGATTGGTAGAGGAAAATGAGTGGGATTGGAAGAAATTAATGGTGGAAAGGCTCCTTTGAGAAGAACTCCAAATTAGGAAGATGAAGGCTTGGAATGAATGAAGTGGAGTGGAGAGGGAGTCCCTCAAGTGGCCGGCTACCTTATGCTTGGTTAGGACCAAGTCACAAAGTCCACTTAGCCCTCTAAAGTTGTCATTTGGGTAATTAATTGCATGTGAAGGTTTGGGGCCATTTTGGACAATAGCATAATCTCTAAATGAACTAATTGGTCATGAATAATTAGTCTAATGGAACTAGTCTAATGAGTTGGTTTATGAGTCGTGCCATGCTAATTATTAGGCTCTAGTTTAGTGTCTAGGCTAACCGGTCTACTAACACAAGTTTGACTATTGGGCTAGTCTCTAACCATACCAACTAACCCTAATAAAATAAATACACACAATATTCCTTAATAAATATTCAGATTATATAATAATTATAAAATGTTAAAATTATTCGTATTTGGAAAAATGTTAGTGATACTTCCCTTTAAATGGGTATATCAAAAAATAAAAGTATTAAAATCCAGAGAAATATTTCCAGAACGAAGAAAGTAATTCATCAAAATATTATATCCTCTTATCAAAGTTCATTTCTTCCCTTTTAAATCCGTAGCACGGTATCCAACTGATAACCATAGGGTTTAAAGAAAAGAAATACCTTAAGAGAGAGAGAGAGAGAGAGAAATTTCTCCACTACAAGAATTACTGCTATAGGCAGTTATTAACTTGAATAAGAAGATAATAAAGGTTTCCTAAAATGAATATCATGAATATTACGAAAATGCTAAAGAACATATCAGAAAATCATAATATTCAATGAGTATTCACAAGATCAAATCAAAAATAGAGTGACGGAAAAAAAATATTAAAAGATGACAAACATTAACCTATAGAAGATTAATGTATATAACCATCAAATAATATTATCTATCAAAGTTAAAATCAAAAGATAAAATACATATCTCTTCTTAAAATGTGATCAATCCAAGATTATAGATCGATTTACAAAATATAAGTATCCACTGGAATCGAAAGATCTCAAACAATACAAAAATTCAATTCATTTGCAGCTATAAGCATAAGATGTATCAATTACATGTATCCTTATATGTGCTACAAAATTAATGGGTAACAATAAAAAATAAAATATTTATAAATCAAATGTATTACCTAGATACGCTGATGTATTCTAGAACCTAGGGGACCGAGTTCAGTGCCTTGGATCCAGATATAGACAATAGTTGCAAGTAGACCTTAATAAATTTTAAGTCTATAAAGTATTGATTACTTTGGGTTAGCTGTAGAGGTACGGTCCCAGCTAACGGAGGTCCACCGGGGGACGCTTAAGTACCACTTTGCTTTAGCCGTAGTCGTGGTGACAGACAGACCTTTTCTAGGCTTGTATCCAAAATCATATATACTTTTAAGAACTTAAATTTAAAAGAATATATGCAGTATCATCAAACATCATCGAAATCCAAAATACCAAACTATAAGAAAAAATACCCAAAGAATGAATAAGGAATGATCATACGATTAAGATACTAAAACTACTTTTCAAGAAGCTTTTATAGTGCACTATATGTAGAAGCATAAAAAATCTCAACTGACAATATTCCTCCACCACAGCACGAATAATCCAATTGTACAGAAAGATTATGAAAAAAGATAAAACAGAAGATATTGAGGAAAGTTCTTTTATTATCACGTCTACAAAGGTCTAGTATAGACTCATCAAGGCTACATATAAAGGACCAACCCTATTCTTCTACAAAGAATCGATTACAGATTCAGCAAAGCCTAGAGGAGTCTACAAAGGGTTTAGTCTTCGTCAAAGCGCAGTCCCCCTTCTTATCGGTACGCATACTGGAAGATTAATCTCTATTAAAGCGTATTGTGACTTTCTTGTGGGCGCAACCCTCCAAAAGTGCATCAGCTACTCGACTGAAGCGAGCAACTTCTTGAACCAGCAATTGGCCCGGGTTTCCAGAAGGCGCAGAAGGTCACAAAGCCCAGAATGAACAGGGTAGAGCAAAACCTGTGGCTCTTTGGGTTGGCCATCCACCCACAAGCTAGGCCGTCAGGACCTCAAAGACCTCCAAGACGTCGCCCAAGTTTGAACCCCTCATGACAAGCATTCCAGCATGTTCCGAGGCTCATCAACAGTTCTTCTACAAAGGCCTATCTCCTTCGAACGAAGAAATCCTTAACCAAAATTTGACTTAGGCAAGGCCAACCACTGCTCGAAGATAAGTCTAGATCCAGCATGGTATTGACGGACAAGAAGAGAAAGAACACATGGCTCTTCAGAAGAAACTCCCCTTTATATAGGACGAGAGTGGCCCAAAATACAGGCCACATGGCCGATAGTCAAAGTTCCCACATTAATGGGATGAACCTAGGACTCAGCACGATGAACCTCATTAAATAAGGTTCATTCGACTAAGTCCTAGACTATCCTAGGACCCCTTGAATTTCCCAAGTAACGGTGGCAATTAAAAGGGAGTCGTACATTAATGAGCGGTCATTCATTGCTCTTTAAAAGAAGACTTCAGAGCCAATGCCTTCAATCCAGAGGCGCAGCTACATTACAGCGCCAACCTCAGGCACAGACTGGTGATGTTTTTATATCACCTCAACTCCAACGGTGCAGCACTCTGCTCCGACCCAGAAGCTTAACTACCTTTCATCAGAGACTTGGAAGATACCATTATATTCAACACAAGTCCATTTGCCGCTCTAAAAGAACAGTAACCTCGTCAACCTGAAGCAAAAGCCTACTTGTTGCCCTAAAGCATAGTGATTTTATTGCTTGAAACACAGCCTTCTCGTCGCGTATACGCACAGAGGCTCCATCGTCTTCGAAGCATAGTCCACTCGTCGCTTGAAAGCACAAAGTCTCTGTTGTCTCTAGAAGAACCGTAAACTCGTCACCCCAGAAGTGCAGCAGTACTTAGACCTCGCCAGAGGTGCAGGAAGCATGGTTCTACCCACTCTGTTTGCTTAAACCGACTCTCTCGAAGATAAGATTGGAATCAATCATGATTGATAACTTATCAAATTGATTTAAATCTTAGACGAGGATCAATCAGAATCCAAATCTGAGATGAAATCCCAAGATTTACTCGGCTGCATCCGAACAAGCAAATCAGCACACGCCACGTGTCTCCTCCTTCGGTTATTTTGATAACCACCAGAGATCTCGATTGAAGGGAATCTCAATGTCCGCCATGTGTCAGCAACGCAGAAGCCCGTACCGTATAATGATGGCATATTCCTTCATATCTCAAAACCCTAATGCACATCGCATATGTGCTTTCTTTCCCTTTAAATAGAAGGAGTTTTCCTTCAACAAAGGAGACCATCAAATATCAAATCTCCAGCTCCAGGCATCCTCTTGATCAGAAATCCTAAAGTTCTATTAAAGGCATCAGAAAGTCAGAGCAAGTTTAACCCGTCGTCAGATCGTCAATAGAGTAAAGGAGCCGCTGCAGTGCTCGATCTCCACCGTCACACTTTTCCATAAACTCTTCCCCTTGTACTTAGAATATCATGTTTAGGACTTTCTTCTCTGTACACAGGTCTTCCCCTTGTACTTACAATATCCTGTTTAGGACTTCATTCTCTGTACATAGGCCCTTTTTACGTTTAATAAGCAAAAAAGTTTGTTCAACCTTTTGTGATGTTGAACACTATAGAGGTAAGTATATAAAAGATGTATACTAAAAATGTGCACTAATAAACACAAGATCATAAAAAATGATATGCATACTTTACAAATAAAGACAAATGATATGCATGAGAAAAAACATTCAGACAAATAGAAATGGCTACTTAGTGTGACATAACATGCAACTGTGTTTCAAGAAAATTATCCTAAGCATGGTAGAACATGTATCACACTAGTTTATATAACATAACAAAAATAAGCACTTCTAGTGGGAAATAGTGAACATTCATTAAAGACATGCAAGATTTTATAGTTCTAACCATTTAAGAAGAATCGTTTAGAATGTTACCGAAGTGGTTCTAGTGACCACACTTGTGTAGGTGCAATTTCTTGAAAGATGAACTTTGAAGCTTTGCAATCATTAACATGTTCCATGGTTCTATGGCTTAGCACAGGATGCTCCACCTACAGTATTAGGCAAAGTCTTTGGTATCCAAGTAAACTTGGATCCACATTGGTTAGCTTTGGAAACCCAGATAAACATATTTATATCAACTATCTTTCTAATCTGACAATGACTAGAAATGTGTCCACTCATACCACAATAATGACAAGCAGCATAAGCATCAGTGCTCGGTGCAATAATATGAGAACTTGATGTGGTGTGACATGTCTTGCGTGGTTGGCTGTAATAAAAAGCATGGTTATGTTTAACCTTAGCTATGCCAGATCATTTTTGAATCCTGGGTTGTGTCACATGCCTTGTGTATGATTGTGTCTTGGGTTGAATAACTTGTTTACCCAATTTTATCTCCAACTTTTTAGAGATTGTGCAAGCCTCATTATACTTAGCTTTTAATGAGTCTGTTTTCTGTGTAGCAATGTTATACTTATTATTCTCTACTTCATAAGTTTTATTAAGTTTTACATGCTTTTGTGTCATCTTATTAGTGCATTCTTGAGCATCAAGAAAACTTAGCTTAACCGTGGATAGCTCATTTGTGTCACTAGCAGTGGCAGTATCTCTAATCTCATTAAACAGAAAGGACAACCTTTTATTCTCAAGCTTATAAGTCTTAATCTCTTTTCGAGACTGCTTATACTTATCTAATACTTTTTTGTGTTCTTCCAATAGATCAATGAAAGCATCAGATAACTCACCGTAAGAAAATTTATTATAAAGAGAATTATTTTGTACCTCGTTAGATAATGCCATTGCGCATATATTTGTAGCTAGACTATGTCTCTCTTTTTCTTCGGAATTGTTTGCTTCACTTTCACACCATATGCTCGTGGTAGCGTACTTATGAGACAACAATCTTCCTTTGTTAATCGTTTGCACCAATTCTCCTTTTTAGTAGTACAACAATCTTTCATCATGTGGCCTGATCTTCGATAGTTGTGGCATACAAGCTCTTTTTCAAATAAGGGGTTGTGTTGCACTTCAAATTCCAATGTCATCATGCAAGGATTTTCTCCTTCTTTGGAGTTGCTAGCTTTACTTTCATACTTGTTATCATGAGCAGCTTCAAGCAATTTCCAGATTTTATGAGATGTAGTGCAAGTAGAAATACGATTAAATATATTTACATCTACAGCACAATAGAAAGCATGTATTGCTTTTGCATCAAGGCTAACTAACTTCTTTTCTTCCTCCATGTAACTATAGTAAGGCTTGTTAATAATAGAGGAAGTAAGAATAGAGGTGATAGTGGGCTTTTTGTAGCCATTGATAATAATTGACCAGAGGACAAAGTCTAGTGACTTTAAATAAAATCTCATTCGTGTTCTCCAGTAAGCGTAGTTGGTACCATCAAACAGTAGGAGTCTGTTTGTGGCTTGGCCTTCATTTGTGAATTTCACAGTTGCCATATGTGATATAGTGATCTATGTATCAACAGTATTGATAAAAACTATAATAACAGTGTTACCTCGCTTTACCTGTATAACCCGCTCTGATACCAATTGTAGGACAATTGGAATCAGAGTATAGTAATTGATAATGAGGATCTGCTCCAAGGATGTTAAGCCAAGTAATAGAGTCCTTGCTCTGATGCCAATTGTAGGAATGAGATGTAAAGGGCTATACTCTAGGGGGTGAATAGAATAGACAGTAAAAAATTAGCTATTAAAAAATATTAACTACAAGATCACAGAATATATCACAGATATGTAAATATAAAAGTAGAGAGTAGGGAGCAAACACAAACACAAGAATATATATTGGTTTCCCTTTTGTGAGGACTAGTCCAGTAAGAAGAACTCTAGCTTCCAGTTGAAATCTACTATAGAAAAACGTCGCAAGTTTTTATGCGAAGTTCTTACAACTTCTATAATGCGAGCTTTGATCCGAAGTACTCGACCAACTTCAATTGTGAAGTATATTTCTTCAATCAAGCATCTGATTACAATCACTCTGAAACTTCTAAACCGTACCGCACTGGCAAATCACTAGAAGATTATAACTGACTTAGGATTTGAAAATGAAAGACTTAGGACACTTTGGAATACCGTAGTAGGCTTAGAGAGAAGAGAAGAGAGAATGAATTGGTGTATTGAAATGATAGAAATTCTTATTTATTTATAGCTTTTCCAAAGGGAGAATTCGGACAGAATTCGGACAAAATTCGGGCAGAATTCTTTGAGAGAATCTTGGCAAATAGTCGTTGCACCCGTAACTGTGGGGAGACTGGGTTTGAAATTCCAACATTCCACTAACTGAACTCAGGACAAATTCGAGCTGAACTCAGGCCAAATTTTGTTGGTCCAGAGTTGATTCGGTTAGGGTTTTGCAAATCGGACTTTTGGCTTTTTAAAAAGTCGAGCAGTTAGGAGCTTTTGTAAATGGGCTTATTTTTAAAACAAAGGGATATTTTGAAATCATTTTGGGTAGCCCATTTGCCAGTATGACTCGGTGTATATTGTCTTTCTAGACTCAATAAATTATAAAAATTACATAGATAATAGAAATACAGACTCAGTGGCAGAAACGACTTCATGTCTTGAACGGTAGCAGTAGTAGTTCTTAACAGTTGTCCAAGTAGTTCGTATATCGAGACAGGGTTAGATCAATAATTAAAATTAGGTTTAACCATGACCAATGGGCCAACAACAACAACATGGCTTACCTGCACAAGGCAGTAAAAATAGCAACTTGCCTTGCATATACAGCAGCAGCAATATGTTTATTACTTGTAGGCAGCAACATATTTGCTGCAGGGGACAATAGATTACGTTGTGTGTGTATGTCTAGGGTGTGTTCATGAGAGTGTGAGTAAAGTTAAAGAGTTTACTAGATATCCTAGGATAGTGAATGGGTATGGATGTGTATAAAAATAGAGATAGATAGGTATATAGGTAGAGAACATATGTATGAACAAGGGTGTGTGGTATAGAGGTAGAGATGCATAAGTAAAGGGTTATGGCTAAGGTAATGAGTAAGGCCTATGTGACATAGGTTAGGCAAATAGGTAATGGAGAAAGATTGAGTATTACCAATATAATAGAGGCATGTGTAATAATACAAATGATTAGGTAATAGGTTAAAGTAATGTAATATAGAGCCGATGTATATATAATATAGGTAATTACATAGAGTGAGGCCCAGTGTTGCCTAGTATAGGTTAGAATACCTTGGTATGGCAATGTACGGACCTAGAAACCTAGGTATGACCTAGTTTTGACTAGTATTGACCCTAAAACTCAACCTTTTAGGCAATTTGACCAAGTTTGACCATAGACACCTAGTATTGACATAGTTTGACCTTCATGACCTAGAATTGACCTATAAATCGTATTTCACTTTAGATATTAATGTTTAGCACACCAAAATACCAATTAAAATTGATATTTCATATTTAGGTCCTTGTGACTCTACTTTGGACATCGATCAACACCCATTGCTCTGGACCACAAGCGAGTACATTCTCTGACAGTTTTCGTTATCTTAATGACTTCTATGATATCAGTCTATAGTATTATATTTGATTCCTGATACGAGGGTACAAAGGTTAGTATATCTTGGATCCCATTATGAGATGTTATTCCTTGTATATGTTGGTGTACTTATGCAAGCCTTATTTTTGTTCTTTTACTTGTATGGACACTGATTCCTAAGGAGATTAGTTACCCGCTCAGAGAATCATGTGCCGTAACGTACCATGGTTGGATCTACTATACTAGTCGGGGGATGAGGAGGTATTAGTAGATTATGTGATCATATCACAAGTACTTGTGCATAGCTCACCCTCACCTCATGCAGGGTGTAGCCTGAACTTATTATACTTGTGCATAGCTTTCCAAGTATGGTCGGCCTGATCCATACCTATACTTGTGTATAGCCAGTCATATGGAATTGCCTGATCCTGTCCCAACCCGATCACATAATAAACTAATGTCTCAAGACACAGTTTAGTATTACATGCTCTATTCTAGTTATTATCTGCTGATACATTGTACTCATGATTACATGCACTTTATATTTGTCCATGATATGATTACCTGCTTTTCTATATTCTCACTGTCCAGTATTATATCCATCATATATTTCCATTACTTACTGTTATTTATAGTTTTTGTCAATTTAACAGAACTGTTGTTAGTTTATGTACTTCGCTCCAATCATGACTGGATAATATTTTTTAGAGAATCTAGAGGACTTCTGTCCTACCTATTATGGATCCGGAGTAGACGAGGACTATGGCCAGGAGATTTCTTTAGAGTTGGTGACCATTAAGGATGCACCACCAGTAGTAACTTAGCTAGTAGCTAGGATTATTGGATTTGTCTCCAGTTTATGAGACTTGAGATGTTATATTTATTTGGGACATATACCTATGACGAGATATTAGACTCTTAGACTTTGTTGTGGATTTGTGTTATGCTACTAGATTTCTCATATTTATCATTTCATATCTTATAATCATTTCCTACCATTATCTTTCTTTAGTTATTATGATTGAGTATGAGTTTTAGATATTATATTGTCCTCTTTTTGGAGATGTGATTATTATTGATAGGTTATGACTTATATATTCCTAGACTTGTTAGATAGCACTATTGGCTTAAACAGCATTCTGCCGCTGATGTTGCGGCATAGGTTGGACGTACCCATGTACTTATGCCCCTATACTGGGTTCGGGTCGTGACGATTTTAACCACCATGTTTCACTTTAGGGGTATTTTGGTAATATTGAATGTTGGCAATTATATAGTTATTATTAATTAGTATTAGTTAAAATATTAGTTAATTAGAAACTATTTAGAGTTAGTGTCATGAATAGAATATTCTACTAGGTTAAATGACATGGTGGACCACTAGTGGAACATTCTAATTTTATTCTTTCCATAAGTTTCTTACTCCTTCTCCAAGCTTTTCCCTATTCATTTATTTCATTCTCCATCATTTCTAGATCTAGATCTAGAATTCCAACACCAACTCTCCACCAAAATCCTTCTTTCTTCTTCCATTGGAGAACAAGAGGCTTGGAGCACAAGAGGAAGCTTGAAGACGAGTCCAAGCAATGATGACCGTGTCCGATTCGACTTTTTCGTGTCCAAATTCAAAATTCTCCAAATAAGGGACACACAAGTTAGGTAATTCTCTATTCTTCATAACTTTTATGGTTAGGAACACCAATTGAATCCATAGGAACCTTCCCATAGGTGGATTTAACTTCATAATGGTAGATTTAGGTATTAGAAGCTTTTAATTTGGTAGACCTAGATTTTTATCATGAGTATTATTGATTTCTCTGTTCAATTTGTGTTTATTACGAATTTGGATCACCAAGTGTTTGACACTTGTTCACAAAGGAAATTTTGGTGTCCATTTGGTTTGTGCTTGTGTTTTTGTGCCGACAATTGCATATGAAGAGGTCGTTGTAACGCCCCAGTCCCATAATACTTAGGACTAGGTACGTATCCATGCCAGCTGTATACATACGAAGATACTCTAATATATGGAAACCTCATATGAATACATAAGCTGTAAAATACAGTAAACCAAGAGTAATCTAATCTCATCCATGAAATATAAGAATAAAAGATGTCATATAATGATAATAAATTGTTATTGATACATATAGTTGGGCGGAGACAAATCCACTACCAACTATGAAAAGAAATACAAGATATACAAAAGAATAATTTTGGCTAGCGAAGCGAAGACGATCTAAGCGCAATCATCCTCGGAGAAATAGGGATGGTCACAGCTAGAGATAGAGCACCTGCGAAAGACAAGAACACATACCTGGAGAGATAACCAGGTCCTCAGAGGGACGTAACAAGACACATAATATCATGCCATATAAACTGAATAAATATTGCTCAAATAAACAAGGGATGTCTGCAATAGGGTGCCTAACCGTACTATAGTAAATGCAATAGGAACAAACCTTTGACGCATGGGCCAGATCAGGAATATCAGGAATCAGGACCGTACCTCCCACTGGAGATAACCGGCAATCAGGACCGTACCTCCCACTGGAGATAACCGGCTATCAGGACCGTACCTCCTATTGGAGATAACTGGCAATCAGGGCAGTGCATATATGACCCATACATTAAGGAACTGTTCTTCCCACCCAATGTCTATTATGTTGTATCCACAACATAAATTCTCTATTAACCGCTAAGTCAAACTAAGCATGCAACCTCTATTAGCGGTTATTCCTATCGCACGGCTTGTACGTACTGGTGGCCAGCCAATCACGCACGTCTGTGTTCTACATGCGACACACAACTTCGTGGTACAATATGTCAAGGCCATGAATGCAACACACAAGGTGGTCCCTTAAATATAGGTTTAATGTGTAAGAAAAATAATACATAGCAGGAAATATAAATGAACAGTAAGTTCTAACAGGTTATGCCATGTATCACAGTTTATTTTACATAAAGAAAATAAATAATGCATGAAATATGAGCTAAAATAAATAAACAGCAAATGGCAAGGTGTCTTGCCTGAGGTCCTTGCTGGTGAAACCGACAATCCCGTTGGGTACAGAATAGTCACAGGGCTACACAAGATGAACTCAGACGATGTGACAAACTTCTAAAATAAAAACCAAAAATAAAATATTCTGAAATGTTTTTTTAGGAAAAAATATGTCATGTGTATTTTTCTGTCAGTATTCCGAAACTTCAAACGGATCGTGATTCTGATTCCTGGTTCTCCCAGAATCTCAAAAACACTAAAACGTGTCAGATTTTGGACCACTGACACTCCATAAAATTTCCAGAAAATTAAGTTCCGAATTTATGAAAATAAAGTTTACATCAGAAAATATACCTCAATACGATTTCAACAAAAAAAACTGGAGGTCATAAGGAGTTCAGAGTTGGAAGTTATGGTCATTCGAAGTTGCTACAACCTTTGAAAATTGAGGCTGAATTTATGACCAAAAAAAGAGAGAAATTTTGACAAGGATGGTTTGAAAGATGATTTGTGGTGAAAATAATATGAAGGAGTACCTGCCTATTTATAGGATGTGGAAATTCTCAATTAGATAAGAATTAGGATTCCTTTAAACCCAATTTAGATATTTTCTAATTTAATTTAAAAGCAATCAAATCCAAATCCAAATCTAATTTAAATCAAATCAAATTCTCTTAGTTTAAAATCAAATCAATTAAATCCAATTTAAATCTATTTAAATTTTTAGCTCAAAATCAAATAGAATAAATAAATTTCAAATATTTAACTATTTAAATAAATCCAAAAATCAAATCAAGATTTAAATGGCCACCATAACTTCCAAATATATTTTTCAAAATACCAATAATAATAATTTTGAAAATAATAAATATTTTTAAATATCTTTTTAAATAATAAAATATTTATTAATAAATCTCAAAAATTACATTTTTATTTAAAATAGACTAATAAATAATTACGAAATATATGTATGCACGAATAATGCATACATGATTATGCTTTTCCTAGCATACAATGAAATATTATTTATGATTAATAACTGCTAAAAATAAAAAGGCTTTTTATAGCAAGAATAATAATTATATAATATTTTGAAAGTGTATAATAAAATAGAAAAAATATTTTTCTAAAATATGTACGCTCGCACATATTCGCACTTGACGAGCAACTACGAAAAATAAAATTTTGTGCGCGACGTACAATACGACTATGCGACGTACAATACAAAATTTTTAAATCAGTACCAAATTTAATATATATAAAAAATATAGTAGAAATTTAGGGGTTTTACATCCTACCCAACTTAAAAGAATTTCGTCCTCGAAATTAAGAATTATGAGGGGGTGAGAAGGCACAACGGTAGATAGGAGGGTTTAAGGAAGTTTATATGGTCGTAGTCTAGGTTGAGGGGACGATTGTAATAACTCTTAAATTCAAGTGATTAGAAAGTCAAGATTGTAAATTTAGTGTCGAAGGAAAAGTCGAGTAGTTCAAGACAAAGATATGGTTACATTGGGTGGTAATGGTCATGGTGATAAGACAGTTAGAGGAGTTTTAGTACGACGCTTTCGTCCTTCTAAAATAAGTGAAGGCCAACGAAATATAGAGTTCGAAGGAGGCGTTATCGAATACAAATACGTGGTTCAAAGGCGACCGAATAATTCAAAAGGAGTTGTCAAGGCAGTCACGGATAGGACTCTAGAGGACAAGTTTAGCTATGTCCCCATCCACGTAGGATAATATTTGATAAGCGAACCAAAGTGCAATAGGTTGATCAGACCATCATGCACCAGTTCTGATTAGACAATATGTTAGTGGGTGCACCCAATAAAATATGTCATGATCAAGCTTGATGACGAAATAAGCTTGCAAAACTGAAGCTACATTAGTAGCATGGGATAGTCAAAATATGTGCAAGGGAGGTACTGATGAAGAAAATTAAATAGTCCCAGATCTTTTAAGATCAAGGCTCGCCCGAAGTGTGGGCCTATACAGTTGTCCTAGTGTTTCTTCATTTATGGCTTGGTAGACTAGATAAGGTAGGGTCCTCTGAATTTAGAGTCAAAGTGAACTTACCAATGTGGTTCACAAGGAAAAGGTTTGTTAGATGGTGAGGTATTTTACCAAACTTACAAGAGTTAAACTAATAGTATCATGGGACAATGGTCAAGCAATCAAGATAAAGTACAAATTTAAGCATTTAAGGAATTTAGTAGAACACAATCACATATCGGGTCGAAAGAATTGAGTTGAGGTTGAATCCCTATCCGTGGTCGAAAATATATCGATATCATAGTAAAGATTATAGTTTGGCCAATTTGACCATAAAGTCATCAAAAAATAGAGTACAAGGAGATGGGTTTTGGTGGGATATGATATATCTACAGGAAGGTGGACTTGTCTAGGTCTTACATATAAAATTTGTTGGAAGGAAAAGTGTATTATTGTACTCCAAATATACAAGTCACGGTAGGGGACGCCAGAAGATCAAAAATAGAAAGTGGGAGTTCACGAGGTGATAATTAATGCACAAAATAAAGAAGATCAAGTTAAAGCGTAAAATAAAATTAATTAAAGAATCCAGTAAAAATAATTTAGGAACACAATTTCGGAGAGAAGATAGTCTCCTAGATGAATACAGTTAAGGAACTATTAACTCATTATTCAAATTGCAAATGGGTTAGAAGGTCGTAATTAAAAGATCTAGAATTGAAGGAAGGTCGAGTAAGTCGAGGTGGAAATATGGTCACATAGCTGGGTTGATGACTAACAACACTTGTGTATATACTACTATCATGGTCATAAGTGACATGGCAATTAGTGTGGAATACTCAATAGGGTTATCTTGGGGCCTACCATTAAAATTTAACTCAAGTTTCCTCCAAAAGTTTCAAAAATATACCATCAAAATTTGTATTTACTCCAAGCCGTTCAAATTTATCATAAAAAATTTAAATCACTCTCATAAATCTCAAAGCAAAATTTTATCACGTTACTACTAACATTTTCCAAAATTAACGTTTAAATTCAACTATTTAACTCAAGAGTTCATAATTTACGAATCCATAAAAATTTCACAATCAATCAAAAATTTAACACTCTAAAATTTTTAATTAATTTATAATAAAACTCTTAGCATATTAAAAGCAATCTCAAAAAAATTAAACTCAATGCTCTCATCAATTTTAACTTCTATTTATGCTATGTTATTCCAACAAACTCACAACTTTTAAATGGTAACTTCCTTTAATCAATCAAAATAACTTTCCATCACATCCTTTGAAATTCTTCAAAAAAAAATTAATATTAGCAATCCCACATTAAACTAAATTTTTAAATAATCTTATCAGCCAAAATCTATTTTTTTTACCAAAAATCTAAATAGATTTGTAAATCCTCAATCATAGGACACAATTTAAAATAAAGAAAAATTCTTAAAAATCGTTTTCATAACTTTCGAATATTTTAAACCAAAATTTACCGTCGTTACTTCCCCTTAAAATTTAAAATCTTATAAACACGAAAACCGTAAGTTGTACAACTCCGTTTAAATAATTCCTACGACCATTTTTAAAAGCTAAGATCATTTTCAAACCAAATCTATAACTGTTCAAGGTGCATAACTATAATACAATAAATCATGAATATTAAAACTCAAAAATCAAATAAATTTTATATTTGTTTAAAGATGTATATCTATCACCCAAACTCATAAATATCACAACTCGAAAAGCAAATCAATTTTATACTTGTGCAAGGATGTATAACTATAATCCAATAAATCATAAATATCAAATCTTTAAAAATTAATCAATTTCTTAAACCAAGTATGAAATTCTATAAATCCTCTGGTGTTTACTATTTAGAAATCTCAAGGTTAAAATTTTTCGTGGTAATATCCTACTTTACAAATTACTAATCATTAAATCACACTAAAAAAAACCCTTTAACTCAATTAGAGTCTTAAATGTATTCCAATTGCCAATATAACCATTCTAGCCATGTGTTTGACCTATGAGCATATACTAGTGTAGTCATCTTCCTAGTTGACACTAAGCACGAAAATAAGAATCAACGGTAGAAAGGAATCAAGCAAGATGCAATTCAAGGAAGTCGAACGAGAGTTCGGAATTTGAAGCCAAGGGAAGAGGTCAAGCTGTAAGGATGAGATTCCTATAATTCTAATCCTATGTTGCAGGTTCACATCGGTACAGTAACGTAACCGAAGTGACAAACTCGACCTGCATGGGCCACCACAAAAACATGTAACGCCCCAGTCCCATAATACTTAGGACTAGGTACGTATCCATGCCAGCTTTATACATACGAAAATACTCCAATATATGGAAATCTCGTATGAATACATAAGCTATAAAATGCAGTAAACCAAGAGTAATCTAATCTCATCCACGAAATATAAGAATAAAAGATGTCATATAATGATAATAAATTATCATTGATAAATATAGTTGGGTGGAGACAAATCCATTACCAACTATGAAAAGAAATACAAGATATACAAAAGAATAATTTTGGCTAGCGAGCGAAGATGATCTAAGCGCAATCATCCTTGGAGAAATAGGGATGGTCACAGCTAGAAATAGAGCACCTGTCAAAGACAAGAATACACACCTGGAGAGATAACAAGGTCCTCAGAGGGACGTAACAAGACACATAATATCATGCCATATAAACTGAATAAATATTGCTCATAAACAAGGGATGCCTGTAATAGGGTACCTAACCGTACTATAGAGAATGCAATAGGAACAAACCATTGACGCATGGGCCGGATCAGGAATATCAGGAATCAGGACCGTACCTCCCACTGGAGATAACCTGTAATCAGGACCGTACCTCCTACTGGAGATAACCGGCTATCAGGACCGTACCTCCTATTGGAGATAACCGGCAATCAGGGCAGTGCATATATGACCCATACATTAAGGAACTGTTCTTCCCACCCAATGTCTATTATGTTGTATCCACAACATAAATTCTCTATTAACCGCTAAGTCAAACTAAGCATGCAACCTCTATTAGCGGTTATTCCTATCGCACGGCTTGTACGTACTGGTGGCCAGCCAATCACGCACGTCCGTGTTCTACATGCGACACACAACTTCGTGGTACAATGTGTCAAGGCCATGAATGCAACACACAAGGTGGTCCCTTAAATCTAGGTTTAATGTGTAAGAAAATAATACATAGCAGGAAATATAAATGAACAGTAAGTTCTAACAGGTTATGCCATGTATCACAGTTTATTTTACATAAAAAAAAATAATGCATGAAATATGAGCTAAAATAAATAAAAAGCAAATGGAAAGGTGTCTTGCCTGAGGTCCTTGCTGGTGAAATCGACAATCCCGTTGGGTACAGAATAGTCACAGGGATACACACGATGAACTCAGACGATGTGACAAACTTCTAAAATAAAAACCAAAAATAAAATATTTTGAAATATTTTTTTAGGAAAAATATATGATGTGTATTTTTCTGTCAATATTCCAAAACTTCAAACGGATCTTGATTCTGATTCCTGGTTCTCCCAGAATCTCAAAAACACTAAAACGTGTCAGATTTCGGACCACTGACACTCCACAAATTTTCCAGAAAATTAAGTTCCGAATTTATGAAAATAAAATTTAAATTCAGAAAATATACCTCAATACGATTCCAACAAAAAAAACTGGAGGTCAAAAGGAGTCCGGAGTTGGGAGTTATGATCATTCGAAGTTGCTACAACCTTTAAAAATTGAGGCTGAATTTATGACGAAAAAAGAGAGAGAAATTTTGACAAGGATGGTTTGAAAGATGATTTGTGGTGAAAATAATATGGAGGAGTACCTGCCTATTTATAGGATGTGGGAATTCCCAATTAGATAAGAATTAGGATTCCTTTAAACCCAATTTAGATATTTTCTAATTTAATTAAAAAGCAATCAAATCCAAATCCAAATCCAAATCCAAATCCAAATCTAATTTAAATCAAATCAAATTCTCTTAGTTTAAAATCAAATCAATTAAATCCAATTTAAATCTATTTAAATTTTTAGCTCAAAATCAAATGGGATAAATAAATTTTGAATATTTAACTATTTAAATAAATCCAAAAATCAAATCAAGATTTAAATGGCCACCATAACTTCCAAATATATTTTTCAAAATACCAATAATAATAATTTCAAAAATAATAAATATCTTTAAATATCTTTTTAAATAATAAAATATTTATTAATAAATCTCAAAAATTATATTTTTTATTTAAAATAGACTAATAAATAATTACGAAATATATGTATGCACGAATAATGCATACATGATTATGCTTTTCCTAGTACACAATGAAATATTATTTATGATTAACTGCTAAAAATAAAAAGGCTTTTTATAGCAAGAATAATAATTATATAATATTTTTAAAGTGTATAATAAAATAGAAAAAATATTTTTCTAAAATATGTACGCTCGCACATATTCGCACTTGATGAGCAACTACGAAAAATAAAATTTTGTGCGCGACGTACAATACGACTATGCGATGTACAATACAAAATTTTTAAATCATTACCAAATTTAATATATATAAAAAATATAGTAAAAATTTAGGGGTTTTTACAGTCGTGTCATGGTATGCCATGATACACATGGTTATAATTGGGGATTTTGCGTAATTGTATCTCTTATGTGTCATTTTCATATATAATTTTATAAATTTATTTCCTAATGTTTCCACGTGTCCTAATTGTGATATTGAAACTTTGTGTCCTGATACAATAGAATACAATAGTCCAATATTGAAAATTCCTATGTAAATGTGCTCTTAATGGTTCAAATAGTGTTCTAACACTATGTATCACATTTACATATGAATTTGGTATTTGGAAGAGTATATCCATGTGTCATGAGTCTTCTAGTTCATAAATAGGGTCATGTGAGAGTCTATAGTTTATAAACTAGTATTTCTATAGTATGGATATATGCTCATATGTGGTATATCACTACCAAAATTTGTCGATTTAGCGACGGCCAGATCCGTCACCAATCCGACGGGAATTTCTATTAGCGACCGATCACTGACAGGTTTTGGCCAAAAAAAATCCGTCGGCAATCAGCTCGTCACTAATAACGGTCCGTCGCTACGTAGTCGTCAAGCGACGGACTAGCGACTGCATTTCGACTTCACAATACGAAGCATAAGCGACTACTTTCCGACGGACTGTCGTCCATTTCAAGTATTAAATACTGAACTGTTTAGACAATAGCGACGTAAAGTTCCGTCGGTAAACCGTCGTAATAGCGTATCAGAGTGTATCGTTCCGTCGCTAATCCGTCGACCGCCGTCGATAACAAAGGACAGGCGACGGTTTGCTGACGGAAAATTTGTCGACCAGGTTCTGGAAGAGGCAGGTATTTCCAGCACCATGGCGACGGATGAGTCGTCGCTATTCCGTCGACAACTGTCGCTAACAAAAGACGGTTTAGCGATGGAATAAGGACGACTTTTTCGTCGACCATGTTCTGGAAATTCTTGGTATTTCCAGAATAAGGGCGACGGAAAAGTCATCACTATTCCGTCGAACTATATACCATCAGAACTGTGCCGACGGATATTCCGTCGACCACCCGTCGCTACCTGGAAATATTTTTAAATCTCCAGTTAGCGACGGATTTGCCGTCGAACAGTAGTCGGAAACTGGTAATATCCGTCGCGCAACGGTCACTAGTCCGTCGCTAACTGAGAATATTTTGAAAGAAAATTACAGAGCTTCCCTGTTCGCAAAAATATGCATAAACCAAACCAATATATAATGCACACCAATTATCCAACAATCACATAGACCAAATATATAATGCACACCAATTATCCAAGAATCACATAGACCAAATATGCACATACGAATTTAATGCACACCTATTATCCAAGAATCATATAGACCAAACCAAATTAATATAAAATAGACATCAATTATCCTGAAGAGTAACCTAATATCTATAGTTATAATCCGATCATAGCACAAATATTCCAAAATTCCCACAAATATTCCAAAATTCCCACAAATATTCCAAAATTTCCACAAATATTCCAAAACACATAGGAAAATCGACTTTGGCCTCAACAAAGACCACAAGTCAGACGATGAATCCTCACAGCCAGGGATCATAGTTGCGTTTAGGCATATACCATTCTATCAGCCACTTTGCATACGAAGGCTCAATCTGGTTGAGGTCTTCTGTAGGGACAGGAGGGTCGGTCCCGATGCTACTACTCTCTGACGGTGGCTCCTCCTTAACTTCAAGCTTGGGAGCAATCTCTTCCCTGATGGTCATCGGTTCTTCCTTGACCTCGACCTTTGGTAACACCTTCTCCTTAACAGTCATCGGCTCTTGTTTGACGAGGGGGACTTCCTCCGTGTCGACCTCCAAGGGTTTCTTGCCTCGACCCCTTCCTCGACAAGCAGCACCACCTCGACGAGTCCTAGGAGCCATCTTTCTGACAACAAAATTTTTTATATAGGATAAAGAAATTTACTCAAATTATAAAAGTTGTGATGTTGGTTTTTTGCGTTCATCATCATTAGAGGGAGCAGTACTGGAAAAGTTGTGACGTTGGTATCATGAGAGAGTAAAAATCTGTATCACAAGACTAACAGAATTACTATGTAATTATGTACTCACCAATAACTGGATGTAACTGGAGTCGTTAGGCCTAAAGTGCAGTAATTGGTGGATCTGCTGGTATAGGTTGGATGTACTTAGTATCTAGTGTATCAGATTAGTATCGGTCTATCGGTTTGGTATAGGACGTATCATATTGGTATTGGCCTTAACAAATTGGTATCGTCCTATATCCGATATGTACATGTATCGGCCGAATAGCTAGGATTCATATTGGCCTTATCGATTTGCTATCGGTCATATCCGATAGGTATCGGCCGTGTTGGATTAGTATAGACCATTTCGGATTAGTATCGTGGAAGGTTTAGTAACAACTGTACAGCTAGAATAGAGAAATCCAAGGTAATCTAGCTCTAGAAGAGAGAAATCCAAGTACAGTTGTTACTAAACCTTCCACGATACTAATCCGAAATGGTATATAATAATCCAACACGGCCGATACCTATCGGATATGACCGATACCAAATCGATAAGGCCAATATGAATCCTAGCTATACGGCCGATACATATCGGATAGGACGGTACCATTTCGCTAAGACCAATACCAACCGATACGGCCCATACCAAAATGATAGATCGATACTAATTCGATATGGTCAATACTTATAAGTACCTATGGTCCAGGAGGTTGATCCGCTAGTACATCCATGTACGATCAACGAAGTAATGATCCATTTCAATTTGGATATGAAAATCTGTATCGTAAGACAAACTAAACATAATCAGTTCTATTTCACATACTTAATTGCCAAGTATGGGAACGAATGGCTCAGAACACAACCCAAAATTCATTCTAGCATACATTAGTGTGAATCATCTATGTTCTGTACATATGGTATAGTATATGTTCTTATCGTATCTAGTATCTGAAGGATATAACAGAATCAAGATAAACTCACACAATGTAATACTAAGACATCATCTACTACTATATAAGATATAGTGATAGGTTGTCGTATCATCATTGTCGATGGATGAGGGTCGGAGGACAGTCAACTTTATCTACGGATACATAGTTTCTGCCTCGCCAATCGAATGGCTTAATTGCCAAGTATGGGAACGAATGGCTCAGAACACAACCCAAAATTCATTCCAGCATACATTAGTGTGAATCATCTATGTTCTGTACATATGGTGTAGTATATGTTCTTATCGTATCTAGTATCTGAAGGATATAACAGAATCAAGATAAACTCACATAATGTAATACTAAGACACCATCTACTACTATATAAGATATAGTGATAGGTTGTCGTATCATCATTGCCGAGGGATGAGGGTAGAGGGACAAATACCGTTCGAGTGAGCCAAAGGCATGCAGCCACTTCCCTCCCTCCATTCACCCTCTCCCTCTCTCACGCTATCAACGTCACAACTTTTCCACCTCAAGTTCTGATCAAGCATTTTCCTTCTCCTCTCCTCCACCATGGCTCTGAACCCATCTGCTCCTCCCTACTTTCCTTTTTCTTATTTGACTCTCTCAGCCACATATGATATCCAGCTCAAGTGTAGAGTCGGGGGAGAAAAAGTGGGCAGGAAGAGGAGGGGGAAGCAGCACAGCCGACGGCATGACCCGGAGGAAGTACAGAGGTTTTCTTCAACATACGTAGGAGAACTATAAGGATATATCTTTTCACAACATATCACCTTGTCAAAGACCCTTAATGTGACAACCATGTTACCGCGGTATCGGAAGACTAACATGTCATAATTTTCTAAGCCGTGTGTTTTGACATAATCCTCCAAACTCTTTCCTGCTATGTAATAATGCAAGATTACTACATATGAGGAAAGAGTTAGGAGGATTATGTAAAAACACACGGCTTAAAAACTTATGACATGTTAGTCTTCCGACACCTCGGAAACATGATATTCACATGAAGGGTCTTTGACAAGGTGACATGTTGTGAAAAGATATATCCTTATAGTTCTCCTACGAATGTTGAAGAAAAACTCTGTACTTCCTCCGGGTTATGCCACCGGCTGTGCTGCTTCCCCCTCCTCTTCCTGCCCACTTCTTCTCTCCCGACTCTACACTTGAGCTGGATATCATATGTGGCTGAGAGAGTCAAATAAGAAGAAAGAAAGTAGGAAGGAGCAGATGGGTTCAGAGCCATGGTGGAGGAGAGGAGAAGGAAGATGCTTGATCAGAACGGATGGCTCAGAACACAACCCAAGATTCATTCTAGCATACCTTAGTGTGAATCATCTATGTTCTGTACATATGGTGTAGTATATGTTCTTATCGTATCTAGTATCTGAAGAACGTAACAGAATCAAGATGAACTCACATAATGTAATACTAAAACATCATCTACTACTATATAAGATATAGTGATAGGTTGTCGTATCATCATTGCCGAGGGATGAGGGTCGGAGGACAGTCAACTTTATCTACGGCTACATAGTTTCTGCCTCGCCAGTTGAATGGCTGCAGGGACTATGTCCTGATCACCATGTCGTACCGTAGACTAATGCAAATGGAGCTGGTAATATCCGTCTCTAATCGGATACTTCGACAAAGGAGACCACCATGCTGTCAGAAACCTCTCACTCGAACTCTACACGAAGGATGTCCACTTGAGCTCCGGGGCAAAGTTTTGGCTCGGAGCAAGAATTTGTTGACGGAGCACATCTACCTTGCTGTCAGATAAAAATAGTAACGGTGAGAGATCCATCTGAGTAGGACGTATACTCTGATAATATCTCCTCCAACACTCAATCCAACTACTGATATCATTCTTGTAAAGGTGATCTCTCAGAGTATACGTCCTACTCAGATGGATCTCTCAGAGTATCCTCTCTTGTTGGTTGTCGTATCATCATTGCCGAGGGATGAGGGTTGGAGGACAGTCAACTTTATCTACGGATACATAGTTTCTGTCTCGCCAGTCGAATGGCTGCAGGGACTATGTCCTGATCACCATGTCGTAGTCCAATACAATCCAGAGATTGACACAGTACTAATTCATATATGTAGTCCAATACAAATAGTCTAATACAAAAACAACCTAATATAAATAGTCCAATACAAATAAGTACTAATAACTAATGAGAACCACGCAGCTCATGCAAACGCTCAGTGATACGATCACGCAACCACCTCGAAAAAGCGAGATCTTTTGCGTGAGGAGAGATGTGGTCCCTTGCAAGTGCTGCATGAATAGAACTCCAGGTCTCACTAGCTACCGGTACTGGACGAATAGAACTTTCGGTCTCACTAGCAACCGGTGCCACTTTCTTCTTAACTGTAGGAGGAGCCACCTCAGCATTCAATGTTTCCCTCAAACGACGTGCCGCTCCTCGGGTCATGGGTGCCATCTGGTAAGATCGATAGTCACAAATAATATAATTGTAACATAAGCAAGCTAACTAAAGGAACCATCATGTAATTTGAGTACATTTTCGAAAGCCGATAAAGGATAAAAAAATTTGATTTTTTGCCAAGTGTGAGAACGGATGGCTCAGAACACAACCCAAGATTCATTCTAGCATACATTAGTGTGAATCATCTATGTTCTGTACGTATGGTGTAGTATATGTTATTATCGTATCTAGTATCTGAAGAATGTAACAGAATCAAGATAAACTCACATAATGTAATACTAAGACATCATCTACTACTATATAAGATATAGTGATAGGTTGTCGTATCATCATTGCCGAGGGATGAGGGTCGGAGGACAGTCAACTTTATCTACGGCTACATAGTTTCTGCCTCGTCAGTCGAATGGCCGCAGGGACTATGTCCTGATCACCATGTCGTACCTTAGATTAATGCAAATGGAGCTGGAACTGGAGCCAAAATACAGTACTACTTCACCATGTCGTACCATTTTACTCTTTCTCTCTCTCTCTCCTCTTCCCCTTCCGATGCTCTCACTCTCTCCGGCGCTCTCACACTACTAATTCCTATGTGTTTTAAGTGTGAGAACGGATGGCTCAGAACACAACACAAAATTCATTCTAGCATATATTAGTGTGAATCATCTATATTCTGTATACATATCGTGTAGTATATGTTCTTATCGTATCTAGTATATATAACAGAATCAAGATGAACTCACATAATGTAATACTAAGACATCATCTACTACTATATAAAATATAGTGATAGGTTGTCGTATCATCATTGCCAAGGGATGAGGGTCGAAGGACAGTCAACTTTATCTACGGCTACATAGTTTCTGCCTCGCTAGTCGAATGGCTGCAGGGACTATGTCCTGATCACCATGTCGTACTGTAGATTAATACAAATGGAGCTAGAACTGGAGCCAAAATACAGTACTACTTCACCATGTCGTACCATTTTACTCTCTCTCTCTCTCTCCTCCCTCCTTCCGGCGCTCTCACACTACTAATTCATATGTGTTTTAAGTGTGAGAACGGATGGCTCAGAACACAACCCAAAATTCATTCTAGCATACATTAGTGTGAATCATCTATATTCTGTATACATATCATATAGTATATGTTCTTATCGTATCTAGTATCTGAAGGATATAACAGAATCAAGATGAACTCACATAATGTAATACTAAGACATCATCTACTACTATATAAGATATAGTGATAGGTTGTCGTATCATCATTGCCGAGGGATGAGGGTTGGAGGACAGTCAACTTTATCTACGGCTACATAGTTTCTACCTCGCCAATCGAATGGCTGCAGGAACTATGTCTTGATCACCATGTCGTACCGTAGATTAATACAAATGGAGCTGGAAATATCCGTCGCTAACCGGTCACTAGTCCATCGCTAACTGAGATTGTCACATACACATATGTATATCACAGCTAGATGTATAGATATATACATCTATATAGAAGCACACAACTGATAGAACTCGCACTGTCCTTGAGACAGTGAACATATACACCATGAATCTAAACCCCATATTCACATTTACTAATCCAAACACCACCAAACTAATGGATAACACCAAATATGGATAACACATTATTTATTCAACAAATAAACTCAGATAAATTTGAGAAGCAAAGCCCTCCGCCGCCCCCGACCAAAGCCCGCCGCCCAGTAGTTCGGTTGCATATGTATATGAAGAGTGCTTATGGCTGTGCGTCGGTTGCATATACCCCCGACGCCCCCGCCCCAAGCTAGCCGCCCAGCCCACGAAGTCGCCGTCCCAAGCCTGCCGCCCAGCCCCCGACACCCCCGCCCCAAGCCCGCCGCCCAGCCCCCGACGCCCCCGCCCCGCCCCCGATGCCCCAGCCCCAAGCCCGCCGCCCAGCCCCCGACGCCCCCGCCCCAAGCCCGCCGTCCAGCCCCCGACGCCCCCACCCCAAGCCCACCGCCCAGCCCCCGACCCAAGCCATCCGCCCAGCCCCCGACGCCCCAGCCCCAAGCCCCCGATGCCCCCGCCCCAAGCCCACCGCCCAGTCCCCGACCCAAGCCAGCCGCCCAGCCCCTGACGCCCCAGCCCCAAGCCCGCCGTCCAGCCCCCGACGCCCCCGCCCCAAGCCCACCGCCCAGTCCCCGACCCAAGCCAGCCGCCCAGCCCCCGACGCCCCAGCCCCAAGCCCGTCGCCTAGCCCCCGACTCTCCCGCCCCAAGCCCGCCGCCCAGTCTCCGACGCCCCTGTCCCAAGCTTGCCGCCTCCGCTGCCCCTATACGACACCGCGAGAGAGAGAGAGATCGAGAGAGAAAGAGAGGGGATTACCTTCGGGAGAGAGAGAGAGAGGAGAGGACGCCGACGTCGACACCGACACCGACGTCGAGCACCGAAGCCGCGGGAGAGAGAGAGAGGAAAGAGAGTGAATTTGGCACGAATGCGAAAAGTTCCCCCCGCCGTTTCATTTAAAGTCTGGAACGTATATTTAACGACGGACTAGCGACGGCTTATAGCCCGTCGCCTGATAGTCGCTATATTTGATACTTGCCGACTGAATATCCGTCGCTACATAGTCGAAGAAATATTCCACCAATTCTCTACACAATTCCTGCCAAATAATCGTCTACGTAGCGACGACTATCGATCCGTTGCTATATCTCCGACACCCTAGCGACGGATGTGCGACCTTTTCCCCCTTAAAATTAAAATAAAAAATGTAAAGGCGTGTCGTCGGTAATCCATCGGCGAGCGGCCACGAAGCCGTCGCTAACGCCGACTGAAAATTTTCGTCGCTAATTTATGGTATTTTGGTAGTGTATGAACATATGTGGTATATGCATATAGGTGGGATGTATAGGCTGTAAGTTAGTGCATGAGTGAAGGAGTTTGTCAGCCAAGAGTGTGTGTATCTATGCTCTACACACAGGGGTGTCTGTGTATGCATGCCAATGTGTGTGTGTGTGTCTTAGAGTAGGGGTAAGAAGAACTGTGTGCAGACAAGGATTGTGTGTGTTCGGTTATTCTATAATGTGTGTGTAAATATGGTTGGAGAAGGAACAAAACCTACTAGATAGTGTACAAGAGTAAAGGATTTATAGACTTGGTAATGTAGAGGGTAGATATAGTACAATCCTGCAAATGATCTGGGCAGCAACAATGCAGGTTGTCGAGAGAGAGGGAGAGAGAGAGATGAAGTTGCAATAGATATGCTCATAGCTATCTACAGGTTTGAGCAGTAGAACTACTAGCAGTCAAGTGTGTATCCTAGGATCTCGTGTGTGGGTATCCTACTAGGTGAGGGTGCTTGCAGTAGATGTTAGTAGACGGGGCAAGTATGGGTATTAGGCAGATTGCTAGAGAGATGCATGAGCAGCAGCATGCAACTGCACTTAGCCGTAGGAGTAGCTGCACTTAGCAGTGCAGCCTACAGCATGTAGCAGTAACAGAACTTACCCACGGCAGAGCGTGCCGTGCTACGTGAGACTTACCATGTAAATTACGCTAGAACTTACCCACGGCAGAGCGTTCCATGCAACGTGAGACTTACCATGTTCTTCCTTGTCAATTGTTATTGCTAGTATAGCGTGAGCAAATTAGGTGTGTTTGGCCACAGACACAACAAGCTATCCTGGACTCAGTTTTTGTTAGTCGGGGCCCTTTCAACGTAAGTAGCGAGCCCTACTGAAAGTCCCCGCCTAACCCGTGCTATTAACCAGCACAGCTATATTGTGTTTCCTCTAGTCCGAAATGGTCCCGTGGCCCCGGGGTGCCGCTCGAGAAAACTTTTACCTTGTCGACAAGTTGTCCATGACTGTGTTAGAAAATTTTAGTTACTAAAGTATGGTCTATATTTTTGAGAACTTAGTCATTTCATTGTGTCCCGCCTTCTTGTGGCATCAATTATTCAATGAGTCGATCTTTTGTTCAATAATGTTTGATAAGATAAGTAGACGTGTATGTGCCCTTGCATCTATCATTTAATTCACAATAATGTTATCGATTAAACTAGGAAGGGGGTCGAGAAGAGAAGATTCAGCCACTCACCTTAATTTATGTTCGAGGTAAAAGACTTGTTGGTCGTACTAGTCGTCGCCTATGCGATTACCTAAAATTGCACAAGCAACTGATTAGAACACTGTATTATTCAAGGAGTTCGATATGTAAATGCGAGTTCAAAAATGCAAGCCATAAAAACCATCAAAAATATTTATGAAAACACATTCAGAAAACCAAAGCCAAAGAAACAAGTGCGGCATGAAAAGCAGAGCAACGGAAGGTCTCTCCCGACTTAGCTGCAAAGTCTATCCTCGAGGCGCAACCCGCTGAATATGGGACTTGATTCCGTAGAAGCCTTTCCATAACGATAAAAGGATCATAATTCAATCTTTCCTGTTCGCCGTTTCAATCGATCCCGATCTATCGGTTCCGACTAAATCGGTAGCTACAGTGTTCCTTTCTCGCACACCCCGTGGACAAAAATCGGGCATGATATAGGGACGAGGCACTATATCGTAACCAACTAAGAAAAAGTTTTGTCCTCGAAATATAAGAATAGAACCTACCTCTAAGAGAACAATGAAGGAAATTTCTCCTTCATCTCCGATTCACGCTCCCAGGTCGATTCCTCGACCGAATGGTTTCTCCAGAGAATGCGAACGAGAGGGATAGCACGATTTTGAAGTAGTTTATCCTTGTGCTCCAAGATTTGCACAAGCTCTTCTATATATGACAAGTATGCTTACAGATTCAACTTTCCAAAATCTACGATATGGCCCGGATCGTGCATGTACTTCCACAACTGAGAGACATGGAACACATCGTGCACATCCGACAGTGCTGGCGACAATGTGATCTGGTAAGCTACTTGGGTGACTCGCTTCAAAATCTCGAAAGGACCTATAAATCTTGGACTCAACTTTCTTTTAGCTTCAAATCTCATGACTCCACGTATCGGTGTGACTTTCAGAAATACGTGATCGCCCTCCAGGAATTCAAGAAGCCGTCGGTGGGTGTCGGTTTAGCTCTTCTGTCGACTCTGTGCAATCTTCAGTCCTTTCTAAAAGAGCTTGACCTTCTCCACGGTCTATTCCACCAACTCCGGGCCGAGTATCTATCGTTTCCCGAAGTCATCCCAGAAAATGGGAGATCTATACTTTCGACCGTACAAGGCTTCATACGGTGCCATTTGGATGCTGGACTGATAGCTATTGTTATATATAAATTTAGCCAATGGTAGATGAACGTCCCAGTTTGACTTTAAGTTCATTGCACAGAGGTGTAATATGTCTTCAAGAATCTGGTTTACCCATTCTGTTTGGCCATCGGCCTGAGGATGGTAAGCTGAGCTAAACTTCAACTTGGTCCCCATTGCTGACTGAAGACTACACTAAAAGCATGACACAAACCGCCCATCCCTATCTGAGATGATGGATCGGCATCCCGTGCAGCCAAACTATTTTATCAAGATAGATCTGAGCAAGACGATCATTGCTCTAAGTGACTTTAATGGCAATGAAGTTACTGGCTTTGGTTAACCGATCGACGATAACCCAGACGGCATCGTTCCCCCATGGCGTCTTTGGCAGGCCAATAATAAAGTCCATAGTGATGTGATCTATTTCTATTCTAGAATGGCAAGGTTCTACATCTCCCCACCCGATCTCTGATGCTCAGCTTTCACCTGCTGACAGCCCATGTATTGCGATACGAAGAGCGCCACATCTTTTTTCATTCTATGCTACCAGAAGGTCATGCAGAGGTCCTTGTACATCTTATTGCTGCCGAGATGCAAGGTATATTTCGCATAATACACCTCCGTCAATATCTCCTTTCTAAGTTCTAAGTCGTCCGGAACGCATAGTCGGCCTTTCAATCGTAGCATGCCGGTGTCATCTTCCGCAAAGTCGGTCGCCTTTCCTGTTGAAATTAGCTTCGCATCTTCTACGAGTATGGATCGTCCTTCTGAACGGTTTTAATCTTTTCTCGCAAGCTCGGCTCTAACTGTAATTGCGCCAATTGCACATCTCTGAATCGAACTTGAAGTTCGATGCCCATCACTTCAAGGTCTTGTAGTAGTCTGCTGTTGATGCACAATGAGGCAAGATATTTATGACTCAGAGCATCTGCGACAATATTTCCCTTGTCCGTCATATAGTCGATCGTCAAGTCATAGTCATTGATCAGTTCTAGCCAACACCGTTGTCGTAAGTTCAACTCCTTCTGAGTGAAGAGATACTTGAGGCACTTATAACCGATATAGATCACGTACGCCATGCCATAGAGATAGTGATGCCAAAATTTTAATGTGAACACAATCGCCGTTAACACCAAGTCATGCGTAGAATAGTTCTTCTCGTGCGGCTTCAACTGTCTGGAGGCGAAAGAGACCACCTTGTCTCGCTGCATGAGCACACATCCCAAGCCCTGGCCTGAAGCATCGCTGAATATTTGAAAACCCTCTACCCCATCCAGAAGTGTGAGTATAGGGGCCGAAAAGAGCCGCTGCTTTAGCTCCTGAAAGGAAGCTTCATAATCGTCCGACCACTCATACATGACTATTTTTGAGTGAGACGAGACAATAGCGATGCAATCTTCACAAAATCTTTAACAAAGCATCTGTAGTATCCCGCCAAACTAAGGAAACTTCGAATCTCACTAGCCGACGTAGGCCGCCTCCAATCAGCAACGACTTTAACTTTCTTCGGATCGACTGCAATACCTTCGAATGAAATGATGTCCAAGAAAGGATACGCTACTCAGCCAAAATTTGCACTTGCTCCTTTTTGTAAACAACTAATTATCTTCGAGGGTCTGGAGTACGGTCTGCAGATGTTCTACGTGTTGCGCTCGATCCTTCGAGTAGACAAGGATATCGTCTATGAAGACTACCACGAACTTGTCGAGGAACGGATAAAACACCCAATTTATTAGATACATGAAGCCGGCAGCAGCATTTGTTAGGCCGAATGGCATTACCAAGAACTCGTAGTGGCCGTAACGAGTGCAAAAGGCTGACTTTGGCACGTCATCTGACTTGATCTTGAGTTGATGATAGCCTGAGCAGAGGTCAATCTTCAAAACTACTGAGACCCCTTACAACTGATCGAATAAATCGTCTACGTGGGACAATAGATACTTGTTTCGGAGGTGGCTTTGTTCAACTCTCGGTAGTAGATGCATAAACACATTGACCCATCATTTTTCTTCACAGACAACACAAGCGCTCCCTATGGCGAGACGCTAGGACGTATGAATCCCCTATCGAGCAACTCTTGTGATTAGACCTTAAGCTCTTTTAGTTTTGTAGATGCCATCATGTATGGAGCTTTGGAAATCGGTCGGGCATTAGGGAATGTGTCAATGTTGAACTCGATTTCTCGGTCGGGTGGCATTCCGGGTAGCTCGTTTGGGAATACGTTGGAGAATTCTGTCACAACGTCGGTCTGATCTGCGTTTGCATCATCTTGTCGCGTGTCTCAAACGGACGCCAAGTAGCCTTCGCAACCTGAATACAGCATCCACTAAGCAAAAATTGTCGACATCACTATATAGGTCGACGATGCTTCACCACATGAGTAGCAAAATTTGGGCACTCCAGGTATTCGGAAGCTGACCTTCTTTCCTGCTCAGTCAATGGTGGCATTGCAAGGGCCGAGCCAATCCATTACCAGAATGATGTCGTAGTCCTTAATGTCTAGAACTATCGCATCAAGATAGACCTTTTTCCCTCCTATACAGTTGATTTCGTCATTGTAGGCTAAGTTTGAGAGTAGTGACGTGCTCGACGGTTTGTGAATACTAAGATCAAGGCCTAATGGTATCACAAGAATTTTGTGCTCGACGGTAAAGTCCGTCGATATGAAACTATACGTGGCTCTTGAATCAAATAGTATACGAGCAGGTTCATTATTAAAAAGCAGTATACCTATAACGACTGTATCTGAGGCAAATGCCTCATCTCGTGTCATGGCGTAGATGCGCCCTTGAGCATTATGACGACGATCTTGGCCATTGGGTTGCGTGGCTTGAGGAGGGCGGGGCGTCTGTCCTCGATTTTTTGACGGTATTGATGTGGCGGGGCATTGCAATTTTGTCCTCGAGCCATGCAGTCTCGAGCTCGGTAACCCCTTTGTCCGTAAAAGAAGCATGCCCCATCGAAGATAAAGTAGTTGTAAGCATTGTGTCCAAAGTGGTTGCATTTGCTGCAACGAGGTAACAGATTTTATCCCTTATAGCCGCCAGTATTTGGACGCTTTGACGTGTGATTGTTGCCTCCCATATAGCTAGGATGTTTGTGGTTGGAATGGTGCACAACGTCGACAGCAATGGGAGGGTACTGGCTCTCAAGACGGAGAGATTGATTTAGAGCAATGCCCGTGGTCTTGTACTCCGGATGTTACACCCCAGTCCTAAAATACTTAGGACCGAGTACGTAGACGTGCCAGCTGTACATATACGAAGAATACTCCAATATATGGAATCCTCGTATACGTACATAAGTTGTATATATAAAATAATCACAGGACATAATATAATAATCTAATCTCATCTCTCAACACAGAAGATATAAGAGTCCAAATAGTTAATGTATCAAAGAGATAGTCGGGTGGACATAGCGACTCCAAACAGATATAAAAAATAGTCTCAAATGATCGGAGTCCAACCTCCACAAAATAGAAAGAAAAGAGATAAAGAAATGTAAAAGATGTCCACTAAATGTCTCAATAAATAAATAAACTAGAAATCAACAAGAGATGCCTTATCATCGATGTATGATGGATCCAGTGCCGCTCCGTACTCCTACGAAAAATCGTCTAACCCTGGAGAGATAATCAGGTCCTCAAAGGGACGTAACAAGATACAAGAAAATACCATGTCATATAAACTGTGATATATAATAGAAAAGAAAGGAATGCATACAGTAGGGAGCCTACCAGTTCTACAGTGAAAATGCTGTTAAGAACAAATTTTTAACGCATGGGCACTTCGGCTACAGGAACTCGGTATGGTCCCACCAGGATACCAGGGACCTCAAAGCATAACATTCATCTTATGTCAGAGGCCAGCAGGATCAGGAATAGGAAAGTGCATACGTGGCCCATACGTTAAGGAACTGTCCTCCCCACCCAATGCCTAGTAGGATCACAAATATGTCCCATAGGAACCTCTAGTAACGGCCAAGTCCACTAGCATGCAATTCTATTGGCAGTTACTCCTAACCGTCGTACGCCTTATATGTATCGGTGGCCAGCCGACTACGCGAGTACGTGTCCTATATGTGACTCATAACTCGTAATGATCATGTGACAAGGCCATATGAGGTATACCAATACCTCATCATAACTGGGTGGTCACTAGGCTAAGTCAATGCAAGAGAATAAAACCAAAAGCAGTAAAATGACCGATGGAGTCGCTTGCACCCAAGTGTGACTTGGACGCACAGTGATATAATACTAACAATAGATAAGTAATGCTGAATATAAATAAGTAAAAATAAGAATAATTAAATCACAGAGTAAGACGGCAAGGTATCTTGTCTGGCGGTACGGAAATGGCAATCCAACAATCGTGTACGTCGGCAATAAAATCTCAAAATTCACGAACGGCTCCGGATGCTGAAACAAACATCAAGAACGTTCTCGATGTAAAAGATATATCTAGGAAATGCCAGTCCAAAAGTCTAATTCGGAAACAAGGGCAAAATCATAATTTTATGTCAAAACGATGTCTGCCGTTGGACCCGTTTTGCACCAAAATGTGTGCCAATGTCTATGGTCTCTAAAGTTGTCAAACTATCTGTCTATGGGTCCAGTTTGAGGAGACGAGCCCAACCGTGCATCTAAAGTTGGATTCTAGTGGGTCGTGTACAATTTTGCCCGCAGGATCGATTCGCTAGCCCGCCAAAAAGACGTTTCGGTCGACCTTCTCAGAATCGGACCAAATCTGGTACACAGGACCAGAATTTTGATGCGGTCCTGTTGGTGCAAGTTTTGTCTCGATACGATGAACATACACGAAGTTATGACCAAGTTTGCAAAAGGTCGATACGGGGGTATCTCGACGGATACGCACTAATTTCGTCGCGCACGCGCAACAAAATCGAGTTCCGTCAGTTCCCACACGTCGGCAACATCCATATGCGCCTTTTGATGCGTATAGTGTGCGACCACGTTGTCCAGTTTGCTAGGGCGTACACATTATCGGACTGGTTTATAAAAGTTTCATAATTCTAAAGGCAATTTTTCTTCCAACGTTAACAGCGAATAACTTCATGCATAATAATCGAAATATAGATCTAACAGGAGCGTTTTATTCTCATTTATGCTGTCTTCCATTTTTTTAACTAGCTTATCGAAAACCTTAATATACATACCAGAATTTGGCTTCCAAGTTGAGGGTTTGGACAGCCTTAAAATTATCTTTACGAACAGATTTTTCCCAACTTCGTATCGAGTTTCTGCTCAAATGAGTAAGGTTTACTTGAATCCCTTTGAAGGGGTTCAAAGAGGGTCACATAGGGTTTCTAGAATGTTTTACAGAAACAAAAACAATTTATCACAGACAGAGAAATCGAAGGGGGGAGTCGGTACCTTGAGTCGGCTGTGAGTGCAAAAATAAAGTAATCTCTGTTTCTTGCTCAGTCGAATGGTGGTCCGATGGTTATCCGACGAGTGGACGGCTATGCAGGTGGTCGTGGTGGGGCACCTGGATGTTGCCATCGCTCTGAAGTCGAGATATTTGGGGTATGCGTGGGTTTTGAAGGATTGGATGAATACCACAAGTTATATTATGTATCGAGAGTTTAATTCTGATTTCTCTTCAGATTTTGTATTCGATTTGAATGAGGATAAGTTTTGAGCGGATGAGAATCTATTTAGGATTAAGTACAAAATATTTGAAAATATTTGGCAAGATTTTTAAAGGATTTTAAATATGTTTGTTTTCTTTTTTTCCCGTGGAAGCACATCCTATGCTTCAGTTGCTTGCAGGAAAGGGGGGTCGGGATTGAGATGGTGAACAGTGCATTGGCACTGTTCACATAGAGGGTTTTCTCTTCTTCTTCTTTTTCTATAATACTTATTTATATGCTTATATATATATATATATATATATATATATATATATATATATATATATATTAATATATATATATATATATATATATATATATATATATATATATATATATATATATATGTACGTATGTATGTCAAAAATTATATATAAAAAATATATGTATGTATGTATGTATATCAAAAAATTATATATAAAATATATATATATATATATATATATATATATATATATATATATATATATATATATATATATATATTTTTTTTATATATATATATATATATATATATATATATATATATATATATATATATATATATATATATATATGTATGTATGTATATCAAAAAATTATATATAAAAGCATATATATATATATATATATATATATATATATATATATATATATATATATATATATATATATATATATATATATATATATATATATGTATGTATGTATGTATATCAAAAAATTACAAAATTATATATATAAATTTCAAAAACTATATATACTTCAATAATGTACTACCACCAAATCCTTATAAGCAATATATCCTATATATATAATTTTGTATATATACCCTATATATCCCTCCTACTATATACTCCCCTATATATAAAGTTTTCTTATATAAAAAATACTATAAATCTAAAATAATTTAAATAAATTCATAAAAAGAAATACGGGAACCTCTAACGGAGCCATCCTTTTATAAATTCATAAAATAATTTAAAATAATTTAAATAAACTCTCAACATATCCTCTAACGGAGCCATCCTTTTTCATAAATTTATAGAAAAAAATACTATAAATCTGCCAAAGTCAAGCATACACGCTCTCAACATATCCTCTAGCGCCTGAATCGTACGCTCTGACTGGCCATCTGTCTGCAGATGGTACGTCGTGCTAAACTTCAAACGCGTACCCAAACTGTCTTACAAACTTCTCCAAAATTGCAAGGTGAACCTCGAGACATGGTCTAACATGATGCTAACTGGTACACCGTGTAGCTTCACTATTTGCTTCATATACATATCAGCTAAAACTTTGGTGGACTGTCCCACTCTAAAAGGTAAGAAATAGGCTGACTTGGTAAGCCTATCAAAAATCACCCATACCGTATCTCGTCCACTAGGACTCTGAAAAAATCCCGTAAAGATGTCCATCGTAATATGCTCCCTCTTCGACTCGGGAATGGGTAGCGACTGCAGTAATCCGGCCATCCTCTGGTGCTCGACCTTCACTTGTTGGCATACCAAACACTTGACCACGAAATGAGCTATCTTTAGCTTCATTCCGTGCCACCAATAATACTGTCGTAAGTCCCGGTACATCTTAGTTCCTCCGGGATGAATAGAGTAAGTCGAACTGTGTGCTTCCGCCATCAACTCCTGCCGTAGCTCTCCATTAGGAACATAAATACGATCACTACATCACAATGTCCCACCGGAATGAATCCTCAATCCCGTCTGCTCTCCTACTTCAGTCCTCTCTCCAAGCCATCGAAATCTAGCATCTTTGGGTAATGTCACCTTGATCCTCTCTACTAGCGACGATTATACTTGGAGATTGGCTAATACGCCATCCGCTCCAGGCAATACTACCTCAATACCAAGCTGTTGCAAATTTCCAATCAACTCTCTATGTGTGGTCAAGAAATGAGCCATGGGCTTATGGCTTAATGCGTCTGCCACAACATTAGCCTTGCCCGGATGATAATGTAGCTCGATCTCGTAATCTTTCATCAACTCCAACCAACATCATTGTCGCATACTCAACTCTTTTTGTGTGAACACGTACTTGAGGCTCTTATGATCAGTGTAGATATCTACCTTCTCGTCGTACAAGTAGTGTCTCCATAACTTCAGAGCAAAGATAACCGCTACGAGCTCTAGATCGTGGGTTGGGTAATTTTTCTCGTGCACCCTCAACTGTCTTCATGCATATGCTACTACATGACCCTTCTGCATCAATATGCATCCTAATCCCTTCCCGGATGCATCGTTGTAGATCATGAATCCACCCGGGCCCGATGGTAGTGTCAAGATAGGTGTCATGGTCAAGCACTTCTTCAACTCGTCAAAAGCGATTTAACACTCATCTGTCCATACAAACTCCTGATCCTTGCAAGTTTGTCGAGTCATAGGCCCCGCTATTCGAGAGAAATCTTCTATGAACCTTCGGTAATAACCCGCAAGTCCAAGAAAACTTCTCACCTCGAAAGCTGATGTGGGAGCAGGTCATGCCTTGACTGCTGTGATCGTCTCCGGATCTACCGATATGCCGTCTCCAGTGACAATATGTTCAAGAAATGATACCTCCTTGAGAAAGAAATCACACTTGCTAAACTTTACAAAAAGTCGCTTATCCCTCAAGGTCCCCAAAACAATATGTAGATGCTGCTCATGCTCCTCTTGGCTCTTCGAGTATATCAAGATATCATCTATAAAGACGACTACAAATTTGTCTAAGTACTGGTAAAAGATCTTGTTCATTAAGTTCATGAAGACTGCAAGAGCATTGGTCAAACCGAAAGGCATGACCAAGAACTCGTAGTGTCCATACCTCGATCGAAATATCGTCTTCGAAATATCTTCCTTTCGAACCTTCAGTTGGTGATAGCTCGATCATAAGTCGATCTTGGAGAATACTTATGCTCCACTCAGTTGATCGAATAGATCGTCTATGCGCGACAAAGGGTACTTGTTCTTCACCATAACTGTATTTAAAGCTCTATAGGCGATACACATCCACACTGTCCCATCTTTCTTAGGCACAAAAAGAAGGGGTGCTCCCTATGGTGATGCACTGGCACGAATAAAGCCTTTGTCCAATATGTCGTCTATCTACGTCTTTATTTCTACCAACTCCTTGGGTGTTAGTCGATAAACTCGAGATGAAATAGGCTCTCCCGGAATAAGCTCAATAGAAAACTCGATGTCTCGATCGAGTAGCAGTTTTGGCAAATCCTCGGAGAATACAGCTTCGAACTCAGAGATGACAGGGTGCTGAGGGGTGTCTTGCATCATCATGTGAGTCCCTAATGTGGGTGCATCACAACTCTCTCCTTCTTCCTTAGTGAACTCAAACTCCGTCACATTCGGTGGTCTAAAGACGATACTGCCCCATGGCAGTCTATAAGGGCAAAATGCTGGCTCAACCAGTCTATTCCGAGAACCACGTCGAATGTCGGCATAGAAAATACAAGAAGTCGTGCTTTCATCTCTCTACCACATATCACTACAGGACAAAGTCTACAAACACCACTATCAGGTACAACTCCTCCTCTAGTAAGGATTTTAATATTCTTAGATAAGGGTGTGATAGGAATGCTGTGTCTAATGGTAAAACTAGTGGCTATGAATGAATGAGTGGCTCTTGTGTCAAACAAAGTAATGGAAGGAAATAAAGTAACTAAAACCATACCTGCGATGACCTCTATCTCTATATCCACAACAGCAAGAGAGAATGCTTTCCATAATTCTGTCCAGGGCCCTGAGCTCTGGCCTTCTCGAACTGTGCTGACTGGGGTGGTAATGGTGGGCGAGGTGCCCCTATTGTTGGCTGGGGTGCTGGAAGTGCTGGGGCTGTTTGTCTCGGGTTCTATAGGGCATAAACTAAGGACTGTTGCTCTGGACAATCCTTTACCTTGTGTTGCCCTGACCCGCATCTCAAGCATACTCCTAGTCGAGTTCGACAATCCTTCATGAGGTGTCCATGCTTCCCGTAATAG
This sequence comes from Iris pallida, assembly GCA_029216955.1. Taxonomy (NCBI): domain Eukaryota; kingdom Viridiplantae; phylum Streptophyta; class Magnoliopsida; order Asparagales; family Iridaceae; genus Iris; species Iris pallida. The sequence continues at coordinate 11,784,179 of JANAVB010004998.1, read as the reverse complement.
TTGTAGGTGGGCTTATGATAAGTTGTGGGCCTCTGCTAGAACTGTCCTGGGGCCTCCTGATAGGTCCATGGGGCCTCCTGATAGGTCCATCCTGAGTAGCTCGGGCTAGTATCACTGCTAGTGTATGATGTCTCGATGTCCGATGCTGCTCCTTACGAAGAATATTCTGAGCACGAGCTTCCTCCAAGACAGCTGAATGGGAGACTCAAAACTGGGTAGTCGTATAAGACTTGAGCTCTGGTGTAAGCCTCTGATGGAATCTCCTCGCCTTCTCTAACTCGATCGGGATCAGTCCCGTACCAAATATACTCCGACGATTAAACTATGAGTCATACTCATCAACTGTCATATTTTCTTGCTTCAGATAAAGGAACTGGTCATATAGACCGTCTCGAACATGGATGGAAAAGAATCTCTCATAGAATAGATCATAGAACTGCTTCCAGGTGATCCCAGTATCTAGTCGCCTTTCTTCCGCCTTCTACCAGTAGTGGGCATTATCCTCTAATAGTAGGTTTATTGCTGTCATCCAATCTCGAGCTGGTAACTGGGATGCCTTCAGTAACTTCTATGTGCTAACAAGCCATTAAGACACCTCTAGTGCTGGTGTCGGGTTCATGACTGTGAAGTTCTTGATAGAGCCTTCATAAGGATGCAGAGCTAGAGCTGGTGTCGGGGATACAGGTGGAGGTCTAGCCAATGCTTCTATCATAGTCTGTCGTATCAGCTCAGTCTACTGCCACTGAGCCTGCATCATGGCATACATGAACTGGAAAGTAGGGCTTCCATCAGTCGGTGGTGGAGGCATCTATTGTCCCGACTGTGGTAGAAACTGCTGAGGGAATGGTTGTGGAGGTGGTAGTGGTACACTCCCTTCTAGTGGCACAATATTGGTCTGCCCAGCTTGGCTAACAGGGGGAGCTGTAATCTCTAGGTGCACAGGCATCCGAGTCGTAGTAGGCTGCGACTGTCCTGGCTAGTACGGTGTCACCGGAGTCATTGGAGGATTCTATCCCTCCGGGGTAGCCTCTTCACCAGATGTGAGGGCCAAGGCAGAAGAGCGTCCGTTTCTTAGATTTATACTGTTGGCACGAAAAAAATAGGATGATCTTAGGAAAGGTTAGATATGAGACAGTTCAAGTAATCAAAGGAAATTGGAAATGATTAGAAGTCAAAGGAGGTAGTAGTTCTGGATGAGATACTATTCATATTCCTATATGCAGGCTTGTTGGGCACAGTCATGTAACCCAACAATAATTTTTGACCTGTATGGACCACCACAAAAATATGTAACGCCCAAGTACCAAAATATTTAGGACCGAGTACGTAGACATGTCAGCTGTACATATACGAAGAATATTCCAATATATGAAATCCTCATATACGTACATAAGCTGTATATATAAAATAATCACAAGCCAGAATATAATAATCTAATTTTATCACAGCTCAACACAAAATATATAAGAGTCCAAATAAATAATGTATCGAAGAGATAGTCGGGTGGACATACCCACTCCAAACAGCTATAAAAAATATTCTCAAATGATCGGAGTCCAACTGTCACGACCCGCACCCGGTATAAGGGCACGAGAAGTGGGTACGTCCAGCAACGCTGTCCTAAGTCACAATCATCTAACGATATAAAGTATCTGAACAAGTATACTCTCCGAACGGAGGACAATCACAGAGGTACAACCCAATCACAAAGCTAGGATGGAAAGTATGATAAGATAGATATAAAATCTCAAAAAAGAAATACAACTGAAGTAAAATAAGTCCAAGTGTCTAAACGACACAAACAACAACACAAATAAATACAACTCAAATCCACAAGCTCAAATGACATAAAAATAAGGTAAAAGTCTAGCTATCTAAACTAGACAAGGGTAGGATCCTCAACAGCTGCCTGAACCTCCTGGGGGTCCAGGTTACAAGTGTTATCTAGGCATGCTCCGTAGTAGGTAGGGCAAAAGTCCTCCACATCCTCTATAATATTTTTAATAGGTTTAGTCAGGACAGGAGTGAGCACAAAACATCTTACGTAGTTCATATCATGCAGGAAATATAAAACTGGCAATAGAGTAATATACATAAAATGCTGAAAAAATGTACATGCAGTATAAAAGAGAGATTTGATAAACTAGAAATATATAACTATAAAAGTAAGAACTGTAAGTGACTAAGTGAATTAGAACACAAAAAGGTATGTAATTGGCTTGGGTTGCACATGAATAATCTGAACCTCACATGAATCCCATAGTATCAATGAGAGCTACGGTGCATAAGAGAATCATAATAATCACATGAATAAGTAACAGAGTGCACATACGGGGATAAATCACATAACCATTTATACTCACCCCTACCCCTAATCAATACACAAGGATTTGATCAAGTTACGTTACGTACATGAGGTTTGATTATACATGAAGCACCTGGGAAAGCACGGCCGAACATGAGAACACATGAAAGTACATGAGCATACATGAGCGTACATGAGTGCACATGAGAATACATAAATAACGTGAGAGCAAGGAATACGTGATGTACATGAAACACATGACATAAAGTATCTGATGCACCGGCAAAGGGGGATAACATCTCATAAAAAGATCCATATAGTACCAATCCATGATAACAACGTGACAGCATCAAGTAATGTAGTCTAGAGCAAGAATAGAAGTCCTAGTAAGTATAAAACGATCAGAGAATGTACTCGCCTAATATTTGAATGTCTGTGAGAATATACTGTCCGAAATGAGGTATCTGAGTCCTATTTAGAGCAACACAAGTTACAATGCATACAAAGGGATTATAAATGAAGTGTACAATTCATCTACATGATTTCTAGGTCATTCTAGGCTAAAGTCAACACTTGGTCAACTCTAGTCAACATGAAGTCAAACTATGGTCAACTCTAGTCAAATCTAGGTCAACTAGTCCAAGCTAGTCCAATCTAGTCTAGGTTTAGTCAACTCTAGGCCTAGCCAAGCTCCTATACCAAAACCACATATGGATATCATATATACAATCAATGTATACCTATATATACAAATCAAAACTTATATATAGGTATACAAACACTCATGAAAATATCATATATACAATCAATATATATAAAGTATATATACAATCAAATATATATTCATATGTACATAGATATATGCATATATACAATCATGCATTCATACATTCAATGAATGAAAAGAAGGAAGAGGAAAATGGAAGGGAGGTAAGAAAATGGAATGTAAACAAATGTGAGTGACAAGTGAGTGTATAAGTGAAGGTGAGTAAGTGAGAAAGTGACAGTGGAATGAGTGAAAAGGAATGTAAATATCTGTCACGCCTCGCTCCCGTAGGAGCGATCGTCCTCGCTAAGGCGTGATGCCGCACGAGCCTAGATTGCGCTCGTGCAAGGCAGTTTCATAACGGCCTATTACAGCGGCTGCGACGGTGTCATCGCACATAAGTCCAAAGCAGAAATATTAAAACATGCAGTAGAAATTTAGAATCAAAACAAAAGTTATTCAAAAGTACTCTTTATTGATAATGAACAATAAGATTATAATGGGGCACAAGACCCTTATTACAAGTCACTCAAGCTCACTTTTCTCTTATTTACAAGTCACTCTGCTCTCTCTCATCTCTCGATACAATGGTTGAGCCAACAGAAGCTTCGGAAGGCAATGTCCATACATTATGTCCCGTATAAGTCTTGAGTTCATGCGGCCGTACGCTTCGAATCGCCAAAGAATTCGGTGCCTCGACGCATCCAAGCGAGCTCCGTGCCACGAGCTTCTACCTATGCCCGCACATGAAAACTGTATAGGTGTCAGTATTCAACTATATTGGTGGAGTAAGCTCCTAGCCCACCCATACAAAATTGACACGTTCATTTACTTTGTGCAATACAAGTCCCTTTATGATTATCTTTCCAGTCTTGCCTTAGGATCAGTTTTAAGACGTAGACGTCTGACCAAAACGATGTGCCACGACATGGTCGTGCTATAATGCCAACATATATTTTGATCAAGGCAGTGCCTCATCGCTTATGTACTTGACCGAACTTCAACTCGGGACGGCAGGGTCGTGCCATACTCTATTCGTGACTTCAATACATTCGAGGCAGTGCCTCGCCGAGAAGAAACCTATGCAACTCAACCGTGCCAAGACGTACACCTCTTTCATGTGCCTCTAGACATTCTCGTGCTAACGACGTCAAGGGGACGAGCCTCTAGACCTTGCTTAGACTTGTTCGTGCTTCAAGATTGAGGTCATGTTTCGTAACTTATTAAGACTTATCCATGCTACCGCCTTGCGGCCTTCCTGTTCGAATCATAAACCAACTTAGACAAGACTTGTGAAACCTAGTGTCGATTTCATGAACATCCTGACGCCAAGTATCATGCCAAGCACGGTGCCTACGCTGCAGGCCAATCTTAGACCCAGACATTGTGTTACCGACTGGACATGCATTCAAGTTATAGACTCAATCCAAAGGCATACATGCAGTTTTGCCGCTATTTTGCCGACCCATCTATATGAGTGGTCACTAGCTATGTCAAGCTATCTTGGACTTGTGGCTCAGGGATATCGGCCCGTCCCTCCGCGGGTAGCTAGCCCCGGAAGCGCCGAATCTCCCACGCGGTTATCCAGCTTCCTACTACTTTGAGCCACACCTCGCTTCCCCCGGGCCGACCTGATCCCGACGCCCCAGCGATTATTCGAGAAGACTACACATTGTCGACAAGTTGTCCAATGACCATGCAAGACTCAACTCGATCTACCAAGTTCTTTCTTATTCATGACCATGCTTTCCCTCTTTCTATCGAGACTCCCAAGTAGCAGGACCGATCTTTCGTGCTTGCTTATCTAGACTTATCGAGACACCCAAGTAGCAGGACCGATCTCGTGTGCAAGACTTATCGAGACTGAGCGAGACTCCCAAGTAGTGGGACCGATCTCCGTGCTTGCTTATACAGACTTATCGAGACTTTCAAGTAGCGGGACCGATCTCGTGTACGAGACTTACCGAGACTTAGCGAGACTCCCAAGTAGCGAGAACGATCTCGCGTGAACGAGGCTTATCGAGACTTAGCGAGACTCCCAAGTAGCGGGACCGATCTCGACGATAACCAATCCCGTGGACTTCCTTTGTCCGTGGCATGCTCTTCACTAAAATGACTGTGGCTCGTGCCTTAGACAGACCTTGTTCTCTAGGCGACGCTATCGCTCAAATCATATACTTTATACGATGAGCCTTGTTCTCATGGGACTATATGACTTGGCAACCACAGGAAACAGGGGACAGTGCTTGCTATGACTTCGATAGCCCAGCATAACTTTTGTCTAACTTATTCGGGAACGACTTGACGAGCAAAGGCTACGCCGAGTTTCGTATCGAGGGAACGTGTCGTGCATGCGTTCGACTTGAAAAATCAAGTTCTCGGGTGCCTAGACTTAAGCCAAAAGCCGTACAAGACGACTTAACCCACGGGACGTGCGAAGGCTATGCCAAGCCTTGGACGACGGGACCGTGCATGCTTTGTCAAGCATTCACGCAGGCGACGCCTATGACTTAGGCTAATTTGAGTGTCGTGGCAACTTAGCAACTTAGGCTAACTTCCTTCTCCCAAGCCACGGGATGAAGGATCGAGTGTCATTTTGAAGGCACGTTGAGCCGACTTCTAAGCAGACCGTGGGACCATTTTCCATGTTCTAATACATTTCGACCCATCGAGATTATTACCTTAGCTATGTGGATGCGTCTCTTTTATTATCAAGCCTAACTTGTGCAAGTTAAAAACATGTGAGCTATTAAGTAAAGGATAATATGAGGCAAGTTCATCGAAACTACCCTACCTGAGCGAGGAGTCACCTCGGCCGAGCAAGTCTTCGAGCAGCCGTTGCAAGGCTAAGTCCCAACGCCGTCGGCATTTCGATTCCTCCGATTGACTTTGCGGGACGGAGCACTACATCATACACCACTCAGAAAAAGTTTCGTCCTCGAAACTAATTAAGTACTTACTCTTGGACCACTTTGCCAAGGACTCTCGCACACACCTAAGCGTTTTCTTCGATTTTGAGCCACGCTCGCACTATTATCGATCTTTTCCTTAACATGATTTTAAATTATCGACCCTCTTCCATTCCTCAAGTCTTGCTTGAACTCAACGTATCACTTGGTTGGATCGTACACATATTCCAGGCGTCCCTAAAATACATGCATTCAGCCAAGCCGCATGATAGAGAATTCGTCATTCTCACTCGAGTCGCATCGTGCACATACTCAGGCGCCCCTGAAATATATGCATGTCAGCCGAATCTCGTGAGGGGTCTTCCCATATTCTTGATTCACTCTATCCATCCATACCAATCCTCAAGATCAATCTTTCGATGGCTAACTTCTTGAAACGGGGACGTCTCGCCTAACCGCTAGGCCATTTCTCAAGGCTAAGTCAATGTCAGGATTGGAATCATAGTGTAACTCCACCTCTCAGTTTTATATAAAATTTTAAAATCAATAGTATTAAATCATTTCCTTGAATATAATTTTATTTATTATTTTCCTCACTTCTTAGAGTGGGCTTTCTTTCTCAGTCTATTAAAACTGATTAAAATTGTATTTAGTTAGTTATTTAAGTCTAGCCATTCTTTTAGCCCATTAGTTAGGCCCATTTCTAAAGCCATAGCCATTAGGTTATTTTAGCCATAGAATCGGTTATGAGCAGGTCTCCTCTCCATTCTTCTGAGCTTAGAGCACATGGCTCTAACCAAATCAATTGATTTTTCCCTCCAATTTCCTTCTTCTATTTCAAATTTCCTAACTGCCTATTTAAGCAGTATCAACCCTCACTCTCTTCCATTCTTCTCAGATCTAAATTTCCCTCCTCTTCCAAATTGATCCTTTCCAACCTAATCTAGAGGAGGACAGCCATGGCGAACACAAGAAACTCGAGGAGCCTCCTGTGCGGGTTATCGAGTGGTGCTTGATTCTTTAGACACGGTGGTGGAAGCTCAGTGTTCATCGGAGGCATTGTTCTAGAGGAGCAGGATTAGCATACCAGAGCTTTTCGACGTTCAGAGTAGGTTCATCCTCCTTCGATCGGTCCTTTGTCTTCCTAAATCAAATCGATTTGATTTTGAACTATTTTATTTCTAGAATCTTAATGTCTACTAAATTGGCTGTAGGGATCATCTTCTTCCTGTATTAGCTAGGATCTGGTAGATCTTGATCGATTCAACCTAATTGTTTTCCTCGAACAACACAGGAGGTGAGATCATCCAAGATGATGTTGGATTCATGTTGTTCTTTCCTTTAGAATGTTAAATCTATTTTGTGAGCCGATCGATTTTGATCATTGATATGATTGATCCTACAGATCAATCCATAGGACTGTCGAATCCTTTAAATTGTCACTTCAATCTTTGGAAGCAAATTTGGGTGAGTATTGATGTATAAACCATTCGATCAATTCAAACAACTTATCAATTGACCCTGTCTTATGTCACTCTGTTTGTTGTTCTTATTAATTTCTGATTTAGGAACTGAAATGATATTGGTCGAGTAGTGGTGAAATTGCAAGAGATCTCAGGCAAATTGTAGCAGGTAGTTCTCGATCTTTACATTGTTATTGATTCAATTAGTTAGTTCGATGAATGATCTTAGGATTTTATCATTTCTGGTAGGACAAATTGTGTATCAAATAGGGAATTGTGTCTTACATCTGGCCAATTGATATTAGTATTTATCAAGACTGATTATGTCCTGATTCAGGACTTGGGTGTATTGAACTGTATATTTTACTGACTGATATTAAGAAGGAAGATTGGTTGAGTTCAATACCTCAACCATATGAGTATAGGATTAATGTCTTGAGATTGTATGATAACCCATTCTCAAGAATAGGTTAAGGTGATATGTTAGGAAGGATGAGTGGTAGGTTGAAATATGGGGGGGACTGTCATGTAGTTGTATCATTGTTAGGATTAGACTGATAATGTGTCCTGAGGAAGGACTGATACATGTAAATCCTATGAAGCTGACATACATCAGCTCTAATGGGATTAACTGTACCAGTCCTACTAAGGACTTATTTCTCACATGACAGTCCTGATTCAGGAAATCAATGCTTTGAAGCCTGGGATTGGAATGGAATTCCCATTTTAATAGTTAGCAGTCTATTTTAGATTATAAGAAATAAACTTGCAACCAGTGATTGGTCATCTCCTTATTCAGTAAACCCATTTTTTCCTTTAACTGAAGGTGGATGCATCAGCCTCAAGTTTGGGTACTGATGTATCATGTCTGAAAACTTAGTTAAGTATTAAGTCTCATTGATTTGGTAGCTTGATAAAATCGAGTATTGATGAAGTAAATTTAGACTTTGGAATGTTAACTTGGATTCAGAACAATACAATTCAGGACTGGGGTTATAATTGTCTTAATTTTGATTAGTACATATCACCCTTATGTTTCATGAGTTCTGCATATGTCTCAAAGACTGATAGCAGGTACACAAAGGGCAGGATAAATTACTATTGGACTGATCATCCAGAGCAGTGTTCAGACTAAAGGAACATTGCTGTAATTTAGTTCTTATTTTGAATATCCTCAGTACAGTTAAGCTAACTGTTAGTTTGGAAACTTCAATGGCTATTGATCAACAGGATAGGTTGGGTTGTCTGATGTCTAACAATGTTAGCTTAGCATCATGTATCATAAAATTCTTAGTACACTAAAATAGGGGATGTCTCAGTACACTGAACTGGAACTGTATAACAGTGATTGAGACCCCTATAGCAATGTCCCGATCCAATTAACTGAACCTAAGATTGCATATATCAATATTGGTTCAGTCTAATAAGCCTGGATTTTAATACAGCTTTGGTTCAGTCTAATGAACCTAGATTTTATATGCAGTCTTGGTCCAGTTGGCTGAACCTGAACACTGCTATAGTGGGTAAACCTGATAACTAGGTAAAGTGACTGATTTATTGTTAGAACTGGGATTCAATTCCAGTACACTAAGCCTAGAGAAGGATGGTGTATCACAGTTGAGTCTGATTGATTCTTGGGAATTTAATTATCAGTTTGTTTCAGGATTTGGTTGATCCATACTAATGAATTCAGCATTTTGGATTGATACTGGGGAACTGAGCAGGGTATCTTGCTTTTAGAAGTTTTTACATATTGTTTTCGGTTGAATGGGATAGAATTTAATGTAGTTGTCCTGATAGTTAACTGGGATATAGGACTGTATTTGTTGAACTGCTGGGATCAATAGAGATTCTGGGAGCTAAAGCCATGTCTGAAGTATAGGTGGGTATGCAGTCAGGTTTAGCACAGACTTGGACTGTCCTGTTCAGGAACTGTATTAATGTTTAATTAGTAGATATATGTAAATCTATTATAAACTGATAGATATGTGAGTCTTAATGAGGAATGATGCATGTAAATTTAGGAGAGTTATTCTACATCAGCTCTGCTTGGGGCTAATTATAGCAGTGTTTTATTTAGGTTTTAACCACCTGAACTTGTATAGGAAGTCATGGTCATTTGAAATGTTACTCTGAAGGGAATGTAACATCTTCTGGTAACTTGTGTTAGATTATTATGTAGCAATAATAAGAAATAGAATCATAAGATAGATTTAAGTAGAGGACTAACTAATGTATCATGATTAGAATTGATTGATAACCAAATTAGAATTAGTCTGTTTATTAATCAACTTGTAATTCATAACAGGAGGATTCCCAGCTCTACTACCCACACTTGATCACCCTGAGCAAGGCAAGTATACTCCTCGGACTTGTTCATTTTCTTATGTCTTGTATATTCATTCCTGTTTTACCTTGTTGACACGATGTATCACGAGATTGCCTTGTTTTATGTTTCTTGAGTTTACTTGTGTCTGGAAGGGGAAATACTATAGATGTGTGATCAAACCCATGTTACTATTCATGTGAATAGCTTAGGCCCCGTATCGTGCATACGGGACAAAAGTCGTACCATTTCATGTTCATTGAATCTACCCAAGCCGATCACACACTCTGGATGTATTTCAATATTGCACATTTCAGGATTCAGGTTGTATTTCATGTTCAGGTTGTATTTCATGTTCAGGACACATATCATGTTTCCTGTTTTTACTTTCAGTATTCATATTCAGGATTCATGTCTTGTTCTTATTTTTTGTACTTTATATATATTTCATGTTTCTTGTTCATACTATGATGTTCATGTTCATTTCCTTGGATATACTTAGCTCCACTCCTGACTAGGATATGTTGCAGGTGAGTTGGAGACTATCTGTGATACTTACTACGGGCAGGAGCCTGGAGGCACCTATGAGCCAGTTGATGTGGGCCAGGACCTAGAGGCTGAGGAAGCCTAGTCTATTCTACTTTAGTTTATCTGGATTTGTATTAGAGACATCATTATAGTTTACATTTGCTGGAATGTAATAACATTTAGATTGTATCTGAGATTCTGGGATTTGATATATTAGATGTTGTGATTACTTTCATTCTTATCTTGATTCATAGTTCTTCCTAGATATTGGTAGAGCTTACTTCATTGTGTCTAACAATGAAGGCTAGGCGTGTCCGACTCGTGTCCGATTATTCGGGAGCGGGTCGTGACATATAGTTCTCCAACAATAATGCCAACACTGACCCCAATCCTAGGGCCAAACCAAGGTCGATAGTATAGGATTTTCTACCCAAGCTCGCGTCACTCAGATTTCTAAACATCGAGCATGATCACCTAATTTGTATCAAGGCACGCGTTGCGCATATTCGAATATGTTCAAATCACCAATTCTAACCAATTCATGTATTCGATCATGAGGTCATCTAGCTTGATAATATGTTGCGCCCCAATCTCACATGAGTTCGATTATCCACGGTGGTTCATGAATCACCAAGTAATGCTCCACGGAATAATCATTCTCATTAGGGCATAACTCTTGTTTGAGTCCAGACTAATTCATTCTCGATACACGGATTGGACCTACTCAATCCTCAAGTTCAATCGTCAAGCACACTGAGTCATTCTCAAGTCTACCTTTGCATTAAACCACAAGTCGATGCATCAAATTGCCACGCCATGCAAGTTCGATCACCCCTGCTGTATGAATCACCATACCAGCACTCACGCGGAGTGATCGCCCTAATCGACATGACGCATGTACGAGGCTGGAGTTGCGCTCGCATAAGACAAGAACGTCAATGTTGTGGTTATCGTCGAAGCAATCTTGTCACGACCCGCACCCAGTGTGAGGGCACGAGAAGTAACGAACGCCCAGTCTATGCCGCAGTGTCGGTGGTAGAACGCTGTCCTTAGTCACCATATCTAACACAATCTGACCAAGCTATGAATAGAGAGTAAAATAATACGTAACTCAATCACAATACTAAGATGGAATAGAAGAATAATCTCAAAAAAGTCATAATAAAAGTACAGGTGTAAACCACCAAAAATATCTCAAGTATAACTCATAAAAGTCTCAAACAGAAAATGCAAAATAAGGTACTAAGTCTCAGCTAGACTATGGACAAGTCCTCAGCAACTGTGGGATCCTCCTGTGGGTCCACATCGCCAGTGTCATCTAAGCCAACGCCATAATAAGTAGGACAATACTCCTCATCATCACCTATAAAATTTTCAACATGCCCAGTCAGGATAGAACGAGCACATATCTCTCACAACAGTTCATATCAGGAATGGACATATAAAGCAAGCTATAGAAAACTATACATGAATCGCTGTAAAGAGAAATCAATAGGAGAGAAAATATAACTGATATAATATGATAAATAAAGAATATAACCTTCTACGTGAAACAGATCATGAATTGGTTATGTAAACAGCTTGGGTTGTACATGAATACAACTATGGAATACACATGGATAACTACTGGGGATAATGATCACATAACCAACTACACTCTCCCTGCCCCCAACTAATACACAAGGATCGAAGCATGTTATGTTATTGCACATGGATAACAACTACTGTATACATGGAGCTCATATGGTCATGAGTGTACATGAATAACATATGAGTGCACATGGATAAAAGTGAATACATGGAGTACATGATGACCATGATAAAGTACATAAAACATGACATACTCGATGTATCCGAGGGGATAACATCGCATAAAAAGATCCAGAGGGTACTGATCCGTGTGAACGTCGTGTCAGCATCAAGTATACTAGTCTATAACAAGAGTACATATCCAAAGAAGTATGAAAAGATCAGAGAATGTACTCGCCTGGCAATCCGAACTGCTGATGATGAAAAGTGACTGGACTGGAGTAATATAATCCTATTTAAAACAGCCACATGTCATAATACAGTCTAAAATATCATAAGGAATACCTTCAATGCAAATTCTACATGATTTGGGTCAATCTAAGTCAAAGTCAACCTTGGGTCAAATTTGGTCAACCAAACTAGTCAAACTAGGTCAAAGTTTAGTCAACTAGTCTATAAGTCAATTTTTAGGTCAATACTAGTCCTAGAGTTGATTTTGGGTATGTGTTGGTGTTATCTTAGGTCCAAGAATCCTAATCCTAACATCCAATGTAATTCACAATACTTAACTCATAATACCCTAATCTAACATCTATACTTTAGACTAGCATATCCAAGACTCTAGTCTTGGTATTTCTTAGGAAAATTCTAGTGTAGAAAATAGGGTAAATCTCAATGCTAGGTCTCCACTATTCAACTCCAGGTACCCTTACATTGGACACATGCACATAGGCATGCCTACTGCTACCTGAATTTCATCCCAAACACATATACATATAAACATCTAAAAACTAATTTCCTATTTTAACTACAACACTAATCCTAAACTAATCACAATACATGTAAATCTCTACTTAACTATCAACCAATGTAAACTAACTAACTAAACTAAACTAACAATCGACTAACTGATCTTGGCATCTAATTCCTAACTAACCACTAACTGGTCTTGGCATTACCCATTTTCAGCAAATCCTGTAACCTGAACCCAGCATTAAAACAAGCCTAATTCAACAACCAATGTCAGTTATAGGCAAACACTTATCTCTTGGTATCCTATTTAGGTACAACCCAAATACCTATGGCTACCCAAACTTGAACACACCCTACCTCATGATGCAAACTAACATGCATCACATAGATAGGGTCATGTGTGATCTGCAGGTTGGGTTTACACAGCAATTAACATTCAAAACTGATGGAACCATGTTCAAATTACTGAACAGTTTAAAAGGAAACTGAAACAAGAAAAGGGAAATTTAAACTCGATACCCTATGGCTAACCAAATACGAATACAACCCTATCTCTTGATGCAACTAGCAAGTAACCTCCTAGATAGGTTTTATAGAATCTGAAGGTTGGGTTTACAAAGGAAAATCATCTCAAACTGATGGGAACAGTTCTAATTTCTGAAACACTAGACTGGGATTAACGAAAACCTGATACTTAATGAAAACCCAAATTCAATCACAGCCTTCACCTTGATGCCAAGCTACATATAAACTCTTAGATAGGTTTTATAGGACCTAGGGGTTGGATTTATACATGATTTATCATCAGATTATGATGCAATCAGAGCTAAGAATTGAATCAGAAGAAAAAAAAAGGAAACTGAAACTGAACTGGGATTCTAAGAACACCCGATACTTGCTAATCCAAATTCATATACAACCTATTCCAAGATGCAAACTACTAGGTATCACTTAGATGGGGTTAACTAGGATCTGTAGGTCGATTCTGTTCAGCAATTACATTCGAGAAACAGTTGGAACAAAGATCAAATTACTGAAACAGAACTAGAAATTCAAGAACTCGATACACTAGTACAAAACCTATTCGTAACCTAAATCATTCGAAAACTTACATAATAATCAAAACCTAGGATTGGTAATATGTCCTGCGTGTGTGTAGGTACTACCCAGGTCGTGTCGTGTCCAGATAACCAGACACGACGTGTCCAAAAATCAAATCCTAAACTGGTCGAAACCCAAAGAACTGAACATCATGCACGTGTGTCACACGATCTAGGGCTCGACACAGAGCAAGGCAGGACACGTGGTTGCTTGTACACGTAGCCCAACTATAGGGCCAAATGTCCACGTGCCTGCACTGGACCCTCGCCACGTGTTCGACTCGCACGAAGTGCGTATCGGACGCGCGTTCTCACGCGCGCGCGACAGTCCGCGATCAATGACGTCTCGATTTCTTCGTCGATACTCCACGAAATCCCACAAAAATTGATGAGCATGCTGTCAGTCGTGGAGCCTAGCTACTGACCAAAAATCTTGCGTTGAATCGCCGTGTCCATCGAGAACGGACACGGCAGCAGCAGGACACACGCGCGGTCCTCGTACTGCGCGTGCGTGTCCTGTTTTGGACACGAAATCGTGTCGATTCAACCAAGAACCTAGGGTTTAGGAATCCTCACCTATAGGGTTATAAATTTGTGAAATTAGATTACAAAAATAATATAATCGAAATCTAAGAGGAATTTCATTGAACACCTTTAAACCTAATCCGATACGTGTCCGATACACTTATCAAACGGACACGAAACTTAACCAAACTTTATGGGTGGGTCTAGGGTACCTAGATGCATGCTACTATGAAGAAAAATCAGAAGAAACTATAGAGTTTAGGTGGTTACCTATTGCGAGTTGAAAAATCAAGAAACTGACTTCTCGATCGGTGAGACGACCAGTTTCCACCAAGCAAACGCCTCCAACTCTTTGCTAGCAATGCTCTAGCAAATTCTCCTCCTTCCCACGATCACAACGCACTTCGTTTGAGGTGAAACGGAGGTCGGATAAAAAAGTTAGGGTTTAGGAGAGCTGGAAACTAGGGTTTTGTAAAGGGGGTGTCCATACCAATGCAATGCTTATATAGGAGATGGGGGTTTCCTATTTTGGCCGGCCATAGGAGTCCTATTAGGGTTAGGGTTGGTTCATGGGTCCCACTCCTCTATTAAGTTGAGTTTAAGCTCAATTAACAAAAGGCTAAAAGGCCAATTAATTAAATAGCCTAAAAATAGTCAAATGGCTTTCTAAATTAAACCAAAGCCTAAAATAAAATCTAATTAGCTAGATACTCATCATAGGTCATGGTTAGTCTCTAATGTGGATTTTCTAAATTTAAACCAAAGGCTAAATCAATCACAAGTCAAAATATCTAGAAAATCACAAAACGACTAAAATGACTAAAAATGACTAAAATACCCTTATTTCAAAAAGTGGGTGTTACAAGTCTACCCTCCTTAAAAATAATTTCGTCCTCGAAATTAAGATGTTCCTACTCTTTCTAGGTCAATCCCCAACAATCATGGTCTTTAAGAAAACTTATCTAAATCATGCAGTTGAAAAGAATCATACAGGGTTATGGCAGGCAATCAGTCTGGAGTCTCGTCTAGCTACTAAATTCATACTAGATCAAAAGTAGTCATAAGGTATCAAGCATACAAACATTATAGTAGGGTACAGTAATCATCAAGATAGGATAAGGTATGGGTCAAGAACTCACCTCTACTAGGTCTGGTAGCTGGAACTCTCTCTCTACTGAAGGTAGGCCTCGTCTAGGGGCAAGTGTAGTAGGATAGTCTCGTATCTTGTATACAGCTGACCCACAAAATAGGTACAATCCTAGTCTCTTCCTACAGTCCTTCCATGCGTGCCCAAGCTTCTTACAGAAGGCACAGGTAGGCACTCGCTCAGCTGGTCTCTGCTGGACAGGAATCTGAACTGGATAGGCTGGTCTAGGCTGAAAGCCTGGGTACTCCTGAGGCTCTGGGTGTAAACTGCTCCTCGCTCTTTTGGGACTAGGCTCCTCCCTCGAATGCATGTAATCCTACAACAGTTGGATACTGAGACTCTGCTCTCTCATAAGCTCAGTCTGAAGTCTCTGTACCTCTCGCAAATCCTGAAGAAATCTGTGAATATGAGCTCTAACAGGAATGGCATGGGGTACCGCTCCAGGAGGCAAAGGAAGGCCCTCAGTCTCCGGCTGAACTGCAGTCCGCTCCTGAAGGATAGGAGATGGAGGAAAATTCTCCGGTGAGGCTGCTGACACCTCCTTAGCAATAGAAGGGGAAAGTACAATCTTGGTCTTATCTGGAATTGCAGCTGTGCACTGGGGACAAACTCTGGTCATAGGTGCCATTCTGGAAAAGATAAGAAGAAATAATAACTCATCGGGCTGTAAGGCAGTCTATCGTCCTATACAAATACTGGTGATAAAAAAATAACTGAAATTAACTATAAAGCATTAATATTCTAAAGATGATCACAAATCGAAATTTTAAAGCACGACTGTCAATAACACTGAAATCCAAGCACACTATATATATATATATATATATAGTCTCGATATGATCTAAGTTGATCAATTACAGGATGAATCGAGGTTTGGCAAGATGGAGAACGAGGTTATTAAAGTCTAGGCACGAGTATCCAAGATTTGAAATCCATGTCACAATTAGATTAATTCAATTGAATAAGGTTCCAAACATTGGATGATAAGGGAATGACCAAATCGACTGGTCGTGATCATGGGTTTAGAATTCAATACTATTGAAATCCTAAAGAATACTGCGAGAATATGGAAATAAGCCACTATCCTCCTTTTGATAAGGAAGCTAAGCGTGATACTCTGGGTTGACCTATTAAGTACAGTGCCTTGCATTTCTGAAATATGTGAAAGACAAAAGCAAAAGAGTTCAAAGACGATACGATTGAGTACAATACGTGGTTCATAGACGATGAAAATAGTTCAGGAGAATTGCCAAACTGTCGTGGATGAGACAGATGCTCTAGAGTCTCATCCACGTAGAGTAATATATGAAAGCGAACCAAGTGCACTAGGTTGATCAGACCATCATACAACGATTCTGATTAGACAATATTTTAGTGGGTCGACCCAATAAAATATGTCATGATCAAGCTCGAAAAGAGATAAGCTTGCAAAACTAAGGCTAAATTAGCAACATAAGGTAGTCAAGTATAAGTAAGGAAGGTAATGATGAAGAAGAAAATTAGTCCAAGATCCTTAACTAAGCTGGTCAAGCAATCAAGATAAGGTACAACGTTAAGCATTTAAAGAATAAGAAGAACACCATCACATGTCGGGTCGAAAGAAATGAGTCATGGTTGGATCTCGAATTTAAGTCAAAACGTAATTTAGTATCATGGTGAGGGTACAGGAATAAAGAAAATCAAGTTGAAGCATGAAATAAATTTAATTAAGAATCCAGTGAAATAATTTAGGGACACAGTTCTAAAGGGAGAATACGGTTAAGGAACGATCAATACAAATGGTTAGAAAGTCACAGTAAAAGATCTAGATTTGAGGAAAGGTTGAGTAAGTCAAGATTGAGATATAGTCCCATAGTTTGGCGGACGACTAACAACACTGGAGTATATACTACTATCATAGTCACGAGTGATATGGCAATTAGTGTAGAACACTTCTATCTCATTAAGGTTACCTTGGTGGCCTACCTTTACATTTCTTTTAAAAAAAATTCCAAAAATAATTACCTCAATTTGTATTCACTCTAAGCCTTCCAATCTAACCACGACTAACATTTAAATCCTTTTCATAAATCTCATAATAACTTTTATCTCGTTACTACTAACCTTTCCAAATTTAACATTTCAATCCAACTTTAAACTCCAGAGTTAATGAATCATGAATCCATAAAATTCTATATCACTTCCTAATTTTAAAAACTCCCAATTTGTCTCAAATAATCCTCAAGATAGACACTCAGCTTATCACGGCAATCTAGCAGTTACAGCTCAGTATTTTAATGCGCTTATCAATCATAATTTCTCCTTCTAAGTTATTGAAACATAATCACTACCTCTTAAACCAAAATCCAAATAGATTTTTAAATCTTCAATCAATTTACATGATTCAAAAATAAAAAAAATTCTTCCAAAACAATCATTTTCATATCTTCCCGATCTTCTAAACCAAAAAAAAAAATTAATATCATTGCTTCCACTTAAATTTGAAATTCAATAATCATATACACCGCAATTTGTACGACTCAATTTAATAGTTCATACAGCCACCCCCCCTTTTTTTGACCATTCAAACCAATCTATATACGTTCAAGGATGTATAATCATAATCCAATAATTCATGAATCGCATCAATTCCTGAAATCAATTTATATAGATTCTAACTAATTTTTTCCAGTATCAAGATATAATTTTATAATCCTCTGGTGATTACTACTTAGAATCTTCAAGATAAATTTCCTTGATAATATCCCAACTTACAAACTACTAATCATTTAAGCATCTATTTAGAAAAGTGCCCTTATAACTTAATCAAAATCTCCGTGTATCCCAATTCCTTAATGTAATCCTCCTAGCCATGCGTTTGACCAATGAGTATATAGCAGTGTAGCCATCTTCCTAACCATTATTAAACACAAGAAAGTAAGGGTATTGGTGAAAAGAGTTCAAACAAGATGCAAGAATCGAGGGAGGAAGGTGGACTAAAGTAAGGGAAAAAGGAATTTAAATCGAAGCTCAAAATGAGGTTCCCAAGGGTCGTCCCAGGAATCTCTCAGGAAATTCTAATAGTGATTGAGTATCCTCTCAATCTCACACCTTACTTCCTATACTCTATAACAGGCTCGTAGTAATATAATTAAATTGTCGTACTACCACGACATCGCACAAATGCGAATGTGGTCTTGCATGGACCGGAGGGATGAAATCGTGTCTCCATAACTATCTTGAAGACAGATCGAACAAG
Source organism: Iris pallida (assembly GCA_029216955.1). Taxonomy (NCBI): domain Eukaryota; kingdom Viridiplantae; phylum Streptophyta; class Magnoliopsida; order Asparagales; family Iridaceae; genus Iris; species Iris pallida. Next base: position 11,765,370 of record JANAVB010004998.1, on the reverse strand, counting down.
GAATCAATTACTGAAAAAGAAGCAAAATCATCAAAGGAGGACGCTTGTTTTCAAAAAGAAGACAATTAACAGCAAGAATTGATAAGAGTTTTCCTAATGTGATTGAGTACCTTAACTTATATCCTATATCCTATTGCAGGTTGTAATGATACTCTAGTTCGAGTACTACTACGAATCAGACTAGTTGTGATCGGGACCTGCATGGGCCACCACTAAAAACGTCTCACGACCCGCACCCAGTGTGAGGGCACGAGAAGTAACGAACGCCCAGCCTACGCCACAGTGTCGGCGGTAGAACGCTGTCCTGAGTCACCATATCTAACACAATCTGACCAAGCTATGAATAGAGAGTAAAATAATACGTAACTCAATCACAATACTAAGATGGAATAGAAGAATAATCTCAAGAAAGTCATAATAAAAGTACAGGTGTAAACCACCAAAAATATCTCAAGTACAACTCATAAAAGTCTCAAACAGAAAATGCAAAATAAGGTACTAAGTCTCAGCTAGACTATGGGCAAGTCCTCAGCGACTGTGGGATCCTCCTGTGGGTCCATGTCGCCAGTGTCATCTAAGCCAACGCCATAATAAGTAGGACAATACTCCTCATCATCACCTGTAAAATTTTCAACATGCCCAGTCAGGATGGAACGAGCACATATCTCTCACAACAGTTCATATCAGGAATGGACATATAAAGCAAGCTATAGAAAACTATACATGAATCGCTGTAAAGAGAAATCAATAGGAGAGAAAATATAACTTATATAATATGATAAATAAAGAATATAACCTTCTACGTAAAACAGATCATGAATTGGTTATGTAAACAGCTTGGGTTGCACATAGATACAACTATGGAATACACATGGATAACTACTGGAGATAATGATCACATAACCAACTATACTCTCCCTGTCCCCAACCAATACACAAGGATCGAAGCATGTTATATTATTGCACATGGATAACAACTACTGTATACATGGAGCTCATATGGTCATGAGTGTACATGAATAACATATGAGTACACATGGATAAAAGTGAATACATGGAGTACATGATGACCATGATAAAGTATATGAAACATGACATACTCGATGTATCCGAGGGGATAACATCGCATGAAAAGATCCAGAGGGTACTGATCCGTGTAAACGTCGTGTCAGCATCAAGTATACTAGTCTATAACAAGAGTACATATCCAAAGAAGTATGAAAAGATCAGAGAATGTACTCGCCTGGCAATCCGAACTGCTGATGATGAAAAGTGACTGGACTGGAGTAATATAATCCTATTTAAAACAGCCACATGTCATAATACAGTCTAAAATATCATAAGGAATACCTTCAATGCAAATTCTACATGATTTGGGTCAATCTAAGTCAAAGTCAACCTTGGGTCAACTTGGGTCAACCAAACTAGTCAAACTAGGTCAAAGTTTGGTCAACTAGTCTATAAGTCAATTTTTAGGTCAATACTAGTCCTAGAGTTGATTTTGGGTATGTGTTGGTGTTATCTTAGGTCCAAGAAGCCTAATCCTAACATCCAATGTAATTCACAATACTTAACTCATAATACCCTAATCTAACATCTATACTTTAGACTAGCATATCCAAGACTCTAGTCTTGGTATTTCTTAGGAAAATTCTAGTGTAGAAAATAGGGTAAATCTCAATACTAGGTCTTCACTATTCAACTCCAGGTACCCTTACATTGGACACATGCACATAGGCATGCCTACTGCTACCTGAATTTCATCCCAAACACATATACATATAAACATCTAAAAACCAATTTCCTATTTTAACTACAACACTAATCCTAAACTAATCACAATACATGTAAATCTCTACTTAACTATCAACCAATGTAAACTAACTAACTAAACTAAACTAACAATCGACTAACTGATCTTGGCATCTAATTCCTAACTAACCACTAACTGGTCTTGGCATTATCCATTCTCAGCAAATCCTGTAACCTGAACCCAGCATTAAAACAAGCCTAATTCAACAACCAATGTCAGTTATAGGCAAACACTTATCTCTTGGTATCCTATTTAGGTACAACCCAAATACCTATGGCTACCCAAACTTGAACACACCCTACCTCATGATGCAAACTAACATGCATCACATAGATAGGGTCATGTGTGATCTGCAGGTTGGGTTTACACAGCAATTAACATTCAAAACTGATGGAACCATGTTCAAATTACTGAACAGTTTAAAGGAAAACTGAAACAGGAAAAGGGAAATTTAAACTGGATACCCTATGGCTAACCAAATACGAATACAACCCTATCTCTTGATGCAACTAGCAAGTAACCTCCTAGATAGTTTTATAGAATCTGAAGGTTGGGTTTACACAGGAAAATCATCTCAAACTGATGGGAACAGTTCTAATTTCTGAAACACTAGACTGGGATTAACGAAAACCTGATACTTAATGAAAATCCAAATTCAATCACAGCCTTCACCTTGATGCCAAGCTACATATAAACTCTTAGATAGGTTTTATAGGACTTGGGGGTTGGATTTATACAGGATTTATCATCAGATTATGATGCAATCAGAGCTAAGAATTGAATCAGAAGAAAAAAAAAAAGGAAACTGAAACTGAACTGGGATTCTAAGAACACCCGATACTTGCTAACCCAAATTCATATACAACCTATTCCAAGATGCAAACTACTAGGTATCACTTAGATGGGGTTAACTAGGATCTGTAGGTCGATTCTGTTCAGCAATTACATTCGAGAAACAGTTGGAACAAAGATCAAATTACTGAAACAGAACTAGAAATTCAAGAACCCGATACTCTACTACAAAACCTATTCGTAACCTAAATCATTCGAAAACTTACATAATAATCAAAACCTAGGATTGGTAATGTGTCTTGCGTGTGTGTAGGTACTACCCAGGTTGTGTCGTGTCCAGATAACCAGATACGACGTGTCCAAAAATCAAATCCTAAACTGGTCGAAACCCAAAGAACTAAACATCGTGCACGCGTGTCACACGATCTAGGGCTCGACACAGAGCAAGGTAGGACACGTGGTTGCTCGTACACGTAGCCCAACTATAGGGCCACACGTCCATGTGCCTGCACTGGACCCTCGCCATGTGTCCGAGTCGCACGAAGTGCGTATCGGATGCGCGTTCTCACGCGCGTGCGACAGGCCGCGGTCAATGCCGTCTCGATTTCTTCGTCGATACTCCACGAAATACCACAAAAATTGATGAGCATGCTGTCAGTCGTGGATCCTAGCTACTGACCAAAAATCTTGCATTGAATCGCCGTGTCCATCGAGAACGGACACGGCACCAGCAGGACACGCGCGCGGTCCTCGTGCTGCGCGTGCGTGTCCTGTTTTGGACACAAAATTGTGTCGATTCAACCAAGAACCTAGGGTTTAGGAATTCTCACCTATAGGGCTATAAATTCGTGAAATTAGATTACAAAAATAACATAATCGAAATCTAAGAGGAATTTTATCGAACACCTTTAAACCTAATCCGATACGTGTCCGATACACTTATCAAACGGACACGAAACTTAACCAAACTTCATGGGTGGGTCTAGGATACCTAGATGCATGCTACTATGAAGAAAAATCAGAATAAACTATAGAGTTTAGATGTTTACTTATTGCGAGTTGAAAAATTAAGAAACTGACTTCTCGATCGGTGAGACGACCAGTTTCCACCGAGCAAACGCCTCCAACTCTTTGCTAGCAATGCTCCAGCAAATTCTCCTCCTTCCCACGATCACAACGTACTTCGTTTGGGGTAAAACGGAGGTCGGATGAAAAAGTTAGGGTTTTGGAGAGCTGGAAACTAGGGTTTTGTAAAGGGGGTATCCATACCAATGCAATGCTTATATAGAAGATGGGGGTTTCCTGTTTTGGCCGGCCATAGGAGTCCTATTAGGGTTAGGGTTGGTACATGGGCCCCACTCCTCTATTAAGTTGAGTTTAAGCTCAATTAACAAAAGGCTAAAAGGCCAATTAATTAAATAGCCTAAAAATAGTCAAATGGCTTTCTAAATTAAACCAAAGCCTAAAATAAAATCTAATTAGCTAGATACTCATTATAGGTCATGGTTAGTCTCTAGTGTGGATTTTCTAAAGTTAAACCAAAGGCTAAATCAATCACAAGTCAAAATATCAAGAAAATCACAAAACGACTAAAATGACTAAAAATGACTAAAATACCCTTATTTCAAAAAGTGGGTGTTAGAAATCCAAACATTTCATTTTCATCCAAGCCAAGATCTCAATTCGATAGTCCGACCGTCGTTCGTTCAACTAAAAAATTCTCGAGCCAAGTTTATCTTTTCCTCGACATATCTCAATATCCCGAGTATAGCATCCATCGGAACAATGACATTTTACATGATCATCGTTCCTCGAATTAGAGTACCCCCTAGTTATCGCACATTGATCTTTGATACGCCTCAATACCATCGATGATGTACGTAACCTGACGATCATTCTTTGCAACAAACTCTGAGTCGTGCAACTGATGCTATTGTTTGAATTGGATATACCACGATTCCATTCGACCAAATCCGAAATAACAAGTGCGATCCTTTAGGTTTCCTCGTTCAAGACATTTACTTTTATTCATCGTATCAGAATCCTGATTCAATATCGTTTTTCTAACTCGCGTTGCCTATTCACAAGTTGTCTGAACGATATCTCGTTCGGGACATTCGAAGTCACGACCAACAAAGCGTGACACGTTCTAAGGCTTTGTACGATCGCATCGTCTCGCCGACATACTCATTGTTACCTCTAATCCTCAATTTCGCTTGAATAATTTCCAAGACAAATCATACACCACTCAGGATTCGAGCCATCTGATCTAGTCCTCAATTACATTCGCATTAATCGCTAAAACATCTTTTATATTCGTTCGACAAATCCCTAGCGTAATCGCTCACGTCGTCTCGACGTACCAAGTCGTTCGCACTATTCCTCAAATCCAAACCAATCTTTCGTGCACACCTAAGTGTTAGTCCAATAGTGTTTCTATCGATAGACACTCTAAGTGTAGTTTCGTTTCCGACCGAACGGTACTCAATATCACTCGCAACTCGTTTGCACCATAAAGTCTAGGTGTGCGACACGTGACACAACTTATCCAAAAGGCCGTGTGCATAGCCATCTATACGGACTATACTCTGATTTTGCATGCTCACTTGCTAATGTCGACGTAGGACTAATTAGGCACGCGCGCAACTTGCTAACTCTAGCATGTGTTATCTATCAAGTCAACTTTGATATCGTTCGGCATAAAGGCCTACCGATGCGTTAAGCGATAGCCTACCGATGCGTTCAATTGAACAGTTGTACGAGCTTTTGAAAATACTTAGACTTATTGTATGGACATGCCGTGGGACATTTGAGAGAGAGCGCATACTTCTTTAACAACGACGAGCTTTCAAAACTGAGATATTTGACTTGAAGTCCAAGAACGTAAAGTCGTGCTCTGATACCATTATGTCACGCCTCGCTCTCGTAGGAGCGATCGTCCTCGCTAAGGCGTGATATCGTACGAGCCTAGATTGCGCTCGTGTAAGGCAGTTTCATAACGGCAGATTACAACGACTGCGACGGGATCGTCGCACAAAAGTCTAAAACAGAAATATTGATTAGACTGGGAAAGCAGGTAGTACAACCTACGACTCAGTTTAACACAAGACACGTAGCATATCACAAAGTCACACACGACAGATCATCTAGAAATAAAACAAGCAAAGCTAAAACTTCACACAACCATGCTTTCTATTACAAGTATCCACGCACATCATATCACACTACTGCACGTTCTCATACTACTCCATATAGCACTAATGTTAATTCTTTCTGTCATTATTGCGGTATGAATGGACACGTTTCTAATTGTTGTCAGATTAGAAAGCTAGTTGATATGAACTTGTGCAAATGGGTTCCCAAAGCTAACAAATGTGGATCCAAGTATTAGATACCAAAGCCTTCACCTAATATTGCAGGTGAAGCTTCTCATATCAAATAGAACCATGGAACATGTTGGTGATTGTAAAGCTACAAAGGTCATCTTCCATGCAATTGCACCAACAGAAGTGTGGTCACTAGAACCACTTCGGTAACATGCTTCCTAAATAGTTTTTAATATCTAGCATGTTCTTACTGATGTCTTGCTATTAGACTTCATTGATATCATTTAAATTGTCTATTATTTTAAATTAATGTGAGATATAATCCTAGTTTGACTAGTTGTTTAGCTTAAATGATTAGTTCACACTATATAGTACGTTATCTTCTACTAGTGTGACACATTTATCTATATATGCTCTTTATTTTAGTTTTATCCTTGAAGCATGCATACCACTCTAGTCTATAGGAGCTTTTGTTTTTGGTTTATGCTTTTGACTCTTCGCCTTTAATATTTTTAATGGTCACTTCTTACCGATTTGTCTTTAACGTGTCGCATTTACTTTGATCGGTATTTTGTGAGTATATATGTTTAGCACAAGTCTCCTATTTACTTGAAAAGTATATACGTATACTTCTATTTTAACCTTGTGCTTGCATAATATATTCACTATTGATTCTCAAATTTTATTGTGATTAACTTCATATGAATCAATTACATCTTTGTCTGATAAAGTTTATTAATGCATGTTTTTGATCTTGTGATATTTTTTATGCTTGTTAATAATACATGAATAATTCATTATCATTCATATATTGCTCACATGTTTCTTATATTGTATAAATATCTTTATGGGGATATATGAGTTAAGTTCAAGTTCTATATTATATTATTTTGAAAAGTAGTTTCAAACTTGTGCTTATCTCATACTTAAGCTTTTTTTGAACAAATTTATGTTCTTATCTTTATTAGCTTCTTCCTCAAAGCCTCTTTTTCTTAGCTTTTTGGTTGACATTTTGAATACTTGATTTTTTTAATATCTTGATCTTGATAAACCATTCCTTGGGTATTTACTTTTAGGGATTCTAGATTTCGACGATGTTCGATGATACTGTATATATTCCTTTGAATCTAAGTTCTTAATAGTATAGATTATTTTGGGAACAAGCCGAAAGGGTCCTTCTGTCATAAAGATGTAAATAACCTGAAGCGACATGGTGTACTAGTCTTCGGACTACCACTAGCTGGGAACCGGCCCCTACAGCTAACCCAAAGCGATCAGTACTTTATAGACTTAAGATTTATTAAGGTCTACTTGCAACTATCGTCTAGTTCTGGATCCAAGGTACGGAACCCAGTCCCCTAGGTTCCAAAATACATCAACGTATCTAGGTCTTACATTTTGGTTTATAAATATTTATATTTTATTGTTATCCAATGATTTTGTAGCACATATGGATTAATGTAATTGATACATCTTATACCGTATGCTACATTGTTCTAAGATTTTTTCCCATAGAATATTTTTTTTCATATTGCACTAATTCTTCTTAAATCCTCGGTTATTAAAGAAGAGATTTGTTTTAGGTACAAGCCTACAAAGGGTCTGTCTGTCACCACGACTACGGTCGAAGCGAAGCGGTACTTAAGTGTTCCCCGGTGAACCTCCGTTAGCTGGGATAGTACCTCTACAGCTAACCCAAGATTGATCAACGCTTTATAAACTAAAGATTTATTGAGATCTAGTTGCAATTGTTATCTGATAGATTTTGAATTTTAGATTTGATGGATAATATTATTTAATGATTTAATTTTACAAAAGGTAACATATATTGATCTTCATTGGTTAATGTTTGTCATCTTTTGATATATTCATTTTTTCGTCACACTATTCGATATTCAGACTTGATTTGATATTATGACTACTCATTGAATATTATGGTCTTGTGATTTCGTCTTTAACTTGTGTAATATTCAATGATTTTAAGCTTTATATTATTCTCTTCTTATTCTAGTTATTTACTGTCTATAGCAGTAACTCTTTGCGAAGGAGAAGTCAAGCATATTAAAATTTTCTCTCTCAAAGCATTTCTTTTCTTTAAACCTTACCGTTGTTAGGTGAACACTGAGCTAAGGCTTTAAAAGGGAAGAAATGAACTCTGATAAGAAGACCTAATATTTTTGGAATAATTTTCTACTTCTGAAAATATGTCTCTGAATTTTATTTTAAAATTTTGTCAATATTATTATTTTTGGATATAGCCATGTAAAGGTGGAGCAGTTAATTGTTTCAAGTCAATTAGCCCATTGACATGCCATATATCTAGAATACACTTTTCTTTGGATATTTATCTAGTTATATTTATTTGTTCAAATGGATTTATTTATGATTTATGGATTCTTTTACTGAAATTGTTTCCGTGATTCGAATCACCAGCTTTCAGTCTGAGGACTAAATGGACGCATTTGAATATTTATTAAGATAATTTTTCGTAATAAATTTCACATTTTTGAAAACCCTTTTTGATTTTTTTTTGAATCTGTCTGGTACTCAAATGTTATTATTAAAGACAGTTTTCAAAATCTTTTAATGTCTTGAAATATTTCTTTTATATATATATATATATATATATATATATATATATATATATATATATATATATATTTATATATATATATATATATATAATATATATATATATATAAAATATATAAAAAAATATATAAATATATTATATATATATATATATATATATATATATATATTGGAGATATATTTTGTTTATTCATCTTTAAGCATTTATTCATTGGATATTTCTTTTATTTGCCTAAAGATGATATCTTGTTTTTGGAACTTTATATGGATTTGATTAAAGGAAAGAAAGATCCATATCTTGGATATTCCTTAGATTTTGTTATTATTTATTTTATCTATTGTTGCATATATATTACTTCGGAACTAGACATGCATATTTTAAGGGGGAGCAATTTAATTGTTTTAATTATATTATGTCCTTAATATGTGGTATAGCTAGTTCATCATGGATATATATTCTTTTACCTAACATATCTTGTTGAGTTGTTCATGATATTTTGATTTGTATTGAGTTTATGAGAGAATATATTATTATTATTATTTATTTTTAATTCTCTCATTCGAGTTTCTAAAAATTATCTTGCCAAATATATTTAATTATCCTTATTTGATTGAGTTTAAATTACTTTTGGCAAAGTTCATGATTATCTATATTTAGACTGATCATACTTTGCGAGGGAGCATTCAAGTCGACTGGATTTCTCCTTCTCAAGTATTTTGTCTTCATTACCTTCATGTTTATCTAATAGATATACATATATCATGCTATGGTAATTGAATTCAAATGCATGAACTTTGGTATAGATTTTACATAGATTCTAGCATACGTATTTTGATTTCCTTTCAATGATTATACTCTTTATGGAATTGATTCACTAATTTGTATGGGCAAATTGTGAATCATAATTTTTTTTTGATCATTGTTAAAATTCTCATTATATTTTTGATTCTTGTATATATACTAGATCTGCGAATTTCTATTCCTCATGATTCATTTATGACCAATGATTGATTCCTACTATATTGATATTTTTTTGTTTATGATGACTAAAATGTGTTTTGAATGTCATTTATGAATTTCTAGTTGGTAAACTATGTCTTGATTGATTTCAATGTTTTTAAGTTCAACCAACTATTTTTGACAAGTTTTTCTCTTATTGTTATGCAATTTTTAAAACTTGTCGTTACACGGTTCTCCTAATCCTTGATCATGATTATTTTTGCTTTCCTCCTTTACATATGTTTGAGTTTATTTTAGCTCTAATTACGGAGGAGCTTATTTTTGATCATGTCAAAGGGGGAGAAATAAGTTTAAGTTAGCACACAATATTCTAGTATTATGTGTTTATTAGTGATACATGCATCTATTGTATATATATTAAACTTAAAGGATTTGCCATAATCAAAAAGGGGGAGATAATTAGTGCAATATAAAATCAATTATATATTGCAGATAAGAGGAATAATTAGAGACTGTAGCTTATATTCTGAACTTGGTACCTTCTAAGTCAGTACATATTACTCCCACAGAGCTGTGGACGGGACGAAAGCGCAATTTAAAATATGTTCGAATTTGGGGTAGTCAGCACATGTGCTGAATGGAAAAGCAGATAAGTTGGAATCTCGTACAGAATTACGCTTGTTTATAGCCTATCCAAGAGGAACGAAACGAGGTCTACTATATAGTCCTAATGATCAGAATGTCATTGTTAGCATCAATGTCCGATTCTTAGAGCAAGACTATGTGATGATGTAAACCCTCCTAAAATTTTACTGTAGATTTTTATATTAGTATTATACATCGAGGACGAATACGTATATACGAAGTATTTAAATTTTTTATATAAAAAAGTTTATAATAAGTTTTTAATAAAAATAAATATTTTTGGTTCGAAATACATGTAAGGTAAATATTTTTGTATATAAAATGTGTCTCGCCGAATTTTAGTCAAACTTTATTTTTATATTTTATTATTATAAAAAGGCTATTTTAATGGTTATACAAGTTGAGGTAATAATTTAAAAAATAATATTGTTCTTTTGTACTAATTTGCATGTGATGTACATGAAAATAAATTCATGTATTATTTGTAAAAATTTGATTTTGAAAATTTATTTTAAATTACTTTTAATTTATAAAGAGGTATTTTAAATTTATTTAAATATTTATGTCGATTTAAACTGTGATTATATTTTATTGAATTAGCTGTAAATATGTTTAAATTAAATGTGACATTTATCTAGTGGGGATTTAAAGACTACTAAATCATTAACTAACTAGGAGCCTACCTCCTATAGAAGGAGAAGCCCTCTTACACTTTCTCCAAAATCCTAGAAATTTCAAAATCCAAAATTCCATAACCAATCCAAAAGTGTCTGTGCACCATGTCGGTGTCAACCTTCCTTCGTGTCAGCCGTGACGGCCTCGGGTCCAACCTCGGGTGTCTTTCCACTAGTTTATTCGGTACAATTATATCGTCTCCTTTGTGTCCGACACACCGGACACGTACACAACAGTCCATCCCCAACCATATCTTTCGCATGTCCGTATCGATAGCCTGACATGGACGATACAATGGAACAACCTACATAAAATCCCTAAAACCTAACCCTAAGCCCTAATCTAGCAGCCACAACCGTCATACTGACAACACCGCTACGCCACCACCATTGATCTCCTGACTACCCACCGTTTCTGCCACCACCATCAACACCCGACCACAACTTGAACCCGCACCACCGCCACACTACTAGGGCCACTACCTCCAACTTCAACCCGCTACCTCCACAACCAGCACCACCGTGCTCCGGCGACATCCCACAACACCCTGTTCCGACCCCAGGGCCTTGAGTACCAGCATTGCTTCCCAGCGCCGCCGTGGCCGAGCCAGATCAGCATTCCGACGACGCCAAGCGACCGGCAGGCCTCTCTTTCCTTGAACCCCTTCGTCCACTTCCTCCACCTTCAAACCGACCACCGGAGTGGGTTTTAACGGATCAGTGCACCACCGCCGTTTCTCCAGCGCCGCAGACGTGCTCCCCCGACGAGCACCGTCCTCACCGCCACCAACCGGTGAGTCCACTCCTCTCCCCTCTCCCTCTGCCTCTCTATACTCTTCCTCTTCCTTGCTCAAATTTTTCCAGCTCCCTCTCTCTCTCTCTCTCTCTCTCTCTCTCTCTCTCTTTCTTAGGGATTAAGTATTAGAGTAGTTGATTTTCTGTATAATAATGGGTTATTTTTAATTATTATTTTTAATATACAACAATGTATACATATGTATTAGTATATATTATTTGCTATAGTAAGGTGTATATGTATAATTATTATTAGTATTTGTATTATTTTATATATATATATATATATATATATATATATATATATATATATATATATATATATATATATATATATATATATATATCTATATATATATATATATATATATATATATATATATATATATATATATATATATATATATATATATATATATATATATAAAATATATATATATATATATATATATTATATATATATATATTATATATATATATATATATATATATATATATTATATAATATATATATATATATATATATATATATATATATATATTATATATATATATATATATATATATTATATATATATATATATATATATATATATTTTTATATATATATATATATATATATATATATATTATATATATATATATATATATATATATATATATATATATATATATATATATATATATATATATATATAATAATAATAATAATATTATATATATATATATATATATATATATATATATATATATATATATATATATATATATATATATATATATATATATATTCTAAAAATTTATATTTGTAAAATTAAATATTGGGATTTGGCCTGCACTCATTTCAAATTGCGTTTAGCCAAAAATATATTATTATATTATCTCATGGTAATTTTAAATATAGCTTTGACCAAAAAGTATTTTTGATAAAATTTAGTTTTAAACCCTAAAATAATTTTTGTATATTATTAATGTATCTATCTAAAATATTTTGACCCATAGAATGTAGTTTCCAAATTATAAAATAATTTTCTAGTATTTTTAAATATTTATCTAAATTATTTTTAACTCATAAAATATAGTTTTTCTACCTAGAAAACATATTTTGACAAACTTAGAGTTTTAGCAAAAAAATAATTTTTGATTTTTCAAGTATGTAATTATGTAAAATATTTTGAGGTAATAAAATATATTTTCAAGTATTAGAGATATTTTTCTAAAATAGTATAAGTATCTAAATACTCAAATTCTCTTCGATTATCATCACTAATCGCGACTAATCATAATCCCCAACTCTTGTAAATTTTCTACTTCCTCATATTGACCCTAGCTAATCGGACTGTTCTGGACTCGATGGAATAGTCCGTCCCATCATTGGATACCATCTTATGAAGTTTTAACGCCGAAGTAAGTTATGTACCATCATGATCATCATACTACTACACTAGACACCACCACCAGGCAAGATACCTTATAATTACTGTTTATTTACTTAGCTCGTTATATTGCATGCATTTACTTATTTATTATTATTTTTTTGCAATAAATTGTTCTTCAAAATCACAAGTGGATGCAAATGAATGTTTAGTCATGTTTTTATTATTTATTTATTTCTATGCACATTAAACCTAGATTTAAGAGACCACCCATTGTTTGTGTCGCATTAATTGGCCTTGACACGTGTGTGCCACGAAGTTGCAAGTCGCATATAGATCTCGAACTTGCGTAGCCGGCTGGCCACTAGTATGTATAAGCCGTACGATAGGGTAACTGCTAATAGTATTTGCATGATTAGTTTGACTTAACAGTTATTAGAGGTTATATGTGTTATGGATACAACATAGATAGGCATGGGGGTGGGGAGGATATTTTCTTAGCGTATGGGTCACGTATGTACTTCCCTTTTAGTACTCAGAAGCTCCATTGGACATACGGACTAGATGACCCTCTTTTACTATTCCTGCTGGCCTCTGACGTTCGAGGAACGCCATGCTTTGAGGACCCTTGTGCCCAGAGAGGGGACTATGCAAATCCTATTATAGCCAGAGTGTCTATGCGTTGGAAGTTTGTTCTTAAATTGCATCCATATAGACTGGTTACGCGACCTTATCCGTTTAGGTATATGTACTTTTGGTTTGTGTACTTATACCTGATCGTGGCTTGGAAAGTATTTTGTCGTGAACTAGTTTGCTATACCTTGTCATTGTTTGGTTGTAGGTGTGGTTCACTGCTTCGATGATAAAATACTAAACCTTATTGTGGTCCGAAAACTACATCGAATTTATGGCATGAAAAGATAGTTCATCATGGATTAGGATGACATCCTCTGTCCTTGTTTGGTTGGAGGGGATGGTACACTAATTCAAAGGATGGAGTATTAGACCATGTTATGACTCGATTTATTGTTGAGCAGTTTATATTCAGTTATATGACTCTTTTTTTTGTATCTTGTTACGTTCCTCTAAGGACTTGGTGATCTCTCCATGTGTGTTTTCTTGACTTTTCGTAGGAGTTCCAACCAAGATTGTGATCTTCTCCTTTCTATCGAAGATGACATGCTCTTGGATCATGCTTGTTGCTTGTATTCTTTACTTTGTTATTTCATTCCTTCTAGTTAAATGCTTGGTAGTAGATTTGTCTCCATCCAGCAATTTATACAATAATATTTCATATTTGATTCTATAATACCGTTATTCTTTTATTTTGTGGATGAGATTAGTCAGCCGTGATTATACTACATTTACAGCTTACTTATTTTATTATACGGCTGACTTGTTACGTACCTAGTCCTTCATATTTTAGACTGGGGCGTTACAGATGAACCATAAATGCATGAGTAGAGTTGTTCTAGAAGAATTGAGAGCAGTGACACCTAATACTTCACTACCAACAATACAACAGGAGGAACCACAAATAACTGCACAATGTGGCACAAATATTACACCACAACCTATAGTGCATCGTTGTAGTAGGAGGGTTGTGTTACAACCTGACAGATTTATATTCTTGGGGGAGTCGTCAGACTCCGTCCCTGAGGAACAAGATATGATCCCTGTACCTATAATGAAGCACACTAAAACAGAACCTTAGCAAAAAGCAATGATATCGAAAATTGAATCAATGGATTCTAATAAGTTCTATGAGCTTGTAGAACCACCCTTTGGTGTAAAAGCCATTGGATGCAAGTAGGTTTAAAGAGAAAAGGAGGAGTAGACGGTAAGCTTGAAATCTTTAAAGCACGGCTTGTTGCAAAATGTTTTACTCAGAAAGAAGGTATTGATCACGAGAAAACATTTTTGCCAGTAGCCATGCTTAAGTCTATCCGAATTCTTTTATTTGTTGCAACTATTCTCGATTATTAGATTTGGCAAATGGATGTCAAGACAACCTTCCTTAATGGAAGTTTTGAGGAAAATATCTATATGAAGCAACCAGATGGGTTTATTGAAAAGGGCCAAAAGCATCTTATTTGTAAGCTCAAGAAGTCCATTTATGGACTTAAGCAAGCTTCCAGATCTTGGAACATCCATTTTGACCAGGTGATAAAATCCTATGGATTTGATCAATATGTTTGGACGAATCATGTGTATACAAAAAGTGTGACGAAAACGTGGTGGTATTCCTAGTACTTTACGTGGATGACATCTTACTCATTGCAAACAATGTGAAGGTATTATCTAATGTAAGAGTATAATTATCCAAATAGTTTGATATGAATGACTTGGGAGAAGTAGGTCACATCCTTGGGATCAAAGTTCTACGGGATCGCAAGAAAAGGATGATGGGCTTATCTCAAGCTACCTGTATTAATATTGTAGTAACTTATTTTAACATGCGAAATTTCAAGAAAGGTTTCTTACCGTTTAGACATGGAATAGATCTTTCAAATGAGAAGTGTCCAAAGACACCTAAAGAGATAAAGGACATAAAAGCGGTTCTTTATGCTTTGGCAGTACCTGAAACTGTGTGCAATGCTATGCACGAGACCAGACAACTGCTTTGTCATTGGCATGGTTAGTAGATATTTGTCTAACCTAGGACAAGATCATTGGACTGCGGTAAAGCATATTCTAAAGTACCTAAAAATGACTAAAGATTATATGTTAGTTTACCAGACAAATAGTTTAAATCCCTTGGGGTATACAGACTAAAATTTTCAGTCAGATAGGGATGCCAGAAAATCTACCTCAGGTTATGTATTTACCTTAGAAGGTGAAGTCATAGTATATAGGAGCATCAAGCAAAAATGTATTGTTGATTTCACCATGGAAGCCTAGTATGTGACAGCCTCTGAGGCAGCCAAAGAAGCGATTTCGCTCAAAAAATTTCTATTGGACTTTGATGTTATCTAGTTTGCCTAAGACTATTATACTTTATTGTGATAATAGTATGCAGTTGTAAACTCGAAGGAACCACAAGCCCATAAGACAGACAAACACATTGAGCGCAAGTACCACCTAATACGAGATATCGTAAAAAAAGAAGATGTTGATGTGATCAAGATAACATTAGCAGACAACCTAGCTGATCATTTTACAAAGAGCTTACCAGCTACAACTTTTGATAGTCATCTTGAGAAAATACGAGTCAGATGTGTGGCAGCGTGGCTTTAAGTATAAGTGGGAGATTATTTATAACAATATATTAAAAAGTAATGCTTTGAGTATAAGTGGGAGTTTGTTAGGGTTATATACTAAAAACATCACTTTTGTATTAACTATATTTCCTTATCTTTTTTTAATGAGAATTATATGGACAAATATTTGCATATTGTATTTGTTATAATATTAATGCAAGTGTCTGATATACTACATTGTAGACAATATGGTGTGTGGTGTCACACAAAAGATCATATTATCAGTTTCTTGTAGAATATATAAATGGTTCACAACCTAGATGGACTGACAAACTGTTGATAAGGCTGTAGTGTAATCTGGCATTAGTCTATATTGGCTATAGGTTTACACTAGTACACTTTGTATGTATTGAATAGGACCACTTGAGCTTGTTCTCTTTGTACTAACTACATAAGAGAACAAACACCTTTTTGTATTATTATGGATGCTTGTTATCTTAATTCGAATATAATAACAGACATGTATATGCAGTACGCATTACTTTGACTCATAAAAGAGAGATTCATTATGGGTCAACAACCTCTGTGTCTCGATACATCGGGTTGATGATGTTCCTTTAAGGAGCTCATAAGGATTGTCATGTAAATCTTGCAGGTGGATTATATCTGACATGACAAATAAAGTTGAACGGTACTACTTAATGATAAAAGATGTCGATCAATATAATTGTAAGTAACTTATTTTGATCGACGGTATCTTAACATGGGGAGACGAACAGGCATATAATAAGAAGGAGCCCATAAACGTAATTTGGGATTTGGAAGGTAGTGAAACAATAACTCTTTAGTGGACCGAGCTATTGTTAACGGGTCTGGGTTGTGTGTTCGGACTGAACACGGGATATCTAGATCCGTTAGGAGGCCTAATCCTAATTTCTCCTTATGGTCCATGTTGTAGCCTATATATACCCTCTATTCTCTGGCTGTCACATGTATCAGAAAAGAGCAACTTTCTCTAAATTCGTTCTTCGCGTAAGGAGAGAAATAGAGGCAACCAAGGAAAGAAAAAAAAGGTTGGAAGATCGTTGCCCACACGACGTCCAATCCGAAGAAGGAATACGACAGAAGATCTTAAGGTCGCTGACTGATCAAGATTGCTGGAAACTATCATCTATTTTTTATTGCTTCAATTATAATTCGTGAACCCTAGTTTCCGTCATTGAAGGGTTGGATCACATTTTTAATATATTCATGCTTTATCAATCGATATACACACCAATTCGCAGTCTGGGAAAACTAACTCTGCCGCTTGGAATCGTCATGCGCGCATGGATGAGGAATCGCTATGCGACAAACTGTTTTTGCCGCATGGACGCGGTTCTGTCGCATGGTTCAATCTGTGGTCCTAGGGATCCTAGTTCCATCATGTAGGATATCCGATTGATCTGGCTCATTCCAAACCTAATCTTGTCCAGTCCAAGCCGAGTCATAGGAGTTTGATTTCCTAGTGGGCTTGGGTGGGGCGATACCAATAGGTATGCCTATATACATGGAAGGGTTCTCATGAGGAGAAATCCTAACCCATGCTTCTCTCTCCCTCCTCTCCTCTTCTCTTTCCTCTATAGGAGTTGTTGGTGTTTTATTCTACATGTTGTGTGTTCACAACATTCTATTGTTAAAAGATAGTCCCACATCGGAAAAACACACCAAGTTGTATCTCTATATATTACTTATGAAGGAATAGAGAGATGCACATGGGTTGAGGCCCAATGGAGGGTGCCATGTGGGAGGATTTTACATAGAGGTGAGAATAAGAAACCAATTTTTGGCCAAATGAAAATAGATTTAAATCTATTGGAGCTAAGCCCCGAAGGGGCTTAGCGACTCGGACTCGGACTCGGACTCGGACTCGGACTCGGGCTCGGGCTCGGACTCGGGCTTGGGCTTGGGCTAATGGGCTTTTGAGGCTTATTGTGGCTTTTTGATGGCACTTTGCACTTAGCACGACAGCTCGTCGCAAGGCGCATTGTGCGCTTTAGTTGCGCTCGTGCGCGAGCCTCTGCGCGGCCCTGCGTGGCGTGCGAGGCGTACTGAGCGTACGGGACGTACGGGTCGTACGGGTCGTGCGGGTCGTACGGGTCGAGCGGGTCGAGCGGGTCGAGTGGGCCGTTCAAATTATGTAACGTCCGCGGGTCTTGTGGGCTCAGATCCGGAAAAGGCTCAGATCCAGAAAATCCGGATCTGGCATAAAACAGGGCGTGCGTTCAGAATTTGAAAAGCTCATCTCGTGCCTATAATAACAGAAGCATCTCCTCTCTCCAAGGTCACAGAAAATACTTAGAAAAATTTCCAGAGAGAGAGAAGTGCTGCTGCTATTCCGAGGAGTCGACATTTTCTTGGCCAGCGAGCGTTCTAAAGTTCTCTTCGAACTTGCTGGTTCCTGGAGGCTTGTCCGTAAGGCGGATATAGCTTTGAGCGCCGGTGATCTTTCACCCCAGCAGACTTTCTTCTTCCTTTGTTGCCTTCGATAATACCGTCGCTTCTCTTTAGAAGTTAAACGGTTCTGTTGCCTTCGAGAAATATTACGACATAATCTTTTTAGATTCTCGTAATACAACATCACCTTCTTTAAGGTGTCGTTGCTGGAAACATTGTCTTTACAATAGTTTCTGAATTCGTATTTTTTCCATCGATTGTTCGCCAAGGGACTAACAATTTCAAAGCTATATCGAAAAGATGGATAACTCACGTGCATCGCTCGTCAATACCGACTTTAACAAGTTGGAGAAATTTGACGGCGAACATTTCCAAATCTGGAAACGGAAAGTAACCTTAAACATTCAACTCGTGGAAGTTGACCACGTGCTGAATGAGGAAGAACCGGTCGTTCCAACAACCGGAACCGCAGAAGTTATTGCCGCTGCTAAGTCCAAGCAGGCAAAGTGGATTAGAGAAAACAGTATCTGTAAACTTTTGATTCTCAATAGCATGGAAGACTCTCTGGCAGAGTCCTATTCCAAGAAGAATTCTGCCAAAGAGATTTGGGACTCCTTGGGGAAATTGTACGAAGATGACGAGAATCGGTCCAAGATCTTCTTGGTTGAAAGATACCACAAGTGGACCTTCGAAGATGAGAAAGCTATGCTGCCCCAAGTAAAGGAGTTTCTGAAGCTGCGCCAAAAATTAGATGACGAGAAGATGCCTCTTGTCGACAAGTTTGTCGTTGGAGGAATCGTCTCTAAACTTCCTGCGGGGTGGAGCAACTTCTATGCAAGGATGCACCGCAAGAAGCTGGACATATGTATGGAAGATCTCCTGCAAGAGATCCATGTTGAGGACGAGATGCGCTCTCAACAGAAGATGGATTCTCTGTCCAAGCAACTGGCGAAAGCAAATCTGGTCCAAACCAGAGAGTACAAGGGGAAGCAGGCGGCTTCTCCTCAAAAGAAGAAGAAGGACTTCACTAATCTGAAAGTGAAGAGTCCTTCATTCAAGAATCAGAAGTCCAAGTCCCATGTGACTTGTTACAAATGTGGCAAGAAGGGCCACTACAAAAGTGACTGCAAGGAACCAGAAAAAGGTGAGCCTAATAAGGTTTCTTTGGTTACTAATCTGGTTGCAATGATAGCACAGGTTGCAAATGTGGGGGTTGACTCAGACTGGTGGATAGACACTGGTGCTACGTGTCATGTCTGCTCAGACAAGGAATGGTTCGACTCATATGAGCCAACTTCCGAGAAAGTCATAATGGCGAACCAGGCACAAGCTGAAGTACTGGGGATCGGGACGGTGGAGCTGAAACTCACATCGGGGAACACTCTGACGCTTCAAGGAGTGAAGCATGTTCCTGCAATTACTAAGAACCTGATCTCTGGGAGCCTGTTTTGTAACGCAGGCTTGAGGATGGACATCAATGCTGGCCAGATGGTGATGTCCAAGAAGGGTACATTCTTCGAAAAAGCTTTCCAGACTGAAGGAATGTACAAAGTTCAGCTTGTTGTAACCCAGAAAAATGATATTAATGCTATTTCTACTTTGAACTATTCTTTTGAGCTGTGGCATAATAGGCTAGGACATGTTCATTGTAAAAGAATTAACAAAATATCTAGCCTAGGACTTATCTCCAAGTGTGGGGGTAAGGTAGAGAAATGTGAAGTGTGTGCTCAGACGAAGATCACCAGGAAACCCTTTCACAGGGTCCATTGAAGCACAGATCTTCTGGAGTTGGTTCACTCAGATATCTGTGACTTCAAGCAATTCTCTACAAAAGTCGGGATGAAGTATTTTATTACTTTCATCGACGACTTCTCAAAGTATGCTTTTGTCTACCTGCTCAAATCTAAAGACGAAGCATTCAAGAAGTTCAAGGAGTTCAGGGCCGAGGCTGAACGGCAAACTGGACAACAACTCAAAAGGCTTAGGAGTGATCGAGGCGGGGAGTATCGGTCTCATGATTTCTCGTCATTCTGTAAAGAACATGGAATCATAAATGAGACGACGGCTCTGTACTCTCCTCAATCCAACGGAAGTAGCAGAAAGGAAGAACAGAACGTTGACAGAGATGATGAACTCTATGCTGTTGACTGCGGGTCTTCTAAAGAGCTTCTGGGGAGAAGCTGCATTAACGGCTACTTTCATTCTCAATAGAGTACCGTATGCAACTTCGGACATAACCCCTCATGAACTCTGGTTCAAAGTCAGACCTAACTTGAATGTCATTCGAGTGTGGGGGTGTCTGGCTTATGTGAAGCTCTCAGATCTGAAGATTCAGAAGCTGGGGACTAGGACTACTAAGGTTATCTTCTTGGGTTATGCCGAGAAGAGTGATGCTCGGAGATTCCTTGATATAGAATCAAATCATATCATTGAATCTCGCGATGCTGAATATTTTGAAGACAAGTTTGCAAGGCACAAAAATATTGTTCTCGCGGATCTTCCGGAGAATGATGAGAGTGCAAAGCAGACAGAAGTCCTTATCGAACCAGTAGTCCAAGAAGAAGCTATTGTCGAAGAGACACCAGTTGAACCAGAACTCGCTGAGCCGTCAACTAAGCGAGTAAGGAGGCCGAAAGACTTCGGAGATGACTTCGTCACCTATCATGTGGAAGTAGATCCGCTTACCTATGATGAGGCGATGAAGACCAGAGATGCTGTATTCTGGAAGGAGGCGATAGACAACGAGATTGACTCAATCACCTCCAACAACACATGGGTGTTAGTTGACCTGCCAGAAGGAGCAAGACCCATCGGATGCAAATGGATCTTCAAGAAGAAGATGAAAGCAGATGGAACCATTGACAAGTTCAAGGCCAGGCTAGTGGCCAAGGGGTTTGCTCAGAAGCAGGGGATCGACTACTTTGACACTTATGCTCCAGTAGCTCGGATGACAACCATCAGATTGTTAATTGCTCTAGCAGCAATACACAAGCTGGTGATACATCAGATGGATGTGAAAACGGCATTCCTTAATGGCGAGCTGACCGAAGAGATCTACATGCAACAACCAGAAGGTTTTGTCGTCAGAGGTCTGGAAGACAAAGTCTGCAAGTTGATGAAGTCTCTGTATGGTTTGAAACAAGCTCCCAAAATGTGGCATGAGAAGTTTGACAAGGTGATAAGGTCAAATGGCTACAGGGTCAGTGAAACAGACAAGTGTGTCTATACGAAGTTTGCTGACGGAAGAGGAGTAATCGTTTGTCTTTACGTTGACGACATGCTAATCCTAGGTACGGATTTAAGCTGTGTCACAGAGACAAAGAAATTCCTCTCGACCAAGTTCAGTATGAAGGACTTGGGGGATGCCGACGTAATCTTGGGGCTCAAGATCATCCGGACAGGTACTGGAATAGCGCTGTCACAATCTCATTATATTGAGAAGATGCTCACATCGCTACGGGTATCAAGATCTTCCTATAATTGATACACCGTACCGGAGTGATCAGAAGCTGAAGCCAAATTCGAGGGAAAGCGTCAGGCAGTTGGAGTACGCTAGCGTCATCGGAAGCTTGATGTACGCTACTACTGCCACAAGGCCTGACATAGCTTTTGCGGTGGGAATGCTGAGTCGGTTCACTAGCAACCCAGGCGTTGAACACTGGAACGCTGTGAAGCGTGTTATGAGATATCTAAAAAGGACTCAGACATTTGCACTATACTACAGCGGAGATCCGTCAGTAGTGGAAGGCTTCAGTGATGCTAGCTGGTGTTCAGAGGTGGAGAGCGAGTATTCGACAGGTGGATTCATATTCGCTTTGGGCGGAGCTGCTATATCATGGAAATCGAAGAAGCAGACAATGTTATCTCGCTCCTCCATGGAATCTGAATTCTTTGCATTGGATGCTGCTGCAGATGAAGCAGAGTGGCTTCGGGAGCTTATGTATGATCTTCCAGTAGTTGGAGCTCAGATACCGGCAATCCCGATATACTGTGACAACCAGGCGGCAGCAGCAGTAGCATCAAATAAACTCTTTAACGGAAAGAAGAGGACTGTGCGGTTAAAGCACAGAGCAGTGAACGATCTCATCAAACGAGGCGTCATTGCAGTGATCGATGTTCGGAGTCAGGAGAACCTGGCGGATCCGTTCACGAAAGGCCTCAAACGACAGCTGGTCGAGGACACAGCAAGGAAGATAGGTTTGAAGGCATTCTAATATTGTGTCATTATAATCCTATCAATAAATTTTATGTTATTGGTTCAAAGAGAAATCTACCAGATATCTAATTTTTTGATTCAAGGGAGGACTATTGACTGGAAAAATATTAGTTAACAGTGGGTACTTGTTCTGCGAAACATGTAAGGGTTTCGGACCCAGAACCACTGTTGTCTACTATGAATTTTCTACGGAAAATTGATCCTGTGGGAAGGATGGCATAATGCCTAAATGAGTTCTCAGACTGAGTGAAGGTCTGTTATGCTTTACAGGAAGCATGGTGGTGCAACAACCACAAAGGAGTGTTACAACTCCATGCTACAGTGGGGTGACTCCACCATGAGGTTCCCAGGTAGGGGTAATGCCTCGGCTTTGTTAGCCAAGTCACAGGCGGCGTAGCACCGTATATAGGCAGGTAGCCTAATGTTGCATAATCATAAAGAGATGTAGACAGCACTACAAAGAGGACGGTATCCTCATGTTACAGTGGCATGACACCACGAAGAGGTACCAGGAAGGGTAAATCCTCGGCTTTGCAAGCCATGTCATGGCGGCGTAACACCGCATGGAAGCGTAAGGCTTCATGCTGAGTAGTTTGGCACTACAAAGAGGATTGTGACCTCATGCTACAGTAGTATGACACTACGATGAGGTACCCAGGTGGGGTAAAGCCTCGGCGTTGAGCCATGTCATAGCGGCGTAGCACCGCAAAGGAGCGCAATGCTTCATGCCATGACTCTTTATAAAGAACTCACCTATAATGTATGGACAGAGAAATAGGCCGTCTCTTGAGGGTAAATTTGTAGACGCCCAAAATACATACATTGAAATCCAGGCTGGCACAAGGCCTTTAATGTGCAGCCAGAAGCACAGATAACTACATTATGTGAGTGGAAAAAATTACAGCTGTGGTACAGAATTCAAGGCGTAGTCCATTCTTGTATCATACTGTTGTTCAACCCATGCGGGAAGATTCAAGTCGTCAGCGACATCTATCCTAATGCATAATGGACAGTTATTATGTGGAACGCTTAACTCATATATAGAGATATGTGGGGGATTGTTGGTGTTTTATTCTACATGTTGTGTGTTCACAACATTCTATTGTTAAAAGATAGTCCCACATCGGAAAAACACACCAAGTTGTATCTCTATATATTACTTATGAAGGAATAGAGAGATGCACATGGGTTGAGGCCCAATGGAGGGTGCCATGTGGGAGGATTTTACATAGAGGTGAGAATAAGAAACCAATTTTTGGCCAAATGAAAATAGATTTAAATCTATTGGAGCTAAGCCCCGAAGGGGCTTAGCGACTCGGACTCGGACTCGGACTCGGACTCGGGCTCGGGCTCGGACTCGGGCTCGGGCTTGGGCTAATGGGCTTTTGAGGCTTATTGTGGCTTTTTGATGGCACTTTGCACTTAGCACGACAACTCGTCGCAAGGCGCATTGTGCGCTTTAGTTGCGCTCGTGCGCGAGCCTCTGCGCGGCCCTGCGTGGCGTGCGAGGCGTACTGAGCGTACGGGACGTACGGGTCGTACGGGTCGTGCGGGTCGAGCGGGTCGAGTGGGCCGTTCAAATTATGTAACGTCCGCGGGTCTTGTGGGCTCAGATCCGGAAAAGGCTCAGATCCAGAAAATCCGGATCTGGCATAAAACAGGACGTGCGTTCAGAATTTGAAAGCCCATCTCGTGCCTATAATAACAGAAGCATCTCCTCTCTCCAAGGTCACAGAAAATACTTAGAAAAATTTCCAGAGAGAGAGAAGTGCTGCTGCTATTCCGAGGAGTCGACATTTTCTTGGCCAGCGAGCGTTCTAAAGTTCTCTTCGAACTTGCTGGTTCCTGGAGGCTTGTCCGTAAGGCGGATATAGCTTTGAGCGCCGGTGATCTTTCACCCCAGCAGACTTTCTTCTTCCTTTGTTGCCTTCGATAATACCGTCGCTTCTCTTTAGAAGTTAAACGGTTCTGTTGCCTTCGAGAAATATTACGACATAATCTTTTTAGATTCTCGTAATACAACATCACCTTCTTTAAGGTGTCGTTGCTGGAAACATTGTCTTTACAATAGTTTCTGAATTCGTGTTTTTTCCATCGATTGTTCGCCAAGGGACTAACAGGAGTTTCGTTGTGGGGTGGATAACAAGAAGTTTTCTCTTGTAGGACTCTTCAAACCGTGCGTCAACAGATCATATAAGAAGTTCGGTTCAATCATGTATCAAAAGTAAACCGCTTCCACTCGTGATAACAAGATTATTCTAAGACCTACAAGAACTAAGAGCAATTGTTTCATCTTTGCTTCTATACATTATTATTTATTGCTACTTCTATTTCTAGTGAGTACAAAAACACCCGTGGGTAATTTTCTTAATACATTGATCTTCAAGTCTAAACATAGGAATGTCACATGCTTAATTACCTTTGGGTTGTTGAGTTGTCTAGACGGACGCTTCAAAGTTTGTCATATTAACTCTCAGATTTATGGTGCAAATTGTTGATCTATTAACATGATTTTGATCCATGTTATAGTCCTTCTTGCCTTGCATATCCAAGAAATAATAATAAACTCTATTGTTGTTCAAGTAAAGAGAGTAATAACAATTATATTGATCGTAAGGGCGTCGGCGATCGTCGCCAATATGCGCGTCGTGCGCATAGAACGGGCGGCTGGGCGGAATCGGTAGTCGCAGGCGACAAGGAATCAGTGGCCGTCATACGGGCGGTCACCCTTAGTCGTCGAGGGCGTCTCTTCGGCGTCGTGGGCAAAACGAGATATTGAGTAACTGCCGTCGAAAGACGGTGTGCTGCTGAGCGGAGCTCTGGAGCGCGCGGGGTGAGTGTGCACGGCGATGATGACAAGGCCAACGGACTACGTCCGTACTCCAAAAGTCGTTCCATACGACAGGCCAAGAATCGTGTGCGTGGGACACACGATTATACTGAGCCCGCACGCGTTGGAAAATTAAAAAATAATAATAATAATAATAATAATAATAATAATAATAATAAAACACAAAAACACCACGAGGGGGGAGATGTAATGGTAATACTCTTACGAGAGAAGGGATACCCGTGGGTTCTAACATATTAGTCCCAAGAAGAGAGGGAAATTTGGTTCTAGTAGCCTAGGAGGGACAGTCTTTAATGATTGGTCTTATCTAAATTTTTTATAAAACACACACTTCCTAGAAAAATATAATACCTAAATACCTCTCTCAGACGAAGACTATAACCCTGGGCAAGCTCTGTTTGACAAAAGCTCGACCTGGTTTTCTTGATGAGACGAGCTTGAACAAAATATTGAGCTTCACTCTCTTAACAAGTCGAGCTTGAACATGGAAAATTCGGCTCGAAAGCTCTGAGCAATCTCGACTCGATAAGCTCAAAAAGTACTTTGCTCAACTCGCTATGGATGGACTTGGTTACAATTGAGCGTCCTAATTTTGCTCTGTTATCTTACATCCTTCGTTTCTTCCAAATCCATTAACAAAATACCAAAGGTATAAATTTCTCCCTATTTCTTTGAGGTCAATTAATTAATATTATTATTTTCATTATTCATTTAATTTGTTTGTTTTCCCCCTTAATTTCTCTACCTTTATCGTGCTTTTTTTTTTTTCTTTTCATGAAACTAGCTTAAAAATATAAGGACTTGAGCTTGGCTCAAGTTCCAACTACTTGCAAGTTGTTCGCGAGTAGCTTGAAACCCTCTCCCATGAATCCATCTAGCCAAAACCTTTGACAACGAGTTATGAGTTGCAATTATAGAAAACACAAGTGCCATCTACTTGCAATTATAGAAAACACAAGTGCCATCTTGCCTAGATGCCTCCTAATAAGGTTCTGCTTGGTTATAAACTTATAATGGCGCAGCAGTGCTACGTTGTCGACAGATTTGGCCTGTGGTCCTAGCTCGCAGACCATGTGTCGCCTCTCCATTGGAGGAGGTGGACGAAATTCGCAGGCGTCGGCCCGATGGGTGCAGATGGGGATTTTCCGATAATGGTGAAGCACGATTGTCTAAATTCTCAAATCCTTAGATGCCTCCTAACAAGTTTTATCCCAACCTCGATGCCTACTAATACCTACTTAGATAATTACCAAGCAACTCGAGAAGCCCTAATCAAATCTGCTCGATCTCCAAAAGTCAAGATGCTGAAATAGCAATTTATCAGTTTCAGATTTCAAGATTTCCAAGGGACAAGCACATCATGATCAACTAAATAAAATCTCCATATAGTGATGTCAATTAGAATAAATCCATCTCTGAGTAATATAATCTCTTACATAAGATTGTAAACACATTTATTAACGGCAAAAAAATATAATCAAATCCGTGATAAAATCATACACTGGCAAGCTCAGTTGCATTTGAGACGCTGGAGGAGACTCTGCCACATTGATTAAAACCATACCAGACTGCACTGGGAATAGAGGAACCATAGTAGAAGGTTACTGCCCTATTGTAGCTGACCTCGTACACCTTGACTGAATCAGGTATCCAGCCATCCTTCCCTTCTCGGCGCAGGTATAGGTAGCAAATCCCATATCCGCACGGTCCCTGTATCTTGAAAGTGTCTGTCGAGCACCGCTCGAAAGCCCTACTCGATGGGTCATCAAGCCTTGGCACATATACCTGATTTAAAAATCACAACTTGCTCAATCTTGAAAGCCATTTAGAGGAAAGGCTTGTATTATGTAAAGGTTTTTTCATAGAGGTCCAACATAATTTTACATTGTTATCTAATCAACCTTCCTTTATATGAGCTTCTAAACGACAGTGAAATATAAGGACACTAAAGCAGGGTTAGTCAAAAACCGTAACAAAAAAGTCTAAAAATAGGGTGGTGATCAATTGGGATTCAAAACGATGGCTTGCAAATCAAGTGTTAGTCGATCACGATTTCGAAATGATAGTGTTTTCTGTAGGAACCCTAGAGGGGGGTGAATAGGGTCAAGCTAACTAAACAAGCACTTAGCACAAGCTAATTGGCAATTTAAAAATATAAGTGCAAGAGAAGAAGCAAACACAATACCGACACCCGATATATCCTGGTATCCTCCTAAGAGGCAGTCCAGTCCCGGAACTCTCTCCGGCTTTAATCCACTATTTAAGTAAATAGTAACACACGAGTTTGGATCCGAAGAACTCGCCAACTTCTTACACAAGAGCTTTAATCCGAAGGGCTCTCCGACTTCAACCGAGAGTTTGGATACGAAGACTCCCCAACTTCAACCGAGAGTTTGGATACGAAGACTCTCCAACTTCAACCTTTCACAATAGGTTTTGATCTCCTTATACAATAAGATGAATATCTCACTTTTCAACTCAATAACTCTAACACAATTTGTGGATGGCAAATGAAAGCTTTGTAGAGTTGTTTGTGGATAGGCTTTGGTGGTTTAGAAATTTTTAGGCTCAAAGCATCAACCTTGAATGAAGGGGTTCAAGGCTATTTATAACCAAAGCATTGAAAAGAGCTCAAGGCAACTTTTCAGTCCACGAACCGGCATACCGCCGGTATGATCCGGCATACCGGCGGTATACCGATCTGGGATTGCAACGGCTAGAAATATAGCCGTTAGGATCATTAATGGCTGGAAATCTGACCGTTGGAATTTCAACGTTTCGGAAGCGGTATACCGTCGGTATGGACCGGTATGCCGTCGGTATGCCGGTTTTGTAAACAGAAACTTTCTGTGAACAAAAACCGGTATACCGTCGGTATACACCGGTATACCGTCGGTATGCCGTTTTCCACCAAAAATGATCCTGGACTTATTTCTGCCCTAGCTTTCGATTTTGCCATCCATTTCTTGTGTTTACAATTATTCCTAGGACTCATTACAGACTCCAGATATACTTAGGCAGGTGCAGGCTTCTTCAGAGTCTTGAAATGATGATGGCACGGCTTGGCTTCTTCCTTTGATAGGTGCTGACTTTTTCCCTTGGCGGCAGCTGTCCAAAGATATCCAGTTTGTAAAAACTGAATACCTTTCGGGGGCTTCGCCCCCGAACCCCCGACGAGGGGCGCTGCCCCCTCCGACACCCGTCCGCTGACCGGGCAGCGGAACCCCCGGTGCGTGGCTCCAGAGATGTCGTCGGGTGGTTCAGAGAAATCTTGTGGGATCCGTCGTCTTTGGCCCACCATGATTTCTTCATTGCATATGTCCACATTAATCTTGTTTATTGCTTTTCTGCATGTACATGTTAGACGAACAAAGCAATATACATAGTAGCAAGTATGATAAGTTAAAGCACATTAGGACTATGCAAAGTTTAAGTACAAGTGCTAAGGTGATGGCATAAATGTTAGTGATATCATAATGATTAAACTTAATTGAATGACCACAATCAAAAACATAGTTTTGATTTTGGCAACCCAATTAAATTTAAGATAGATAAGCTTATATCACTAAGATGTAAACCAATGGGCACATATCACCAAAGATATAAGTATAAGTAGAAATACTATAGTGATAATATGAAGATTAGTGATAATGAAATGCTAAACTTAACAGATTAGCCATATTCAAAAATATGATACAATCATTGGGCCAACAATCTCCCCCCTTTTTATTATGGCAAATCGGTTAAGTTTAGTATGGACAGTATAGATGCATGTATCACTAATATACAAAAGACATAAGCAATATCACTGAAAGCATACTACTTAGATTACTTATAAATACATACTTAAACATACTTCTCCCCCTTTGACATGATCAAAAATACGCTCCCCCGTACTAATAGAGAAGAAATCAATCTTAAGTACATAAATCAGAGCATGAGGAAGGCATAGACAATCATGATCAAGATATACTAAAGAAAAAACAATGGGAGAATGGTGTAATGACAAGTGTATAAAACTACATACCAAATGTAGAGTACGAAATAGAAAATTGCTTGTCATAACACAATATAGTTGGTAAAACCAAAGGAATTTGAAAAACAAGAAATAAGTAGTTTACCAACTTGAAATCCAAGGAATAAATCCAAAACACAATAGGATATGAAATATTGCTCTAGTTTTGGAAGAGAACTATGAAATAAAGGATTTCAAACAAGAGCCATGAGGAATAGATAATTGCAACTAATAGATACCAATTGAGATATGACATTAAATAAACTTGATACCAATGGAAAAGATGTAAACTTGAAACATTGATCAAAGAAACCATTAATAATCATAATTGTCCACAAATAAATAGTGGAACAAAATAAAAGAATGATCAATGTAAAATATTGCAATGGATATAAAGTAATCTCATTATTTGCAAAATCTATATGCTTATCCAAGTTCATGCATTTGAACTCAATTACCTTATCATGCTATATGAATACCCTTTAGATAAACATGAAGGTAAAAGAGAAAAATACTTGAGAAAGAGAAATTCAGTCGACTTGAATGCTCCCCCTCAAAGTACTACCAAAGGTGATAAAAATCATGAATTTTGGATAAGTCCTCAACAAGGAAAGCCAACTAAATTAAGCATGAAAGAAAAGCCAAACCAACGAAAGCACAATAGTCATCAAGATAATATATGAAAGTTAATATTTAAGAAGATGATTTATTTAATCCATATAAAAGAGAGATAAATGATAAAGACAATAGCATATACTCTCACAAACCCTTCACAAATAAAAGTATCATGACCTCATTCACTAAGATATGAAAAAGAAGAAAGTATGGGTCCATGATGAACTAGGTATACGACATTTTTAAGGGTATAAATGAATTGAATCAATTAATTTGCTCCCCCTCAAAATATGCGTATCTAGTTCCAAAGCACTTATAGCATAAAATAGAAAACTACAAGATCTAGGGGTAAATCAACTATGGATTTCTCCCCCTTGCTCGATGCATATAAGGCTACAATATCGTCAAAAGACGAAAAATATCATCTTTAGTCAAGAAGAGATAACCGATTAATAGCCACTAAAGATGAGAAATCAAAAGAATATTCCAATAAAGCACATATAATCAAAAGATGGCATACATTAGTCTATATAGAAGAATCTCATATTTAAATATGATAGATTAATGTATGTAATCCTTTGAGAAAATGTCATCATGAAAAAGAGTAAAGTCAATTAAGAACAATCATGATAATAGACATAATATAGCTCAAAAATAAAATAAAAATGAAACTCAAACATCATGTCCATGATTATCTAATTGAGAAATAATCAACCAATTTATTGCTTTGCATGGACTAGATATGTTTTATCGCATATGTACCCATCAACGGGTAAAATCCAAACCTTGCTAATGGTAAATGATAAACCATAAAGTTCAAATAGCAAAGGCCCATATGTGGCAATCCATGAGTAGTCAAAGTAGAGTAAATAAATTAGTTTGATAATCACATAATAAGATAATATAGGACTACTCAACTAATAGGATCTTTTAACAATAAAAATAAACAAATTAAACATGATCCAACAAATCTCATAAAGAAAATTCCAAATCCATATTTATGATAAGATCTCATAAAATAATGAAAAATATGGAAAAGAGTCATTCTCATTTAAATGATTGCAAACATAATAAAGAAGAGATGTAAATGATAATACGATGAAATCATGACTCAAAAGTGAGAGAAATTTAAGAGATACATGCCAATGACTAATAAGGAAGGAGACTTAAAGAAAGGAATCACAAACCTCCAAGAGAAACAAGATCGAATCAAGAATTTGTAAAACTAGTTTTTAGAGAACAAACATATGTATCTAAAATAGGATACAAAATACATTTAGAAGAATCACAGATCTTGTATATGTAAACTAGCATATCATATATAGATTGAAAAGAAAAATAATGGCTAGAGGAGTGAAAGTGAACCAAAATTATATAGCTTAATAATATATCACAAATAGGCAAACTATATAATCCAAATAAGATTAATGAGGGAAGCCATTAACAAGATAAATGTGCTCATTAAATCTTAAGTCACTAACACTAAAAATACTTGCTTAAGCAAAGAGTTCTCATATAAGTATAATACATTTTGAATGATCAAAATAATTTTTAGACTCTTTACTAAGCAAGAATAAGAGCATAAGATGACAAATAAATGAATTGATCTCTTATCAAGTATAGACCAAAAGAGATACTCAAGAAAACATAATTAAAATAAATCTCTTTGTCAAGTATTGAGATTAATCCAAGATAATAAAATAATAGATCGATCTAGAGAATGCAAAATATTATAGCCATTATGAAATAAGTGTATTCTCTAGAAATGGAAAAATCTCAACATAAAAGCTCAAACCATAGTAGCTAAAGTCATGAGAAATATGATGTAACAATTACAGGTATTCTCATGTGCTACAAAAACATCATTGGGCAACAATAATTCAAAAAGAAGCATAAACCCAAGGAATGAGCAAAGAAAGATTATTAAGATCAAGAAAGCTAAATGTGCAAAAGATAGAAGAATCATATTTTACGAAAAAGCTGTCATAGTGCACTATAGAAATATATAGATGATATAGATTTAAAAATGTGCACTAAAAACGGAGGTTAATATGAAAACAAGACAAAGCACAAAACCTTGTGATTCTTAAAAGAACTTCCATAAATAGTCAAGTGCAATACATAACAAATATTTTCTCTCACCATCCCAACTTAAAGATATAAAACAAATGAATATCAAAAGCTAGGAAACATATATATATATGAAACTATATATATATCACGAATAGACATACATGAAAAGATCAAAAATCCATTAAGAACATGTATCCATAAAGTCAACCAAAAAGCTAAAAAGACATCATTAAAGAAAGCTTTAAGGAAGAAGCATATTGATTCAAAAAGAGATACACAAATTTGATCAAAAGAATCAATAGCTAGAGTATGAGTTAAGCACAAGTTTAGAAGTAACAAGTATGAATAAAACTTTAACTTAACTCATATGCCTACATAAAGGTATTTATACAAAAATAGATATCAATATAAGAGATACATGAACTATAAGTAAATAAAAATTTTAATGAATATAGTCATGTATCCTTAATGAATATTTGAGAAACCATCACAAATTCAAAAGCATGTATAAATAAACTTTATTAGGCAAAAACATAATTGATTCTCAAGAAGATAATCAAGATAAAGTATGAGAATCAATAATGAATATATTATGTAAGCACATGATTAAAAAGAAGTATAAGTATATACTTGTCAAGAATAAGAAGCTTGTGCTAAACACAAATATTCGTAAATACGGATTTAAAGTAAATAAGACACATTAAATACAAACCGGCAAGAAATAATTATTTCAAAAACTTTAAAGACGGAGGGTTAAAATCATATTAACTCAAATCAAAACCAAGCTCCTATGGACTAGAGTGATATACATCCTTTATAAATAAAGATTAAGAATAACAAGCATGCATAAATTAAATGTGTCACACTTAATAGAAAATGAGTGATAAACTACAAGTGTGAACTAAACATTTAAGCTAAGTAACTAGTCATGCTAGATAAAAGAAATAATAAGAGAATTAACTAAGCATGCTAGTATTATATCTCACATTGATTTATACAACAAGCAACTAAGGATATCAATGTGAGCTAGTAGCAAAATATCAAGAGAAACATGCTAGATTCTACTAATATAAACAATTTAAAGAGAATCGCTTAGCATATTACCAAAGTGGCTCTAGTGGCCACGCTTGTGTTGGTGCAATTGCTTGGAAGATGTCCTTTGAGCTTTGCAACCACCAACACGCTCCTCGGTGCTATGTCCGGATATAAGAAGCTCCACCTACAACATTAGGCGAAGACTTTGGTATCCAAATAAACTTGGATCCACATTTGTTAGCTTTAGGGACCCATATACTATTTACTCTAGCATTGGTAGAAAAACTCCTACGAATAGGACAAGTTAAGCTCATGTGTCCAATGCGAGAGCAATAGAAGCACCTAATACTAGTGTGTGCACATGTATCAGAATGAGCATGGTTATGAACATGTGACATACTAGAATGATGAATATCTCTAGAATGAGCATGAGAAGATTTGGTTTTAATAATATTATGTTCTAATAACAAATCATCATGCATACAAGTAAGAGAATCAAATTTAACATTTAAAGCATTATTCTCTTTTTCAAATAAAGCAATTCTAGAGATAAAAGCATCATTTTGTTTCTTTAAAGTGTCAATAGAAGAATCATGCAAATGATTAAGCTCATGTGTTTGCCTCTTAAGATCTTCTATTGATGAGGAAAGAGTTTTAATTTTCAAAATTAAAGCCTCATTCAAACTCTTTAAAGAAACACAAGATGAGTTTTGAGAATCAAGTCTAGATAATAAAACATTGTTTTCATTTCTCAAAAACTCATTTGCTTCTTCTAAATGAATAACCTTTTCAGAAAGTTCTTCATTTGTAGAATGAAGGTTGTCAAGAATCTCTAAGGATTATTTAGCCATGGCTTTCCACTTAGAGCATTTCTTGCATTTAGAAGAAACATGATTGTCTATGCTACTAGAAATAAAACCCTCTTTATCGGAGGATGAGGAATAGGTTGCCATAGAAAAATAACAAGGATCTACTCTAAGGATGTTAAGCCTAACAATAGAGTCATCGCTCTGATACCAATTGTAGGAACCCTAGAGGGGGGTGAATAGGATCAAGCTAACTAAACAAGCACTTAGCACAAGCTAATTGGCAATTTAAAAATATAAGTGCAAGAGAAGAAGCAAACACAATACCGACACCCGATATATCCTGGTATCCTCCTAAGAGGCAGTCCAGTCCCGGAACTCTCTCCGGCTTTAATCCACTATTTAAGTAAATAGTAACACACGAGTTTGGATCCGAAGAACTCGCCAACTTCTTACACAAGAGCTTTAATCCGAAGGGCTCTCCGACTTCAACCGAGAGTTTGGATACGAAGACTCCCCAACTTCAACCGAGAGTTTGGATACGAAGACTCTCCAACTTCAACCTTTCACAATAGGTTTTGATCTCCTTATACAATAAGATGAATATCTCACTTTTCAACTCAAAAACTCTAACACAATTTGTGGATGGCAAATGAAAGCTTTGAAGAGTTGTTTGTGGATAGGCTTTGGTGATTTAGAAATTTTTAGGCTCAAAGCATCAACCTTGAATGAAGGGGTTCAAGGCTATTTATAACCAAAGCATTGAAAAGAGCTCAAGGCAACTTTTCAGTCCACGAACCGGCATACCGCCGGTATGATCCGACATACCGGCGGTATACCGGTCTGGGATTGCAACGGCTAGAAATATAGCCGTTAGGATCATTAATGGCTGGAAATCCGACCGTTGGAATTTCAACGTTTCGGAAGCGGTATACCGTCGGTATGGACCGATATGCTGTCGGTATGCCGGTTTTGTAAACAGAAACTTTCTGTGAACAAAAACCGGTATACCGTCGGTATACACCGGTATACCGTCGGTATGCCGTTTTCCACCAAAAATGATCCTGGGCTTATTTCTGCCCTAGCTTTCGATTTTGCCATCCATTTCTTGTGTTTACAATTATTCCTAGGACTCATTACAGACTCCAGATATACTTAGGCAGGTGCAGGCTTTTTCAGAGTCTTGAAATGATGATGGCACGGCTTGGCTTCTTCCTTTGATAGGTGCTGGCTTTTTCCCTTGGCGGCAGCTGTCCAAAGATATCCAGTTTGTAAAAACTGAATACCTTTCGGGGGCTTCGCCCCCGAACCCCCGACGAGGGGCGCTGCCCCCTCGACCCTCGTCCGCTGACCGGGCAGCGGAACCCCCGATGCGTGGCTCCAGAGATGTCGTCGGGTGGTTCAGAGAAATCTTGTGGGATCCGTCGTCTTTGGTCCACCATGATTTTTTCATTGCATATGTCCACATTGATCTTGTTTATTGTTTTTCTGCATGTACATGTTAGACGAACAAAGCAATATACATAGTAGCAAGTATGATAAGTTAAAGCACATTAGGACTATGCAAAGTTTAAGTACAAGTGCTAAGGTGATGGCATAAATGTTAGTGATATCATAATGATTAAACTTAATTGAATGACCACAATCAAAAACATAGTTTTGATTTTGGCAACCCAATTAAATTTAAGATAGATAAGCTCATATCACTAAGATGTAAACCAATGGGCACATATCACCAAAGATATAAGTATAAGTAGAAATGCTATAGTGATAATATGAAGATTAGTGATAATGAAATGCTAAACTTAACAGATTAGCCATATTCAAAAATATAATACAATCATTGGGCCAACATTTTCTACAAATTTGGTATTTGTCATTCCTTCACACTATTGCGTAGAGATGAATGCAAATCCCTATAGCAAATTGTATGTTCTTACCTCTTCGTTGATACTTGAGACTCTTTATAGTCTACAGAAAGTTGGAGGGTGCTTCTTGGTTGGGCGAGCTTAAATTGCAATTCAAAAGGCATGTCTAAACTACCTGACAAATGAACCTAGGTTTTATGGCATGACTCTCTTTTACGCATACATTGGCTAGAAATTTGGCACCAACATAGAGAATTGATGTCAGGTAGACAACCCTCATAAAATTTTGTCAAATCTTGTATGGAGCTTTCCTATGCTCAATAGCCGTCCCCATCTAATGGAAAAAGGCTTGGATGATGATGATTTCTTTTCTTTAAATCCGCTATTATTGTTATATCGAAATAAGACGCGGATTGTGTTTCTGACATTCATTTGACTAACCACCCCCCCCCCCCCCCCCCCCCAAAAAAAAAAAAAAACACTCCTAAATATAGCACAAACAAAATTTAATACCCATTTAACGGTATCAAACTGTTTCCTCACATGCACCACTGACTACAATTTAACACGAGATCATAGAATATTTTTTGTGATCCATATATGAGATTGATTGTGGAACCAAAGAAGTAGTACAAAAATTGACCCATAGAAACCAGGCCGATATGTCGATATCTGTTGGTGGAAGTCAGGCAGATACCAAAATATACTTATATATCAGCTGGTGTATATATAATTTTGTATCAGAAATATGAATCAATATAACAAGAACTGATTCATATCTCAGCTGGTCAAATCTTGTATGGAGCTTTCCTATGCTCAATAGCCGTCCCCATCTAATGGAAAAAGGCTTGGATGATGATGATTTCTTTTCTTTAAATCCGCTATTATTGTTATATCGAAATAAGACGCGGATTGTGTTTCTGACATTCATTTGACTAACCCCCCCCCAAAAAAAAAAAAAACACTCCTAAATACAGCACAAACGAAATTTAATACCCATTTAAAGCTATCAAACTGTTTCCTCGCATGCACCACTGACTACAATTTAACACGAGATCATAGAATATTTTTTGTGACCATATATGAGATTGATTGTGGAACCAAAGAAGTAGTACAAAAATTGACCCATAGAAACCAGGCCGATATGTCGATATCTGTTGGTGGAAGTCAGGCAGATACCAAAATATACTTATATATCAGCTGGTGTATATAATTTTGTATCAGAAATATGAATCAATATAACAAGAACTGATTCATATCTCAGCTGCTTTCTGAGTTTGACTGTACGGTTATATCAGCATTAAGATGAGCATATTTCACCTAAAAAATTAACATGCAATTTGCAATATTTACAAGTTTGACTGAGCTGTTAAGCACTATGATGAACATATCTCCATGTCTAGCATTATTGTTGCATGGTCCTTTTATTTGAGTTCCACGAAGGATTTGAATTCATTTTAGTCACACAAAAATGTACCATGATCATATTGCACCAAACAAATCAACAAGCAAAATACTTTTTTTAAAGCTTACATTTAATGAGATGCAACAACTGAAGGGAGTTCTAGGCCTTCTTGGCCAAACTTGATTGGCCAAACTAAAGTCAAGTAACAAGGACCATGCAATAATCATGTGACAGGTGTATCCCCTTAAACTATTCCCAATTACCTTTCATCTTTAATGTAAATATATTGTGAATGGCTTAGATTTAGGACAGGCCCATTTACAATTCTTATTATGATCAGGAATTGAGACTAGCAGACACTAGAAGAATTCTAGACACTTCACTAGCCTAGAAGTAACCATCTTTTGTTGCATGAAATAAAGCTGCATGACCAAAATAAGGTAGGTCTACCTGCCTGTAACTAGTCTAGCTAAGCATACCAATAATGATTTTATCTCGCTAATGTACTGCTTCCTGCATGACCAAAATACTGTAGGTCTACCAACCAATAACTAACCTTCGAGAGTTTGTGTTGGAAAAATATAAATAATTAACCCTTAACCCTCAACCACAACTCTGGTGTTTTGAAGTTGCATGGTCTTTCAAATGGTATAAGAGCAACCTAAGTTCGGATCTCGTCTAGCAAAAATATAAGTGGATTAAAACAAATTATTTATATTGCTCCATGAATCCACCGCTCAATCCATAAAATGGGCCTTCGACTTGTGGGGACGTATTGGAGTACTGTAAATATTTAGCCTTCAACCATCACCACAACTCAGGAGTTTTTTGGTCGGGTTGCAGGATCTTCAACAATTTGTAGTTAGGCTCTCTTGTTGGCAGATAGCTCAGCCAGGAACTTTTACCAACTAACATAAGGTTGAAAATTCAAATCTGGTCGGTCGTCAGCAATAAGAACTTAGCAAGTAACTTTTTGGAGTTCTAGTGATGTCACTTTAGTCAATACTCATAGTACACAGTTTTCATTAGAAAAGGCTTAGACTATTCCAATGACGAATAGACATACCTTTATACAATTCGAGTACTAGTAAAGTAGGAAACAGGATTTTAGCCTCCTAAATTTCGAGTTTATGAAAATTATTAAAGTTTCTGGATTACATCATTCATATTATTTTTGTATAGTTTTCTTTCTTCCGAATGACGGCACTTCATGGCGCGATGTAAGGATTGATGCTTGCATCCTGGAGGACATAGGTTCAAGATACCGAAATAGCCTCTCTCTCTCTCTCTCTCTCTCTCTCTGGTGCTTCCCCGTTATATATATATATATATATATATATATATATGCCAAGGACCTCTAGCTCAAGTGGTTAGAGTGAGGCATATCCCCCCAGAGGTTGCAGGTTCGAGCAACGGGGAAGTACATTTAATTTCCTGTGAAGAAATCAATGTGAGGGCAACCAGGGTGCATGCCGGTTGCGGGTGCGGTGCGTTGCGGGTGTGATGCAAGTGCGGTGCGAGCCTTTGGACTGGGAGTGTGGCCTTCGGGTCGAGTTTGTAGGCCTTCGGACCAAGAGTCTGTAACACAATTACCTCTTTCATAATATATATATATATATATATATATATATATATATATATATATATATATATATAATTTTATTAAAATTATAAGCAAAATACAAGAAGTGTTGGGACAAACTGCCAAACACTTTAGATAGACAAAATCAACACAATTGAACCCCTACATACTCTTTTGCTCACATAAGCCTACTGGTCTGGCCTCTGGTAATCCTAATGCTGACCCTTACCATGGGACGCACTCTACATCTTCCTTCTAGTCCTCCGCCTCAGCGTTTTAAAGTACTAATGCTCCATCTCGTAATCCACTTGTTTAAGAAGTTAGAGCTATCTCTCGTTTTCTCTGATCAGTTGGAGGTCATCCCTTTGAGCCTAAGATAAGTTTCCTTCCTCAGCAATTTCATCAGCGAAAGTCTCGGTACAGCTTTCAGCCGAGTTCCAGCCTATGGAGGTAGGTAGTGCCTCAATCCTTGAAGGAAGCTATCGCCCATATTAACTATTTGTGCACAGAGATACACATGATTCATGGCCAGAAAAGGTCTCGGGGATGGCCCTGGCCTGCAGACAACTCTCTCACAACTGGACTAGCAGACATAAGGTTTGGGCTTGCTTCCTACCAGCGCCTTCCGGTCTATACCCACCCCCTTTTCCTATCCACATTAGGCAAGTGGAAAGGGTGAGTTGCCTCGGAGATAGAGTCAACTCCGATCTCGAATCGGCCCAGTTAATCTACATGACGACGGAAACAGATCAGAGTGGACAAGAAGAGTGTCGAATCCTTAGGCAAGTGGACAGATTGAGTTATTCCACTTTCATGTAGAATCTCCATGAGCTCCTCTCTAAGTCCTTCACTATACGCGGCCGCCGGACAAAGATCTTTTACGTGCTCAATGCAATGGCCAGAGTATGAGGGCAATGTCCATTCGAAGGAGACATGTTGCTCAAACCGCCGTCCATCTGGAAGTCAAACTGGAACTGAGAAGCCCTTTTTTTTTCTTTTATTCTGTATGAAAATTTCAATTTTCTATGAAAAACAGTAAAGCAGATGTTGTAACATTTCTAGCTGAGTTAGTTAGACAGTAGAGATAATAGTGTCACATTCAGTTACATCTAGAGTTCTGTTCTTTTCTATATGAACAGAACTATACCAGAGAGCCTATTTACAGATAGAGCTTCAATCCCTTGTCTTCCTTCCGCTTATTAGTTATTACTCTCTACAGAACTTCTATAATCCCTTGTCCTGCTCTTCATGGCCTACATGCAGAGGTATTCTCCCCTTGCTTGTCGTGCACAAGAGGAATACTGTTGGACAGCAACCTATATTGGAATATTGTTGGATAGCAACCTATATCGCATGGTTTCTAGGTACATCTGTGTTGTCTAACCATATGAGGTTGACGTCTATCCTTTGGACAAACGTGCCTAACCTGAGGATGGTTGAACATAAGTTGTTTTACTGTTGTATATAGCTTGGATAGAGATTTATTGTTAATCTCAATCTAAAATATAGATTCTTAATTTGATTGATTTCCAAAAAGATATTGCACATCTAAATCACTGTTTCAGGAATATGGATACACAGAAGTTCTTTGTATGGTTAGCCTCGGATAAATTTACTTGTCCCCCCGCGAACGGGGCACAAGGCCCAGGGTAAGTTCTTTGTCAAAGGCAATCCTTTTCTATCTCCTTAACAAACCTACGTTCTCCCTCACTGCCTCACCTTATCACTTCAATGCCTGATTTATTGTTCTGGATTCTATGTTCTATTCAGTATGTGCAATTGTATTGTTGACTATCATTTAGTTGTCATGTTCGATTATAAAAGTGTGGAAGTTGGAACATTTTTAGATGATACTGTTCAGTTTCCTTGATTTTAATGATAAAATGTGCCTGTCATCTCTTTCTTTAGGAATAATCATCCAGTTATTGCATTCTCTGATCATTTTCGGATGTGAAGAATGATTTTCTTCATGGTGATTTGGTTTAGGATGTCTATATGACACCTCCTCTTGGTTTGTCTCATTCTCATGGCCACGGTCATCTTCGTATGGTCTTGTATTTGTATGGTATGAAGCTTGCTTCTCGAGCTTGGTTTTCTAGGTTTTGCTACTGCTATTCATGCGGCTTGTTTTTCTACAGGTCCATTCAACCATGCATGGTTTACTCATCCCTCCGGGACATACTTCTCTTTTACGTCGATGATATGATTATAACTTATACTGATTTTGAGCATATTTTGCAAGTTAAACATCACTTGCATACTCAGTTCGAGATGAAAAAACTTGGTCCTTTTTGCTATTTTCTCGGTTGACTGTTTTGTGTGGAGCTACGTTTTCTCCTGGCAATAGTTTCTTGGTGCGATACTTGATAGCAATGCTGTTAAAGGTGCCGCCCAGGTGCGCCTAGGCATGCAAAAGGTGAGAGGCGATTTTTCACCGCCTAATTCAAAGGTAGGCAAGGTATCTTCTCTAGGCGATGCTAGTTGTTTGGGGCGTTTTATGCACCTTTTTAAGGCTTTGTTTGTTTTATGGATTTGTTTGATTTTATTGATTTTTAAAGTTGCGGGCTTAAGTTTTAAAGGTTCAAATAGAATCTATTGCATATTTTAACACTATAAGTTAATAAATAGACATAAATAAAAAGAAAGAAGAATTTCGAATATAGAACATCGACTCCTTGATTAGCATATGTTATGTTTGTTTTTCTATCTGAACAATTCTTCTATCATAATGACTTATTGTGATGTTATTGCTTTTAAAATTAATGTTGTGTTTCATAAACTATTTTCTGATTTTGTTAAGTTATTTTGTTATTTTCTATAGGTAATTTGATTTATTTTATTTTTTTTACTTTTTTTGTTAATTTATTGTTTAAAAACTCAAGTTTGATGAGTTCTAGAGATATAGACATATTTTGATAACGTAACATGTCATGAACTATAGAAGTGACAAAAGATTATATGAAAAACAATTAAAAAATTGTCCAGGTGACGCTTTTCTTCTCTGAGCGAGGCAAGACAGCTCGCCTAGGAGCGGCTAGTGCTTTCTAAAATACTCAATGTTATAGATTTCGCTAGGCGGAATCGGTGCGGCGAAGAGTCGTCTAACGCTTAGGCCATCTAGGCTGTCGCACAGAATTTTTTTAGAATTTAGATTTTTGATTTTTTTTAAACTATTGGAATTTTTTGAATTTTTCTGATATTTTGAATTTTTGGATTTTTAGGATTTTATTGAATCTTTTTTGAAATTCTTTTTAAATCTGAATTTATTTTGATTTTTTTTGAAATCTGTTTTTTTTTTTAATTTTCTTTTGAAATTTCAAATTTGAAGAAAATTTTCAAATTTCCCGCCTAACCGGCCACCTAGGCCCGAACGGGACCGCCTATGGTTGAACAGGCCCGAACAGGCGCCTAGTTCGACCGACTAGAGGGTTTCCAGTGCGGCGGGAGGCTGAACAGCGCCTAGGTGGCCGCCTAGGCCGATTATTAGAACACCGAAAACACTACTTGATAGAGTTGCTCTTACTAATATTACTTCGCCGACGTCTCGAGTTGAATCTCAAGTTATCCTGATAATGGTGACACCCTTCCTAATTCCTCTGGATATCATTTATTGGGAGTCTCTTACCATCAGTCCTCTAGATATCTCTCATGTTGTACTTGTTGAAGTCAGTTTATATTGGCTCCTTGTATTGCATATTAGTTTTCTCTTTTACATATTCTTCAGTATTTAAGGGGTATCAACACTAAATTATTATTCATTTATGCTATTTCATCTTCGGAGGTGCCAAACAGGCGGGCCTAGGTGGGCTGGCCCGCTAGTAGCCCGCTCCGCGGTGGGCTAGCCCGCGGGCCAAGTGGGTTGGCCCGCCATCTATTTTTTTATAAAATTTTTAATTTTTTTATTTAGCACATATATGAGATATGTATAATGATAAAAATTCTCATTTAATGCAAGTAATGAAGTATAAAATATTAAATTTTGTCATTTATCAACATGAATGAAGGTGTTTTAAAGAAATACCTATTATTATAATGTTTCTTGTATTTTACTTGTAATTTGATGCATATGAGAGTGAGTAGAAAATATTATATATATGATTTTTTTCCTTTTAAGAAACTAAACAATAATTAAAAAATTTAAAAAAATTAAGCGGGCCGGCCCTCCTAGCCCGCGGCCCGCCGGTGGGTTGGGATGGGTTGGAATTTTTCCAGCCCGCCAAAATGGTGGGTCGGCCCGCCCGCCCCGCCAAATGGTGGGTTATGGTGGGTTACGGGCCGGCCCGCCCCGCCGGCCCGTCTTGACAACTCTATTCATAAGCAAATTGGACCGGTGATGTTATAGATTGACGATCTACTACTACCTTCTGTGTCTTTCTTGGGGTTTTTTATTTCCCTGGAAATCAAAGAAGCAAGATGTTTTCCAATCTAGTGTCAAGGTTGAGTATGGTGCTACGGCTACCACTTCTGTTAATGTCTTATGTGTCTGCTCATACTCCTTCATATTGTGACAATACAACTGCTATTAAGATAACTTACAACCCTATGTTTCATGACCACACGGAACAGATTAAGATCATCGACGCTAATATACTCGCCTGCAATATCTACTTGGGTTAGTCGATATATTACTTTTCATATGCAGATTGCAGACTTCTTCATGAAGGCCCATATTGTTCATTGCAGACTTCTTTACAAAG
This sequence comes from Iris pallida, assembly GCA_029216955.1. Taxonomy (NCBI): domain Eukaryota; kingdom Viridiplantae; phylum Streptophyta; class Magnoliopsida; order Asparagales; family Iridaceae; genus Iris; species Iris pallida. Next base: position 11,721,597 of record JANAVB010004998.1, on the reverse strand, counting down.
GCCTATATTGTTCAGAGACATTATTCATACTTGGCAAAGTCTCTTTGTTTGATCCACCTTGAGTTTGAGAGGACTTTATTGTGTAGTTAATTGTTGCTATGTTCTCGTTCACTGATTTTTCTTTCGTTCTCAAACTCTTGTTGGATGATCCACCATGACTTGGGAGAGGGGGTGTTCAAATTATGGTACATATAGTCCCACTTGGGTTAGGTGATGTCTCCTATCCAATTGCACTTTGTACATATACCCTTGGCCGAGAGCCTAATAGATTCATTAATTTCATGGTTTTAACTGATTGTCGATTGGTACAAGGTCTCTTTAGTCGTCCGTGGTTTCTCTTAGCAACATATCGTTGGCTACAACCAGACCTTTGCTCCTCTGTCCATCATAACACTTCGCACTCTTTTAACACTTGTTTTTATTCGTCAATGGCCTCTCTATCATATGGATGCGAAGAATGCACTCCTACATAGAGTTTGGATGAGAAGAATGCACTCCTACATAGAGATTTGATTGTGGATGTCATATTCTTCCAATTTTCCTCATTCATAAGGATAGCTTTACCATCCGCGCAAGACTATCTACACTCTCATACAGAACCCAGAGCATGGTTCTCCAGGGTCACGTGGGTAGCTACCTGCGTGGATAGCTTTACAATCCGCGCAAGGCTATCTACACTCTCATGGATAGCTTTACCATCCATGCAAGGCTATTTACCACTCCTCACGTGGCTAACTACCTGCGTAGATACTAGATAGCTTTACCATGCGTGCAAGGCTATCTACACTGTCATGAAGAGCCAGGGAGCATGGTTCTCCAGGTTCACTACAAATATTCACTCTGTTTAAGGTTCACTATAACTTTTTACTCCGGTCGAACTCACTTCAAGTCTGAATGATCCAAACATGTTGATCCATCCCTCTAGGACCTTTCTAATGTTGTATATTGATGATATGGTTATCATTGACAATGGCCCCCAATAATTTTTTGCAAGTTGAACAACACTTGCATTGCCACTTTGAATTGAAGGATCTAGGGAATCTTTGTTGCTTCTTTGGCCTCAAGGTTGACCACTCCTCACGCGGGTAACTACCTGCGTGGATATCTCCTCCCTTAGCAGAAGTTCATTGTTATGATTCTTGACAGAGTCGATCTTTCTGATACTCAAACTTGATCTACACCTTTGGAGTTGAATGTCAAGTTACCCCAAGACAATGGCAAACTACTCCCTAGTCTCTATCAGTACACAGTTATTTGGAAGCAAGGTTTATCTCAACATCACCTGATTCGACAGCTCCCCTGCAGTATCACCAGGCAGTTTGCTTCAAATCCCAAAAGTAATCATTATGCCCTACTCTACATTCTTCAAAATGTTTGAGGCACAAATCACTAGGTCACTCTTCTTCTTTGTGAACTTAAGCCTCTGTGATTATCGACGTTGATTGGCCCGGCAATTTCTCTTAAGTCCACCACTGACTTTTACATCTTTCCTAGCGACTCTCTTATCACATGGAAGTCCAAGAAACAACAGTCTCTCTCGATCTAATACTGAGGCTCAATATCGTTACGGCAGCTAAAACCGCAAAGATTACATGTTAGGATGTCTACATGCTAACATTGGCCTCCATCTCCGCAACCACTCCTCTGAATTTTGACAACACCAGTGCTGTCCAGATAGTCAACAATTACGTGTCCAGATAGTCAACAGTGTCTCTCGATCTAATACTGAGGCTCAATATCATGTTATGGCAGCTAAAACCGCAAAGATTACATGTTAGGTTGTCTACATGCTAACATTGGCATCTCCATCTCCGCAACCACTCCTCTGAATTTCGACAACACCAGTGCTGTCCAGATAGTCAACAATTATGTGTTCCACAAGCACACTATACACATTGAGATCAATTTCCATTTCATTTCATGTGCCAATGAGAGATCTGATTGGGACGTTCTCTCTTCCACTTTTCACCTCCTAATTATGAATTGTTAACTTCTTCGCCAAGGCTCATATACCCAATGACACTCCTTTTTTTCTTAGCGAACTCTCTCGTTGGTTAACTCATCTTGTTGGTCGACCTATCATGAAAAGGGGGTCAAAAGAAATATTATCTTATGTGCTGCTAGTTCTCATGTCCACTTATCCATCATGCTAGCTTTCGAATAATTGACCACTTTTGCTTTATTACCGTATATCCTCTCCCATAAATAGTTGACCTAGACCCTATAGAATGCATCATCTCTCTTTTCTAACAGGCATATCATAACTAGGCGAACCAATTTCTTTGAGGATATACTAGTATCCTGTCTGATTGTAACTCCACCTACTTTATTCCACTTTGCTAGGCATCTAAGACACAAATAAGGTGGCTTCTCTCTATGTTACCGGTTAAAGCCATTCAAAGTTCGAATAACCAATTACTATCAGGAGTCGGACCACAACGTATCTTATGATCCTATCATTGGTAAAACCCTACCTATTTGGTTTGATGCTAGGTGCCCAAGACTAAGGTACAAAACCTGCTATCAACATTAGTAGCACACCTCTGTATGATATTGCAATCAGCATTGGAGACACAAACAAGGTGGCCCTCTCTGTTAAGATTATCAAGGTATTGGGTTTCAGTCACTTCAGAAGAAATATATAAATTGCTTTACATGAGTTCTATGAAATTTGAACATGATAATAGCATGATTTGAAATGAACTTACTTTTATATGGAGTTGAAGGAGTTTTCTAAAACATGAGAATGAATATAAATACACACATACATACATGTGTGTGAGCTAGTTTCTAAGATTCAGATATTTTCAACCAAATTCAATCGTATTTGGGGAAGTTTCAGCCAGTTTCCAGGGCAAATTTCAGAAAATACCAAAATATCAGGAACCTTGTGTAATTTTGGGGAAAAAAACAAGTTCCGGAACTGCAACCGATTCTGGGAAGTTTTTGACGGTTTCAAGGTGAAATAGACACAATATTATAGAATTAGCCTTATTATACCAAAAGATCAGTCGCCAAAAACGACTTTATCAAGGTTTGCAATATCTGTATCGGACCATTCCTATGAGTATCGGTATCGGCGATATCGGTAGTATCGGCGGTTTCGGATCGGAGCATCAGATTTTTTGGTATCAGAAAACAAATAATTATTAATAAATTATTAACATTAAAAAAAAATTTATACATTTAGGCATAAATTTAAGTATTTCTAGTGTTATCGCTTAGTAGTTTTGAAATTAAATGAAATAGTAGTCACCCTTACCGATTGATTTACATGCAATATATCAATTTTCTTCTTTTACATGCTTTTACAACGTTATTATGTTTCAAACCATTGGTGATTCGTCTTTTTCGTTCAATTTTCTTTTCCAGAATGACCGGAAAAGAGACCCTTAATGTCGGTATCGGTCAGTATCGGATTGGGACATGCCAAACCGTATCGGTATCGGCTGTATCGGATCGATATCGGGCGATACTTTAAACTATGGACTTTATCTTATATTTTCGACCGATCCAACCCAAGTATGACATAATTAGACCAATACGTACTTGCTTTGGCCGATTTTTTGGGCCTAGCCTAAGAAACTGTTAGTCCCGGGACGTGATTTTAAGATGAAAAACGAATTTTGGCAACACTTCGAAGAAGGTGCACAACTGAGATCCCGAAGGATTCAGAGAAACAAAATCAGATGCAACACTTCGAGGAAGCCACAAATGATTTCGTTGCAGCAGCGACAAAAGCCCACAGTATATTTTCTGATTAGATCAGAGATGATCTCGTTCAGAACGAGATACAAGTGGATGAACAGAAGAAAAAATGAACAGAAGTAGAGATGAAAAGAAGAATGGTCTGTTGGGGTGACGGATCACCAGCGCTCAAAGCGAGATTCATCCCACACGAATAGCTTCCAGGAACCAGCAAGTTCAGAAAAGAACTTCAGAACACTCTGCTCTTCTGACTCCTCGGATAGCGCGAACTCTCCTGTTTCTCTCTGAAATTTCGTAAGGAATATGTAGAAATAACTTAGAGCAATAAAAGAGAGAAGAGAGTAACTTATATAGGCGCACGCAGTAACCATCCAGTATACGAAACGTTCAGGACGTGGAAAGAACCGTTTCCGAACGTTTCGTAACCCTTCAGATCGTGCACAAGCACAACAGCGCCAACTGTGCTAATCGCACACATCGCACTAACCGCGCACAACGCGCCAACTGTGCCAACCTAGTGCACAACGCGCACAGCACACGATGCACGCATTGTGCGCCAATTGGTCGCGCGAACGACAGCACGAACGGCAGCACAAATGGTGCCGCGATCGACAACGCGACCGGTTCGCGCGAACGGGTGCGCGATCGGCACCGCAGAGGCTCGCACATCGAGCGCAACTAAAGCGCACAATGCGCCTAGCGACGATGCTGACGCGCTAAGTGCAAAGTGTTCCAACAAAACGTCACATTACGCCTCATGAGCCAATGAGCCTGAGTCCGAGTTCGAGTCGCTAAGCCCCTACGAGGCTTAGCTCCAAAGGAATAAATTCCAAGAGCATAACAAAAAGCATTAATGCTTCACTGTTGAGTTAGCCTTCTTTCCACTGAAAAATACCCCCACATGGCACCCATGTGCCCCTCTACACCACATTGTGCATCTTTAAACATAAGCAAAGCTTATATATAAAGAGACAAGTCATTTGGCCTAGGCAATGTGGACTAATTTTCTAGTCTTCAAGGCCAAACACCAACAATCCCCCACATATCTTTATATATGGTTTTGAGTGTTCTCTACAGTGAATGTCCATCATGCATTAGGATAGATTTCACTGACGACTTGAATCTTTCCGCATGGATTAAATAACAGTATGATACAAGATTGGACTGGGCCTTGAATTCTGTACCATAGCTGCTGTAACGCCCCGACCCGCAAGATGCCTAATGATGGATGGTTGGTTCGATGAAGCCTTGTTGGACTTGGGATTATACGAAGGATCGCTTGGAAGTCTATGCGATCGTGGCGGAAATCGTCCTATGAATGTGAGTAGTGTTGAACCCTTCTAAGATCTTTTAGCTTCACGCTTAAAATAAAGGATAGTGTGCTATGTTTCTTATTGTGTTGCTCAATAACACCTTGCATGGAATTTGGAAAGCTAATGAAAGATAATAATCACCTGAACGTAAACTGTTGTGGCTAGATGAATTGTATGCTTGTACGTTGTTGCGATAAATTACATGACAGGTGAAGGCAAAGTCCCAAATACTTGGACGGTGAGTATATCGAGCTTTGGCTCAATGAATAGATGGCAAACAGATGTTAAGACCCAAGAGTTGGGCAGTGAGTATGCTTGAACTGCATTCAAATAAATGAATGCAAAACAGATGCTAAGTCCCAGGAATTGGGCGGTGAGTACATTGAGTTTGGTTGGAAAGATGTTTAGTATCAAAGATGTGGCAAAAGGATTGGGTAACAACATTCTATTATCCTGTCGCCGATGTAGAATGTTGATTACGCCAAGACCCTGGATTGGGCAGATGATAATGTGAGCATTGGCTCAAGGCAAGATGGCTAGATGGCAATACGAATGAGAATGATGGTTTTGCTTAGTTTTCCTTATCATGCATTATATGTTTTCTTCTTAGATAAGTTGCATATAGTTGCATGGTCATGGACAACTTGTCGACAAGGTAGTTTCCTCGAACGGTGGTATTCCTGGGCCATGGAACCCGGTTCGTCCTAGGGGGAAACAAGGATTGTGCTGACGTACTGGCATCGGTAAACGGGACTTGCAGTGAGGCTAGCTACCTGCACTGAAAGGGCACCGTTGTACCAGTAAGACGGTCCAGGATAGCGTGTCGCCAGTGACCTTCATATAGATAGGTCAGGTGCTAATGATGTCTTATGCAGGCAGAGTAAGTTGTTACTCAAATACAGGGAAGGATGTCGGCTGTTGGTAAGAATCACTTGAATGGTGATAATCATATTGAATCATGATAGTGTTCCTAACAATGTCTTGTGCAAGCAGAGTAAGTATTATCAATGTACAGGGATGGCTACACGACCGTGGGTAAGAATCACCAAAGGGTGATATCTGCATGCTTTAAATTATGTTGGCTATGAGATTTGCATGCTTTACTTCTTGTCGGCTATAACATGAAATTGACCCTAAGGCAACGAGAAAGACCACTGTTAATAATGTTCTGTAACATGATTACTTAGTGCTGTCTTCTTAGGTGAGTTGGGCCAGCACCGCTCGCCAGTACATTGATGATGTACTGACCCACGTTGTGGGCAATATTACAGGTGTTTGCTTGGGAGAAATCCTGTGAATCAGTGCTTGGCATCGATGAATCGGATGGGTGTGCAGAAGCTCTTTTTTCAAGACGATGTCTTCTGCTATACGGGACATAATGTATGGAACAGGGGAACTCAGTTGTATCAGTGAGATTGTAGCCATATTGGCAAGTTCATTGTAAAGAAGTCGGTATATTCAATTGTAGCCTAAAGGGCAAGTGTATACCTTCAATTTGCTATTTAAGAGCCTTGTATCAGTTGTAAACTCTGTATTCCGCTGCGAGTCTTGTAATCAGTTGTAAACTCTGTATTCCGCTGCAAGTCTTGTAATCCATTTTGATTATCAATAAAGAGATACATTTCTTCATAAATTGTGTGACTTCAATTTATCTGCTTGGTTTCGCTGCGTTATTGATGTTTTCTGAGATTTACTAAGAACTGTAATGGTTTTGCCTTGTACAAGTGCAATCTAGACTTGTACGGCATCACGCCCAGTGGCTTATTTTCGATCCTTCGGGATCGGGGCGTGACAGCTGCAATTCTTTTCACTCACACAATGTAGTCACATGTGCTTCTGGATGCACATTAAAGGCCATGTGCCAGCCTGGTTTCGGTGTATGTATTTTTGGTGTCTACAAATTTACCCTCAAGATACGGCCTGCTATCTCTGTCCATACACTCTAGGTGAGTTTTTTTATTAAAGAGACATGGCATGAAGCCTTGCGCTTTCTTTCGGTGCTACGTCGCTATGACATAACTTAAAATCGAGGCATTATCCCTACCTGGGAACCTCATCGTAGTGTCATACTACTCTAGCATGAGGTCACAAACCTCTCTGTAGTGCCAAACTACCTAGCATGAAGCCTTGCGCTTCCTTGCGGTGTTATACCGCAGCGACATGGCTTGCGAAGCCGAGGCTTTACCCCTACCTGGAGACCTCTTCGTGGTGTCCTGCCACAGTAACATGAGAACATCTTCCCTTTGTAGTGCTGTCTACAACTCTTTAATTTTATCATACAGTATTAGGCTACATGCCTATTTGCGGTACTACGCCGCTGTGACTTGGTTCGTAAAGCCGAGACATTACTCCTACCTGGGAACCTCGTGGTGGAGTCACCCCACTGTAGCATGGAGTTGTAATACTCCTTGTAGTGTTGTGCTACCGTGATTCCTACAAAGCACAACAGGCATTCACTCTGCCTGAGAACTCGTTAAGGCGTTCAAGCCATCCTCAACATAGGATCTGTTCTCCGCAGAAAATATATAGTAGACAACAGTAGTTGTGGGTACGCATCCCTTTTATGTCACAGAGGACATATACCCACTGTTCCTGATATTTTTCCAGTTAGTGGTCCTCTCTTGAACCAAAAGCTAGATGCATAGTATATTTTTCTTTGAACTAATAGCATAAAACTTTATGGTAGAATTACAATAACACAATATCAGAATGCCTTCAAGCCTATTTTACTTGTTGTGTCTTCGACCAGCTGGCACTTGGTGCCCTTTGTGAACGGATCCGCCAGGTTTTCTTGACTCCGAACATCAATCACTGCAATGACACCTCTTGATGAGATCGTGCACTGCTCTGTGCTTTAGCCGCACAGTTCTCTTCTTTCCGTTGAAGAGGTTATTCGATGCCACCGCAGCAGTTGCCTGGTTGTCGCAGTATGTTGGTATCACCGGCATCTGCATTCCAACCAATGGAAGATCATACATGAGCTCACGAAGCCATTCCGCTTCTTCTGATGCGGAGTCAAGTGCAAAGAACTCAGATTTCATGGAGGAACGAGAGAGTATAGTCTGCTTCTTCGACTTCCACGATATAGCAGCTCCACCCATAGAGAAAATGAATCCTCATGTAGATCTCTCGCTCTCCACCTCTGAACACCAGCTCGTATCACTGAAGCCTTCTACTACTGGCAGATCTCCGCTGTAGTGCAGTGCATATGTCTGAGTCTTCTTGAGATATCTCATTATCCGTTTCACAGTTTTCCAGTACTCAATGCCTAGGTTGTTCATTAATCGACTCAGCATTCCCACGGCGAAAGCTATATCTGGCCTAGTGGCAGTAGTAGCGTACATCAAACTCCCGATGACGCTTGCATACTCCAGCTACCTGACGCTTTCCCTCGAATTCGACTTCATCTTCAGGTCACACTTGTAAGGCGTATCGATCACAGGAAGATCCTGGTACCCGTAGCGTCTGACCATCTTCTCAATATAATGAGACTGTGACAACGCTAGTCCAATGTCCATCCGGATGATCTTGATGTCCAAGATCGCATCAGCTTCCTCCAAGTCCTTCATACTAAACTTAGTCGAGATGAACTTCTTCGTCTCCGTAACATAACCCATATCCGTACCTAGGATCAGCATGTCGTCCACGTACAGACAAACGATTACACCTCTTCCATCAGCGAACTTCGTGTAAATACACTTGTCTGTTTCGCTGACCTTGTAGCCATTTGACCTTATGATCTTGTCAAACTTCTCGTGCCACATTTTGGAAGCCTGTTCCAAATCGTAAAAAGATTTCACCAACTTGCAGACTGTCTTCAAGACCCTTGACGACAAATCCTTCTGGTTGTTGCACGTAAATCTCTTCAATTAGGTCGTCATTCAGGAAAGTTGTCCTTACATCTATCTGATGTATCACCAACTTATGTATTACTGCGAGAGCAATTAACATTCTGATGGTGGTCATTCATACTACTGGAGTATACGTGTCGAAGTAGTCAATCCCCTGCTTCTGAGAGAACCCCTTGGCTACTAGCCTAGCCTTGAACTTGTCAATAGTTAAATCTGCTTTCATCTTCTTCTTGAAGATCCATTTGTATCCAATGGATTTTGCTCCTTCAGGAAGATCAACTAGCACTCAAGTGTTATTGGAGGTGATTGAATCAATTTTATTGTCTACCGCCTCTTTCTAGAAAATAGCGTCTCTGGTCCTCATCGACTCATCATAGGTAAACGGATCTGCTTCCACATGATAGGTGACAAAGTTATCTCCGAAGTCCTTCGGTCTCCTCACTCGCTTGTTGACGGCTCAGCGAGATCTGGTTCAAGTGTTGTCTCTTCCACAACTACTTCTTTTTGGATTGTTCTCATTGGAAACTTATTTCCTGCACACCCTCATTATTCTCCGGAATATCCACAAGAACAATGTTCTTGTGTCTTGCAAATTTATCTTCAAAATATTCTGTATCGCGAGATTCAACGATATGATTTGATTCTATATCAAGAAATCTCTGATCATCTATCTTTTTGGCATATCCTAAGAAGATCGAGCATCACTCTTCTCAACATATCCCAAGAAGATCGTCTTCGTAGTCCTTGTCCCGAGCTTCTGAATCTTCAGATCTGGGAGCTTTACATATGCCATACACCCACACACTCGAATGATATTCAAGTTAGGTCTGACTTTGAACCAGAGTCCATGAGGAGTGACTTCAGAAGTTGCATACGGCACTCTATTCAGAATAAAAGTGGTCGTCAATGCAACTTTTTCCCAATAGCACTTTGGAAGACTCGCAGTCAACAGTATTGAGTTTATCATTTATGTCAACGTTCTGTTCTTCCTTTCTGTTACTCCGTTAGATTGAGGAGAATACGTTGCAGTAGTCTCGTTGATAATTCCATATTCTTTGCAGAACGATGCGAATTTATGAGACCGATACTCTCCACCTCGATCACTTCCTATTCTCTTGAGTTGTTGTCCAGTTTGTCGTTCAGCCTCGACCCTAAACTCTTTGAACTTCTCGAACGCTTCGTCTTTAGACTTCAGATGAACGTGTATTTTGAGAAGTCATCAATGAAGGTTATGAAATACTTCATCCCGACTTTTGTAGAAAATTGTTTGAAGTCATAGATATCTGAGTGTACCAACTCCAGAATATCTGTACTTCGATTAACCCGATGAAAGGGTTTCCTTGTGATATTCGTCTGAGCACACTCTTCACATTTCTCTACCTTACCCCACATTTGGAGATAAGTCCTAGACTAGACATTTTGTTTATTCTTTTATAATGAACATGTCCTAGTCTATTATGCCACAACTCAAGAGTATAATCAGAATGAAGGATTGTATTAATTTTATTAGACTGATTTACAAGCTGAAGTTTAAACATCCCTTCGGTATAAAAGGTTTTTCCGAAGTATGTTCTTTTTATGGACATCACCATCTTGCCAGCATTGATGTCATCCCTAGGCCTGCGTTACAGAGTAGGTCTCCAAAGATCAGGTTCTTTATGATAGCAGGTACATGCTTCACGTCTTGAAGCGTCAAAGACTTTCCTGAAGTCAGCTTTAACACCACCGTTCAGATCCCTTGCACTTCAGCTTGTGCCTGGTTCGCCACCATAACATTTTCAAATGTTGGTTTGTACATGGTGAACCATTCTTTGCTTGAGCCAACATGGCAGGTGGCACCAGTGTCTACCTACCAGTCAGAGTTAGCCCCCACCGCAATTACTCGAGCAATTATCGCAATAACGTCAGTAACCATGAAAACCTTACTAGGCTCACCTTGCTCTGATTGCTTGGGCTTGGATCTGCATTCACTCTTGTAGTGGTCCTTCTTGCTACAGTTGAAGCAAGTTACATTGGACTTTGGCTTCTGGTACTTGAAAGAAGACCCCTTTACTTTCAGATTAGTGAGGTTCTTCTTTTTGTTGTGAGAAACCACCGGCTTTTGCTTGGATTCCTTCGTTTGGACCAAGTTAGCCTTAGCCATGTGCTTGGATAGAGCGTCCACCTTCAGTTGAGCCCTCATCTGGTCCTCAACATAAATTTCTTGCAGGAGATCTTCCAGACTGATCTCCAGTTTCTTCCTATACATATTCGTATAGAATTTGATCCATCCAGCAGGAAGCTTGGAGACGATCCCTCCAACAACGAACTTATTGTTGAGGGACATATCCTCATCTTCCAATTTCTAATGCAACTTCAGAAATTCCTTCACCCGAGACAGCATCGTCTTTTCGTCTTCAAATAGCCATTTGTGATATTTCTCGACGATAAATATTTTGCTCATGTTCTTATCATCTTCATAGAGTTTCTCTAAAGACTCCCATATATCTCTGGCATTGGTCTTCATAGAATAAGATTCTGCCAGAGAGTCATCCATAGCATTGAGGATCAGAAGCCTACAGAGGCTATTTTGCCTCGTTCATTTGGACAACTTGGCATTAGAAGTAGCAATCGCGGCTGCAGTCCTATTTTCTGGAACCTTCGGTTCTTCCTCAGATAACATGTGGTCGACATCTACGAGTTGAAGACTAAGACTAACCTTCCTCTTCCAGACTTGGTAGTGCTCTCCATCGAATTTCTCTAACTTGTTAAAGTTGTTATCGATGAGTTGAGAACGAGAGTTTTCACCTTGTAAATCTAGCTTTGAGATTGTTAGTCTCGGGACGTGATTTTAAGATGAAAAACGAATTTTAGCGACACTTCGAAGAAGGTGCACAACTAAAATCCTGAAGGATTCAGAGAGACAATCAGATACAACACTTCGAGGAAGGCACAAATAATTTCGTTGCAGCAGCAACAAAAGCCCACAGTATATTTTCTGATTAGATCATAGATGATCTCGTCCAGAACGAGATATAAGTGGATAAACAGAAGAAAAAATGAACAGAAGTAGAGATGAAAAGATAAACAACCTGCTGGGGTGACTGATTACCGGCACTGAAAGCTAGATTCGCCCCACACGAATAACTTCCAGGAACCAGCAAGTTCAAAAAAGAACTTCGGAACACTCTGCTCTTCTGACTCCTCGGATAGCACGAACTCTTCTGTTTCTCTGGTCTCTGCTCTCTGAAATTTCGTAAGGAACAAGTAGAATTAACTTAGAGCACTGAGAGAGAAGAGAGAAACTTATATAGGCGCACGTAGTAACCGTCCAGTATACGAAACGTTCGGGACGTGGAAGGAACCGTTTCCAAACGTTTCGTAACCGTTCAGATCGTGCACAGACATAACAGCGCCAACTGCGCTAACTGCGCACACCGCGCCAACTGCGCCTGTATGCACCATGCACAGCGCCCGCTGCACATACTGCGCGCCAACTGTCCGCACGAACGGGCACGCGAACGGTCGCGCGATCGGCGACGCGACCGATTCGCGCAAACGGGTGCGCGATCGGTAGCGTAGAGGCTCGCGCAACTAAAGCGCACAATGCGCCTAGCGACGATGCTGACGTGCTAAGTGCGCCAACAAAACGCCACATTACGCCTCATGAGCCCGAGTCCGAGTAGCTAAGCCCCACCGGTTCGCGCAAACGGGTGCGCGATCGGTAGCGTAGAGGCTCGCGCAACTAAAGCGCACAATGCGCCTAGCGACGATGCTGACGTGCTAAGTGCGCCAACAAAACGCCACATTACGCCTCATAAGCCCGAGTCCGAGTAGCTAAGCCCCTACGGGGCTTAGCTCCAAAGGAATAAATTCCAAGAACATGACAAAAAGTATTAATACTTCATTGTTGAGTTAGCCTTCTTTCCACTAGAAAAACACCCCCACATAGCACCCATGTGCCCCTCCACGCCACACGTGCATCTCTAAACACAAGCAAAGCTTATATATAGAGATACAAGTCATTTGGCCTAGGCAATGTGGGACTATTTTTTCTAGTCTTCAAGGCCAAACACCAACAGAAACAAACAAGATGAACTATCTTTATTCCTCGTCAAGACTATCCAACTTGTTAAGATATGAAACGGAAAGAGCTAAGGATAAAATTAATAGTACTTTAAATCTAGTTGAAACCCAACCTACCTCTAAAGCCTATATAGTTCTAAAGCAAACAAAAAGAATTTACATCCAAACTTCAAAGGAACCATAAACCAGCCATCAGAACCGGGACCAATATACATAAGGAATTTAGCCAAAATCAGGAGGCATCCAAGTCCTTGTTTCTTGTTCACCAAATAAGCTATTATATGAAGACTTAGGGGGGGGGGGGGGGGGGGGGGGGGGGGGGTTGTTTTTACCTCTAATTAGAGGTGAATCAGTAATTGGATCCAACTAGAGGTAGGCCCACAAAACACATACTGTTTGTCTTTTTGCATCTAATTAGTTATAATTAAAGCTTGACCATTAATTAGAGGCTCCAGTAGCCTATAGTTTTCTTTGCAACCCAACCCCTAATTGGAGGTAAAAAAAACCATGGTAACTCCTAGAAAATTCAGTATTTTCCCTTATATCTTTAACAACGGTAATATAAAATCTTAAAAGAGAGAAACACAAAGACCAACAATTTATTCACGCATTGCGTGAACAAATTGCGGCAGAACTATACCAAAAAAAAATTAAGATTACTGTAGTTTTATTGATTTTGATGTTGTAGTTGTTGTGAGTGGTAAGAGACTTTTTTATGATATGTTTTGTAGTTGCTTTGATTTGCATGATATAGTCTAGAATGTGAAATTTAATTTCTAATGAAGTTATTTGATATAAATTCAGTTTAAAGTGGTCATGGATAATTTTTCGAAATAGCATTAGCGATAATATTTTATTTTAGAATACTTTATAATAAGGGTACAAAAGTAAATTTATGCCTAATTAGACACTAAAAAACAAACATATGACCACTAATTAGTATAAAAACAAATGACTTTTATAAACCACTAATTAGAGGCTCTAATTAGTGAAGTATGACACAACCTCTAATTAGTTCAACATCTCTAATTAGTGAAAGAAAAAAAAAACACCCCGTAGGATAATAAACCCCAAAAGAAAGAATGTCCTCAATCAAGGCTGGTACCAATATCCTAAGAATGGATTTATTGATCTAAGATGACATATAAGATGATCCTTAAACTTTATATATGATGTAAGAACTTGATTAGTGGAGAAATTATGAAGCATCAATATTGATCTTATGTTCTGAAGCTACTCCACTTTCAACCACTCTAATATAACATCACACTACTTATTGCCTTTCCAACCTTCTCCAATAATGGTTCCTCCACTAATTCTACAACCATGGTAGCTACGCTTCCTTGTCTGAAAACAACATGGAGAATGATTCTCCACATTCACCATGGTGATGAATGTCAGTGGACACCAAGGCAGAGCCAAAGGGAGGCAATTCCACCATAGTCCGAGTAAAAAAATGATTAGTCCCCTCGAGAAATTTTACATTTTTAACTTACTTACATGTACGTTGTCCTCTGGTTTGGTGCCCACATGACCAGTCTCATGCCTCAGCAGTGTGTAACATCAACTCTCTAAATCTTATATATATATATTTTTTTTTTTGAAAGAAGGTTAATTGTGGCGAACGCTCCCACCGGGAATCGATCTCCTGACCACTCGGACCACATGCATTATATATATATATATATATATATATATATATATATATATATATACAAAATTTTGAGGTCAGCTATTTGGATCCTTTTAATTCCATTCAGATCAGTTCAGGGATCTGCCATATGTAACATTAACAAAAAAGTTACAGCCTCACTTCAAATTTGTTTAGGCCTACTCCTAGCTCTAGCATCTTCTTTAATTTAATATCTTACCTCTCATAACTGGTCCATCTATAGGTCTATGTTGCATTTATCAAACACTACTTTGAGAGATTTTCTCTCATCTTAACCTCACTATTGGCACCACCTCCAATTTCTCTCGAAATGTTTATTTCTTAGCCTTCTCATACATGTTATTTTTTTAATTGCTCAAAACTCAAAACCATAAAAGCATACCCGGTTTTGTACCTGTTGGAATTTTTGCTAGTTTTCCAAAACTAATATTATATTTCAAAATATCAATATTTTGTTATTTTGTTGATTTAAGCATCAAGCATTAAATGACTTAGTAGCTAGAGCATCATAAGTACATGTTTTTGGTTGTGAGTTTGAATCTCCATATCCCCAAAAAGTTCATTTTAAATATAATTATAATTACATTTATTTATTTGGACCAAGAAGTACACCCAAGAAAGTTCGATATTTAGATGAACAGGTTCACCAAATGGTTATTGGATGTGATTCATTGAATCTGATATCCAATGGTTGTAATAAAGAGATGCCTATTATCTACAATTAAGCATAAAGTTTTCATTTTAGTTTACCATTTTGCAATAACATGTTCCTTATTTCAACCACCTTAATGTTGTGAATGCGGTGTAACCCGAACCAGAGTTGGCCCATGAGGTGCGATATTGGACTGGATCCATATGCGTTAAAAGGAAATTTTCATGTAAGGCATGAACCAATTCCAATTATCTACACCTCAACCCAATGTCGGACTAAATTACCAACTCCATTGTCACCCCTCCCCCCTTTGAGGGCTCATCCGGAAACGAGATACAATCCAACAATCTCAACCTTAGCTCATTTCCGCTAGCCGAGCAACTAAGCACACCCCGGCTACCTTTTGCTCGTTTTCGTCAGCCGAGCACCCTGCTCGTTCCCGCCAGTCGAGCACCTTGCTCGTTCCCACCAGCCGAACACCTAGGAGACCTAACTTATTGTCATCTACATCCGTTCGACAACAGAACCAACTACCTTAGGTCACCGAATGTCTGGAGAATGCTCAACTAAGCACACACCCCAGCTACCTTTTGCTCGTTTCCGCCAACCGAGCACCTTTCTTGTTCTAGCCAGCCGAGCACCCAGGAGATCCAATATATTGTCATCTTGATCCATTCGACTACAGAACCAACCACCTTAACTTGTTTTCGCTAGCCGAGCAACTAAGCACACCTCGGCTATCTAGAGAATGCTCCTAACTCCACCTTGAGAAAAGAGTCCGTTCACATGAACGTTCAGCATCATCTATCTCGAACAATTAGTCACCCAACCTAGCCTCATAGCCTTGGCCTTTGATACCACTTGTTGGGAACGCGGTGTGATCCGAACTGAAATTGACCCATGAGGTGCGATATTGGACCGAGCCCATATGTCTTAAAAGAGATTTACCATGTAAGGTCTAAATCAATCCCAATTATATACACATCGTGATCCCACCTCTTACATGATGTGGGACTAAATTACCAACTCCATTGTCAGCCTTTTTGACATATATAATTAGAAACAAGAATAAGAAGAAGTAGAGGTAAAATGCTATGATATATATAAATAGAAAGAATATATGCCTCGTTGCGGTAGGCGTCTCCAAATGCGACGCTGATGGCATCCCTGGTGTACTTGGGGGACGAGCAGCTCGTCTTTATCTTCACTGTGTACGAGCATCCTCCCTGATTATCCTCCCCCTTCACAAAATAGAAAAAAAAAAAAAAAAAATTAGATGATATATTTCTACCTATGCAACAATCAATATTGGAAATTAAAGCAATATCCAGCTCGTAGTACCAGTGCTGTTGCATCATGTTCTCGGATCTGGAAGGATTTAAGCTCCTGTGGATGCGGGTTAACGGGTCCATCCAAGGCCAATGAGAAGGGGAAGATCAGGATGACAAGAAGAAGAAGAAAAAATAGACCACCTGCCATTTCCGCTGACTTTGCTTTTGGTTTGTTTTGGTTACCTACTCTTCAGCGTGTGTGTGTGTGTGTGAGAGAGAGGGGGCATACTTTATAATTACCGACAAATTTATATACAATTATACTTTTTAAAAATCAGCTCAAGAAATAATTTTACCAGAAGTATTTTTGTAAGAGTCTGTTGGAATTCATGTATTTGTTTCTATTTTTAAATTAACGATAGTTGGCCAACTACGGGATTCATAATTATTATAGGGTAAAGTACAAAACAAATCCTCTTTAGATTTGTCTCGGAAGCAAAATAAGACTCATTAGAAAACTAATGCATTTGATTCCTCCTTAGATTTTTTGCATCAACAAAAAAGCTCATACCATCTATTTGTCATTAGAAATGACCGTTAATGACTTTTTAAAAAAAACCCTGACCCCCCCCCCCCCCCCCTCCCCATTCTCCTTCCACCGATCGACCCCCCTCGACCACCGCCCTCCTCCCTCCGCTGGCCGGCCCCCCTCGACCCACCCCCTCCTCCCTCCGCTGGCCGGCTCCCCTCCTCCTTCGCTGACCGGCCATGCTTGACCCGTCCCCTCCTCCCTCCGCTGGCCGGCCACCCTCCCCTTTCCTCTGGTCGGCCCCGCTCGACCCGCCCCCACCACCGGAGAGAGAAGGGGGGAGAGGAGTGGGGGGAGGGATAAAATTGTTATTTCAGACGTATTTTAATGTCTATTAACGACATGGGTGTAAGCTTATCCAAAATGAAAATGTGAGGGTTTTTAAATCTAAGGGTCTTTAAATGCAAAAAAATGCAGATCTAAGGAGGATTCTTTTGCACTTTACCCAACGATTATAAGCTACACTTGCTATAAATTGAAGGGGACTTCTACATATTTCTATTCTCTCCTACAATATCTTCTATTCTTCTCTTATCTACATAATTCTCTTATCGTCTCTCCATTCAGAAGATCTACATTTAGAAGTTCTCTACCATCTAGCCTTCTATAATATTTTTTGCAAAAGATCTCCATTCAAAAACTCTACAATCTATATTTGTCATGGATCAAAGCCCAGGAATAGTATGTTCGTACGAAAGTACACTAAATGGGTTTATTTATAAGTCTCCTGGCCCAAATTTTCAATTTTCATGAAATTTTTTAAAGTATAAACTAGACCTTAAGATAGACAAATAGAATAGCTAAGTAAACACATAATCCATGTAGTTGAGTGGCGAAGAAAAAATTCACTGAATCCCCTCGGTGACCATTCGCCTGATGTGCACCATCAGTCAAGATAAGATATGCTGAATGTAGTGCCCCGCTCCTGTTGGGGCAAATCATTATGTAATAGACTCGTGGCAAGTCAGACACGGTCGAGAACATAGATGGCTAGTCTGACTCAGCAACGAGTTTCGTATACGAAAACCTTGGCATCAATAAAATCGATTTGGACGAATGATATGAGAACCGTTCCAACTAATGGATCGACTTCTGTTGGAATAAGTCCTAGATGCATTAGACTGTGTCTTGGCGTGTGAGCTCTAAATAAGAGTTCCTTCGACGGAACCATTTTGTTGTTGGTTTTCTTGGTTTCTGCCTTTTGGAATTTTGAAAGGGAAGGATTGAAGAAAGAATTCTAATATGATGTTCATGCCATTGCAGGAGTTCTTGTAATTGACATTTAATTTATGAGAAGCGGTTTCCTACTCTCGATGCATTTCTGTTATGTGGGTGGTTCGACCCCATCTTTTTCTACTATTTTTCGTCAACAAATGATTAATGTTTAAACGTTCAAATCGATGATGCTGGTTGAATATATGTTGTGCCACTAAGATAAAGAACATGTGATAACTGTAATGTAACTAGCGTAACTAGGCATAGAGACATTTACTCAACGCCTCCCAACGAGGCGAGCAGTTTGGTTCAAAGTCGAAAAAAATTGTTGAAAGGATGGACATTGAAACTTCGATTTGTGGCATGGTGCCTCGAAGTATTTGGTACTTGCGAGTGGCAAAATTAGAACATACGGCTTTGAGAGAAATGGATGAATTGTTGCGTAAGTTATAGAATTGCACTGCTAAATTTTGTTCATGCATTACGTTGCCAATATTAAGCTATTCATGTCACGCCCCGAGTCGGCAACGTTCGTCCCCGATGTTAATTTTGCCGATTCGATCGTCCTCGCTAAGGCGTGATGCCGCACGAGCCTGGAGTTGCGCTCGTGCAAGGCAAGATGACAAGTTCTCAAACGGTTATCTTTTGATATAAATACGCCAAGTTGAAACTTCACAAATCACATCAGAATTTAAGACGCAGTATAGGAAGATAGAAATGCTTTTCATTCATAGCTTGCAACGAAGTGCAAGTCGTAATTATATTGGATGCCGTTGCGGCTACATTGATTGAAAACATAAAGAGAATACATTCGACAAGTTGCCTGAACTACGCTTGCCGTCCCATACATTCGCCCCTTTATACATAAGCCGTCGACTTGAATTGGCTTCAAAATACTTCAGTATAGGAAGAGCTTCAAAACACCTCTCCGCACTTCAGCTTCGTTTTAGGTTAGAGCGCCCGCCGCACCTGGGGAAATTGGGGGAGGGGATTAGCACACTTGCTAAGTGGACGAGACGAACCAACTCGTCTAAACCGACTCTGATTGTTAGGATAGGCATGCTTTAGAGTTGTCTTTCTATTAGAACTAAATGAATTCAGTTCATTTTCGATAGCCGTCTTTGAGTATTAAGCATACAACATAACATCGTAGTTTATCGTATTTCTTACCACGGCCGTGCTCGTCCCTGCATGAAAACATAGATAATATTTACCCTGCATAAGACAATAGATGAGCATGAAACTATCTTATATGCGGTCATTGGTGCTACGCACCACGAGGGACTTAATCGAAGTTGGCATGCGACGCTACCCTTTCAGCCTAGGTTGTAAGCCTTACTAAAGGTCCCGTATGCATCGCGCCGAAGCACGATAAATTATTCCCCCTAGGTCGAATCGGTTCCGATGCCCCGGATACCGTTTCGAGGAATCGAACTTGTGCACAAGCTGTCCATGACCATGCCTATGTGCGAACAGTTTAATGCATGCAAACCGTTTTGTATAGCGTGGACAGTATTCAACGACATTATCATTTATGGCAACTTATGCATCGATTCATTTTTTCCGAAGCCATACACTCGATTTAGCGTCCCGTAGGCACCAAATTGTCCGAGGCATCAAAACCCATGTTCAACGTTTCATAATATTTTGCAGCACTTGAAATAGTCTATCTTTTTCTGTAAACCTTAAACTTTTTGGTTTATGTGAAAAACTTGTATTTGTAAATCGATACATTTTTCCCGAGTTCTTGACTTAGTGGATTGGCATGCAATTAACTTGGCATCGTTCGATTTGAATGGATTCGAAGCAAGGAATAAGTTTGCGGGACAGAATAGAAAAGAAGGCCGAATCACCCACCGATTACTTGGCTTCGTGCAGGTCGTCGAAGCGCTACGCAACGTCAATCCTTAGTTACGCGAGCTCCTGCAATGCATCAACACTTTGTTAGATTTCCTTCTTTTCCCCTTGCATCGAAATTTGTAATTGCATCCTTGAAAACGACGCGAAAGCACTTCAATCAAGCCCAGCGGCAAAGCTCCAAGAAAACCATACAGCGGTCCGTTCCCGTCGAAGGGGCTCTTATAGAGAGCTCGCGCGCCGAGACGCAGCCCGCTGCATCTAGGACTTGTTCCAACAGAAGTCGTTCCATTAGTTGGATCGATTCTCGTATCTTCCGTCCAAATCGAATTGAATCGATGCCGCAAGGCGTTAACGTTTACCAAGCTTAGCGATCGAGTCAGATGGCCATCTAAGTTCCCGGCCGATCTGACTCGGCGCTAGCATATTATGAAGTTCCGTCGCCTATCGAAAGCGGGGCGCTACATAATATACCACTAAGAAAAAGTTTCGTCCCGAAACTTAAGAACAAGGGTCGGACCTTAATTTAGACGAACAATGCAGGGTACTTCTCCTTCATCTCCGCCTCTATCTCCCACGTCGACTCCTCGACTGTATGGTTCCGCCAAAGCACGCGGACCAAGGACATCGACCGATTTCGTAGCACCTTTTCCTTGCGGTCCAAAATTTGAATAGGCTCCTCCGAGTAAGACAAGTCAGTACGTAGCTCCAACTGATCGAAGCTAACCACATGACTTGGATCGTGCACGTATTTTCGAAGTTGTGAAACGTGGAAAACATCGTGCACATCGGCTAAGGCAGGAGGTAGCGCGATCCGATAAGCAACCGTCGCAACTCGCTCAATGATCTCGAAGGGGCCTACAAATCTCGGGCTCAATTTGCCTTTAACGCCGAACCGCATCACTCCGTGCATGGGCGTTACTTTCAGAAACACATGGTCCCCGGCCAAAAACTCTAGCGGTCGTCGACGAAGATCTGCGTAGCTCTTTTGTCGACTTTGTGCGATGCGGAGTCTATCTCGAATCAAGCGGACCTTTTCGACGGCCTGCTCCACCAGTTCCGGTCCCAGCACTTGTCGCTCTCCGACGTCATCCCAGCATATCGGCGAACGGCACTTCCTCCCGTAGAGCGCTTCGTATGGAGCCATCTGAATACTCGATTGATAACTGTTGTTATACGCAAACTCCGTAAGCGGCAAATGCGTATTCCAACTAGTCTTTAGGTCGATCGCACACAGACGCAGCATGTCTTCTAGGATTTGATTCACCCTCTCCGTCTGTCCGTCTGTTTGGGGATGGTACGCCGAACTAAAATTCAGTTTGGTTCCCATCGCCGCTTGGAGGCTCGTCCAGAAACGCGATAGGAATCGCCCGTCTCTGTCCGAAATTATTGAGGCCGGCACCCCGTGCAGTCGAACAATCTCATCGACGTAGATTTGTGCTAACCGATCGACGCTCCATCCTACTTTAATTGCGATGAAGTGAGCCGACTTGGTCAATCTATCAACAATGACCCAAATCGCGTCATTCTCCCGCGGCGTCTTCGGAAATCCCACAATAAAATCCATCGAGATATTGTCCCACTTCCACTCGGGAATGGGGATGTTCTGCAGCTCTCCACCGGGCCTCTGGTGTTCCGCCTTTACCTGCTGACACGTCATGCATTGTGATACGAACGTAGCCACGTCTTTCTTCATGCCGTGCCACCAAAAGTTTGTGCGCAAGTCCTTGTACATCTTGGTGCTCCCAGGATGTAACGAGTACTTCGCATAATGCGTCTCCGTCAGAATTTCTTTTCTGAGTTCGGCAGTTTCAGGAATGCAGAGCCTTCCCTTTAGTCGCATCGTCCCGTCTCCGTCTTCCGCAAAGTCAGTCGCCCTTCCCGTTGAAATCAGCTCGCGCATCTTCTTCAGGAATGAGTCGTCCTCCTGTGCGGTCTTTATCTTGCTAAGTAGGCTCGATCCTAACTTCAGTTGAGCTAGGTGCAGGTGTCGATACTCAATTCCGAGTTCGATACCCATCGCTTCAAGGTCTCGCCGTATTTCCTTGTTTATGGCCAGTGTTCCCATAAACATTCTGCTGAGTGCGTCGGCCACCACGTTTCCCTTGCCCGGCGTGTACTCGATCGTTAGCTCGTAATCTTTTATGAGTTCGAGCCATCGTCGCTGTCGTAGGTTGAGTTCCCGTTGCGTGAACAAGTACTTCAGGCTTTTATGATCTGTGTAGATTCTGCATGCTACACCATAGAGATAGTGCCGCCATAACTTCAATGCAAAGACGATCGCCGCCAATTCTAAGTCATGCGTCGGGTAGTTTTTTTCGTGCTGCTTCAACTGCCGTGAAGCGTAGGAGATGACTTTATCTTTCTGCATGAGTACGCACCCGAGGCCAGTTCCCGATGCGTCGCTGAATATCTGAAAGCCTTATGGACCGTCTGGAAGTACAAGGATTGGAGCTGAGACGAGCCGTTGCTTCAACTCTTGAAAGCTGGATTTACAGTCGTCGCTCCATTCAAATACTACTCCCTTCTGGGTGAGGCGAGTCAGAGGCGACGCTAGTTTGGAAAAGCTTCGCATGAACCTACGGTAGTAGCCCGCTAAGCCAAGGAAACTTCGAATGTCGCTAGCCGAGGCAGGTCGTTTCCAATCCACCACCGCATCAATTTTCTTTGGGTCCACCGCGACACCTTCGGCAGAGATTACGTGCCCAAGAAATGTCACGCTACTCATCCAGAACTCGCACTTACTTTGCTTGGCGTATAGTTTGTTTTCACGCAGAATCTGCAGTACCGTCTTCAAATGTTCCGCGTGCTCTTCCCGATTCTTTGAGTAGACAAGGATATCGTCGATGAATACGACTACAAATTTATCTATTTGAGGTCGGAAGACTCGGTTCATCAGATCCATGAAAGCGGCCGGGGCATTCGTCAAACCGAATGGCATGACGAGGAATTCGTAATGACCATATCGAGTGCGGAAGGCAGACTTCGATATGTCGTCGGACTTGATCTTCAACTGATGATAGCCTGAACGAAGATCGATTTTTGAAAATATTGCCGCACCTTGCAGTTGGTCAAACAAGTCGTCGATTCGCGGCAAAGGATACTTGTTCCGTACGGTCGCCTTGTTGAGTTCCCGATAGTCGATGCATAGCCGCAACGACCCATCTTTCTTCTTCACGAACAATACGGGAGCTCCCCACGGAGAGACGCTAGGGCGAATAAATCCGCGGTCTAGCAACTCTTGTAATTGCACCTTCAGCTCCTTCAGTTCTGCTGGAGCCATTCGGTAAGGCGCCTTTGATATCGGCCGCGTATTCGGAAAGGTGTCGATGCTGAATTCAATTTCTCGATCTGGCGACATCCCGGGCATCTCGTCAGGAAAAACGTCGGGAAAGTCTGCCACAACATCAGTCTGCATTGTGTTTGTATTATCCGTCTGCGTGTCTCGAACTGATGCCAAGTATCCCGCGCAGCCGGAACGCAGCATACGCCTTGCCGAGATTGTCGATACCATCATCGCCGTCTTCGAGGCCGTACCGCACGAATATGAGAACTCCGTCTCGCCAGGGAGACGAAACACTACTCTCTTCTCCGCGCACTCGATCGTTGCACGACAAGCGCCCAACCAATCCATGCCTAGGATTATGTCGTAATCTTTTATGTCTAGCACTACGGCATCCAAGGATAGATATCTCCCCCCGACGCAAATGTGGCCATCCCTACAAATAAAGTTTGCAGGCATATCGACTCCCGACGGAGTGCTAACGCTAATGTTCATATCTAGTGATTGCATGGTGATTTTATTTTCTTTCGCAAAATCAGTAGATATAAAGCTATGCGTCGCACCCGAATCGAATAATACTCGAGCAGGTATATCTTTGTAGAGTAATATACCTGTTACAATCGTATCGGACGCGTACGCCTCGTCCCGAGTTAAGGCATAAACTCGGCCTTGAGCTCCGTGGCGTTGGTTCTGCTGGTTGACGGGCACCGCATTTGCGCCTTGCAGTATCGGCGCTTTATGCGGGTTCGGGACGTTCCTCGGTGGGTTATGTTGATTCTGGACTCTCAGCGGGAAAAACGTTGCTACGTGGCCTAGCTCGCCACAGTTGAAACATGTTCTCAGTTTACAATCGGGATCTCGATGCCCGTTCTTACCGCATCTATAGCAGTGTGGTCCGCCATGGCCTCGGTTATCAATTGTGTTTGGACGTTTTGATACTCCCGATCCCCCGGCGTCGTTAGGACGCTTGTTGAAGTTGTTACGAACGACAGGCACGGCCCTTTGTGACATACGGCCAAAGATTCGCTCGCTATCAAGTGCGGCTTCGTAGGATTCACGATAAGTTTGGCACCGTTGGTTCATGACGTCCCTACGCAGTTCTTCGTTGAGGCCTTGCTGAAAACGCTCGCACCATTCTTCTTTGTTGGACAGGAAGGCGCCAGCAAATTTTGCAAGTTTCGAGAAGCTTGCATCATAATCTTCGACACTCATATTCCCCTGTTTCAACATCATGAACTCATCCGCCTTCTGTCGGCGGATGGCGCGAGGAACGTACTGCTCAAGGAAGGCCGTCTTGAACATTTCCCAAGAGATCTTTTTGTTGGAATCGGCTTCACAGATCCCTTGTTTCTTCGCCGTCCACCAGTCATGTGCTCGTAGTTGTAATTGCAGCGCCGTACAGGCCACCCTCTGGGACCCTTCGATACAGAGGAGATCGAACAAGTCCTCTATCTCTGCGAGCCATCCCACAATCACGTCGGGCTCTGCTCGGCCGTTGAACTTCGGCGGATTCATTTTGCGGAACTCCTTCACTTTGAACATGGAAGGGGAGTTCATCATTTGCGGGGAGCTATCTTCCTCCTCGTCTTCTTCTTGGTCGCCTTGCTTTTCCTCGGGCTCTTCGTCCGTCGTCTTGCTATTGCCCGCCATTCTGCTCACTATCTGAGTCAGGGCATTCATCTGTCTTTGTTGCGCCTCAAATTGAGCTTTGAATTGTGTCTGAAGCTGCTGCTGCTGCAGTTCCATCAACTGTAGCATCTTCTGCATAGTCGTCTCGCTAGGCTCGGTGCTTTTTGTGCTCGACGTACTATCTACAGTTTGGGTTGTTGGGCCGGCGATTTTCTTATCTCGCTTAGTCATTCCTACAAACAGTGTAAACCCGTTAGTATTTTTCAAAATATCTACGAGCTTACCTGTATGGAACTCGTATTTCACGCAGCATGCCGACAAGCATTCAATCGAGCCATCGCAACGGACATTCCAACAATGAAACATATTTCAAAAATTCGAAGAAACATAACTGTACTCTGATACCAATTTGTCACGCCCCGAGTCGGCAACGTTCGTCCCCGATGTTAATTTTGCCGATTCGATCATCCTCGCTAAGGCGTGATGCCGCACGAGCCTGGAGTTGCGCTCGTGCAAGGCAAGATGACAAGTTCTCAAATGGTTATCTTTTGATATAAATACGCCAAGTTAAAACTTCACAAATCACATCAGAATTTAAGACGCAGTATAGGAAGATAGAAATGCTTTTCATTCATAGCTTGCAACGAAGTGCAAGTCGTAATTACATTGGATGCCGTTGTGGCTACATTGATTGAAAACATAAAGAGAATACATTCGACAAGTTGCCTGAACTACGCTTGCCGTCCCATACATTCGCCCCTTTATACATAAGCCGTTGACTTGAATTGGCTTCAAAATACTTCAGTATAGGAAGAGCTTCAAAACACCTCTCCGCACTTCAGCTTCGTTTTAGGTTAGAGCGTCCGCCGCACCTGGGGAAATTGGGGGAGGGGATTAGCACACTTGCTAAGTGGACGAGACGAACCAACTCGTCTAAACCGACTCTGATTGTTAGGATAGGCATGCTTTAGAGTTGTCTTTCTATTAGAACTAAATGAATTCAGTTCATTTTTGATAGCCGTCTTTGAGTATTAAGCATACAACATAACATCGCAGTTTATCGTATTTCTTACCACGGCCGTGCTCGTCCCTGCATGAAAACATAGATAATATTTACCCTGCATAAGACAATAGATGAGCATGAAACTATCTTATATGCGGTTATTGGTGCTACGTACCACGAGGGACTTAATCGAAGTTGGCATGCGACGCTACCCTTTCAGCCTAGGTTGCAAGCCTTACTGAAGGTCCCGCATGCATCGCGCCGAAGCACGATAAATTATTCCCCCTAGGTCGAATCGGTTCCGATGCCCCGGATACCGTTTCGAGGAATCGAACTTGTGCACAAGCTGTCCATGACCATGCCTATGTGCGAACAGTTTAATGCATGCAAACCGTTTTGTATAGCGCGGACAGTATTCAACGACATTATCATTTATGGCAACTTATGCATCGATTCATTTTCCCCGAAGCCATACACTCGATTTAGCGTCCCGTAGGCACCAAATTGTCCGAGGCATCAAAACCCATGTTCAACGTTTCATAATATTTTGCAGCACTTGAAATAGTCTATCTTTTTCTGTAAACCTTAAACTTTTTGGTTTATGTGAAAAACTTGTATTTGTAAATCGATACGTTTTTCTCGAGTTCTTGACTTAGTGGATTGGCATGCAATTAACTTGGCATCGTTCGATTTGAATGGATTCGAAGCAAGAAATAAGTTTGCGGGACAGAATAGAAAAGAAGGCCGAATCACCCACCGATTACTTGGCTTCGTGCAGGTCGTCGAAGCGCTACGCAACGTCAATCCTTAGTTACGCGAGCTCCTGCAATGCATCAACACTTTGTTAGATTTCCTTCTTTTCCCCTTGCATCGAAATTTGTAATTGCATCCTTGAAAACGACGCGAAAGTACTTCAATCAAGCCCAGCGGCAAAGCTCCAAGAAAACCATACAGCGGTCCGGTCCCGTCGAAGGGACTCTTATAGAGAGCTCGCGCGCCGAGACGCAGCCCGCTGCATCTAGGACTTGTTCCAACAGAAGTCGTTCCATTAGTTGGATCGATTCTCGTATCTTCCGTCCAAATCGAATTGAATCGATGCCGCAAGGCGTTAACGTTTACCAAGCTTAGCGATCGAGTCAGATGGCCATCTAAGTTCCCGGCCGATCTGACTCGGCGCTAGCATATTATGAAGTTCCGTCGCCTATCGAAAGCGGGGCGCTACAATTCACACACTTGCATGGTAATGGACAACTTGTGCACAAGATTTTTTTTCTCGAAACGGTATCCAGGACGGTAGGACCGAATTGACCTAGGGGGAATTTGAGATTTGTGCTTAGCACGAGACATTGCGAGACGTCCAGTTAGGCTCGCAACCTGGACTGATAGGGCATGTCGCAATGCCATTGAGAACTGTCCCTCGTGGTGTCGTAACACCAATGACCGCGAATAAGATAGATAGCATGCTTGTCACGACCCGCACCCATTTTTTTTTTAAAACGGATACGAGACGTGTCCAAGCCAGCCTACGCCGCAGTATCGGCGGTAGAACGCTGTCACGGCCATGAAGATCGAATCACAAATAATGCTCATTCACATAATTAATTTAAATTATATTGATCACAAGTTTTACATTTGTAGAAAAATATAAACTTGTACAAATAAATAAATGACTATAACTCAACTATCTAGCTAGTCTCTAGGTTTTTGTCTGCAAGTATTCCCGTCACTCCCCAAGCTAAGTGAATCCACGGCTAACCTGAAAATGTTGGTTTCCAGTCAGGAATGGAACGAGCACAATCCACTGAATGCAATTTCAATAAAGAAAATGACTATAAAACAAAGGTTAGACATCAATTATGAGGTTTGAAAATAAACAAGAAATATAGAAAACCAATAGTAAATAATTAGATACAACAGACTTTCTCCAACTGCTAGAAGTACCTTTGATATGTGATCGGTCTCGGGACAATTATGCGACACTGTCTACACTGTCTAAAGTTACACTGTCTATACTGTCTAAGTTACACTGTCTACACTGTCTAAGTTATACTGTCTACATCTTATAAAGCTACACTGTCTACAAAAAATATTGTAATAAAGAAATACTGTCTACAAAATAATAATCGTGATCTACACAATTTAAATGCAGTAAAAATCATGGTCTACACTGTCTACTTTGCAATAAATAAATCACTATCTACACTATCTACAAGAAATAAATAGATCACTGTCTACACTGTCTACAAAAAATAATGAATCACTGTCTACACTGTCTAAGGTCAGATCACACATCGTTGGCACTTCCCATTCCCGACTCAACAATTTTAATAGAAAGTAATCACATAACCAATGGCCAATCAATGAAATATAGTAAAAATCAATATCGAAATGCAGACAATAAACTGTACTCGCCTGTGGTCCTTTGTTGGTGAAACCGATAATCTAAACTACTCAATGTGCCACTATAGTCAAATCCCGTACAACCGTCCCCGGAAGCTGAAATAAACAATACCAATGATCTCAGAATAGTCCAATTAGCTAGGATTGCCTGTCCTTACGTCCAATTCTGGACACAGGGGCAAAACGGTAATTTCGGACAAAAACGATGTCCGCCGTTGGACCCGCTTTGCACCGAAAAGCGTGCCAGAGTCAATGGTCTCTAAAGTCGTCAAACTATATGTCCACGGATCCAGTTTTCCGATACGAACCCAACCGTATGTCCAGAGTTGGATTCCAGCGGCCTGTGCACAAAATCACCCGTTGAGTGGGACCGTGGGGCCCGCAGAACGATGTCGGATTCGACTGTCTCAGAATTGGACCAAACTTGGCATACAGGACCAAAAAAACGATACGGTCCTATTGGCACAAGTTTCGTCTCGATCTGATGAACGTGCACAAAGTTATGACTGAATTTGCATTGGACGGATACGGGGCGATTCCGTCGGATACGCGTCGAATTCGTCGCACACACGCGACCAATTTGAATTCCGTCAAAGCCCACACGACCACGAAGCTGTTACGCAGCTTTCGACATCTTCGGTGCGTGACCACGTCGCCCGGAATGGCGGGACGGACGTCGTGTGGATGAAATTTCTATATTCCCTATAATTTTGAAAACAGATTTTTGGTCGATTTGGGAAAACGATTTCTCGACGCTCGGTCGACGAAATTGGATTCCGTGAAAAGTGTTGTGAAGCCCTACAGGTTGTCTAGGGATTTTGTTAATCATTTTTCAAAATTACTAAGGGTTTCATCACAATCATCCTTCCAAAAGAGGTTCGGGATTGACCCGTGCTCTGTTTTGAGCCAAGGTTTTCATCGACTTCGAGCCGATCTTCTGAGGTTTCTACTGTCCTAGGATAAAATCCATCTGAAGGGATTTGAAGAGGGTCTAGTAGGCTTTCCAAAACACTTTACGGTTCGAGAAATGAATAAACATGGTTGGAGAAATCATACCGTGAATATTGCATGGCTGCCCGTCTCACTCTGCTGTCGTACTCGCCTTGTTCGCGCGCCCAGCCGTGGTCGACCGGCCAGTGGCCCACGGCGGTGCGCTGCGGTGGCGCGCACGGGGTCGGGGTCGACCAAGGCTCGTCTAGAGGTGGGAGTTCCGTGGAGGTGGCGGCGGTGTTAGGTTTGGCGAGGGTCGATAACCTTTCCCTCGAACTCTAATACATATATATGTGGTAATACTGTTTGGTTCACGCGTATTCCTGAAAGGGGGGGGGGGAAGTTCGACCTATGGGCCGGGCTGACCTAGGTACAGCTGCTACTGCAGCTGCTATTTCTTTCTATTCCATTTTCCTTTTCCTTTTTATGTTCCTTTTTCTCTTCTTTTTGTTAATCTATATATATACATTATATATATATATATATATATACAATATATATATAATACATATACAATATATATACGATATATATACGATAGCTATATATACACCCTATGATATGTATTTATACATATACATACATACATATATATTATTTGTATATATATACCCACATTTACGATATCTATGTAAAAATATGTATATACTCATATACAATATCTATATAATATATATTTATATATAATTACACGTATACAATATTTATATATACATACACTTTCATTATTACATATTTATACACACATATATAAATGTCCACACAAATTATACATCCCTATATTTTCCTATATATATATATTCATCAATAAAATATTATATTCCTCTTCACATATTATATATATATATATATATATATATATATATATATATATATACACTAAGCGTATATGTCCCCACATCTGCATATATATATAATCCAATATGTATATATATATACGAATATAAATAAACCTATAAACATTTCTATCTGTAACTTCTCAATGAACTTAATAAAATCATAATTTCCAAAGTAGGTCTTTCACGTAACATTGTGTACATGAAACAATATTTATTTACAGAAATCTAAAAATTACCATTCGAATAAAAAAAATAAACTATTTCTAAATTTTCGGGAAGGGGAGCTACAAATCTACCCACCTTAAAATAATTTTGTCCTCGAAATTCTAATTCATAACTATTCCTTAAAATTTAAGTCTACCATTTCCCTAATCTCCTGAATTTAATTCCTCAAAAATATTTTATAACCATCTTTAGCCATTTTGTAACGATGAATCTTCGAGGACTTCTACCCACCTTTGGACACACTACTCCCTCATAGCTATGTCACAAAAAAAACTTTATAATCTTCCAACTAATTGCTAAAAACAAATTTCTACCCATAGATATCTACTGTTTATGGTCTCTATAATCCTTCTCTATCTATCAACCAACCCAAAACCTAACAAACAACAATTTACACAAGTAGCTAAGAAATATTGGTAAATTCTAATAGGCATGACCATACGTTGCTCTAAAATAGGAAGGACAGTGAGAAAAGTATGAATAATCGAAGGCAATTATGAGTTTCAAGAATGGTAGAAGGTATCCAATGATGTAGATAGAATGGGAGTCTACGAACCATTGGCTTATTTGCTAGAGTGGGCTACTCTAGCCCAGTCACTTGCTAGATCAAAGAACCATTCGTTCTTAGAGGAGCTTGCCA
The DNA here is from genome assembly GCA_029216955.1 of Iris pallida. NCBI lineage: Eukaryota > Viridiplantae > Streptophyta > Magnoliopsida > Asparagales > Iridaceae > Iris > Iris pallida. Next base: position 11,690,395 of record JANAVB010004998.1, on the reverse strand, counting down.
CCCGTGCAATACAGGAGTTCCGTTCTCAAAATTCTAAATTAAATTCCATAATAGAACGAAAATAGGAGAAATCAAGATTGTGATCTTTTTCGTGGTTATTTAACCATGCGAGCAAGGAATAAAGTGCAATACAAGTTCGTATCGCAACTTCCAGGTAGATGGAATAAGGGTTACGAATGACATCGCATTCTAAGAGGTGGAGACTACATAGTAGGTATAGGGACCTATTTCAAATAATTCGGTTTACAGTCCAAAAATGGTGGTACGCATGGATGGTTTTACTGAGTCTTAATGGGCTTCCTGTTTGGACATCCCTCGTTGGTTGGGTAAACCTTGGATTGCAATCTATATGGAATGGACAAGATTTCAATGATAAAACTATTCCTACTAGATTAGGGTATCTTAGAATAGGTTTCTACCCAGGGGATTGAGCTAGTTGCTAGTCAGGTTGGTTAACTAGGTCCCTAAAGCTCAAAGTGTGCCTTCAGTGACTTTTCTGTTTAAGTAGCACATGAGGCCTCAATTGGGTGGACACTAGTGGCATGTGCATAGTGGGCTTCGAGTAGATCACAACCATATATTGGGTCAAAGGAATGGGGTCGTGGTTAAGGCTCTAATGGAGGTTGGGAAGTATACCGGTACTATGGTAAAGGTTATAACTAGTCCTTCTAACCTGAAAGTCGTACCCCAAAAATAGAGTACAAGGGGACGGGTTTGAGTGGGACATGATATACCTAGGTGAAGGTAAACTCGTCTAGATCTTACATATAAAATTTGTTGGAAGGTAACAGCTGGTCTCGTGCTCCGAATATTAATGACACGGCTGGGGACACAAAATGATCTAAATGAAAAGTGGGAGTCCATGGGCTCTAATTATCATCCTAATAGAAGTTGTTCTAATCACTCGGTAATCCTGGTATATCCTAAAATTTTAGAAGGCTTACAGTCTACCCACCTTAGAATCTAGGACAGGATTTCAGAAATGATGAGGTTGGAAGGATTCCAAAGCTCGGATATTTACCTCGACTCTTATTAATACAGAATAAGGTACGACGTATCGGGATACGGTAGATATAAGTCGAGTCAAGGATCGTTCCTCCATAAATGGAAAATGAGTGCGTGTGCAATGACACATGGTCGATAGATAGAATGACCTACTCGTTCACAGTATACATGAGCTGTCTACAGGGTAACCCACTCTAAGGCACATCCTATGAAAAGATTTCTAGCAACTGAGTCGTGAATTCTATTTGTGTCAACCTGCCAGACTATCGTCACAAGAGTTGTAGTGATCGTGTATTACTGTTGACAACTGGCAGATCATAATATGACAGGGTATTTAAGCTATGGTATTGGCTAAGCTAGTGACAGTGGTGTTCCAACACTAGTTAGGTCTTAAGAGTTTACATAACCAGGACAATACTTGTTGGAAACCAATCTCGGAATGAGTGTCTACCACAGTCACGGTAAATGATTTGTCCTTAGCCTTGTCTACTCATCTCATGTCTAACTGTAGGCTTGGCCAAGGAAGGGCTGAGATAAGGCTTAAGGGTTGCTAGTTAAGGCAAGCTTCCAGCAAATAATTAGAGACTCGCAACCTTTGGTCTCTAAAGAATAGGTAGTCTCCTAGGTAGGCATTTCGACTAAGGGTAAAACCCTAATCATTCTTAAATTCATATGGCTTGAAAGTTCCGATAACAGTTTGGGGTCGAGAGGAGAACGAGTAACTCGATCGCATGGCTGGCTGTCGATAACTACCCTTGTGTATACAACTACCATAGCCATGGGGATACACGGTATCTCTCTACCAATTACGAGCTTCTGTCTTTCCGAACCAGTGAAAGACAAAACAATAAAGATTTCAAGAAAGATGTTACTGAATACAATCACGTGATTCAAGGGAGAACGTATAATTCAAGAGGAATTGTCAAAGCAGTCGCGGATGAGATCCTAGATACCTATATATCTCCATCCACGTAGTGTAATTAAACGAAGAGCGAACCAAGTGCATCATGGTTGATCAGACCATAATACACTGATTCTGATTAGACAATAAGTTAGCAGGCGTCCCCACTAAACATATGCCTCGAATCAAGCTCAAGAACAGAGTGAACTTGCAAAACCAAGCTGTAACAGCAGCGTTTTTTAAGATAGTCGAAAACAATTATGCGAGATTTGAAAAGGAGTTACAAGTAGTTCGAGTTTGAGAGAAATAAAACTTTACTCGGTGTTCTTACGTATACAGTCTCCCTACTATCTTCTTATCCAAAGCCTTGGTCGACTAATGGGTTATGGACCTCAAAATTTTTATATTCTAGGTAAACCTATTAGCGCCAATCAATTACCTCGTCAATAAATCACATGGATCACGGAATGCTATGTCGGAAGACGCGCTACCCAACTTACAAAACTTCCACCAATATTGGCTTCGGGTCTTATGGGACATACATGACATTGTCCTATCCTCTATAGTATCCTAACTGGTAATCATGTCTGAAGTTATTTCACCGAGAATTATGCCTCGTCCGTATACTCAGGCGATGGTAAACTCTTGGTTCCGTGATTCATATGTGATATGATATCAGATATTCTACCTTATCTCGACTCTAGAGTAACTACGATCAAAGAGGACTACTAGCCATAGTTTTAGGAATATTCTATAACCTATAATTTCCTTAAAAAAAAAATTCAACTCTAGGGTCGTGTCTCGCCAGTGCGCTGCTGGCTGCAGTGAGTCCATAGTCTCCATAATTCAAATAAATGGCGACAGTGCGCTGCTGTCCTGCCATTATAAGTTAACTACATCCCTTTTACTAAAGTATATAAAAATTCCTGGGCTTCTAGGGATTCAAACAAGTCGACTATGTAATAAGGCGTAAATATTTGTCCTATCAGTCACAACCCCTAAAATAAAGGATTGAACAGAAAGAAATATATGAGGACAAAAGAAATACAACATTCTAATATCTACTCCATGTGTATTCAAACCACAGAGGAAAACTTCGAACCGAGACTTATTCAAGGTTCGTATATAGATAACAAAATCAGAAAAATAATAATTCCTAGGGCAAGTAGGAACTAAATAGGCAGTTCGACTAAGATACGAGGATGATATCTAAGAGGCAAGGAGAAGGATTTAATCAATTTATCAGGGTTAGATCATTAATACTAGGAAGCCCTGTCTTACCAAGTGAATAATCTATCCGCATTAGATCTTATCGTCATATCAAGAGGTAATAGTGTACTAATGGAGAAATGACGTTTATCAAAATCAATAACTCTCATCTACATTGCATGGCTTAGACTATCCATCGGTAAATTTTGTATAAGGGACTCCTAGTCCTAGTCATTCTCGTAAATTAAATTAATTTCTAATTCGTGAATGAGCATTTCTAGTCGCAGGCTCACAATAGTACGACTAACTTAAGTACTATCACGAGTTCGCATGATTTGCAAAGACTGACCTGCATAAGCCACCACAAAAACATGTCACGACCCGCACCCATTTTTTTTTAAAAACGGATACGAGACGTGTCCAAGCCAGCCTACGCCGCAGTATCGGCAGTAGAACGCTGTCACGGCCATGAAGATCGAATCACAAATAATGCTCATTCACATAATTAATTTAAATTACATTGATCACAAGTTTTACATTTGTAGAAAAATATAAACTTGTACAAATAAATGAATGACTACAACTCAACTATCTAGCTAGTCTCTAGGCTTTTGTCTACAAGTATTCCCGTCACTCCCCAAGCTAAGTGAATCCACGGCTAACCTGAAAATGTTGGTTTTCAGTCAGGAATGGAACGAGCACAATCCACTGAATGCAATTTCAATAAAGAAAATGACTATAAAACAAAGGTTAGACATCAATTATGAGGTTTGAAAATAAACAAGAAATATAGAAAACCAATAGTAAATAATTAGACACGACAGACTTTCTCCAACTGCTAGTAGTACCTTTGATATGTGATCGGTCTCGGGACAATTATGCGACACTGTCTATACTGTCTAAAGTTACACTGTCTACACTGTCTAAGTTACACTGTCTACACTGTCTAAGTTACACTGTCTACATCTTATAAAGCTACACTGTCTACAAAAAATATTGCAATAAAGAAATACTGTCTACAAAATAATAATCGCGATCTACACAATTTAAATGCATAAAAATTATGGTCTACACTGTCTACTTTGCAATAAATAGATCACTGTCTACGCTGTCTACAAGAAATAATGAATCACTGTCTACACTGTCTAAGGTCAGATCACACATCGTTGGCACTTTCCATTCCCGACTCAACAATTTTAATAGAAAATAATCACATAACCAATGGCCAATCAATGAAATATAGTGAAAATTAATATCGAAATGCAGACAATAAACTGTACTCGCCTGTGGTCCTTTGCTGGTGAAACCGACAATCTGAACTACTCAATGTGCCACTATAGTCAAAACTCGTACAACCGTCCCCGGAAGCTGAAATAAACAATACCAATGATCTCAGAATAGTCCAATTAGCTAGGATTGCCTGTCCTTACATCCAATTCTGGACACAGGGGCAAAACGGTAATTTTGGACAAAAATGATATCCGCCGTTGGACCCGCTTTGCACCGAAAAGCGTGCCAGAGTCAATGGTCTCTAAAGTCGTCAAACTACATGTCTACGAATCCAGTTTTCCGATACGAACCCAACTGTATGTCCAGAGTTGGATTCCAGCGGCCCGTGCACAAAATCATCCGTTGAGTGGGACCGTGGGGCCCGCAGAACGACGTCGGATTCGACTGTCTCAGAATTGGACCAAACTTGGCATACAGGACCAGAAAAATGATACGATCCTGTTGACGCAAGTTTTGTCTCGATCTGATGAACGTGCACAAAGTTATGACTGAATTTGTATTGGACGGATACGGGGCGATTCCGTCGGATACGCGTCGAATTCGTCGCACACACGCGACCAATTTGAATTCCGTCAAAGCCCACACGACCATGAAGCTGTTATGCAGCTTTCGACGTCTTTGGTGCATGACCACGTCGCCCAGAATGGCGGGACGGACGTCGTGTGGATGAAATTTCTATATTCCCTATAATTTTGAAAACAGATTTTTGGTCGATTTAGGAAAACGATTTCTCGACGCTCGGTCGACGAAATTGGATTCCGTAAAAAGTGTTGTGAAACCCTACAGGTTGTCTAGGGATTTTGTTAATCAGTTTTCGAAAATTACTAAGGGTTTCATCACAATCATCCTTCCAAAAGAGGTTCGGGATTGACCCGTGCTCTGTTTCGAGCCAAGGTTTTCGTCGACTTCGAGCCGATCTTCTGAGGTTTCTACTATCCTAGGATAAAATCCATCTGAAGGGATTTGAAGAGGGTCTAGTAGGCTTTCCGAAACACTTTACGGTTCGAGAAATGAATAAACATGGTTGGAGAAATTATACCGTGAATATTGCATGGCTGCCCGTCTCACTCTGCTGTCGAACTCGCCCTGTTCGTGCGCCCAGCCGTGGTCGACCGGCCAGTGGCCCACGGCGGTGCGCTGCGGTGGCGCGCACGGGGTCGGGGTCGACCAAGGCTCGTCCAGAGGTGGGAGTTCCGTGGAGGTGGCGGCGGTGTTAGGTTTGGCGAGGGTCGATAACCTTTCCCTCGAACTCTAATACATATATATGTGGTAATACTGTTTGGTTCATGCGTATTCCCGAAGGGGGGGGGGGGAAGTTCGGCCTATGGGCCGGGCTGACCTAGGTACAGCTGCTACTGCAGCTGCTATTTCTTTCTATTCCATTTTCCTTTTTCTTTTTATGTTCCTTTTTCTTTTCTTTTTGTTAATCTATATATATACATTATATATATATATATATATATATATATATACAATATATATACAATACATATACAATATATATACGATATATATACGATAGCTATATATACACCCTATGATATGTATTTATATATATACATACATACATATATATTATTTGTATATATATACCCACATTTACGATATCTATGTAAAAATATGTATATACTCATATACAATATCTATATAATATATATTTATATATAATTACACGTATACAATATTTATACATACATACACTTTCATTATTACATATTTATACACACATATATAAATGTCCACACAAATTATACATCCCTATATTTTCCTATATATATATATTCATCAATAAAATATTATATTCCTCTTCACATATTATATATATATATATACACTAAGCGTATATGTCCCCACATCTGCATATATATAATCCAATATGTATATATATATACGAATATATATAAACCTATAAACATTTCTATCTGTAACTTCTCAATGAACTTAATAAAATCATAATTTCCAAAGTAGGTCTTTCACGTAACATTGTGTACATGAAACAATATTTATTTACAGAAATCTAAAAATTACCATTCGAATAAAAAAAATAAACTATTTCTAAATTTTCGGGAAGGGGAGCTACAATGCTCACCTATTGTCTTGTAAAGGTGGTAAGTATTATACCGGTTTTATACAGGAAGGAGCACGATCGTGATAAGATCAATTGGAAATGGTCATGTTATTTGCTGCTTTAAATTATGCCTTCGATATAAATTGCAACTTAATAGCATGGTCACTTTGAATGCTTTAAATCCTTAATAAATAGTGTCGTTTTAGACGAGTAGGTGTGTTCCTCTCACTAATTCATTCCCAAGCCCCTAACTCCCCAGGTGACGAGTGCGCTGCACGAGTAGGAGACTAAGTTGAAGCTGAAAAACGGGAGGCAGCTCGGAGATCTCCTATTTTGAAGTATTTGAGGCAATTCAGATCGAAGGCTTTTGTTCAAATATATAAAGGGGCATGAATGTATGGAACGGCAAGGATTATTTCATGGCAGCTTGTCGAAACTTTTTTTTGTGTTTCAAAGAATGTAGCCACAACGGCATATGTAATGTAAAATGATCTTGCACATACTTTACAAGTTTTATCAATCAAAAGCTTTTTTTTCTATATTCCATATCTTCAACTCTTTGGACTGTTTAATTTTAACTTGTTGTCTCAAAAGAATTATCAAATACACATACTTACCTTGTACAAGTCCAAATTAGACTTGTATGATATCACGCCCCAGCGAGGACGATTGATTTACCTTGAATTGATGTGAGGACGAACGATTCAGCGAATTAGGACATGACAAGTTGGTATCAAAGCACGGCTCATACCTCGGACCTTAAAATATTTTCTTTTAGGGATGTTGTTGTGATTTTTCAAAATTTTGTGCTTTTGGACATATACTGGATAAATAATTGTACCATATAGATAAGCTCATAGATATTTTCGAGAATACTAACAAATTTGCTCAATTTTGTAGGAATGACGAAGAGATCAGGTGTCCCTGTTATCAATGTCATGTTGATTAGCACAAATAGTACCGAGGAAGCGGTGTCTGGAAAATCTACCATGGAGTGATTAATGTGCCTCATAGAAGTCCAATAGCACCAGGTAGAGATGCAGTGACAACAGCTGCAGGCACAGATCAAGGCCCAGTTCAGTGTCCAAGAAAAATATATGGATGCACTGACCCTGATCGTGAGCACCATGACAACCCAACATAATTTGGCGATTGTCATATCAGACGAAGAAGAAGAAGAAGTGCAATCAGTAACGATGAAGCCTCTGTCTTTCTCTTCCCTGTTCAAAGCAATCTAGTTCAAAAAAGTGAACCTGCCTGAGTTCAACGGCCGAGCAAAACCCGACAAGATCATGGAATGGCCAGTGAAGATCGAGGGCTTGTTCAATATTTTCAACATCAAGGGATCCAAAAGGGTGGCGTGCGTGGCCATGCAACTACACTTGAGGGCCTATGACTGGTGGGAGGCGAAGAAACAAGAACTTTATGAAGCCGACCTCGACACCAAGATCTCGTGGGAGACGTTTAGGCAAGCCTCCTAGAACAATATATTCTTTGTGCCGTTCGTCGATAGAAAGATGACGAATTTATTCCTTGAACAAAAAAATATGTCAGTCGACGACTAAGACGCAATGTTCGCAAAACTTGCAAAGTTTGCGGAGGCTTTCCTGCCGAACAAGGAAGCATGGTGCGAGCACTTTCAATAAGGCCTGAATGACGATCTTCGTAGGGATGTCATAAACCAAAAATGTCAGACCTACAGAGAGTCCTACAATGCTACACTTGATAGTGAGTAAATCTTCGGTCGAGCATCGCAGGGGGCAATGCCAGCCATCCGTAATAATTTCAACAAATGTCCCCACGATGCTGGAGGATCGGGAGTGCCAAAGCGCCAACATGCATTTGATAATTCGGAGGTGCGCTCCAATAAAGGCGGACTGAATGGACATTATGTATTCGACTGCTGTATACGCTGATGCTTTACGTATGGCCAGGTGGGCCACAAAGCAGAAGATTGTCAAATGGGGAGGGCAAACCAATATCCTCTAAGGAACGTTCTAAACAAACATCCTTCGAGGAACGTTCTGAACCAACATCCTCCAAGGGACGTCCAAAATTAGAATAGGGCGCCCTCCGCCAATGGCGCAAATGCAGTGCCAGTGAACCCATAAAATCATGAAGGGTACAAGGCCGAGTCTATGTGTCATGACCCGATCCCAAATTATTGGGTCAAACCGGATCATGCCCAGCCTGTACCGTTGTGAGACGGCGATAGTAAGCTGTTCTATATGCAGTATTCACAACAACATCTATATATTTGTCACAACTTGAATATACAAAATTTTTAAAACTTTTTATTCAACAACTGAAAAGTACAACTGAAAATGGAAGAACTGAAATAAAGAACTGAATTCAAATTAACAAACTCCAAAACAATAAAACTAGAAAACTGGAAACAAATAGCTAGGCGGTTGGCTCATCGGCCTCAGGTTCTGCGTCCTCCAATGGGGACTCTGGCAACTATAACACCCAGTTTTCTAAATGAGGGTAATTTTGAAATTTTGTGTTTTAAATTATTTAATTATAATATTTAAATAATAATATGATTTTTAGTGATTTTTAATTATTTTAAAACTATTTAAATATCATGACTTGTGATTTTGATGTGCTGCCAGTGAAACCCTAGAGACTGCATGACGTGCAGCCTAACCATGTCATTAGGATGATTTAATTATCATTTTTAGCCTAGGGGTAATTTGGTCATTTTGACTTATTTGAATTATTTGATGATTTATTGAATTGGTAAATTCTAGTTTGACTTTGACTTGTTGAGACCTAGTGGACTAACCTAGAAGCTAACCCTAGCCATGGTGACCCTAGTCTAACTTAGGTTAACCTAATTTTAGTCATTAGAAACTAATTTTGGATTAGGAGGATTAGTTTAAGTGAAATTAGTTCATGGGTTGTGGTTTAATGAAATGACTTGTGACTAAGGACTTAATGAATTGTGACTTGGCCCATGGCCCATGATTTGACACCCTAACCCTAATTCCTTCCTTTTTGACCAGCCACATAGGGATCCCCACCCTATATAAACACTTATTCATTAGTGCTTGCCTCTTTTATTTCATTTCAACACATAGGAAAAGAAATATATTTTCCCCCTTCCAAAAATCTCCATAAATTTATTTTAATTCCTTTTTAATCCTAGTCTTTTGCATTAGGTTCTAATTTCTGTATGTTTAATATTTCTGGAGTTTAATCTCAGTTTTGGGTTCATTTGGAGCATTTGGCCATCAAGAAGAACATCCCCCATTTGGAGCTTTTTTATGCTTTTTGCACCTATAGGTAAAACTCCACAAATTGATCTAAAATTTCGTTTTCTTTGCATTTAGGAATAAATCCAGGAGTCCCCTAGTTGTACCTCAAATTTGGGTGGATTTTGTGTCCGTTTGGTGTCCGTATCGGACACGTATCAATGTATATACTTAGGTGTTTGATGAAATACCTCTTTGAACTTTTTGTTCTTGGTTTTCAAAATAAATTACACATTTGGAAATCTTATTATGTGTAGATTACTATATTCTGTGTCTGAGCACATTTCTGGACACGTTTCGTGTTCAAATTTAGACACACACGCACGCATGAGGCCCCGGTACGCTGCCCTGCTGCTCGGGGTCGACACAGGACACGACACGGCCTCTCATGGCCTGATTTTTTGTGGACACGTGCGCCTAGTGTCTGACACGATGCTTACAAAATTTGGTCGAGTTTCGTCAAGTGGATTGGGAGAAATCCCAACCGCACTGTCTCGACCACGCGCACACACGCGCACGTACGAGCCACTGATACGCGGTTCGACACGACACCATAGTTCACATAGACACATTGCAGGCCACTAGAAACCTATCCCTATACCCCACCTGTCACTGTGCAAGAGCACGGCTCATCTCGAGCACTGAGTCGTGTCCAATCGGACACGACATGGCTGCACGAGACAGCCTTAACTGACAGTTCAGTCACTGTCGAGTTTCTCTTTTGTTTGACACTTCGTGTCCACATTGGACACAGTTGTGGATACGATTAGCACCCTTGACACGCATGGTGGCTCATATCTGTACTTTGAATTTTTGCAGTTTGAATTAGGGTTTTCAATATTGATAGTGGTTTCGAACATATAATTTTTGATACGGGTTGTGTTAGACAGTTATTCTCTGATATTCCCTGTTTTGATTTTGATTATTTGTGTTAATGTCGAAGCTAACATGTTTAATAGGATGGTGTGTATATGTTATAATGCCCCGTTCCGTACGGTGCATTACGATGAGTCGTTGACTCGAAGAATTGTGTTGACCCGATGAGGTATCGATGCGAATCGATGCGAGAGTTACGTTGGCCAAAGGTAAGCCTTGAGTCGATTGGAAACTATGAATCGAATCGATGCAAAAGATAAGTCCCGTTGAGCAAGTACTGATTTTAGTTGATCTGGTGTGCAGGCTATGCTTTTACGCTGGACGATAAGAGGTCGGCATTTTGCCTTATGCAATGAAGTGTCCGCGAAACCAAATCATGGCCTTGCAACGGATTGTGGCATGGGCGCGATAGGCCAAAGCAACCGAGTAGTGCAAAGGAATGGCTAAGTCCGAGAGTTAGCTATGCGACCAAGTTATGGAAGTGAGCCGCTTCAACTCAGCGAATCGACAAGGCGTATCGGCTTAAGGTGGGCGGGTTCTTGACTCTCTCTCCCTATTCCTTTACGTCAAATAAAATATGTTATGGTATGCATAAGATGTTATCGAGTTAGCGAGCATGGCTCGGCGACAAAAGGTCCAAGTATGTGTCAAACACTAAGATAAAACATTAAACAATCGAACAATTGAAGCGATGTGCATCAAGTGTACGAGTCGCGGTAGGGCAATGATGGTAGAACATTGAAAGATGATATTGAGATGTGCATCACATGCACGCCTCCGAGAATATTGAACACTAGGCGTAGAACATTGACTATGGCGTTAAGCGTGCCCTCGTGCACAAAAACTATGAAATGACTAAGTAAATACGGAAGTAGGCTATGCGAATAACATTATGAACGGAACGCGTGAATATAAGCACGAGAAGTCTAAGCCGTTGGGCGTCGTGCATCAATACGGATGCGTTGGGACATGATGCTGTCGGAATATGAATATGTTTATAGAAAAGACTATGTTTATGGAATACGAGATCGGTTGGTATGCTATGGATTGTATGATATGGTACGTATTGCATGGTAAATGGACTCGAATGGCCCGTGCACGGGTGCGGCTTCCCTCGAACGGTTACGCCGGGGCGCCGGGACCGTTCGGCCTAGGAGGGAATTATGTGTGGTATTTATGGTGCACAATATTCGGACGGATTACGACCGTCCAGTGCTGTGATAAGCTATGATATCCGTAAGTTTGGGATCCTTTGTATACTAGGCTAGCAACCCGTATCGAAGTGATCGTAGGCTTACACATAAGAGATGCCAAGTCCATTACGGTGCGAAACACCGTGACCTTCATATAGATAGGGCCGGTGGGCTGAGATGAGAGTTGGGTGCAGGCACAAGGCCATATGTCTAAGTTTATGTTTGGTTGGTTGCGTAAATCGTATGTTTGCTTATGCAAAGTTTTAACGAGTGCAGGCTAGGCGAAAAGGGACGGAGATGAGCACGAACACTATGTTTACGTTCATATTATGGCTAACTGTATCTGCTGCAGGAACACGGTATGGGACATATTTATGATAAGTTGCTATATATGAAGATTGCCATGAAACTGATCCTAAGGCTAAGTAGAAAGATCACCAATAATGATGCATGTTTTACTAAAGATACTTAGTGTTTGGTTTGGGTGCGAGCGGGTCTTGATCAGTGCGAAGCGAGGACGAAAGCACTAATCCCCCACTAGTTTATGTGCAGGTTCATGTATGATCGGCTCGGGGCGGAGCTTAGCTTGGATGTGCCGAGGCATGGAGTCCTTGGCGTTCAAGAGGAGCTACCGCATAGGCGTTCGGACTTGCGACATGGATATGTTCGGCCGAAGACTACTTGTTGGCTATAAAGAGGCATAATGTATGGAACAATGTAATCCTTTGTGAGCTAGAGAGATCATGAGCGTTGTAGCCAATTGGCATATTAAGTTGGGCTATTCAGAGCCTTTGTAACCTTCAGTTCATTATGAATAAAAGAGATTCTTGCTGTATACTCTGTTTTCCTTCCGCTGCTTATGTTATCAAATTGAGATAGTTCTATGTGAACATGTTATCTTGCCTTGCACGAGCGCAACTCCAGGCTCGTGCGGCATCACGCCCCAGCGAGGACGATGATTCGGATGAAATCTAGCGAGGACGAGCTATTTCCTGGATCGGGGCGTGACAAGTTGGTATCAGAGCGGTTCCATCCTCTGGACCGTGCATGAATCTCTTTGACCCTCAGTTGCTTCGCTAACGAATTCAGTTGACTCTAAGTTGTTTTCGCAACCGCATGGCTCATGGATCTGCTCGACGCTATATTGCATGTTCCATACAATAAGTCTATATTAAGTGCGTACATCTGCCACGAGTATGTCGTGACTATCACGCTATCTCCGGGTGCCATCGGAGAGTGTTGGTTGCACGAAGTGCAACGGGTTACGGGATTATGGTTTTCTGAAGTGCAATAAAGTTGTGAGTCGCTGGTCGCACGAAGTGCAATGAATATGGTGATGTTGGTTGCATGAAGTGCAATGGTATGCGTATTGTTGGTCGTATGAAGTGCGAGGAGTTATGTGTTGGTCGCACGAAGTACGAGGAGTTATGTGTTGTTGGTTCCACGGAGTGCAACGGGTCGATATGTGAGGCAGTACGTATTATGTGGCTACGCAAACGGTTATGTGTTGTTGGTTGCACGGAGTGCAGCAAGTCGTGAATCGTTCGTTGCATCGGTGCAACGAGTCGATATGGTACAATGCGTGTTGTATGGCTATGCGGATGGATAGCGATATGTTGCACGGGATTGAGTAAAGACCTTGAATATCGAGAATGAGTTATTGCACGAGTTGCAACGAGTGAGATTGGGAGATCGCGGATGCGATAGTAACGAGTCGAGTTGGTCGCTAAGTTGAGTTGAGTAGGCGAACGTTATGTTGGCCGTATGTCGCATTGAGATGTGAATAAGCGAATGTTGCGGGTGTGATCGATACGATCACCATGGTACGGTTAGATTGAATGTGTGCCAAACTTGAGCTAACGCTAGAGCTGGGATCGGAAGGATCGCCATACGGGATAGTTGATTGGGGAATAGATGTCGGACCTATACGAAGTATAAAGTTGAGTAATGACTCGATTTCGAGTGGTATATGCAATACCACTTGTGCGAGCAAGTGTAGCGAAGTATTGTATCGATAACTATAGGCTCGATCCTGAGTGGTATATGGGATACCACTTAGCGATAGCTATGTTAAGCCGGTTAGTGACTTACGATAGGTTACATCGAGACAATTGTATTGTTACGATATGTTGTACACAACGGACGAAGTAGTACCGAGACTCGAATGGGAATGACTCGATAAAAGTCGATGCATGAGTTGAACGATTATGTGCGAAGTCGTACCTATGGATGATACATCGAATGAGGATTCATGAAGTGTAAGTCGAACCGTAGGCTGAGCATAGCGAAGGAATATTACGTTGAGAAAATTGTCGACCGGTCGAATGTACGTGAGTTAGTACGAAGACTTGTTCGGAAGCGTGTTGAGTAAGTACGAAGGAATCATTCGAACGAATTCGAGTTAGTGCGATAAGTCGGTAGCACGATTTGCAAGTGCGAGTTAGGGATATGATAATGAATATGTGAATTGGAAATTATGTCGTAATGATGATAGTTAGTTACAGCGGAATGGATTTTGGTACATGAGACTTGATTCGTATTCGAGTTCGGATGATGACAATGATTGCAACGAGTTTGAGCTTATAAGAGACAAAGATGTTCAAGTTATGCATATCGACGATGGTATTGAGGCGTATTAAAGACGATATGAAATAACTCGGGGATACTCTGATCGAATGAACAAAAATTATGTTGAGCATTGTTGTTGGATGAATAAGATGCAAGTTAAGTTGATGGCAGCTAGTATGATGACGGTAGGAGTGCTTTGGAGAATTGAGGGTGGATGGATATTGCTTGGATGAAAACGAAAGTGTCTGGATTGCTTCGCAGATCACCACTATGTTGACATTCTTGTCTTGAGCGAGCGCAACACCAGCCTCGCACATGTGTCACGTCAAATTAGAACGATCATTCCGCGTGAGCGCTGGTATGGTGATTCATCCAGCGGGGATGATTGAACTTGCGAGGCGTGGCAAATTTGATATGGACTCGTAGTTTGATGCGAAGGTGGAATTGAGGATTGTGCGATAAGCCTAGAAGTGTGTCAGATATTGGTCGTGAGTGGATAGACTCGTACGGAGGCAAACAAATATTGCTCGGTTGCGATATTGTTAATGGTAATGCATGAGTGATCCGAATAGTAACGGCGCACAAGCGTATTAGTCATTCGAGTAGTTAACGGCACATCAGTTGCGCGAGATAGATAAATTACGAATTTGTGATGTATGTCGGATTGGGTGAAGTCCCATAGGAAGCGTCGGGAATTGATTTGGCTCCGTAATAGGATATAGCATGGTTCGTTGTAACTGTCCCTCGTTGATGATCTTCAATTATCGAGCGTAGTTTCGGGGCAGATGACCCTAGAAGACTTGACCGCCAAATCAAATGAATGTTGAAGTCCCATAGGATGACCCTAAAGAAGTCGCGTAAGAAGGATAAGGAATGAGGTAGTGCATGTTGAGGATAAGTCTAAGCGAGTGAGTATCGTGTCTCGAAAGTTAGCGAGTACTAGAATCGATATGGTCAAGAAAAGTTATGTTGGATCGAATAGATGTTGAGGAACGTGCTTAGCATAGTGATACGGTAAGGCGATTGTAAGAATTCTGCAATGCGCGAGAGCAACGAATAGTTTATGTGCAGGTTCAGGTATGATCGGCTCGGGGCGAAGCTTGGCTTGGACGTGCCAAGGCATGGAGTCCTTGGCGTTCAAGAGGAGCTACCGCATAGGCGTTCGGACTTACGACATGGAGATGTTCGGCCGAAGACTACTTGTTGGCTATAAAGAGGCATAATGTATGGAACAATGTAATCCTTTGTGAGCTAGAGAGATCATGAGCGTTGTAGCCAATTGGCATATTAAGTTGGGCTATTCAGAGCCTTTGTAACCTTTAGTTCATTATGAATAAAAGAGATTCTTGCTGTATACTCTGTTTTCCTTCCGCTGCTTATGTTATCAAATTGAGGTAGTTTTATGTGAACCTGTTATCTTGCCTTGCACGAGCGCAACTCTAGGCTCGTGCGGCATCACGCCCCAGCGAGAATGATGATTCGGGTGAAATCTAGCGAGGACGAGCGATTTCTCGGATCGGGGCGTGACACATGTTAGTCTAGCCTAGGGTCCAATGATATTAGTTTTAGCATTGGGTCATGCTTTCGAATCCTTTTTTTCCTGAAACTGTCAACACTGAAACTGAGTTAAACCACAATGTTTTCCCAGTGGAGTATCAGTTTGTTTGGTATTAATTGACATGTTTAGTTGATTAATAGATTGGTGATTGATTGTGTTAGATTTTAGATCTTCGAATTGGATTGTGGATACATTGAACTGCCATTGAGCTCAGTTTCCTGAGATTAAATTCAATTCCCTGATATTCGCTCTCTCTATTATGCACATTTGTAAAATCCTGAGTTTAGACACACAGTTCAAACACACTGTTTGATCTCACACAACATGTGGCAGTACACCCACACTACCCCCTGCACTTCTCATTCATGCACATTACACTGAAATACAGGTTTAACCTGAAATCAGTGATTAGGATATAGATGTGGACTGTTAACTGAAACTGAGATTGGGGTTATCATGTGAAGGGTTATTCGAATTGTAAATTTGATTAGGTCCTCAAGTTACCTGTTAGCTGTCATTTTGTTCTCAGAATTCCTGAGATTTGTTACTGATTTCAGTGTCTACACACACAGGAACTGTTATGACACTCACCTACGCCATTGACACACCTATCTAAACTGCCAACTGAGAACACTAATGTGTACACTGCTATACACTATTCTGATTTCTAATCCTGAACCTTAAGCCCCTGGTTGGTTTAGACAACTGTTGTTGTTCACTCCTATAATTCATGTTCAGCTCTATGTTGCTTTTAGATGTCAGTATTGCATCTGCCCTTAGGTATCCTGCACACTTAGGAAGCATCCACTACATTCAGAGATTGCCCTGCACTCCTATTTAATGCATACATCATCCCTATATTGCATATCCCTATACTTCACTACATATTACCCTTGTCATTTTCAGTTTGGTATTGTATCCTCTTTGGTTTGCAATGCCTTCTCATATTTATTGAACTGTGACTTGGTTGATACCAGTTGGGTTCTTGACATTTCTCAGGTTCTTCATTATGAACCTTGAGTGTTCACTTCCAGTTTTTACTGATAGGTGTTATTAGGTTTTGGGCATTCTAGTTTGGGTTCCTTGTGTTTATGTATGGCTTCATGTGTTGATATTCATTCAGTTTTGTACTGGACAGTCCCTACTCTTCCTCTATCAATCCAGCCTATGGTTAGCTTCTTTCACATTGTTAGTCCTTGTTATAGGATGCCTGACCTTGTATGATATCCTATAGCATATTGTATATGGTATATAGAAAATGCCTATGATGATGAATGCAAGTTTAATAGATAATGTGCGTATAAACTAGCCTTGATTTCACATGTTACTAACTATAAGCCTAAAACTAAACCCTTGGACCTATATGTAAACTTGAGTTAATTAGACATTTCTATATAGTATGTGCACTAGTGTAAACCCTTACCTTCACATGCCATTACTTGTAAAGCACACACACACACACTATTTCACCTTGATGCATTGACACTCACAATTGCACTCTCTCTATAAATTGGAATGTATAATGTATTCATATATATGGTATATAACGTATGATGCTTGTGGATTGGTGATTGTTGCTGGGTTGTTAGTCTAGACTTGGTTAGGCCTAGTGGGACTTGTTGGACTAGGATTGACCTAGTTGACTAGTGTAATTGACCAGGGTTGATCCAAGTTTGACTTTGACCTAGATTGGCCTAGAAAACATGTAGATTGTATCATAGACTTCACTTATCTTATTTTAAACATATTATAACCCATATTACTCTGTTTAGGACATTGTGACTCCGGTGCAGACATCTGTTATTACACTACTCTTCTCAGAGTAGCAGGCGAGTATATTCTCTGATCGTTTCATACTTGTCACGACTTATATTCTTGCTCTAGATTACTTTACTTGTTGCTGTCATATTATCATCACGGATTGGTACTATATGGATCTCTTCTTGGGATGTTATCCCCCTTAGTGGGCGCATCGGATACTTAATGTCGTATATTTCATGTTGTCACGCCCCAGAACCAGAATACTGGAGAGCGGGGGCAGACATAGCCAGCTACGTATATTGAAATAGAATACATCTCAACTATACGGTCACGGCTGTCTAGATATGAGGGTTTACTACAAGCCAGCAGTCTCTTAAGGTCAAGCCTATTGTCTCAATCTCAAGCAATTAACAGAGTTACAAGATGTTAGAGTATCAAATATATATATATATAAGGCGTCCCAAATATTACATATTGGATGATCATGAAGCTAGTCGTACAAAATGATAGGACTAGCAAGAGTTCAGTCATACATGATCAACCCTAGGATTTGTTAATCATGTTTACAGCCCGTAGGCAGACAGTAAGTAAATGTGCATCGAGCTAACAGGTGCTCGTCGGCTAAACGCCTCAAAAGAATAAATTTACATATAAGTGGGTGAAACAAAAAGGAAAACCCACTCTTGGCCCGGGTTCCGTCTAGTTGTCACCATTGGGCTGGAAGCCTGGTAGATCCTCGGGAGCTGCTCCGAAATCTGGCCACACAAAACCAGCTGGGTCAAACCCCAGAAAGAGCAAGTGCCACAAAGGAGGCCACAAATAAGAACAAAAGCCAGCATATTAGAACATAAAGAATAAAAAAAAGTGCAAGTAGTAAAGTACACAGGGCGATAAACGACTAGGGACGTGGAACCATTCCGGGAGCCAGGTTACAATCCTTAAACCAAACAAGGACCGGGATTGTACCCCTTCGCCTGAATAGCTCACTGTCTCTACCCATTTATCGTTAGAAATAAGTAAAGCAATCAAGATCAATAGTTCCAGGTGCAGGGGCTAGACAAGACTTAGACAGAGCTGGACACCATTCATTCACAATCGGCCAGGCAAGTACTACGGCTTACTACTTTAACTAACTAGGGTTATCATAAGCCTAATTACTAACAAGATGCAAGTGAGAATTTCCAGTCCCAAGCCCTGCAGACTATCCAGTTATCCTTCCGCGGGTTGAGAGTTATAGGTGGGTACATTGCCCGGGAGACAAATGTACCCTTAGGTGACTTAGAGGGTGCAACACATGACAGTGTGCTGGAAATGTGCTCTACTCGTCAGCAAGCTACAAGTCCATTAAAGCGCCCAGATAACGAGATTGCCTGTGACTGGGAATTCTCCATGTTCTAGTTTGATCTAATCGTTAGCCTAATCCAATTTAGCGCGAGTCCCTGGCCGTGGTACCCAGGGAGTCACGTCCTAGACATGATGCAAGACAAGGCAAGTGGATTGTACAAGCAAGCAAGCAGGAGCACCCACGGTGTCAAGTTGATTATACGAGTCAAGTTATAACTTACAAGTTACAAGTCAAGAGTGCGCCGCCATGGGCCACTATCAAGTTATCAAGATAAATCATGTCAGGGTACTTGTCAGGAGTGCGCCACGACGGGCCACTATCAAGTCAGGTTGGTCATGTTAGAAGTGCACCAATACGGGTCACTGTCGTGTTATGCTAGTTCCTTGTCATACCAGGCCATGTACAATAGTCATTCCAAACATATTAAGTAAAATCAAGTTCATAACAAAAGGCGTAAGGATATAAAATGGACGTAAAACATCTAATAAAATATCAATATATATAGGGCTATAGAAGAGCCAAGCTAAAAGAAGAATAAAACCAAGTCTCCATGATTGGACATATTGTGCAAGGGGTCATGGGATTGGATTGCACAAGAGTCAAGTGCGCCAGGGGCCAACTGCGCAGGGTACCAACTGCGCCAGAGATGGATGGCGCAGTAGATGGGTTACGCAGGATCAAATTGCGCAGGGGTTAGACTGCGCAGGAGGGGATGGCGCAGGGTGAGCTGCGCAGAGGGTGGACTGCGCAGGAGTCAGGTTGCGCAGGGCCAACTGCGCAGGGGTGAGTGCGCCAAGGGAGGTGCGCGGTCCAGCCCAAGAGGCCGGGCGCAATCGGCTATGCGCAATGAAAGGCGCTGGCCGAGAAGGAAGGTGCGCAGTTTACCAAAGGGTGAGCTGCGCAATCGGCCTTGCGCTAAAGAGCGCAGGCCGAGAGGGCTGCTTCTCCAACCCGAGAAGAACTCCAAGAACTTCAAAACTTCAATTCTTCATAACTTGACCAAATCAAAACCAAATCTAGATTTTCAAAGTTCTAACTTGAGTAAAATCGAATTCTCTTCCACATGGAAGCATCAAAACATGCAAAAATTGAAGTTTAATAGATCAAAACCAAGGATTTTCGAAAATGGTTAAAACCTAGATCTAGAAGAATGAAAGCTCCAATTCACAAAATGTCAAGTTCTAATGTTGATGTACATGTCCTAATCTATCAAATGGACAAATAAAATTGGGTACTTATTTGTTGGCAAGGTGCACTTGCCTATGGTGTGGTGTTGTGTGGAAGAAGGAAGAAGAAGAAGTTGTAGGAAAATTAATGGAGAGTAAAGAGGAGAGAGAAAGTTTGGTGGAGATATAATGAGGGTGGTTGTGTTGTGTTGAGGGTAGAGTGTAGGTTAAAGTGTTCCACTCATGATGAACCAAACCAAACCAATTAAAACTGAGCCGAACCAAAACCCAAAATACGAGAAAAACCCACAATTCCGCAAGTCGAAAAAATTAAAATATATGCCAAAACCCAGATACGAGTATAAATACGAAAATACAGGAAATAGAGGTGACAACTCTACCCACCTTCAAAGAATTTCGTCCTCGGAATTTAATCAAGGAGCTAGAGATTGCCACGACAAGCTATACTAAGCACAGGCAAGCTACACTAAGCAGTTTAATCATACAATCATACAATGCAAGCAAGGAAAGGAAAGCGTAAGGCATAAGAAAGACATTATACCTCACGAGTCAAACAGGTAGGGGTATTACGATCGGATGTCGTCCTCACGCTCCCATGTTGACTCACCTAGAGAGTGATGACCCTAAGCAACACGGACTAAGTTAATAGTCTTGTTCTTGAGCGTCTTTTCTCTCCGGTCCAAAATAGACACGGGCCTCTCCTCATACGAAAGGTTGGTACCAACAACTAATTCCGAATGATCTAGGATATGGCTCGGGTCTGGGATGTACCGTCTTAATTGGGATACATGGAATACATCATGTACCTCACTTAGCGATGGCAGAAGAGCGAGACGATAGGACACATCGCCTACTCGCTCCAGAATATCAAACGGCCCTATATACCTAGGACTAAGCTTTCCCCGCACGCCAAAACGAATGACATCGCGGGTAGGCGAGATCCTAAGGAATACATGGTCGCCGACGGCAAATTCTAAGGGACGTCGATGAGCATCGGCCCAATGGCGCTGGCGATCCTGAGCAACTCGGAGGTGATCTCTGACTTTCCTGACCACTTCAACCGTCTGAGAAATCAGTTCTGGACCGAGCATCTGCCTCTTTCCGACATCGTCCCATGCTAACGGGGATCTGCACTTCCTGCCATATAGAGCCTCGAAGGGTGCCATCTGGATACTGGCCTGGAAACTATTGTTGTACGAGAATTCCACCAGGTGCAGGTGATCCTCCTACGAACCACCAAAGTCAAGGGTATACGACCGCAACATATATTCGAGAGTTTGTATAGTACGCTCTGACTGCCCATCTGTCTGCGGATGATACACTGAGCTGAACTTGAGACGTGTCCCCAAACTTTGTTGAAGACTGCGCCAGAAGTACGATGTGAATCTCGTATCCCTGTCTGATATTATGCTGACTGACACTCCGTGAAGTCTGACGATCTGCCTGAGATACATCTCTGCTAGCTGCGCCGTCGACTGTCCAACTCTAAATAGAAGAAAGTGTGCCACCTTGGTAAGCCTGTCTACAATGACCCAAATAGCATCTCTGCCTGCCGGAGATCTGGGTAACCCAGTCACGAAATCCATGGTGATGTGCTCCCATTTCTATTCTGGACCGGCAAGGGTTGAAGAAGTCCAGCTGGCCTCTGATGTTCAGCCTTGACCTGTTGGCAAACCAAACATCGAGAGACATACCGGGCTATCTCCCTCTTCATACCATTCCACCAAAAGTGTTGACGAATATCTCGGTACATCTTCGTGCTGCCTGGGTGGATGGAATACTGCGAACTGTGAGCCTCTGCCATGACTTTCTGTCTGATATCTCCACTAGGTACACAAAGATACGTGCCGTGTCGAAGTGTACCATCCTCATGAATACATAACTCTGGCCTTCTCCCTGCCTCGCACTCTGCTCTGAGCCGCTGAATCTTGGAATCTGTTAACTGTGCTGTCCGGATCCTCTCAACTATGGTGGACTGGATCTGCAGGCTAGCCATCAACGCCACGTTGGAAGGGAGGACAACTTCAATACCCATCTTCTGAAGATCTGCCAATAGCTCTGGTTGTGCTGTCAAGAAATAAACTTCGGCTCTCCGGCTCAACGCATCTGCTACAACGTTAGCCTTCCCTGGGTGATACTGCAAGTCCACATCATAGTCCACAAGTAGCTCGAGCCATCTTCTCTGTCGCATATTAAGATCCTTCTGGGTGAAGACATACTTCAGGCTCTTATGGTCAGTAAAGATCTCTACTCTATCTCCATACAAATAGTGCCTCCATAACTTAAGTGCAAATACTACTGCTGCTAGCTCCAAGTCGTGGGTCGGGTAATTCTTCTCATGATCACAGAGTTGACGTGATGCATAAGCGATTACCTTCCCATGCTGCATCAAAACACATCCCAATCCTCTGCCTGAAGCATCGCAGTAAACTGTGAATCCTCCGGTCCCATCTGGAAGTGTGAGAATGGGAGCCGTTATCAAACCTCGCTTCAACTTCTCAAATGATTCCTGACACTCTGCTGTCCAAACGAACGGCACATCCTTGCGGGTCAACTGGGTCATCGGCGCTGAAATCCTTGCAAAATCAAAGACGAACCGCCGGTAGTAGCCGGCCAATCCAAGAAAGCTGCGAACTTCTGCCACTGAGCTGGGTACTGGCCATGCCTCGATAGCCACAATCTTCTGGGAATCCACTTCCACCCCTCCTCTGGTAATGATGTGACCCAAGTAAGAAATACGATCGAGCCAGAACTCGCATTTACTGAACTTGGCGTACAACTGGTGCTCTCTGAGAATCTGGAGGACAACTCTGAGATGCTGCTCGTGCTCTGCTTCACTCTTGCTGTAGACCAGGATGTCATCAAGGAACACTATCACGAACTGATCCAAGTAAGGCATGAAAATACGGTTCATGAGGTCCATGAACACTGCCGGTGCATTGGTCGCTCCAAAGGGCATAACTAGAAACTCCCAATGCCCATACCTCGATCTGAACGCCGTCTTCGGGATGTCTTGCTCTCTGACTCTGATCTGGTGGTATCCTGACCGCAAGTCTATCTTCGAGAAAACTGAAGCCCCCTTGAGTTGATCAAACAAGTCATCTATCCTCGGGAGAGGGTATCTGTTCTTGATTGTCACTGAGTTCAAGGTACGATAATCTACACATAGCCTGGACGTACCATCCTTCTTTTTCACAAGAAGCATCGGGGCTCCCCAAGGCGATCCACTAGCACGAATGAATCCTTTGGTTCTAAGTTCTTCAATCATCTTGTACAAAATCTCTAACTCTGAAGGCGCCATTCTGTAGACTCGCTCTGATACTGGTGCTGTTCCGGGAATCAAGTCTATGGTGAACTCAATCTCCCGTTCTGGCGACATCCCTGGAAGTTCCTCTGGAAAGACATCTAGAAACTCTTCAACTATCCGGGGCAACTGTACTGCTGCTACTGCCATCCGCAATACTGGAGGAGATGGCTCTACTGTGCCTCTGGAAAATAAAAACTCTGGCTCTCCGGGAATACTAAAGACAACTCTGCCAATATGGCAGTTTATCCTAGCATAATGGTTCCTCAACCAATCCATGCCTAGGACTACATCATAGTCTGCCATAGGGAACTCTATGAGTCTAGCGGGGAACTCTCTACCGCTAACTACGATCCGACACGAGGAAAACACTCGATCTACTCCCACAAGACCATTACCAGTAAGTATATTAAGCCTCACTGATAATGACTCGGGCTCCAATCCTATCCGTGTCGCGAATCGTACAGACATGAATGAATGCGATGCACCAGAATCAAATAATACAGATGCTGGAAAGGTGTTGACGAGAATAATACCTGCCACTACCTCACCTGGTGCAGCTTCTTCTTCCATGGTCATCATCATAGCCTGACCTCTAGCTGCGGGTCCCCTCTGCTGGAAACCCTTCTGTCGGTTCTATGCTGGAGCCTGGGTGAACTGCTGCTGGTTTTGCCAATGAAAGGCCTGGGCCTGAGGCAACAATGGCCTCGGGTACTGCTGCTGCTGCTAAACTGGAGCTGGGGCTGGTCCTCTCACCGAAGAACTAGAAAGGTTGGATGATGATGGACCTCCCTTATTCGGGCAGGTCCCTATCTGGTGGTCTGCTCCTCCACAAGCCAGGCACAATCCCTGTGCCCTACGACACGCTGCCACTACATGGCCCGGCTTCCCGTAATGAGAACATCCCATCGCGGAAGACTGCTTCTGCTTCTGCTGCTGCGGGTACGTCGGGGTCGAATGCTGAACCGACGTCACTGAGGCCGCCCGCCTCGGAGTTCCAATGGTTATACCCCTAGCTGCCGGGGCTGGAGCTGAAGATTGGTGCATCTGGTTGTGGGACCGCTTCCTGCCTCCGGTCCTGTCCACAATCCTTCGGGAGGTATACTCATGCCTCCTCGCTGCCTTCAACACTGAATCGAACGTCTGGTGCTCGAACTGCTCCACAGCCAATAATATCTCTAAATGCAGTCCCTGCTGGAACCGCTGGGCCCTATCAAATTTGGTTGCCACCAAGGTGGGGGCGAACCTACTCAGCCTGGAAGACTCGGTCGCATAGCCATCGACCGTCCTACCTCCTTGCTTCAAGTTGGTGAATCTCGTCTGCAGGTCGTACCGTGCCACCGCATCGAAGTACTTCGTCTGGAACCTCTCTCTGAACGTCGCCCAAGTGACTGGCGCTGCTAATCCCATGGCCTGAGCTGCCCACCAATCGCGAGCCAAGTCTAACAACTGTAGGCGTACCACCGCCACCTTCTCATTTTCAGGTGTCCTAGCTGCTTCCAGGACCACCTCGGTATCCTGAAGCCAAGCGTCCGTGGCAATCGCATCTTCACTGCCGTCAAAGAACGGAGGGTTCAAGCGCTTGAAACTGTTGGCCGCCTGATTCCCTTGGGGACCTCCTCGGTTTAGTGCATCATGAACTTCCTGGTGCAAGGTGTCGCCTCGACGATCTTGGGATGCAAGCAGTTCTCTGATAACCCCTACCAAAGGTCCCTCATCCTGTCTAGCTGGTTGAACGGGCGGAGCTGCCTGAACTAGAGGTTCTGAGCCTCCGGAAAGCATAACTCGGGAGGCTACTCCAGAGTGCTGAGCTTGATCTTCCTGGCGCTGGGGTGCTTGTCGAGCTTCCTCTGGCTGGTTGACAGGTCCGGGAGCAATGCCGCTGAAGAAGACGACATAGGGAACAATAAGGAAAGGACCAGGACAGATCAATGATACAAGCAATGTGATCAGGTCGAGATTCTCAGGGATTTGGAGATACGAGCAGAGATCAAGGACGAATATTGATTGAGACATCTATTCGATAAACCCTAACATTTTTTGATTGACAAGACCTGCATGGGCCACCACTTAAACCGTGTCACGCCCCAGAACCAGAATACTGGAGAGCGGGGGCAGACATAGCCAGCTACGTATATTGAAATAGAATACATCTCAACTATACGGTCACGGCTGTCTAGATATGAGGGTTTACTACAAGCCAGCAGTCTCTTAAGGTCAAGCCTATTGTCTCAATCTCAAGCAATTAACAGAGTTACAAGATGTTAGAGCATCAAATATATATATATATATAAGGCATCCCAAATATTACATATTGGATGATCATGAAGCTAGTCGTACAAAATTATAGGACTAGCAAGAGTTCAGTCATACATGATCAACCCTAGGATTTTTTAATCATGTTTACAGCCCGTAGGCAGATAATAAGTAAATGTGCATCGAGCTAACAGGTGCTCGTCGGCTAAACGCCTCAAAAGAATAAATTTACATATAAGTGGGTGAAATAAAAAGGAAAACCCACTCTTGGCCCGGGTTTCGTCTAGTTGTCACCATTGGGCTGGAAGCTTGGTAGATCCTCGGGAGCTGCTCCGAAATCTGGCCACACAAAACCAGCTGGGTCAAACCCCAGAAAGAGCAAGTGCCACAAAGGAGGCCACAAATAAGAACAAAAGCCAGCATATTAGAACATAAAGAATAAAAAAAGTACAAGTAGTAAAGTACACAGGGCGATAAACAACTAGGGACGTGGAACCATTCCGGGAGCCAGGTTACAATCCTTAAACCAAACAAGGACCGGGATTGTACCCCTTCGCCTGAATAGCTCACTGTCTCTACCCATTTATCATTAGAAATAAGTAAAGCAATCAAGATCAAGAGTTCCAGGTGCAGGGGCTAGACAAGACTTAGACAGAGCTGGACACCATTCATTCACAATCAGCCAGACAAGTACTACGGCTTACTACTTTAACTAACTAGGGTTATCACAAGCCTAATTACTAACAAGATGCAAGCGAGAATTTCCAGTCCCAAGCCCTGCAGACTATCCAGTTATCCTTCCGCGGGTTGAGAGTTATAGGTGGGTACATTGCCCGGAAGACAAATGTACCCTTAGGTGACTTAGAGGGTGCAACACATGACAGTGTGCTGGAAATGTGCTCTACTCGTCGGCAAGCTACAAGTCCATTAAAGCACCCAGATAACGAGATTGCCTATGACTGGGAATTCTCCATGTTCTAGTTTGATCTAATCGTTAGCCTAATCCAATTTAGTGCGAGTCCCTGGCCGTGGTACCCAGGGAGTCACGTCCTAGACATGATGCAAGACAAGGCAAGTGGATTGTACAAGCAAGCAAGCAGGAGCACCCACGGTGTTAAGTTGATTATACGAGTCAAGTTACAAGTTACAAGTTACAAGTCAAGAGTGCGCCACCACGGGCCACTATCAAGTTATCAAGATAAATCATGTCAGGATACTTGTCAGGAGTGCGCCACGACGGGCCACTATCAAGTCAGGTTGGTCATGTCAGGAGTGCACCAATATGGGTCACTATCGTGTTATGCTAGTTCCTTGTCATACCAGGCCATGTACAATAGTCATTCCAAACATATTAAGTAAAATCAAGTTCATAACAAAAGGCGTAAGGATATAAAATGGACGTAAAACATCTAATAAAATATCAATATATATAGGGCTATAGAAGAGCCAAGCTAAAAGAAGAATAAAACCAAGTCTCCATGATTGGACATATTGTGCAAGGGGTCATGGGGTTGGATTGCGCAAGAGTCAAGTGCGCCAGTGGCCAACTGCGCAGGGTGAGCTGCGCAGGGTACCAACTGCGCCAGAGATGGATGGCACAGCAGATGGGTTACGCGGGATCAAATTGCGCAGGGGTTAGACTGCACAGGAGGGGATGGCGCAGGGTGAGCTGCGCAGAGGGTGGACTGCGCAGGGCCAACTGCGCAGGGGTGAGTGCGCCAAGGGAGGTGCGCGGTCCAGCCCAAGAGGCCGGGCGCAATCGGCTATGCGCAATGAAAGGCGCTGGCCGAGAAGGAAGGTGCGCAGTTCACCAAAGGGTGAGCTGTGCAATCGGCCTTGCGCTAAAGAGCGCAGGCCGAGAGGGCTGCTTCTCCAACCCGAGAAGAACTCCAAGAACTTCAAAACTTCAATTCTTCATAACTTGACCAAATCAAAACCAAATCTAGATTTTCAAAGTTCTAACTTGAGTAAAATCGAATTCTCTTCCATATGAAAGCATCAAAACATGCAAAAATCGAAGTTTAATAGATCAAAACCAAGGATTTTCAAAAATGGTTAAAACCTAGATCTAGAAGAATGAAAGCTCCAATTCATAAAATGTCAAGTTCTAGTGTTGATCAACATGTCCTAATCTATCAAATGGACAAATAAAATTGGGTACTTATTTGTTGGCAAGGTGCACTTGCCTATGGTGTGGTATTGTATGGAAGAAGGAAGAAGAAGAAGTTGTAGGAAAATTAATGGAGAGTAAAGAGGAGAGAGAAAGTTTGGTGGAGATATAATGAGGGTGGTTGTGTTGTGTTGAGGGTAGAGTGTAGGTTAAAGTGTTCCACTCATGATGAACCAAACCAAACCAATTAAAACTGAGCCGAACCAAAACCCGAAATACGAGAAAAACCCACAATTCCGCAAGTCGAGAAAATTAAAATACATGCCAAAACCCAGATACGAGTATAAATACGAAAATACAGGAAATGGGGGTGACACATGTACATCATGTATTCCTTGCTCTTGCGTTATTCATGTACACTCATGTTCTCTCATGTTCTTTCATATACGCTCATGTACTTTCATGTGCTCTCGTGTACGTTTCTGTTTTCTCATGTGTTTCGTGTGTAACCAAAACATCATGTCCGTAACGTAACTTGATTGGATCCTTGTGTATTGATTGTGGGTAGGGGTGAGTATAAATGGTCATGTGATTTACCTATCATGTTCACTCTGTTACTTTTCATGTTTTATCATGTTCAACCTAAGCCAATTATATGCCATCTCGTACTCTAAATCACTAGTCACTTACAGTTCTTACATATCATGTATATATTTCCAGTTATCAATATCTCTCCTGTTTTCATGTACATCTTCTTACAGCGTTTCATGTATCTTATTCTATTGCTTGCTTTATATTTCCTGCCATGATATGAACTGTATAAGATGTACTATGCTCGCTCCCGTCCTGACTGGACCTGTTAAAAATATAACAGATGATACCGAGGACTTCTGCCCGACCTACTATGGATCCCATCTAGACGACACTTGTGAGCTGGACTCTCAGGAGGACCCAGCTCTAGCTGATGACATTACCCCTACTGCCTAGACTAGTTTAGTTAGGCTATATTCTGTCATTTGAGATCTGGATTGTATATACTCTTTCATATTCTGTAGTTGAGACTTTGTAATCTGGATGTTGCTGAGTTGTTATCTTAGATACTTAGACGCTTTTGATCATCTGTATTTTATTTTGAGTTCTATATCATATCGTACTTCTTCTTCCTTAGTTGTGATTGAGTTTACATTCTGCTATGTCACCCCCATTCGAGGAGTATAAACTGCTTAGCATTATATCGTTAGATGTTGTGACCTAGGACAGCGTTCTACCGCCGACACTGCGGCGTAGGCTGGACGTACCCACTTCTCGTGCCCTTACTCTAGGGTACAGGTCGTGACAGCAACACCACAGAATATAATACCGGGTCATAGTAGCTATTATACAATAGCTCAGCATCCTCAATGTCACCTAAAAATATGGGTCTCCAGTCAGGAGGGAGCAATTACGAATATGTATCTCACATTTCAAATAATAATGGAAAATTGCAGGCTAAACAGTTGAAACAATATTTTCCAGCAATTTAACAATTTAAAACAATGTGATTTGAATGTGTAAACGTCTATGACCGGCTTGGGTTGTACAATAGCATCCTAGCAACGCGATACGGCTTATCCCCGTATGTAAGAGGGGTAAGCTCACACAATTATGCAATATGAGGGATATTGGTCATAAATGCTACACTATTCCCCAATTCCCATAATCAATATTTGAACCCTATGAGAGGGTTCCGTATAGCAATGTGGTTTAAACATGCAACTTGACAATTACTAAATAAAATGCAAGAAAATATAACCGTCACTTGCCTCTGTTAATTGACTGGATCGGGAATGTCGGTACCGAGGAGGAAGTCAAGTACGTCTCCGAGATCCTACAGTTGAGAACCTTGACTTAGAACCATAACGAAACCATTCTAGGTGTGCTAGTTACAATCTCTAGAAGCAGACCATAGTCAGGTTTTAAGTTATTAATTAATCTACCGGAAATTGTCTAACGTCGCAAACTACGTTCGTTATCATTTTAATTGAATAAGTTAGTTTCTGATTAATTTAGAAAAAGTAGCAATTACAGGTCAATTTGGCAAAATTTTGTATTTTAAATATATATATATATATATATATATATATATATATATATATATATATATATATATATATATAAAACTAGACTTTTCTTTAAAATGAGAAAACATGTGAATTGCTAAATTACCAGGTTATTTATTGTGAGAAAACTTATAAATTTTCCTTTATAAAATATATATATCCATTTTATATTCTACGCGTTTAACGGCGAAATCAACATTCCAGAAAAATAAGAAACAAAGCTACGCTACACAATACAGGGCCACAGAGAAATAAAGAAAAAACTGGGCTTATGCCCTTACAAATTATTTGCATAAATTAATTAATCCTAAGACGAGCGCTGAGTGCCGCGAACGGTCCAAACAGTAGGCCGAGGCCCTGCACCATAAATACTAAAAGCAGTACTAGTTCTAAAATAAATTATACTTAAATTAAAAATTAAAGAGTCTCAGACTTTGTCATGCAATCTCATGTTGCTGGCTAACGCCTCAACGTACAGGAAACCCTGTAGCATTTACGTTTCGCCGAGGCTCATTTGACCGTTATGGTCGTCGCCTAACTGGTGATACAAAATCCATAAAATCCAAAAATCGACAAAATCCAATCTATAAATCATTTTGCAAAGACCGATTTTCTTTGGAAAATAGATTTTATTCAAATTGCCAATTTTATAAGGAAATCCCTTTTTAAAATATTTTCTAAAAATTTGGACAGCATCTCCTCTGTAATTGGGACAACCCAATCCTGGGAGGATGCCAACCACGACACAATTTAAATATCCCAAACCAGGGATCACTAACTACCAACCCAAAAATGAATATCCAAGCCAAACCAACCAAAGTACAATATAACCAAAATAGAAAATACGTTACGACATAACCGATACTCTACATATCACCCAAAAGCAACCATATTCAAAATACCGAATCCCGAAACAGGATCGGGACCGCGTCATCACATGCTATCTACGGGAGGGACACAGGGACACGAAGTTATACCTCAAATGCTCGGCTAGAGCTCTCAGATGCAAATATTAGAAGAAAGAAATTTGCGGACAGCGAAAAATGGATCAGAAAAGCGCACAGGAGGTGCGGATCGGAAAATACACCGAACAGCTCACAGACGCGCTGGACAATGGAGGGACGCTGGCCCAGGTGGACAGCGCTGGCCGGGGCAGGGTTGCCGGTGCCGGGTCGGACAGGTGCTGGCCGGGGCGACTGTTCGTTGCGGGCTCGAGAGGGTTGGCCGGACTCAGGCAGAGCCGGCAGGGACTCGAGACGAAGCCGACAGCTCGGGGTCGCCGGGGCGCTGGCCGAACAGGCACGGGGGTCGCCGGGGGCGAGATCTGGCTGGAGGGACGCGGCCGGAAAGCGGGACGGGGGAGCGCCGGAGCTGCGCTGGAGCGGGCGGAGGCGCCGGTCTCGGGAAGTGGCACGCTGCAGGATCTGGCCAGAGGGGAGTCGACAGGTGGCGGCCGGCGGCTGGAGAAAACGGCCGCGGGAGTCGAGCGGCGGCGCCGGGCTGAGCTCGGGTCCGATTGGAAATTGGAGAAAGGGAGGGGAGTGAGAGAGAGGGTGTTGGTGGTTTTTCTTTGTGGGAGTGGTGGTGGTTTTTTGTGTTATATGAAGAGAGTTAGGGAGGGATGAGTGGGAGAGAGAGAGGTGTGGAGGAAAAGAACGCTGAGGAGAAGGAGTAGGAGTAGAGGCTGAGTCGTGGGGAGCTGGGTCGTGGGGTGCTGGGTCCACGTGTGGGGGAAATAGTGATTGGTTAAAGATTAGAATGGGTTTAGGATTTGTTTAATATCTTTTTTTAAAACAACATATATATTAATAACCAGAATTTAAAAGAGAGAAATAAGGACGGGTTCGGAACTGAGTCGGGCTTCGAGAAATCGGGTCCGAACTCGGAGTCGGTCCCCGGGCACGGGATCGGGACAGGCCACAATCAAAAATCCATAATTAATTTTAAAAACAATATTTTCCTGATCCGACTAATATAATAATAATAATAATAATAATAATAAAAGAAAAAAACTAAGACTAAAATTATGATGCAGGTAAATAAAATCCAACAATTAATGATTCTAGAAATTCCGGGTTTCACACTATGCACTGACTCGGGATGAAGCGTTCGCATCTGACAATGTCGTAATAGGTATATGACTCTATAAAAATATGCATGCTAAAGTATTGTTCGATTCGGGTGCTACGCATAGTTTTATATCTACTGACTTGGTAAAAAAATTTACCCATGCAATTACTAGATATGAATCTTAGGATTAGCACTCCATCAGAACTAGATATACCTGCCACTCATTGTAGGGATGGTTATATCTGCATCGGTGGAAGGAATATATCCTTTGAAGTTATTATCCTCGACATCAAGGAGTACGATATCATCCGCGACATGGATTGGTTGGGTGCATGCCAATGCAACCATCGAGTGCACAGAGAAGAGAGTTGTGTTTCGTCTTTCTGGCGAAATAGAATTCTCCTACTCATATAGGGTAACGTCGAAGACGATCATGGTGATATCAGCAATTTCGACAAGGTGCATGTTGTATTTTGGTTACAGCAGGTACCTAGCATCAGTTCGAGACACGAGAAAGAAGATTGCAGGCACGACACAGACTGAAGTCATGGTGTAATTTTTCGACGTGTTTCTAGACGAGTTGTTAGGGATGTCGTCAGATCGAAAGATAAAATTCAGCATTGACACCTTTTCAAACACTCGAGCGATACCCAAAGCACCCTACCGAATGGCGCCGACGGAGCTAAAGGAACTGAAAGCATAGCTACAAGAGCTACTAGATCGTAGATATATTTACCCTAGCATCTCCCCATGGGGTGTTCCAGTGTTGTTCGTGAAGAAAAAGGATAGATCGATGCTGCTATGCGTCGACTATCGAGAACTTAACAAAGCAACGGTAAGAAATAAGTACCTGTTGTCGAGGATCGATGACTTGTTTGATCAACTACAATGGGCCACAATATTTTTAAAGATTGATCTTCGCTCAGACTACCATTAATTAAAGATTAAGCCCGATGACGTGCCGAAGTCCGCCTTTCAAACTCGGTACGGCTACTACGAGTTTCTAGTCATGTCGTTCGGTTTGGCAAATGCCCCCGCCGTCTTCATAGATCTAATGAACCGAGTCTTCCGACCGTTCATAGAAAAATTTGTTGTCATATTCATTGACGCCATTCTCATCTATTCGAAGAGCAAGGAAGATCATGTAAAGAATTTGAGGATAGCTCTATAGACTTTACGTGAACATCAACCATACGCTAAATTAAGTAAATGTGAGTTCTGGATCAGCAGTATGACATTCCTTGGACACGTTATTTCAGATAAAGGTGTCATTGTGACCCAAAGAAGATTAAAGCGATAGTTGAGTGGAAACGGCCTACTTCGGCAGGCGACATCCGGGATTTTCTCGGCTTGGCGGGCTACTACCTAAGATTTGTAAGGGACTTTTCCAAGATTGCGTCACGTCTGACTCGCCTCACCCAAAAGGCAGTCATATATGAGTGGAATGATGACTTTGAATCTAGATTCCAGGAGTTAAAGTAACGGTTCATCTCAGCTCCAATTCTTGCACTTTCTGTAGCTCTCCTTCCCGAAAATTTTTGAATTATTTTTTTTCTATTATTTATTTGATTTAAATGGTAATTTTTAGGATTTTATAAATGATTATTTAGTTAATTATTACGATAGAGAACTTTATCCATGGTTGAGTTTTGAAGTACAAGGCGACTAGGAATCATGGTACGGATAGTGCAGTGGCGTGCCTTTACTAGTGTATTAGTCATGCCAAGGAAGACCCAGTCATAAGTGTGACCTAACTAGGAAAACCAGGCCAAGTTGTGACATGACCATTATCAATAGTTTAATTATTTATTATTAAGATTTATTGACTTGCAGAAGACCCGGTTGTACTCAACTAGTCCGAACTAGACTCGAACCGAGCCCAAGCCATGTAGACCCTTAGTACGACCAAGACGGCAATATAGATACTACATGTATATTGGTGTTTCATTTTAATGATCAATAACTAATTATAAATAATAGTTAAATAAAATATAATATTGCTATTAAAGTTATATTTATATTTATATATTTGTTATTTTCGAAAATAATACGTTTTCTTGAAATGTCATTTTAGGTTTGTGGGACCTTTGACTAGAACAATATATGTATGCACATATATTGTGCGTGTTTATTTGATTAGATGAAATATATTTATTTAACCATTTTGTGTATATTTATTGCGTGCTCTTAATAGATATATGGTTAGTATTTATAAGTAAGGTATATATATATATATATATATATATATATATATATATATATATATATATATATATATATATATATATATATATATATATTTTTATATATATATATATATATATACATATACATATATATACACACACATATATATACCTTACTTATATATAAATACATATATATATATATATATATATATATATATATATATATATATACATATATATATATATATATATATATATATGTGTGTGTGTGTGTGTGTGTGTGTGTGTGTGTGTGTGTGTGTGTGTATATTAGTATGTATATCTACTAATGTATATTAGTATGTATATATAAGTATTGGTGATAACAAAAACTAAACCAAAAACCCCATAATAGCCTAGCCCAACTAACCCCGGGCCAAGCCCAGCCCGGCCTGCCCACAAGTCCACCCGCGTGTTGGCCCAATGATTACATCGTGTTTTTGAATATGGCTAATCAGTTAAGTTTAACACAATGATGTCACTAATATTCATATACTCACTATCATGTTGCTACTTAAACTTATCATTGTCCTAATTGTCCTATATTATATTGCTATGCTTGTATCGTACTGCAACATATTTTGATGGCCTAACATGTATTTGTAGACATACAGTAAGCATGATCAAACATGATCAAACCAGGACATAGGCAATGAAGAATTAATGATAGACCAAAGACGGCGTCATATAAAGAGATTTCTTCGAATCGCCTAGCGACCTATCTGGGGCCTTGCATCGGGGGTTCCGCTGTCCGGTCAGCGGACAGGGGTCGAGGGGGCAGCGGCCCCCGTCGGGGGTTCGGAGGCAAAGCCCCCGAAAGGTATTCAGATTTCCAGATCTGTTTATCTTTAGACGACTGCTGTCAAGGAAAAAGACGTCTTCAGGACTGCTTAAATATCAGAAGAAAGGCGTCATCAAAGGGCTCTTGGTTTTCCTTTTGTTTCAAGTCTGTAATCTTCATTTGATTGAGTCTAGGAGAATGTGTACGTTGAGTCGCACTGAGTCATCTCAACCCCTAGACATATCTCTCCAAGCTCTACCATACAAATAGACCAATTCCTGAACCAAGCCCAAAGCTCCACAAATCCCAAAGGCCATTCTGCCACATAGGAGACAGAGTTCGGGCCGAACTCTGCCCCCACACAGAGTTCGGGCCGAACTCTGTCCCCTGATTTTCAGGAACTAATTTTTAGGGTTACCAATTGCTAGCTGGTACAACGGCCATATTTTTGAATTTTGAGGACAGAATTCTGGCCGAATTCTGCCTTCCAGACTAGTATATATAAGGCATGATTTCAACCATTTTCATTCATCTCTTCATCATCTTTCTATCTCTCACTCTCAATCATCTAAGCCTTATACTACCTAAGCCTTACTCTTCCAATCTACTAGCCACAAAACTTCTTAAGCCCCAAGGTGCTCAAGTGCGATTCAGCTAGAAGTTTTTGTGCAAGAGTTGAAAAGAAAAGTCACTTAGATAATTCCAAGTTTCGCCACTGCGAATCTATGAGAAGTTGGCATGCTCTTCCGAGTAAAGGCACGTGGTTGTACACTATTTCACAAATAGTGGATTTCAATCCTGAGCTAGAGTTCTCAGGCCTGGACTAGTCCTCCACGAGGAAAACCAGGTTAAAACTGCTGTGTTTGCGTATGCTCTTCTGATCTTTATTTACTTCCGCATTTTTTCTCTGATTTATTTACTATCTTGATAGTTGTTTTGTGGAGGTGATATAGAGTTAATTTTTATTTGGTGATTTCGACACAAACTCTATTCACCCCCCTCTAGAGTTGTCTACACGTTATTTCAATTGGTATCAGAGCAAGGTCTCTATTGTTAGGCTTAACATCCTTAGAGTATATCCTTGTTTATTTGTGTATGGCATCGTATTCCTCCTCCTCCGATAAAGAGGGTTTTATTTCTAGTAGCATAGACAATCATGTTTCTTCTAAATGCAAGAAATGCTCTAAGTGGAAAGCCATGGCTAACCAATCCTTAAAGTTTGCTAAGGCTTTTCATTCTACAAATGAAGAACTTTCAGGAAAGGTAATTCATTTAGAAGAGTCTAATGAGTTTTTGAGAAATGAAAACAATGATTTATTATCTAGACTTGACTCACAAAACTCATCTTGTGTTTCTTTAAAGAGTTTGAATGATTCTTTAATTTTGAAAATCAAATCTCTTTCCTCATCAATAGAAGATCTTAAGAAGCAAGCACATGAGCTAAATCATTTGCATGATTCTTCTATTGACTCTTTAAAGAAACAAAATGATGATTTTATTTCTAGAATTGCTTTATTTGAGAAAGAGAATTATGCTTTAAATGCTAAATTTGATTCTCATACTTGTTTGCATAATGATTTGCTAGTAGAACATGATATTCTTAAGACCAAATCCATGCATGCTCACTCTAGAAATATTCATCATTCTAGTATATCATATGTTCATAATCATGCTCATTCTGATACTTGTGCACACACTAGTATTAGGTGCTTCTATTGCTCTCGTATTGGACACATGAGTGTAACTTATCCTATTCATAGGAGTTTTTCTACCAATGCTAGAGTAAATAGTATATGGGTCCCTAAAGCTAACAAATGTGGATCCAAGTTTATTTGGATACCAAAGTCTTCGCCTAATATTGTAGGTGGAGCTACTTGTATCAGGACATAGCACCGAGGAAGCGTGTTGGTGGTTGTAAAGCTCAAAGGTCATCTTCCAAGCAATTGCACAAACATAAGTGTGGCCACTAGAGCCACTTTGGTAACATGCTAAACGATTCTCTTTAAATAGCTTATATTTATAGAATCTAGCATGTTTCTCTTGATGTCTTGCTACTAGCTCACATTGATATCTTTTAGTTGCTTTTATATAAATCAATGTAATACTAGCATGCTTGGTTAATTTTCTTTTTATTTCTTTTATCTAGTATGACTAGTTACTTAGCTTAAATAATTAGTTCACACTATGTAGTCTATCACTCATTTTCTATTAGTGTGACACATTTATATATGCATACTTGTTATTCCTAATCTTTATTTATAAAGCATGCATATCACTCTAGTCCATAGGACCTTGGTTTTGATTTGAGTTAATATGATTTTAACTCTCCGTTTTTAAAGTTTTTAATTCTTGCCGATTTATATTTAGTATATCATTGGTATTTGTGAATATATGTGTTTAGCACAAGCTTCTTATCACTTGATAAGTATATACTTATACTTCTTTTTAATCTTGTGCTTGCATAACATATTCATTATCGATTCTCATATTTTATTTTGATTATCCTCTTGAGAATCAATTATGTCTTTGCCTAATAAAGTATATTTATACGTGTTTTTGAATTTGTGATAGTTTTTCAATCACTCATTAAGGATACATGACTATATTGAATGTAGATCATGTATTTATTATATTGACATCTATTTTTGTATAAATATCTTTATGTGGGCATATGAGATGAGCTCAAGTTTTATATTATTTGAAGAGTATTCATTCATACTTGTGTTTACCTTATAATTTAGCTATTGATTCTTTTGACCAAATTTGTGTTATCTCTACTTGAATCAATTAGCTTATTCCTTAAAGTCTTCTTTTGATGATATCTTATTGGCTTTTATTTGTTGACTTTATGGATATATACCTTTTAATTGATTTTTGATCTTTTCATATATGCCTATTTGTGATATATATGAATATATTAATGATTCCCAACTTTTGATATTTATTTGTTTTACTTCTTCAAGTTAGGATGTTGAGAGAAAATGTTTATTAGTGTCTTGTTCATGACTTTTATGGAAGTTCTTTTAAGAATTGTTTGGTTTTGTGCTTTACCTTACTTGTTAAAATCACCGTACTTGTTTTGAGTATGTATCTTCTATATATTTATTTCCATAAGTGTATTATGAAAATGTTTGTTTTGAAAATATTCTTAGCAAATTTTTTTGATTATTATTTGGGTATTTACCTTTCTTATACTTAGAATTTGTGGATTTTAATGTTGTTTGATGATACTGCGTATATTCTTTTAAATTTAAGTTCTTAAAAGTAAAGAACATTTTGGAAATAAGCCGAAAGGGTCCTTCTGTCATACATGTGTAAATAGCCTGAAGCGACACAGTGCACTAGTTTTCGGACTACCGCTAGCTGGGAACCGGCCCCTACAGCTAACCCAAAGTGATCAACACTTTATAGACTTAAGATTTATTAAGGTCTACTTGCAACCATTATCTAGTTCTGGATCCACCCCTAAGTTCCAGAATACTTTATCATATTTAGCCCAATATTTTGAGCTATAAATATTTTATTATTATTGTCCAATGATGTTTTTGTAGCACATGAGAATACATATAATTGATATATCATACTTCTCATGTCTTTAGATACTATGGGTTGAACTTTTTCGTTGAGATTTTCCATTTCTAGAGAACACACTTTCATAATGGTTATAATTTTGCATTCTCTAGATCAATCTATTATTTTATTATCTTGGGTTAATCTCAATATTTGACAAAAAGATTTGCTCTATTGTGTTTTCATGAACATCTCTTTTGTCCTTTACTTGATGAGAGTCTAATTCATTTACTTGCTATCTTATACTCTTATCCTTGCTTAATATAGAGTATATAAATTATTTTGATCATTCAAAATGTATTATCCTTATTGTGAACTCTATGGTTAAGCATATATCTTTAGTGTCAGTGACTTAAGATTTAATGAGTACATTTATCCTGTTAATGGCCTACCTCATTAATCTTTATTAGTTATGTAGCTTGCTTATTTACGATGTATTGATTAAGCTACATAATTTTTGTTCACTTTCACTCATCTAGCTATCTTCTTGAATTTTAATCTATATGTGATATGCTAGTTTTAAAAAAAAACAAGATTTATGAATTTTCTTTATGAGATTTGTATTCTGTTTTAGATACATATGTTTGGTCTCTAAAATTAGTTTAACAATTTTTTAATCATGTTTCCATTGAGGTTTGTGATTCATCGCTTTAACTTCCTTCCATATTAGTCATTGGTAAGCATCTATTAAATTTCTCTCATCTTTTGAGTAATAATTTTATCGTATTATCTTTCTTTGGAATAAATTTGCAATCATTTAAATAAGATTGACTCTTTTTTATATTTTCCATTGGTTTGTTTATATGGTTTTTAGATGAGATTTATGACGGATCATAATTATTTATTGGTTTACTTTATGAATGATCATAATGATTGAGTAGTCCTATATTATCTAATTTGTGGTTATCAACTTAATTTATTACTCTACTTTGACTATTCATGGATTATCACATATGCCATTTGCTATTTGAACTTTATTGGTTTCTCATTTAGTATTAGTAAGGTTGGATTATTACCCGTTGATGGGTACATATGTGGTAAAACATACATAGTCAATGCAAAGCAATATATTGGTTGATCATTTCTTAATTAGATAATCATGGACATGATATTTAAGTTTTATTTTTTTCTTGAGCTATATTTTGACTTTCATCATGATTGATTTGATTGACTTTCTTCCTGTCATGATGACATTTATCTCAAAAGGTAACATGCACTGATCTATCATATTTCAATATGATATTCTTCTATATAGGTTAGTGTATGTCGTCTTTTGATTACATGTGCTAAATTGAAACATTCTTTTGATTTCTCATCTTTAGTAACTATTAGTGGATATATCTTCTTGACTAAAGATGATATTTTTCGTTCCATGACATTTTTATAGCCTTATATGCATTGAGCAAGGGGGAGAAATCTATAGTTGATTTACCCCTATATCTTGAAGTTATCATTTTTTTGCTATAAGTGCTTTAGAACTAGATA
Source organism: Iris pallida (assembly GCA_029216955.1). Lineage (NCBI taxonomy): Eukaryota > Viridiplantae > Streptophyta > Magnoliopsida > Asparagales > Iridaceae > Iris > Iris pallida. Next base: position 11,650,274 of record JANAVB010004998.1, on the reverse strand, counting down.
CGCATATTTTAAGGGGAGCAAATAAATTGGTTCAATTCGTTTATACCCTTTAATATGCCGTATACCTTGTTCATTATTGACCCATATTTTTATCATTATTTTAGTGATTGAGGTTATGATACTGTTATTTTGTGAAAGGTTTATGAGAGTATATGCAATTGTTTTCATCATATTATCTCTCTTTTATATGGGTCATCTTGTTAATATTTACTTTCATGACTATTGTGCTTTCTTTGATTTGACTTTCCTTGTTGAGGACTTACCCAATTTTTTTTTATCTATATTGATAATAGTTTGAGGGGGAGAATTCAAGTCGACTGAATTTCTCTTTCTCAAACATTTTTCTTCTTTACCTTCATGTTTATCTAAAGGATATTCATATAGCATGATAAGGTAATTGAGTTCATATGCATGAATTTTGGATAAGCAAATAGATTTGCAAATAATGAGATCATTTTATATCAATTGCTCTATTTTACATTGATAATTTCTTTATTTTGTTTTACTATTTATCTGTGGACAATTGTGACTATCATAGTTTCATTGATCAATGTTTTAAGTTTATATATTTCATTTGATATCAAGTTTTTCTATTTCAATATCTCAATTGGTATCTTTCTTCTTTGATATCTATTATTTACAATTATCTAATCCCCATGGTTTTTTATTGTAATTTTTTTTCTCTTCCAAAACTAGAGCAATATTTCATATCATACTATGTTTTTGGATGTCTTTCATGGATTTCATGTTGGTAAACTATCTATTGATTATTTTTAAATTCTTTTAGTTTTACCAACTATTTGTGTTTTGACAAGCTATTTTTTATTTGGCACTCTACATTAGGTATGTAGTTTCTATACTTGTCTTTACACACTTCTCCCATTGTTCTTCATTTAGTATATCTTGATCATGATTGTCTATGCCTTCCTCCCTTACATATGCTTGAGTTCGGTTTATCCATTACGGGGGAGCTTCTTTTTTTGATCATGCCAAAGGGGGAGAAATAAGTTTAAGCTAGCACACAATATGTGTTTATTAGTGATACATGCATCTATCGTATATGTCTTAAACTTAACCGATTTGCCATAATCAAAAAGGGGAAGATTGTTGGCCCAATGATTACATCGTATTTTTGAATATGGCTAATCAGTTAAGTTTAACATAATGATGTCACTAATATTCGTATACTCACTATCATGTTGCTACTTAAACTTATCATTGTCCTAATTGTCCTATATTATATTGCTATACTTGTATCGTACTGCAACATATTTTGATGGCCTAACATGTATTTGTAGGCATGCAGCAAGCATGATCAAACATGATCAAACCAGGACATAGGCAATAAAGAATTAATGATAGACCAAAGATGGCGTCATACAAAGAGATTTCTTCGAACCGCCTAGCGACCTATCTGGGGCCTTGCATCGGGGGTTCCGCTGTCCGGTCAGCGGACAGGGGTCGAGGGGACAGCGCCCCCCGTCGGGGGTTCGGGGGCAAAGCTCCCGAAAGGTATTTAGATTTCCAGATCTGTTTATCTTTAGACGACTGCTGTCAAGGAAAAAGACGTCTTCAGGACTGCTTAAATATCAGAAGAAAGGCGTCATCAAAGGGCTCTTGGTTTTCCTTTTGTTTCAAGTCTGTAATCTTCATTTTATTGAGTCTAGGAGAATGTGTACGTTGAGTCGCACTGAGTCATCTCAACCCCTAGACATATCTCTCCAAGCTCTACCATACAAACAGACCAATTCCTGAACCAAGCCCAAAGCTCCACAAAGTCCAAAGGCCATTCTGCCACCTAGGAGGCAGAGTTCGGGCCGAACTCTGCCTCCACACAAAGTTCGGGCCGAACTCTGTCCCCTGATTTCCAGGAACTGATTTTTAGGGTTACCAATTGCTAGCTGGTACAATGACTATATTTTTGAATTTTGAGGACAGAATTCTGGCCGAATTCTGCCTTCCAGACTAGTATATATAGGGCATGATTTCAACCATTTTCATTCATCTCTTCATCATCTTTCTATCTCTCACTCTCAATCATCTAAGCCTTATACTACCTAAGCCTTACTCTTCCAATCTACTAGCCACAAAACTTCCTAAGCCCCAAGGTGCTCAAGTGCGATTCAGCTAGAAGTTTTTGTGCAAGAGTTGAAAAGAAAAGTCACTTGGACAATTCCAAGTTTTGCCACTGCGAATCTGTAAGAAGTTGGCGTGCTCTTCTGAGTAAAGGCACGTGGTTGTACACTATTTCACAAATAGTAGATTTCAATCCTGAGCTAGAGTTCTCAGGCCTGGACTAGTCCTCCATGAGGGAAACCAGGTTAAAACTGCTGTGTTTGCGTATGCTCTTCTAATCTTTATTTACTTCCGCATTTTTTTCTGATTTATTTACTATCTTGATAGTTGTTTTGTGGAGGTGATATAGAGTTAATTTTTATTTGGTGATTTTTGACACAAACTCTATTCACCCCCCTCTAGAGTTGTCTACACGTTATTTCACCGCGGGCCAAGCCCAGCCAGTGAAACCCTTTCCTCCGCTCGGTAAAATGCATATATACGTATATAAACAGAGGGATCGAGAGAGAGAAATTGTCGAAAACCCTAACCATAAACCGCGCCACCACCCCCAGAGCGTTGCTCGAGGCTGGGCGACCCATCCTGGCCCTGTGCGATGCCGGAGCACAGCCAGAGGCCGCCGCGCGCACCGAAATTCGCAGCAGCGGGTGCAACACAGCAGCAGCGGCAGAATGATTTCGTCGTTCGATTGCTTCGTGCATGATCGTTCATTCTTCGATTCGCTTCTTCAGGTAAGACCACAACCCTACCCACTCCATATCCTATCCATTAGTTTTAATTCATTCGATATATACACCAGTAAAAGATCGAGTAAAAATCAAGAAAAAACTGTTCATATTGAACAGTACAACTGAACCCGATACTATGTTTTGGAAGGCAAATATCTGCTAATCTATGACAAATTTTCAAATTCTATTTGAACAGACCTATAGACAACCTATAGGAGATGGAAACCCCATTATTGGTTTAATTTCTAGTTGTGTATGCAGTAAAGGAAATCATAGGAAAGATCGAGAAAAACCTATAAAAAACAGTTTTCGAAAACTAGAAAATTGTCCGACACGACGCACATCCCGCCAAACCGGGCGACGTGGTCGTGTACCGTAAACATCGAAAGGCGCGTACGAATATTGTGGATGTGTGGGCTTTGACGGAATTCAGATTGGTTGCGTGTGCGCGACGAATTTGATCCGTATCCGTCGAAATTCACTGTATCGGCCTCTGTGCATGTTTCCCAATTATTTTGTGCACGTTCGTCAGATCGAGACGAAACTTGCGCCATCAGGATCGTATCATTTTTTTGGTCCTACATGCCAAGTTTGGTCCGATTCTGAGACAGTTGATCGGATCGTCGTTTCGCGAGCCCCACGATCCGATCCAACGGGCGATTTTGTGCACGGCCTGCCGGAATCCAAATCTGGACATACCGTTGGGTTTGTATCATTAAAACAAATCCGTAGACATATAATTTGACGACTTTAGAGACCCTTGACCCTGGCACATTTTTCGGTGCAAAATGGGTCCAACGGCGGACATCGTTTTGGCCCAAAATTATCGTTTTGCCCATGTATCCAGAATTGGACTTAAGGACAGGCAATCCTAACTAATTTGACTATTCTGAGAATGTTGGCAATGTCTGTTTCAGCTTAGACAATTGTGATGATTTGGACTTTATGGCTTAGCAGTTGTCTATATTCTGTTGGATCTGCGTGCAAACTTCAGGCAAGATACCTTGCCTCCCTCTACAGTTCATTCATGCTTATAGATCTTCTGTTTTAGTATGTTATCATTTAGTTACTCTAGTAGATATGGATTCAGATGTTTTCTATATACCATGTTTACTAGTTTATTGTCATGTTTGTATATCAGTATTTCATAACTTGATAGTGTAGTTTTACCAGGCTTGTTCACATTATAGCCATACTAGAGTTGTCCTTACCTGCATCATGACTGAGTTGTACCGTGTCGTCACCTGTATCTTGACTGGGTTGTTTCCACAAGTATGTGTAACTGAACTGCTATTTCTGTATCGTTTCCACAACCTGCGAGTCCACAATCGGGGCGAGGGTTGACCGTTTGCACCTGCGGGTCCACATTCGGGGCTAGGGTGTTTGTCTTGATCTGTTTGCAGCTGCGAGTCCACATTCGGGGCGAGGGTGTTTGTCGTGAACTAACTTGCGAGTCCACACTCGGGGCGAGGGTTAGTGATTAGTTCAAACCTGCGAGTCCACACTCAGGGCGAGGGTTTGGTATTCCATTGATCTCTTGTTTACTTGTTCTTCTTGCAGTTTATTTATGCGTAGTTGATCTCGTATCCGCGTTCATAGTTACCTGTCAGTAGCCACTTGTCAGTTTTCGTCTCGTTTCATATTTATAGCCTATTTATACTCTTATGCGTGATTAAACTGTTAGATAGGCATATTTTTATGTATCTTGTTATGTCCCCTAAGGACCTGATGATCTCTTTAGGTAGCTGATTGCGTGGAGTTACTTAGCGGATCATGAAGGTAGTGATTACACCTATAGGGATACAGGTATTTACTTGTGATATTTTCTTATTATCCTTTCGTGCTTTATATTCCATACCAGGATATATTTTGCTTACTTTATAGATTCATATCATTCTTGGAGTTTAATCGAACAATATGCTAATGGGCTGCAGACCATGACCCATAATTGTTCATTTATGTTTTATATTCTTATTGTGGGTTGAGATATAGTGATGCCTTGTCATGATTTGGCAGTATACTATAGCCGTGACAACGTTTACGTATTCGGGTTGGGCTGGAGTATGCTCGATACGTAGCTGGCTTGCTCACGAGCTCGCACCCGAAAAGCGGGTGTGGGTCGTGACAAGATTTTTTGGTGGCCCATGCAGGTCAGAGCATATCATATCGGTTACGTAACTGTACTGATACGAGCCTGCGACCATGACTAAACATTAGAAATCTCAATCCACAATGCCTTGAAAATTCGCCTAGAAATTCTCTACGTCCTTGAAAACTCCATATTTGCTCTCGATTATACTCCCTTATTTTTCGTACCTTTGATTTTCGTCTCCTTCTATTTCGGGGTGACAAACGATCGTGATGTCTAGAATTTATCAGAAATTCTAAACTTATAGTATAATATTACTTGATTATTGAATAATTGGTTGTTTATAGATATGAGAGATTATAGATGCCATATGCCCTAGATATCTGTCTGTAGGATTGTTAGCAACTAGTTAGAAGATCATAAGATTTTAGTGACCTTATTTTGAGGAGTAGTGTGACCAAAGGTGGGCAGAAGTCCTCGAGGTTTCGTAGTTACAAAATTGCTAGGGGAAGGATGTAAACTATTTTTAAGGAATTAAATTTAAGGAGATTTAGGTAATAGTAGACTTCCTTTTAAATTTTAAGGAATAATTATGAATTATACTTTCGAGGACGAAATTATTTTTAATGTGAGTAGATTTATAGTTCCCCTTTCCAGAAATTTTTGAATTATTTTTTTCTATTATTTATTTGATTTAAATGGTGATTTTTAGGATTTTATAAATGATTATTTAGTTAATTATTACGGTAGAGAACTTTAGCCATGGTTGAGTTTTGAAGTACAAGACGACTAGGAATCATGGCACGGATAGTGCAGTGGCGTGCCTTGACTAGTGTATTAGCCATGCCAAGGAAGATCCAGCCATAAGTGTGACCTAACTAGAAAAACCAGGCCAAGTTGTGACATGACCATTATCAATAGTTTAATTATTTATTATTAAGATTTATTGACTTGCAGAAGACCCGGTTGTACTCAACTAGTCTGAACTAGACTCGAACCGAGCCCAAGCCATGTAGACCCTTAGTGCGACCAAGACGGCCATATAGATACTACATGTATATTGGTGTTTTATTTTAATGATCAATAACTAATTATAAATAATAGTTAAATAAAATATAATATTGCTATTAAAGTTATATTTATATTTTATATATTTGTTATTTTCGAAAATGATACGTTTTCTTGAAATGTTATTTTAGGTTTGTGGGACCTTTGACTAGAACAATATATGTATGCACATATATTGTGTGTGTTTATTTGATTAGATGAAATATATTTATTTAACCATTTTGTGTATATTTATTGCGTGCTCTTAATATATATATGGTTAGTATTTTATAAATTAAGGTATATATATATGTATATATATGGATATATTATATATACCTTACTTATATATGTATATAAGTAAGGTATATATATATATATATTTATATATATATATATATATATATATATATATATATATATATATATATATATATATATTGCGAGCTCTTAATAGATATATGGTTAGTATTTTATAAGTATGGTATATATGTATATATATATATATATATATATATATATATATATATATATATATATATATATATATATATATATATATATATATATATATATATGGCAATATATATACGCATATATATAACATATATATATAACATGTATATATATTGCCATATATATATATATATATATATATATATATATATATATATATATATATATATATATATATATATATATTATATATATATATATATATATATATATATTATATATATATATATTTTATATATATATATTATATATATATATATATATATATATATATATATATATATATATATATATATATATATATATATATATATATATATATATATATATATATAGGGCAATATATAGGGCAAAAAAAAATATATATATATATATAGGGCAATATATAACATGTTATATATATATGTTATATATATGCGTATATATATTGCCATATATATATATATATATAGGGCAATATATATACGCATATATATAACATGTATATATATTGCCCTATATATATATATATATATATATATATATATATATATATATATATATATATATATATATATATATATATATATATATATATATATATATATATATATATATAGGGCAATATGTATATATATATCTACTAATGTATATATAAGTATTGGTGATAACAAAAACTAAACCAAAAACCCCATAATAGCCCAGCCCAACTAACCCCGGGCCAAGCCCAGCCCGGCCTGCCCACAAGTCCACCCGCGGGCCAAGCCCAGCCAGTGAAACCCCTTCCCCTGCTCGGCCAAATGCATATATACGTATATAAACAGAGGGATCGAGAGAGAAAAATTGTCGAAAACCCTAACCATAAACCGTGCCACCACCCCCAGAGCATTGCTCGAGGCTGGGCGACCCACCCTGGGCCTGCGCGACGCCGGAGCACAGCCAGTGGCCGCCGTGAGCGCTGGAATTCGCAGCAGCGGGTGCAACAGAGCAGCAACGGCAAGGTGATTTTGTCGTTCGATTGCTTCGCGCATGATCGTTCATTCTTCGATTCGTTTCTTCAGGTAAGACCACAACCCTACCCACTCCATATCCTATCAATTGGTTTTAATTCATTCGAAATATACACCAATAAAAGATCGAGAAATAATTATTCATGTTGAACAGTACAACTTAACCCGATACTATGTTTTGGAAGGCAAATATCTGCTAATCCATGGCAAATTTTCTAATTCTATTTGAACAAACCTATAGACAACCTATAGGAGATGGAAATCCCATTATTAGTTTAATTTCTAGTTGTGTATCCAGTAAAGGCAATCATAGGAAAGATCGAGAAAAACCTATAAAAAACAGCTTTCGAAAACTAGAAAATTGTCCGACACGACGTGCGTCCCGCCAGACCGGGCGACGTGGGCGTGCACCATAAGCATCGAAAGGTGCGTACGGATATTGCGGACGTGTGGGCTTTGACGGAATTCAAATTGGTTGCGTGTGCACGATAAATTTGATCTGTATCCGTCAAAATTTATCGTATCGGCCTCTGTACATGTTGCCCAATTACTTTGTGCACGTTCGTCAGATCGAGACGAAACTTATGCCATCAAGACCGTATCATTTTTTTGGTCCTGTATGCCAAGTTTGGTCCGATTCTGAGACAGTTGATCGGATCGCCGTTTCGCGGGCCCCACGATCCGATTCAACGGACGATTTTGTGCACGGCCTGCCGGAATCCAAAACTGGACATACCGTTGGGTTTGTATCATCGAAACAAATTCGTAGACATATAGTTTAACGACTATAGAGACCATTGACCCTGTCATATTTTCTGGTGCAAAACGGGTCCAACGGCGGACATCGTTTTGGTCCAAAATTACCATTTTACCCTTGTGTCCAGAATTAGACTTTAGGACAGGTAATCCTAGCTAATTTGACTACTCTGAGAATGTTGGCAATGACTGTTTCAGCTTTCGAAGACAGTTGTGATGATTTGGACTTTATGGCTTAGCAGTTGACTATATTATGTTGGATTTGCGTACAAACTTCAAGCAAGATACCTTGCCTCCCTCTACAGTTCATTTTCATGCTTATAGCTCTTCTGTTTTAGTATATTATCATTTAGTTACTCTAGTTTATATGGATTCAGATGTTTTCTACATACCATGTTTACTAGTTTATTGCCTTACTTGTATATCAGTATTTCATAACTTGATAGTGTAGTTATACCAGGCTTGTTCACATTATAGCCATACTAGAGTTGTCCTTACCTGCATCATGACTGAGTTGTAATGTGTCGTCACCTGTATCTTGACTGGGTTGTGTCCATAAGTATGTGTAATTGAACTGCTATTCCTGTATCGTTTCCACAACCTACGAGTCCACAATCAGGGCAAGGGTTGACCGTTTGCACCTGCAAGTCCATATTCGGGGCGAGGGTATTTGTCTTATTCTGTTTGCACCTGCGAGTCCACACTCGGGGCGAGGGTGTTTGTCATGAACTAACCTGAGAGTCCACACTCGGGGTGAGGGTTAGTGATTAGTTCAAACCTGCGAGTCCACACTCGGGGCGAGGGTTTGGTATTCCATTGATCTCTTGTTTACTTGTTCTTCTTGCAGTTCATTTATGCGTAGTTGATCCCGCATCCATGTTCATAGTTACCTGTCAGTAGCCACTTGTTATTTTCCGTCTCGTTTCATGTTTATAGCATGTTTATACTCTTATGCATGATTAAACTGTTAGATAGGCATATTTTTATGTATCTTGCTATGTCCCCTGAGGACCTGATGATCTCTTCAGGTAGCTGATTGCATGAAGTTAGTTAGCGAATCATGAAGGTAGTGATTACACCTATAGGGATACATGTATTTACTTGTGATATTTTCTTATTATCCTTTCGTGCTTTATATTCCATACCAGGATATATTCTGCTTACTTTATAGACTCATATCATTCTTGTAGTTTAATCGAACAATATGCTAATGGGCTGCAGACCATGACCCATAATTGTTTATTCATATTTTATATTCTTATTATGGATTGAGATATAATGATGCCATGCCATGATTTGGCAGTATACCATAGCCGTGACAGCGTTTACGTATTCGGGTTAGGCTGGAGTCCATTCGATACGTAGCTGGCTTGCTCATGAGCTCGCACCCGAAAAGCGGATGCGGGTCGTGACACTTTCGGATGGGCCAGAAGTGTTTCAGATATTCAGGGACGCATCGAGAACGGGCTTAGGGTGCGTGCTCATACAAAAGGATAAGGTAATTTTGTTTGCTTTGTGACAGTTGAACAGCATGAGAAGAATTATCCTACGCATGATCTGGAACTTGGGGCAATTGTGTTCGCATTGAGGTTGTTGCAACACTATCTCTATGGTGTGGCTTGCCGCATCTACACGGATCACAAAAGCCTTAAATATATTTTCACTCAACGGGACTTGAACTTATAGCAGTGGTGTTGGCTCGAACTCATTTAGGATTATTATCTGATGATCGAGTACACGTCGGGTAAGGGAAATATCGTAGTAGATGCTCCGAGCAGAATGTTCGTAGGATGGCTAGCTATCAACTGCAAAATTCAACATGACTTAGCAGAAATGGGTATCGAACTCCGAATTCGATATCGAGGGGCACAGTTGGCTCAATTGCACCTTGAGCCGAGCTTGTCTGACAAGGTAAAGACCGTACAGGAGGACGATCCATTCCTGAAGAAGATGTGCGAGATGATTTTAATAGGAAAGGTGACTAACTTTGCGATGGACGAATGTGGGATAATGTGGGTGAAAGAAAGGATGCGCGTGCCTGACCATACCAAACTTATAAAATAAATTCTGACAGAGGCTCACTATGTGAAGTACTTGTTGCATCCTGGAAGTACCAAGATGTACAAGGACATGTGCACGACCTTTTGGTGGCACGGTATGAAGAAGGATGTGGCAACTTTTATGTCACAGTGCATGGCCTGTCAATAGGTGAAGGTCGAGCACCAACGTCAAGGCGGGGAGCTACAAAACCTTGTGATTTCGACATAGAAATGGGACAATATCTCTTTGTATTTTATCGTAGGCTTTCTGAAAATGTCGTAGGGGAATAACGCAATTTGGGTTATCGTCGATCAACTAACCAAGTCCACTCATTTCATTACTATCAAAGTATCCTGGAGCGTTAATCGGTTGACGCAGATTTATATCGATGAGATTATTCACTTTATGGGGTACCGACCATGATAATTTTGGACAGAGACGGACAGTTTTTGTCATGTTTATGGACGAGCCTGCAAGTGACGCTAGGCACCAAGCTAAATTTTAGCTCTGCGTACCACCTATAAATCGACGGCCAGACAGAGAGGGTAAATCAGATCTTGAAAGACATGTTGTGTCTATGTACAATAGATTTAAAGATTAGTTGGAATACGTATTTACCGCTTGCAAAGTTTGTGTACAATAACAGTTATCAATCAAGCATCCAGATGGCTCCTTACGAGGCACTTTACACGAAAAAGTATCGATCTCTGATATGATGGGACGAAGTTAGGGAGCAAAGGGTGCTCAGGCCGGACCTGGTAGAACAAGCGGTTAAGAAGGTCCGTATAATTCGAGACAGACTCTTCATCGCACAGAGTCGATAGAAGAGCTATGCTGACACTCGTCGACGACCATTAGAGTTCCTGGTCGGGGACCATGTATTCCTAAAGGTGACACCCATGCAGGGTGTTATGCGATTCAGAGTCAAGGGCAAGTTAAGTCCTAGATTCGTAGGCCCCTTCGAGATCCTCGAAAGAGTGGTGGCCATTGCTTATAGGATCACGCTATTCCCTGCCCTTGTTGAAGTGCACAACATTTTCCACATCTTTTAACTTTGAAAGTATGTACACAATCCAAGTCACATGGTTAGCTTCGATCAGTTGGAGCTGCGTGCTGATTTATCATACTCAGAGTAGCCTGTACAAATTCTAGATCGTAAGAAAAAGGTCATGTAAAATCGGTCGATGTCCTTGGTTTGCGTGCTTTGGCACAACCATTCAGTTGAGGAGTCGACATAGTAGCTAGAGTAAGAAATGAAGGAGAAGTACCCTTTACTATTTGTCAATTAAGGTCAGATCCTCTTCTTAAGTTTCAGGAAGAAACTTTTTTAGTGGTATATTATATAGTGCTCTACATCCGTTGGGACAAAGCATTATGTAATAGGCTCGTGGCAAGTCAGACACGGTCGAAAATATAGATGGCTAGTCTGACTCAGCAACAAGTTTCGTATACGAAAACCTTGGACTCAATAAAATTGATTTAGACGAATGATACGAGAACCGTTCCAACTAATGGATCGACTTTTGTTAGAATAAGTCATAGATGTAGCGGACTGTGTCTTAGTATGTGAGCTCTAAATTAGAGTCCCTTCGATGGGACGGGTCTGCTATTGGTTTTTTTTAGTTTTCTGGATATTTTGCTGCTTGGTTTTGATGAGTATGCTTTTGCGTCGATTTCTGAATATGCCTTTAGGAATTTCGAAGGGGAAGGATTGAATAAGGAATTCTAATATAATGTTCATTCCAGCAAGAGTTCATGTGATGTTTAGTTGCGAAGCGATATCATACTCTCGGCACGTTTCTGTTTAGTGGGTGGTTCGGCCCCTTCTTTTTTACTCCTTCCCGTTAACAAATTCTTAATATTCAAACGTTTAAATCGATAATGCAGGTTTAATATATGACGTGCACTAAGATAAAGAACATGAGATAACTGTAATGTAACTAGCATAACTAGGCCTAGAGACAATTACTCAATGCCTTGCAACGAGGCGAGTAGTTTGCTTTAAAACCAAAAAAACTGTTGAAAGGAAGGACATTGAAATATCGATTTGTGGCACGGTGCCTTGGAGTATTTGGTACTTGTGAGTCGCCAAATCAGAACATACGAGTTTGAGAAAAATTGATGAATTGTTGCATGAGTTATAGAATTGTACTGCTAAATTGTGTTTGTGTCATGCATTACATTGTCTAAATTAAATTGTTCACAAACTTGCATGGTCATGGACAATTGTGCACAAGGTATTGTTGTCACCCCCGTTTTCCGTTCTACGTATTTTTAGTATGCGTATACGGAATCCTGACATGTATTTTATTTTCCTGCCTGGCTAGCTAATTTTGGTTTAATCTTGTTTAGGTTCATCATGGCATGTCATGGTTTAACTTGGTTCATTTTGGAGTTGGCTTGGTTTATTTTGGTTGGTTCATCATGGAGAAACCCCCTACCTACCACCATCCCCCTTTATATACCCACCCATTTTTTCTCTCTCCTCATTATTCTCCATAACTCCTCTTCATTTTTTATTAAAACCTCTCCCCCTCCGTAGGCAAGTGCAACTTGCTTCCACAAAAGAATCTATTTTTATTATTCTATTAGCTTCTTCTCATGTTTCTAAGACACATTAGAACTTGTCATTTTCCATTTTGAAGCTTTGATTTTTGTAGATCTAGGAATTAGTCATTTTTGGATTTTTGTGGTGTTGATCTATCAAACTTCTTTATTTTCAAGTTTTGATGGTTCCATGTTGTAGAGAATTTCGTTCTACCCTACTTTGACCTATGGAAGTCCCATTTTGGCTTGGAAATGAGAGTTTTATGGACTTTGGAAGTTCTTGGGTTCTTCTTGGCCATGGCTCTCAGCCTTGGTGGAGAAGAAGGCCCTGTAGCAGCTGGCGCACCTTGTCGTTCGGTGCACTATTTAGTGCCCGGTGCATCTCGTCGTCCTGTGCACTTTATAGTGCCCGGCGCAACTGGCCAACCTGCGCGCTTAGCGCCAGAACCAGTTGGGCTCATCTGTCCCTGGCGCATCTTGCCCCGGCGTATCTCGTCGTCCTGCGCACTTTATAGTGCCCGGCGCAACTGGCCAACCTGCTCGCTTCTTAGCGCCAGAACCAGTTAGGCTCATCTTGTCCGGCGCAACTGGCCAACCTGCGTGCTTCTTAGCGTCAAAACCAGTTGAGCTCATCTTGTCCGGCGCAACTGGCCAACCTGTGCGCTTCTTAGCGCCAGAACCAGTTGGGCGCATCTTGCCCCCGGCGCATCTTGCTTCCGGCGCATCTTAACCCGACGCAATCCCTAGCCCGGCGCAATCCCTAGCCCCGACGTATCTAGCCTTCATGTAGGCGCACAGAACCCCGTGGGCGCATAGCCTTGGGACACCCAATGATTTGGCATTTTATATCGGTGGCACGTTAGGGTGCACTCAGGATATGTCTTTATGCTTACATGATGATATGATCATAACCATGATATGTGAATATGAAATGATGACTGATATATAATGAACCATGATGGCGGCCCGTCGTGGCGCACTTCTAACAAGTAACAAGTACAAGTAAAGCAAGATGACAGTGGCCCGTCGTGGCGCACTCCAGACAAGAATATGACAAGTAAAGTAACATGATGGTGACCCGTTGTGGTACACCCATGACAAGTAATCTTGACAGATAACTCATGAACGCTGTTGCGACAGCTAACTGGACATGACACCGTGGGTGATTGTATTGAATGTGCTTGTATAAGCTACCAGTCGAGTTTCGTATCATGTCTAGGACATGTATCCCTGGTTACCACGGTCAGGGATCCATATTGAATTTGACTAGGTTAATGACTAAATTGATCAAGTAGTTCATATAGAGAGGTATTCTGGCTACAAGCAACCCCGTTATCTGGGCATCTTACTGATGGACTTGTAGCCTGCCGACGAGTAGGGTACATTTTCAGCTCACTGTTATGTGGGGCACTTCAAGCAAGCAACGATTACTAAGCACACAGTCATGTGTTGGCCTCAAGTCACCTAACAAGTATTGAATATTTCTTAACATGAACCTTGCGCCTGGATAACCTGGATAGTCTGCAGGATTTATGGCCGTAGGAATCCTCATTGCATGTTGCTAGTAATTAGGCTTGTGATAACCCTAGTTAGTTAAAGTATCAAGTCGTACTCATTGATTGACCGTGAATGATTGGATGAAGTCCCATTTGTCTAGTCTTGTCTAGACCCAGTGCATGGCTATCTCAGGACATGATTGTGAATGCTTACTGTACTGATAATTGGTTAGAGACTAAGTTCCGTTCAGGTGAAGGGTTACAACCCCAGTCATTGTTTGGTTTACGGGTTGTAACTTGGTTACCGGAATAGTCCTTTAGGTCTCTTAATCGTTTATCATCCCGTTTTATTCAACTGATGTCTATCGTTATTTCATCTATAACTTATGTACTAATGTGCTGGTTTTAGTTCTTAAGTGAAGCCTCCTTTGTGGCACTTGCTCTTCCTAGGGTCTGACCCAGCTGATTTTGTATGGCCAGATTTCGGAGCAGCTACCGAGGATCTCCCAGCCTTCCTGCTAGATGGTGACCACTAGAAGGAATCCTGGCAATGAGTGGGTTTTATTTTGCTCTCCCACTCTATTGTAAAAATATTCTTTTGAGGCGTTTAGCCGCCGAGCAAGTGTTAGCTCGTTTGCAACTTTACTTGCTGTCTGCCTACGGGCTGTAACATGATTGACAAATCCTAGGGTTGATCATGTATGACTAAAACTCTTGCTAGTCCTCACATTTTGTATGACTAGCTTCATGATCATCTGAATATGTAATGTATGGGACGCCTTACTTTGTATGTCTGATGATCTACCATCTTGTTATATTTACTTGCTTGCTTGAGATTGAGACACTAGGCTTGATACTGACTATAAGAGACTGATGGCTTGTAGTAATAAACCCTCATGCATCTAGACAGCCGTGACCGTATTGCGAGGTGGGGTTCACTTCAATGTACGTAGCTGGTTGTGTCTGTCCCCCGCTCTCTAGTATTCTGGTTTTGGGGTGTGACAATTGTTTTCCTCGAAACGGTATCCGGGGCGCTGGGAACGAAACGACCTAGGGGGAATTTGAGATCCGTGCTTAGCACGAGGCATTGCGAGACCCCTAGTTAAGCTCACAACCTGGACTGATAGAGCGTATCCCTATGCCATTGAGAATTGTCCCTCGTGGTGGCGTAACACCAATGACCGCATATAAGATAGATAGCATGCTCACTTATTGTCTTGTGCAGGTGGTAAGCATTATATCTGTTTTATACAGGAAGGAGCACGTTCGTGGAAAGATCAATTGGAAATGGTTATGTTTTTTGTTGCTTTAAATTATGCCTTCAATTTGAACTACAACTCATTTAGTTCTAAATAACAAGATCGCTTCAAATGCATAAAATTCTTAATAAACAATGTTGTTTTAGACGAGCGGGTTCATTCCGCTCACTAGTGCATTCCCAAGTGTGCTAACTGTCACCCCACTTTCCTGAATAGGGCTAATATAGTCATTTATAATATTTTATTATTTTAATATTATTTAAATATTATTGTTAGTGTTTTTATATTATTAGTTAAATAGGTATTTTATTGATAGAGTTTTATATATAAAAGCTTTAATATATTTAATAAATATATAAAATAAAATATTTAGTTTTTGTTTATAAATAAATTCTGATTATATATATATATATATATATATATATATATATATATATATATATATATATATATATATATATATATATATATATATATTTGTATAAAGGGGAAAATATTAATGGGTTTATTTTATATAAATGAATATATACGTATATGTGTAAATATATATGTAGGTATTTATGTGTGTATGTGTATATATATACATAAGGTTATATATCTATAGTAAAGTATAAAGGATTAACAAAAAATCAAAATAGGAAAACCAAAAAGTCAAAATTGGATTTCACGCAAACACAACAAACACATAAACACACACACACACACACACACACACACACACTTTTGCTCCACAAACAACAGCTATACAACCCTTTAGCCGAGCGAACCCGAAACAACCCGAGCCCTCTTTCCCCTGCATATATATTTCGTTAGAGAGAGAGGAATTTTTTTACAAAACCTAAACCCTAGCCGCCAACACCAGGACCCCGACCTTTCCGACTACCTGCGTGCCGACCTAGCTGCCAGGAACGGCCGCCGACCGCCGGTCATACTCGCGCGGGACAGAGTATTGCAGCAACAATACTGCTGTAAAGAGCCAACTTCAGAAATAGATTTCTCCTTCCTAGCTCAGTCGTTTTGCGAACCGCTTAGTCAGGTATGATCCTAACATATACACCTTTAATTCTCTTCAAATAGTTCGTGCCGATTCGCATCATGTACAATGAAAAACGAGTTCCAAAATCGAGAAAAACTTGATTTATTAGACGTTAGAAACTGTCCCAAAACCCCAAATTTGTGGCCGATTTGTGACCAACGTGTTGCGAGTTTTCAAAATCGATTTGAAGAGACTTGTAGACAACCTATAGGGCTTTAAAACCCTTTTTGTAGAATTAAATTTCATGTACTGTACAGAAAGTTATTGGTTTGTGAAGTTGGAGAAAAAACTGTTTTCAAAAACAAATTTTTAGAAAAAAAATGTCCCGATACGCCATCCGTCCCGTCAATCCGGGCGATGTGGACGCGAAGCGAAAGTATCAAAAGGTGTTTAACGACTTCGTGGATGTGTGGGCTTTGACGAAATTCAAATTGGCTGCGTGTGCGCGACGAATTTGATGCGTATCCGTCAAAATTTACCGTATCGATCTTTTTGCAAAATTTTCAATTACTTTGTGCATGCTCGTCATATCGAGACGAAACTTGCGCCAACAGGACCGTATCATTTTTTTGGTCCTGTATGCCAAGTTTGGCCCGATTATGAGAAGGTCGACCGGAACGCTATTTTGGCGGGTCCGCGACTCGATCCAACGGACGAGTTTGTGCACGGCCCATCGGAATCCAACTTTGGACACACGTTGGGTTCGTCTCGTCAAACCGGACCTATAAAAATGTAGTTTGACGACTTTAGAGACTGTAGATTCTGGCATATTTTTTGGTACAAAGTGGGTCCAACGGCGGACACCATTTTGATCCGAAATTATCGTTTTGCCCCTGTGTCCAAAATTGGACTTATAGGTAGGCATTTCTAGCTAATTTGACCATTCTAAGAACGTTGGTAATGTCTGTTTCAGCATTAGGAGACTCTTGTTCGAGTTGACCATTCGTGGCTCATTGAGTGGTTTGTAGTTTGATTTTCTCAGCTCAGGACAGCAGGTAAGTACATTCTCTGATAGTTTTTATTGCTTTGATATCTACTATATACGATTCAGTTGTAGTGTTATACTTGATTCTCGATACGAGGATACACGGACTAGTATGCGTGAATCTCGTCATGAGATGTCATTCCCGGTTTACCTGGTATATGAGTACATTGTTCGATATTATTTCCTGTACTTGTATAGACACCAATTTGGGAGTAGGCTGTCCCCCTCCTCTTCGAATCCCGTGTCATGACCTGTCATGTCTGGATTCATTATACTACTCGGAGATGGGGAGTTATTAGAGGTTATGTGATCATACCCCTACTTGTTTATTACTTGTGCATAGCTCCACCCTCACCACACGTGGGGTGTAGCCTGACCTTATACTACTTGTGCATAGCTTTCCATTTTGATCGCCATGATCCCTATACTATTATACTACATGTGCATAGCCGATCAAATAGAACAGCCTGATCTTGACCCAAGCCGATCACATAACGCTCTAATATCTCATGGCACTTTCTTTTTATGTTTATATCATACCTCAGATTACTTTCCACTGTTTATATTCTAGTTTTATCTTATATCTCACACATGACATGATATCCAGTTCTCTTGTACTGTTTTACTTTCAGTATTGATATTTTATCTTGTATTTCATTATAATTGTCTCTTATAGTATTTGTCAATTCACATGGAACTGCTGTTAGCGTTTGTACTTGCTCATATCCTAACAAGATAACCCCCGTTATTTTTCAGAGGATTTAGATGCAGATTGTCCGACCTACTACGGGTTTGGCATAGATGGAGCCTACGACCAGGAACATCCTGTGAACCCGGTGCTCATAGAGGACGCACAGCCAGTAGTGACCTATTTTACCTAGATTTTGTCTGGATAATATTCCAGTTTGATACTTTGAGACTTGTAGTATTTATTTGGGATATTGTTTATGTCTTGGATTCTGAACTTGTGATTCACTACACCAAAACTGGCATTTCCTAACGACTATAAGCGTTAGGAAAAATATTGCTAAAGGTTTTGTACCATTGGTACCTGGACGTTAGTAATTTTCCTGACGCTTTTCCTAACGCTTATAACCGTTAGGAAATCTAGATTTTCCTAACGGTTTTTTCCGTTATGGAATTCAACTTTACTAACGGTTATTTTCGTTAGTAATGTTAATTTACCAACACTTTCCAACCGTTGGCAAATTAATTTTGTTAACAATTTTTACCGTGACTAAAGTTTTGTTACTAATGGTGAAAAATCGTTAGTAACCATATTTTCCTAACGCCAACAAAGTGTTGGCAAATTAAATATACTAATGGTAATATACCATTGGCAAATTCACCGTTTTAGCAATATAATTTTCATTTCTAACAGTTAAAAACTGTTAGGAAAGTGATTTTCCTAACAGTAAAACAGTGTTGGAAATATTAATTTTCTGTAAATGATTATTGCAAAAGATGTAGCACATTGCAAGCAACTTGATATTTATTTTATTGCCAAAATCCTGTAATTGAAATTCAAGATTACCAATCACGATATACACCATCAAATAAATAACACATTTCAATTAAACACTACATTTGTCAAAGAAAATTTAAGTTCATGTAACTTGATTGTACTTGAAAATATATCAACATTCTACATAACATAAAGTTCAATAGATCAGTCAAAAGTTTAAAAAATACTACATATTTCGCAAATGATACTTCGGCCAAATCATAAAGCCTCCATCGGCTATATCACAAAGTTTGTAATTTCCATCTTGTGGACCCTCAAATATCGGTGCTTCCGGATCTATTACCTCAATCACCCAAACGACACTTTCTCCATCTTGTACCACTTTTCTTTGATGACAAATGGCGCGTGTTGCTAGATATCCCTTAGCCACCTCCTTTAAATCCCGTGAAAGCATCATAACATATTTCTTTCTTTTGTAAGACGAACCAACGTTGTTGGTCGGGATGTTAGGGCTAGCAACATTGTTGGTTGGGACATCAGGACTACCAACTGCAGAACAAAGCAAAAAACATAATAATACCTAAATACAGCAACAAACACCAGATCTAGAATAAAGAAACAAACATCAGATCATATAAAATCTCACAAACAAAAATATAAAATAAAAATGTAAATAATAATACCTAAACCCAGTCTTTCTTGGTCTCGGATCCCTCTTCTTGCGAATCCAACAGCTGCAGGACACAAAATGAACCCATTTTTAGTAAAAAAATCAAACTGACAGCAGTCGGTGAGCTCGTGTGCACAACCGCCCTCTTGTGCTCGTGTGCACAACCGCCCATTTTTAGTAAAAAAATCAATCGGATCTTTCTTAATTTTTAGAACAAAATGGAACTATTTTCACAAAAAAAGAACCAATTATAGAAAGAAGAGGAAGAAGAAACCATCTTGTACAGAATGGAGTAACGATTTTACTAACCAACGGTTGTTCATTTCCACGGGAGAAGAAGAAGCAGCCATCGCCCTCTTGTGCACAACCGGCGGTTTGCTTTGTACAGAGTCGACGTCCATGAAGATTTTAAGCATTAATAGAGAAGGAGAAGAGATTTTAAGGGCTTGAGGGTTTAATTTAGGGCAAGAAGGATCCGATGATATGTACCTGTACTAGAAGAAGGAGAAAGAGGCTAGGGCTCGTGGAACCTCCCCCCCCCCCCAAATACTCCTCACAGGAAGAAAGAGGCTAGGGCTCGCGGGAAGAAAGAGGCTAGCTAGGGCTCGTGGAACCTCCCCCCCCCCCAAAAAAAATACGCCTCACGGGAAAAATAAGAGGGAATGAAAAAGTGTTCCCCCCTCTAACACTTTTTCACTCACGTGATTGGCACATGTTTGAATATTAAAAAGTGTTTAACTTATTTACTAACGGTTGCATACTGTTAGTAGCTTTAAAAACTAAATATAAATATAAAATTTAAGTTTTTAATTTTTATACTAACGGTTTTGTTATGTTTCTAACACTTTTAACCGGTAGTAATCGGTAACGGTAAAAAACCGTTGGTGATAAAAAAAAGGGGGTGTTAAAAAATCACTCTTTTGGTGTAGTGATTGTGGCTCGGCACTATTTCAAACTATTTACTTCATCTTTATCCTTATCTTTATCATCATGCTTATCTTCCTTAGATTTATGTGATTGAGTGGTGTTTATATTCCTCCATGCGGAGATGACAGGTTATATTTTGTGTCCTAGATTCTATATATTCTAGATGACCTTATAACATTCTACCGCCGATACTGTGGCGTAGGCTGGACGTACCTACGTGCTCGTGCCCCTAAACCGGGTGCGGGTCGTGACATGTTTTTATGGTGGCCCATGCAGGTCAGTGTCGCAACTAGTGCGATTTCGTAATGGTACTTGACTTAGAGTACTAATTACGAGCCTGCCATTAGGATATAGGTTCTAGGTTATGATAGGAGTTACTCAATCACATATTAGGAAAATTTTGATCTTTTGATTATCATGACAACTCTCCTTGCATTTCGAAATAAATTGTCCTTCCTTGAAGATATCTTATCATGTGACATATTGATCTCTTTGCTTAGGACTTTTGAGAGATTCCTGGGACGACCCTTGAGAATTTTGGTTGAACAACAATTTGAAATCCTTTCCTTTTGTTTCTGGTCACCCTTGCTCCTTGTTATTGATTTGATTTTGATGGATCATCATTGATTTTGATTGTCATATCGAGATGAATTTTATGGCCCGAGTTACGGTATCTTTTGATAACATATGTTGACGGAATAACAGGGAAGGTAAAACGTTTACTTGGTTATGGAACCTGGAGTTTATCGCAGCTATATTGGCCGGGGTGGCGGAAACGTAGAGACCTGACTTCGGATGTACATATCTTGGTCATGAGATTTGAGATTTCTCAAAACTATACTAGTCGACATGGTGAGGATTCCAGACGATATAATTATAGAGGTGCATGCTTAGTTATGGAATCTACCGTTTATCGCAGCCTTGCTTACTGGCGTGGCGAGGATTCTGAGTATCATGATTTAGGACAGACGTTTATGATTATCAAATTGTATCTTGAGAAGGGTCCTAACATGTGATCTCTATCATTCACTTCTATTATTATAGATGTTGTTCCAGCCTCAATTAGCTTAGGAGTAAGGATACTTTCGGTTCTTTAGTCCAGGTCCTTCTAGATTCTTATTTCATTATAGGTTCTTCATAGTGTATTGGCTTGGTGATTTGCAATTGGTCTGTGTCCTTAAGTAATTGTGTTAATAGTTTAGAGTATGGTTAGAAAGTATTGTATATGATTGTTGATAATTAAATATAGATGAGAACACTAGAGTGATTAATAAGTGTTAAGGTAGGAGTTGCACCAGGTAACAGAATATGAGGAGTACCCTAGTAGCTAGAGACGAAATATTTCAAGTGTTATAAAAGTTTAGGCACCAACAGTTTAGTGTCTAGTTGGAGGAGAGACATGAGCAACCTAGTATAAGGGTACCATCCCAGTATCATATAGATGAGTTAGTGCCTTGTGTAGACAGCGCCAAGACTTGGGTAGACACCCTAGAGAGAGTATCCTAGATATATTAATGTTCTTCCATGACTTTGATTTATGGAGCGTCAGAGATGTCAATCTCTGAAAACTTTCTTCATGAGTTTGTAGTACACAAGGTTATCTTTATTTTGATATATCATGTCCCACTCAAACTCGTTCTCTTATACTATCTTTGTATCGCACAACTTTTGGATCAATTTAGGCCATTGACCATTCCCACTTTTAATTATGATTATCATATGCACATTGTCGTGACCTTTAATTTAGGAGTACAAGACTAGTTGTTTTCTCAAAACCAATTTCATATGCATGATCTAGATAAGACACCTTACGCCCATGACCTTTATGTCCCACTCAAGCATACCATCTTGTGCTTCATTTTATCACACAACTTTTCTGACACAAGATCCAATCTTGATTCATCCTACAAAGTCACTTTTATTTTCGACTCGAATTGGGGGCACCATTTCGATCCAAACTTGTTGACCCAAATATGGACACGACCCACATTAAACCTACTACCCACATGACACTTGTGTCCCATTCAACTGAGCCCCGCATGCTACTTATTTACCCGCATTCATTTGAGGAAGTCAATAGAAGGTAGTATCCCATATGTGTAGTATAGTATCCAGGATAGAGTGTGCCAGTAAGTTGAGATCTTCATGGATCACAAGAGCTTGAAGTACATGTTCACCCAGAAGGAATTGAACATGAGGCAGAGGCACTGGCTTGAGCTGATAAAAGACTTCAATATCTCTTTGCAATACCATCCAGGAAAGGCCAACGTAGTTGCAGATGCCTTGAGCATGTATCCAGTCGCTATGTATTTGACGGCAGATCGTCATCTATTGGCCGATCTGGATAGTTTGGGTATCGAGGTGATCGTTCCGGGGATGGAGGTTCAGATGTGGGGTTTACAGATTTAATCTGCGTTGATGGACAGAGTCAGATCAGCACAGTTTGATGACGTGGCCCTGAGGAGCATTAGGGAGCAGGTGCAGGCCGAATTGCTAGATGATTTCTCTATAGCCGAAGATGGGTCGCTGAGGCACGATACTAGATTGTGCATTCCGAGTGGAGAGCTTCGGGAGGAGATTCTGTAGAAAGCGTATCGTTTCCAGTACTCTATACATCCTGGAGCTAACAAGATGTACAGAGACCTGAGGGAGTACGTATGGTGGTATGGCATGAAGCGAGAGGTAGCTCAGTTTGTATCTCGATGCTTAGTATACCAGCAGGTGAAAGCCGAGAGACAGAGGCCAGGTGGTCTGCTTCAGCCACCCCCATTCCAGAGTAGAAATGGGAGCACATCACTATGGACTTTGTATCTGGACTTCCACGATCTTAAGGAAGGAAAGACGCGATTTGGGTCATCGTTGATAGATTGACCAAAACGGCCCACTTTTTGCCTTTCAAGGTAGGACTATCTACGAAAAAGCTGGCAGAGATGTATGTGCGGCAGGTAGTCAGATTATACGGAGTTTCGGTGAGCATAGTCTCGGATCAGGATAGTCGTTTCATTTTTCACTTCTGGAGGAGTTTGCATACTAGCTTGGGCACCCAACTTAAATTCAGTACCGCGTATCACCCCCAGACGGACGGACAGTCAGAGAGGACCATCCTAACACTCGAGGATATGCTTTGTACTTGTGTGTTAGATTTCGGGAGATCTTGGGAGGACCATCTTCACCTGGTAGAGTTTGCTTACAACAATAGCTATCAGGCTAGTATAGAGATGTCACCATTTGAGGCTCTATACGGACAGAGATGTCGCACTCCTTTGTCATGGGACAATATCGGTGAAAGAGTTTTGCTTGGCCCGGAGATGGTGGTGGATGCAGCAGAGAAGGTTAAGTTGATCAGGGATAGACTTCGGGTGGCTCAGGATAGACAGCGGCATTGGGCCGATAGCCACCAGAGACCATTAGAGTTTGAGGTTAGTAGTAGTTTCTGTTTATGCTTGCTTGTGATTGTTTACTTTAGAGTCTTGTATTGAGTCTTGTCTTGTGTCTAGGTTGGCGATATGGTGTTCCTGAAGATTCCTCCGACACGGGTCAGGATTCGTTTTGGCCGAGGCGGGAAGCTTAGTCCGCGCTTCATCGAACCTTTCACTATTCTTGGAAGGGTCGGTGTAGCGGCCTATCGACTAGACTTGCCGCCTACGCTCGAGGAAGTCCATAACGTGTTCTATGTGTCGCAGTTGAGGCAGTACGGGGTAGACCCTAGTCATGTATTGGATCACTCCGAGTTAGAGGTGGGGCCTACTCTCCGCTATCCAGAGCAGCCTGTGGAGATTCTGGATCGTCGTGAGAAGGTGCTCCGGAACCAAGTTATTCCTTTGGTTCGTGTCGCATGGAGGCATCACTATCCAGGTGAGTCTACCTGGAAGAGAGAGAATGAGATGCGGGAGCGTTACCCTTATCTCTTCGAGCCTTGAGGTATTTTTTTTCTTTGTTCTTGCTACTGTTATTGTGCTAGTTTACTCTAATTTCGAGGACGAAATTTTTTTAGGAGGGTAGATTTGTCACCCCACTTTCCTGAATAGGGCTAATATAGTCATTTATAATATTTTATTATTTAATATTTTTTAAATATTATTGTTAGTGTTTTTTATATTATTAGTTAAATAGGTATTTTATTGATAGAGTTTTTATTTATAAAATATTTAATATATTTAATAAATATATAAAATAAAATATTTAGTTTTTGTTTGTAAATAAATTCTGATTATATATATATATATATATATATATATATATATATATATATATATATATATATATATATATATATATATATATATATATATATATATATAAAAGAAATATATATATATATATATATATATATATATATATATATATATATATATATATATATATATATATATATATATATATATATATATATATATGTATTATATATATATATATTTTATATATATATATATATATATATATATATATATATATATATATATATATATATATATAATATATATATATATATATATATATATATATATATATATATATATATATATATATATATATATATATATATAATACATATATATGTATTATATATATGTATTATATATATGTATATATATATATATATATATATATATATATATATATATATATATATATATATATATATATATATATATATATATATATATATATATATATATATATAAAGGGGAAAATATTGATGGGTTTATTTTATATAAATGATTATATACGTATATGTGTAAATATATATATAGGTATTTATGTGTGTATGTGTATATATATACATAAGGTTATATATATATATATATATATATATATATATATATATATATATATATATATATATATATATATATATATATATATATATATATATATAGTAAAGTATAAAGGATTAACAAAAAGTCAAAATAGGAAAACCAAAAAGTCAAAATTGGATTTCAAACAAACACGACAAACACATAAACACACACACACACACGTTTGCTCCACAAACAGCAGCTATACAACCCTTTAGCCGAGCGAACCCGAAACAACCCGAGCCCTCTTTCCCCCTGTATATATATTTCGTTAGAGAGGAAGAGAGAGAGAGAGAGAGAAAGAATTTTTTTTACAAAACCCAAACCCTAGCCGCCAACACCAGGACCCCGACCTTCCCGACTACCTGCGCGCCGCCCTAGCTGCCAGGAACGGCTGCCCATCGCCGGTCAAACTCGCACGGGACAGAGTATTGCAGCAACAATACTACTGTAAAAAGCCAACTTCGGAAATAGATTTCTCCTTCCTCGCTCAATCATTTTGCGAACCACTTAGTCAGGTATGATCCTAGCATATACACCTTTAATTCTATTCAAATAGTTCGTGCCGATTTGCATCATGTGCGATGAAAAACGAGTTCCAAAATCGAGAAAAACTTGATTTATTGGATGTTAAAAACTGTCCCGAAATCCTAACTTTGTGGCCGATTTGCGACCAGGTGTTGTGAGTTTTCAAAGTAGGTTTGAAGAGACTTGTAGACAACCTATAGAGCTTTAAATTCCTTTTTTTAGAATTAAATTTTATGTATTGTACAGAAAGTTATTGGTTTGTGAAGTTGGAGAAAAAACTGTTTTCAAAAACAAATTTTTAGAAAAAATGTCCCGATATGCCGTACGTCCCGTCAATCCGGGCAACGTGATCGCGAACCGAAAGTATCAAAAGGTGCATAACGACTTCGTGAAAGTGTGGGCTTTGACGTAATTCAAATTGGTCGCGTGTGCGCGACAAATTTGATGCGTATTCGTCAAAATTCACCGTATCGGCCTTTTTGCAAATTTGTCAATTACTTTGTGCACGCTCGTCATATCGAGACGAAACTTGCGCCAACAGGACTGTATCATTTTTCTGGTCCTGTATGCCAAGTTTGGTCCGATTCTGAAAAGGTCGACCGGAATGCTATTTTGGCGGACCCGCGACACGATCCAACAGACGAATTTGTGCACGGCCCACCGGAATCCAACTTTGACATACAGTTGGGTTCGTCTTGTCAAACCAGACCTGTAGACATATAGTTTGATGACTTTAGAGACCGTAGGTTTTGGCATATTTTTCGGTGCAGAGTGGGTCCAACAGCAGACACCATTTTGATCTGAAATTACCATTTTGCCCCTGTGTCCAAAATTGGATTTATGGGTAGGCATTTCTAGCTAATTTGACCATTCTAAGAACGTTGGTAATTCCTGTTTCAGCATTAGGAGACTGTTGTGCGAGTTGACCGTTCGTGGCTCATTGAGTGGTTTGTAGTTCGATTTTCTCAGCTCCGGACAGCAGGCAAGTACATTCTCTGGTAGTTTTTATTGCTTTGATATCTACTATATCCGATTCAGTTGTAGTGTTATACTTGATTCTCGACACGAGGATACACGGACTAGTATACGTGAATCTCGTCATGAGATGTTATTCCCGGTTTACCTGGTATATGAGTACATTGTTCGATATTGTTTCCTGTACTTGTATATACACCAATTTGGGAGTGGACTGCCCCTGCTCTTCGAATCCCGTGTCATGACCTGTCATGTCTTGATTCATTATACTACTCGGGGATGGAGAGTTATTAGAGGATATGTGATCATACCCCTACTTGTTTATTACTTGTGCATAGCTCCACCCTCACCACACGTGGGGTGTAGCCTGACCTTATACTACTTGTTCATAGCTTTCCATTTTGGCCGGCCTGATCCCTACACTATTATATTACCTGTGCATAGCCGGTCAAATGGAACATCCTGATCTTGACCTAAGCCGATCACATAACGCTCTAATATCTCATGGCACTTTCCTTTTATGTTTACATCATACCTCAGATTACTTTTCACTATTTATATTCCAGTTTTATCTTATATCTCACACATGACATGATATCCAGTTCTCTTGTACTGTTTTACTTTCAGTCTTGATATTTCATCTTGTATTTCATTATAATTGTCTCTTATAGTATTTGTCAATTCACATGGAACTGTTGTTTGCGTTTGTACTTGCTCATATCCTGACAGGATGACCCCCGTTGTTTTTCAGAGGATTTAGATGCAGATTGCCCGACCTACTATGGGTTTGGCATAGATGGAGCCTACGACCAGGACCAACCTGTGGACCCGGTGCTCATAGAGGACGCACAGCCAGTAGTGACCTATTTTACCTAGACTTTGTCTGGATTACATTCCAGTTTGATACTTTGAGACTTGTAGTATTTATTTGGGATATTGTTTATGTCTTGGATTCTGAACTTGTGATTGTGGCTCGGCACTATTTTAGACTATTTACTTCATCTTTATCCTTATCTTTATCATCGTGCTTATCTTCCTTAGATTTATGTGATTGAGTGGTGTTTATATTCTCCGTGCAGAGATGACAGGTTATATTATTGTGTCTTAGATTCTATATATTCTAGATGACCTTACAGTGTTCTAGCACCGATACTGCGGCGTAGGCTAGACGTACCCACGTGCTCGTGCCCCTAAACCGGGTGCGGGTCGTGACACTAACCCCCAACTCCCCAGTTGACGAGCACGCTACGGGAGCACGAGACTAAGCTAAAGCTGAAGAATGGGAGGCGGCTCAAAGTACTCATATTTTGAAGTATTTTGAAGTCCAATTAAGATCGAAGGCTTTTGTTCAAATGTATAAAGGTGCATGAATGTATGGAACGATAAAGATTATTTCATGGCAGCTTGTCGAAAGTTTTTCTTTTGTGTTTCAAAGAATGTAGCTGCAACGACATAGTAATGTAAAAATGATCTTGCACATACTTTGCAAGTTTAATCAATGAAAAGCTTATTTTCTTCTTATACTGTGTCTTCAACTCTCTGCACTGTTTAATTTTAACTTTTTGTCTCAAATGAATTATCAAATGCACATACTTGCCTTTTTTTTACAAGTCCAAATTAGACTTGTAAGGCATCACGCCCTAGCGAGGATGATCGATTTACCTTGAATCGACGCGAGGACGAATGATTCAGCGAATCGGGGTGTGACGCTGGACCTTCGAGCTAAGGCTCTAAATTTGCCCTAAAAAAACCAGAGGGGTCAGACCCCTAATAGCAAGTACCACAAGAAGCACGAGTGAATAAAATAGAACCCAAACAACACATAATAATGACATGTGTCATAGCTTAGGCATATATACCATCATCGAGACAATATGACACCCATATACCAAACAAGGATAAAAGTGGGTTACCACGTCGAGATAGAGTATATCTTCCAACTATGGTAGGTACAGATACTTATGTCATAGCTTTGGTCTATAGCCTATCATAACACAGTAGGCCAACCCCACAACCAAACAAGGACACAGATTGTACCACCATATCATGATAATCGATGTCCCTAGACTACTAACAAATGATATAGGTCAAATAGATCAGGTTTAAGTAATTGGTCAATCAGTTCCACGGCTTGCTACAACATATATCAGTTACCCTAGTAATGCAATAATATAAGGATCTTCAGATCGTACCATGTCGAAGCTGGACTAGCCAAACCATAGGTATATAAAAGAATATAAGCAATATACCATAGACACTCGTAAGACGACCGAGTTATGTAACTTAGTAATTGTCTCATCACTCCTATAGGATAGATACCGAGTCATTCAATGTATTTAATGGTCAGATACTACACTCCATTAAGATGGATGATATACGGTATTTGATGGATGGCCAGCAATACACAACCTTGGGATCTTGTTCCCTTCCAATGCTTTATAAGTTTAAATTACATAATTAACCCTACAATTTTGCAGAATCTTGTTCCGTGGTTGCTTAACCATTCTTTCTAGATGTCGTACCATAGTACGAGTACACAAGGAGTAAATCTATATTGGTTCCCCAAGGGTCCCAATCCAGGTCCATCCTAGGTGTAATGCATCAATCAATCATACAACCTAACCACGCTAATATTACTGATCAACTACCAAGGTATCTATGCAAAATAATAGATAAGCTAGAATAAAACATATACAGTATATAACAAGAAAATATCAGCACCGTAGTATGAAAAATAACACCTTATATGATAACAGGAATATATATGTCACTATTGACACAAGTAGTCTTGTCAGTATAAAGGTAATCTCTAGTAAAAGATTTAACAATTAAAGAGGCTCCTAGTCATCAAAGCACGATATCAAGTATAACATATACAAGACCAATAACCCATAATCACTATCACTGAAGTGCACTAAGAAGTCAGTAAACATCATATGAGAAGTATCGAAAATCATCCGGGGCAAAAAAACTAATCAAATTGGGCTTTTGGGCTTCCTAGCAGTATACTAACGATCGCAGTATACTAAAGGTATACCAAAAAAAGATAGTAGGTTTTTGGACCACAAAATTTAGGACGCTGCGGTATACCGACAATGTCATGCAGTATGCTAACAGTATTCTGTTGGCAATAAACAAGCACAGTAAAGTCAAAAAATAGGTTTTTGAAAAACAAAATACGTCCCGATTTCACCCAAAGCTATTTTAACAAGTTCTAAAGCTAGGGATAGGTCCCTACAACATCCTAGACTAGGTTTGCAAGAAAAAGCCTAGGTATCAGAAAAAAATCTACCAAAAATACCAAGTATCCAAAAATGGGATCCATGTAAACATTCTAGGTCAAAACCAAACCAAATCCAAATATAAAAGCATAGAAAACACTAGATCAAGATTAATGAGCATAATGAAGGAGATCTAAACATGTAAGTATGTAGGAAGAGATCAAAGCATCCATATCACAAAATAAGTGAAAAATATAAGAAAAACCAAGTTTTATCACCTTAGCAAGGTGTACTTGCCTAGGGTGACCTTCCAAGCTTAGCTTCTACTCTATCACCAAAAGAGAAAATCACACCCTATATCTCAACATCTAGCTCCTAGGGTTGAGGGTCCAAGCTTGAGGGAAAAAGAATGGAGGGAAATAGAGAAGAGAAGGAAAAGAAAAGGAGAGAGAGAGAGAAAAAAAAAAGAGAGAGGAAGAGCCTTGGATGGCTGCTACCTCGTTGATCCATGGCTACTAGATTGATCTAGGTTATCCAATATGTCATGCCACAATTTTGTAGAATAGATCATCCTCGCATGGACGTGATATCGTGCGAGCCTAAGTTGCGCTCATACAAGGCAAATACCGAAACGGCCGATTGAACAGCTAACTTTACAGAGTTGTCACACTGAGTCCCCAAGCTGAAAAGTTGAATTAACCCAAAGATATGTACAAAAATGGTTCTCTTTATTCATATTTGAAATATAAGATTACAATGGCTCGATGCGAAGATTACAATCACTTAAGCTCTCTCTCACTCACTCTCAATATAATAACTCATGCGTTGTAGGTTACAACTTGAGAACGATTACAATAGGCGACGTCCATACATTATGTCCCTTATACAACTAAAGTCTTCAAACGGTCGCATGCCTCAAACCGCCAAGAAAACTCCATGCCCAGCGCATCCAAGTGAGCTTTGCATCGAGTGAGTTACTACCTGCATCTTGCATACAAACTCAATGCCAAGATTACAATCACATATGAATGCACTAGTGGGGAGGCCTCTCTTCCACCCATACAAAAGAAACATATTATTTTAGTGAGTGCACAAAATATTAGGTAGTCTTTCTAATCTTGCCTTAGGATCAATTTCATGGTATATACTAACAAGGCATATTTGTGTCACAAAATCTTAACTTTGCTATGATACATCATTAAACGTACCATACTTACCATCCGGTCTTCCATGTTTCTATACCACAATATAGTTTTATAACAAAAGGACCTAGTGTCACGCTATCTAACCATAGTATCACATATACTGCGTCGTAATGCGTGTCTTTGTACAAGCCAAATCTTAGGCTCAATAGTTGTGTTATGTATCGTGCATCCACTTCCCGACTCAATATAATGACATACAAGTGGATTGTCGCTATCACACCGACTGAATCTATATGAAGATTACTGGCATGACTAGCCATCCTTGACTTATAGCTTGGTGTTGACGGGATCCTTGCAGCGTGGGTATCGAGCCCCGCTGGAGTCCTCGAATCACCTGTGCTGAAATGCAGCACAACTATCATATTTTATCCTAGGTCGAATCGGTCCCGTGGCCCCAAAATACCCTTCGAAGAAACATCGCCCTTATACACAAGTTGTCCATGACCATGCAAGGCCTCTACTCGAGCTTACCATCCTACTCAAGCCATTACCTGCCTCAGTATTTCCATCTCTATACATCTCCCAAACTAGGGACTACCTCGGCGATTAACAGTCCTGAGAACTTTCCATGTTTCTATATTTCCATCTCAAACTCAGTAACGACGATTGATTGCCCTCTTGCCTAAGTTGAACAAAACATATTCCACAAACTACTCCAAACAATATCATACTCTTCATGAAAAGCTTTGCAACCGTGGGAACTACTATAACAAGCATTAAAATCGTGGGAACATATTTACTATGACAAACTATAAAATCGTTGGAACATATAGACATGTCAGCAAGTCGATAATCTATCCTACAGCAAAAGAAACCCTTACTTTACATATGACGTGTAATCGATAGGACGAGTGCCAATTTGAAAACACAGTGTGAAGTACTATCTAGGAACAAGTTTAACATTTTCATGTTGTACACAAATCTGATACCGAATGGGGTTATTTCCTAAGCTATGTGGGTTCATCTCTTCTATTAGCATGCAATAAGCCTATTGACATAGAGAAAACATGACATCCATTTTATTAAGTGTAAAGGCAAGACAAAGACGAGTTGATCTAAGCCACCCACCTGAACGATGACTTGCCTCGACCGAGCGAGCACCATTGCATCCATTGATTCATCTTGTTGAACTGAGTGGAGCGGTGCATTATATAATACACCACTCAGAAAAAAATTTGATCTCAAAACTTTTTGAGTACAAACTCATCAAATATATCACTCTATATTCGACTTGAATTCACCTAGCATGACACTAAAATCTCTCGAACGCGACTTCTCTTTGTTTCCTCAATCCAAGTTGCGCTCATGCCTTAGCCAAATTTTTATCGAACTACTATATTATCCTAAACAATCCGACTATATCCTAAAACTTAACCATCAAATTCTATGTAGCTATCCATACTACGCTTCTTGTTGCTATTCTCAAAGTATTGGGCAACTATAACTCTCCACACACATGGGCAACTTAGTTCTAGGGCAAACCCACCAAGAGATATTCCTTAATCATTTCAATTCTACATAACTAAGTCGATCACTGATCATCTCTTATTCGAAATCCTGTGTTACCCCTTAACCAAATCCCGATAATACTCGAGCCTTCAAATTTGAATCCCAAGCAGTCTTTCATACTTGACTACATCAATGCCTTAATCACAATCACACGTGTTAATACTCAACTCTTGCCAACCAATTTCACTATCTTCTGAAGTAATCGTTCTATCTTTCAAAATTTTCCAAACCTTTGAATAACAAATCAAAATTCGGATCTCTTATCATGCACAACTCGAATACACTCTTCCAATTATGATCTCAATCCCAGTGGTATCATTCAAATTCGATCAAGTATAAATTGCCTTCATTCAATCAACAAACAATAATTCTTACAACATTAACATATATGAGTAAAGTATCCAGCTTATGCAAACACCATGTTACCTCAAATATGATCAATCAAGGTCTAAATCTATTCAATGATAGTACTTCCATTAATACTTCCTCCGAGCACATGATTTACAATCACTTGTCGACTCGTTATCAATATTTCGTCCATCAATTTTACTTGAGCAGCACAAATGAGGCAAACCATCAATATGATCGATCTGACTAAACTTCGATACCATTTTGTTCTATTGATCGCAAGCCATTTATCCACTAAACAACCAATATCCAACTATCATAGTCTATTATAATCCTATCATTATCAAGACTCTTAAGTACACTTGTCAAATTTTGAGCCTCAACTCTCAAACTAGCTACCCAATTTTATAATATGTCGAGGCAACTGTCATTGTTAGGCTAACTCACCAGTCAATAGTCAAATGTCATGATCACCATTTTCAGGCAACCAATATCAAAACAGTACTCCTCTCAGTCCTAAGATCAAATCGTAGCCGATAGTATAGTATTTTCTACCTAAGCTCGTCTCACTCCAATTTCGAAACATCGAGCATAGATTATCCTATTCACATTAGCAACATCCAGTTCAAGGGTTCTGTGTCTGTTCAGCAAATCCATTCCTAGGGTAAATCCATTCACCATCATCCTCGATCACAACATGGTTCAATGACACCAATCTCATAACTCTTCAAATTAAAATCCTCAATTCGCACGATAGATCTACCAATCCAAACACATATACCTCGACCACAAAATTAAAAGTCATAGCCATCGATCACAAGTCTTAATATCGATTCCAAATTTTAAGTCATGAAATCTCCATCATAAATTCGTCGATTATACCTACCTCAAATTCTAATCCTATTAATCCTCAATCCGTGCATCTATTTCAACAAAAAATTGCAAGATCTCCTACTATAAATTCTTGAGTCATAACAATCCTCATATCACTGATCATACAATCAAATTCAACCAAATCACTATTGACTCCTTAATCCTCCAAATCCAACAATATTTTCATTATGTATAGTCCGACTAACATCCATTCACGTGCACTCCAAGTTCATTTATTCAAGTCATCCAAACATTCAAAACTATCAAATTTCAACCAAAAAATATAGAATCCACCAAACAACAATATTTGAAACAATTCTCATTCGTCGAATCAGAGTACCCTTGAGTTATCGTATCTCAATCTTTGATACGCCTCAATACCATCAATGATATACATAAACATAGGATTTTTCTTTTGCAATAAACTCCAAGTCGTGTAATCAATGCTATAATTCAAACTGAATATATCATCATGTCACGACCCGCACCCGGATATACGGGTACGAATACGTGGGCCACGCCCAGCCTACGCCGCGGTATCGGCGGTAGAACGCTGTCAAGTATACTATACTAACTACAACATCTAAGAATCCATAACTAGAAGTGTACTCATGTCACATCACGAAAACTAAGGAAGATAAGACAAGAAATAATAAGAATATCACTAGAACAACTAGAATCTATAATGATCATAAGACTAGAAAATAAAGAAGGAACAACAAGACTAACTAAGGATAACTACCAGGCAACTCCCATAGAAGAATAGTAAGATCCACCTCAGCTAGCAACATCATGAAGTCCAATAATGAGGGCACAACTACTCCTAAAATTTTGTCAACATATCCGGTCAGGATGGAACGAGTACATATATCTCATAACAGATCTCAAGATAGAATAAAAGTTATAAGCCTGTAAATAGAGCATATACAATAAAAATCATGGAGTGTACATATATGTATCATGGGATGGTAAGCTGTAGAGCTAGAGCTAGAACAAGAAAGTAGAACTGAATCATGGTATGTACACAAATCAAGGTAAGCCATATATCCAATGTGTGTGAGTAGCAGTTTCAACTTGTGATCGGCTTGGGTTCATGTCAAGAACTGGCTTGGCAAGTCATATGTGCGGTATATGACTCACACTGTTCGGGAATGCGGGATGGATCTGATCACAGGCATACGCTACTACTCCCCCTACCCCAACTGGTAGAATGGATCCAAACAGGACACGTCACTGCACGGGATTCTACTGAGAAGGTCGCGAACCTTCTCTAGAATCAGTGACCATATATTGAGCAAGAGCTACAAGGGAGCTTGCACAATACATCCCAACCTAAGAAGGAGAAACATCTCTCGTCGGGATCCAAGAATACCAATTCGTGAGAACCATGTGTCAGGAATAAGCATATCAATACTAAGTACATGAATCATAACAGTTATCATAAATTGGGAATAAGTTATTAGAGAATGTACTCGCCTGGGGTCCTGCTGTCAATATGAATCAGGGTTCAGAGTAAAGCCACAGACCTAAAGATGAAATAATACAAGAGCGGATCAGGGTCAAAAGATATACTAAACATCTAGGTCAAACTAAGTCAAACTAAGACAAACTGGGTCAAGGTTGACGTACAGTTGACTTTGGTCAACTGGTCAACCCTAAGTCTAATCTAGGTCAAATAGGTCAATGGTTGACCTACAGTTGACTTTGGTCAAAAAGTCAACGTTGGTCAAGTCTGATCAAACCTAGGTCAATTGTTGACTCTATTTCGACGTCTAGTCAAAGTAGTCAACCATGGTCAAACTGGGTCAAAGCTAGTCTCTATAAACATCTACAAGGTCAACTTATGAATTTCAGTGATTTAGAAATCACTGAAATCGACGGGTCTCTAAAATAACCAAAAGGAGAAAATATTATAATAATAGGGTGACACAAAAAGGGAAGAAATCTACAGATGTTGTCGGATGATAAAACTAACATCACCAACGTGTCCAGAATGGTCAAATCAGCTAGGATAGCCTGTCCAAAAGTCCAATTTGGACACAGGGGCAAAACGGTAATTTCTGGCCAAAATGATGTCCGCCGTTGGACACAATTTGCACCGAAAAACGTGCCAAAATAAAAGTATACAAAATCTAACAAATTATATGTCCACGAATCCAGAATGACGATACGAACCCAACGGTATATCCAGAATTGGATTCCGTTGACCCGATCTCAAATTGGTCCGTTGATCCGGACATTGAAATTTCGATTTGTACGAAAAAGCGTGTCGGAGCCAATATCCTCAAAACTCAGCAAATTATATGTCAATGAGTCCAGAATGATGATACGAACTCAACGTTATATCCGGAATTGGATTCCGATGAGCCGATCTCAAAATGACCCGTTGGCCCGGATATTGGTATCTGACTTGCACCGAAATGCGTGTCGGAACCAACGTCCACTAAAACCTAGCAAATTATATGTCAACGAGTCCAGAATGACGATACGAACTCAACGGTATATCCGGAATTGGATTCCGATGAGCCGACGTCAAAAAGTCCCGTTGACTCAGAAAGTGGGACCCGCTTTGCACCGAAATGCGTGCCAGGGCCCACGTTCTCCAAATCAAGCAAACTTTATATGAAAACATGCCAGAACGACGCCACGAGTCTACTGGTGGTGTCAGAAATTGAATTCGAAGTCCCGGGTTCAAAAATGAAATTTAACAAGTGCAACACTAAGAATTCGAACGGCCAACTTTGGCGTCGAATTCGACCGACCTAACAAGCTCAAACTGAAATAAAATCTAAAGGGGGCAGGAAGAGGGTTATACCAGCTGTGCACCGGAACTGGTGGCATGAAAAACGGAGCTGCGACGACGAAGATACGAACCCGCGAAGTTGGCATCACGAAACTGTCCAAAAATAACACAATTTAAAACGTCAACTTGGTGGCCAGTTTTGATGTATCAAACGACAAAATTAACGGACAAAAATTGACAGGAGTGAAGATGGATATACCGAGATTGCGACGGAGCAAAGAAATCGCCGATCCAACGGTCAGATTTCAGCAAAAAACGTGTATGAAGTTGCTGTCCCGAAACGTGAATTCTGAAATTCGTCCGCGCGCGCGTCGACGGGATTCCGTGCAAAACGCACGAAACGCCTAGACGGCGCGTCCCAGAGGACGTTGGCAGCCACAGGGTGGCACCTGGGGGTCGCCCGGCCAGGGAGTGGCCGGCCACGCGGCGCACGGCGGCGCACGGGGGAGCACGGCGGCGCGCGCGGGCGGCCTGCTGCTGTGCGCACGCTATTGCGTGCTGCTGCCGCAGCTGCTGCGCTCGCTTGCTGCTGCAGCGCGCGGCGCGACGTGGCGAGGGCGGCGGTCAGGCGTCGGCCAAGGCGGCGGTGGCGGAGTGGTGTTGATGTGGTGGTGGGTTGCATGGTGGTGGAGGTGAGATGATGGTGAAGGTGATGATGGTAGTGAGGATGATAATGATAATGGTGATGGTGTTGGTTACTTGAAAATAAGAGGAAGAAGAAAAATATGAAGAAGAAGAAGAAGGAGTTGAGGGAGGGGGTGTTCTCGGCTGGAGAGAGGGAGTAGAGGAGAGAGAGTGAGGTGATGGGAGAGGTGAAGTGTAAGAGTAGAGAGAGAGTTATTATACATAAATATATATGATATTTAGAAAGAGAGAGAGAGATAGTGATAGGTAGAGAGAGAGAGAAAGAGAGGGGAGATGGAAAAGGAGGTCGGCCAAGGGGTGTTCGGCTGGCAGTATGGGGGGGGGGGTGTAGGTATTAGTTTGAATAAGAGGAGAGAGAGAGAGAGAGTGTATATATATATAATATATATATATATATATATATATATATATATATATATATATATATATATATATATATATATATATATATATTTGTAAAGTGGAGAGAGAAAGATATTTTTAAAATAGAAAAATAGGAAAATTATGTAAGGTATTTGAGCAGTCATGAAAGGGCAATGTGGAGCTTGGGTTCGGGTTCGGTCGAGCCGGGTCGGGCCAAAATCGGACAGGGGACAATATTTGAATTAAAAATAGGTATTTATGGTCATGGATAAATAAGTAGCATATGGGGGCTCAAATAAATGGGACACAAGTGGCAGGCGGGTAGTAGGCTTCGTGTGGGCCATGTCCATATTTGGGGTCGACTAGGTTGAGTCGATGTCGGGTCCCTAAATTAAATTGGAAATTAAATCAGGTTTTACGGTAGATAATTAATTGGCCTAAATTGAACCGAAAGTTGTGCGAAGGAAATGGAGCACAAAATGGAGTGTCTGAGTGGGACACAAAGGTCATGGGTAAAGAGCATCTCGAGTAGATCAGGCATGACAAGTTGGTTTCCAGAAAATGACTGGTCTGGTGCTCCTAAATTAAAAGTCACGGTAACGCGCATATGATGATCAAGGAAAATAGTGGGAATTCAATTAATAATTAAATGGTCTAATATTGACTCGAACTTGCGCGAAACAAAAAGAGCACAAGGGAACGAGTTCAAGTGGGACACGAAATATCACTGTGAAGATAATCTCGTCTACTACAAACTCCAAGAAGGAAGTTTCCAGAGACTGGCATCCCTGATGCTCTAGAATTCTAAGTCACGGTAAAGAGCATTAAATTAAATAATAATCAAATAATAATATCTGTTCAAAATAATTGATTCATAAAATTGAAAAAAATAAGCCCAAAAATTCAGGGGCTTACAATCCTACCCACCTTATAAAAATTTTGTCCTCGAAATTAAAGGTTGGTAGTGGGGTTAAAACACGATAGAAGATTTAGGCAATATTTTAGGCACGATCCAAGAATGACGAGTTTGCACGATCAAGAAAATCGATTTACAATTGTTCAGGCACGATGAGGGATTTGGCATGATAGAATCATGATATGAACAAAATTATATGTGCATGATTTCAGAAATAAGCCAAGTCATTGGGGCACAATTTTAGAGACGATTAGAGGAATCGACGATACAAATGAAGTTCAAGTACGGGATGACTCGTAGGACTTAGGTTGATGGAAATCAACCTGAAAGTTGCACATGCTTGATCAAGATAAAAAGCTAACCATGACCAAAACAAGGTTTGGCATAGTTGAGATAAAATTTCAGACACAAACAAAAATCGAAGTCAATGTCTTATAGGCCCGATCAAAGATTAAGGAGGATGATTGATAAAATCATGAAATATGATCCAAGTTCAAACGCGATTAAAATCGAAAATAGTCTAAGTTCACTTGGCACGATTTGAGGGTTAAGATTATCAAGATCATAAAAATTAAAGTTGGATAGTCATGATCTAAAACAGGGCTAAGAGAAGCAAATGGAGAGAAAAATTTGAGAATAGCACGATTGAGAGATAGATTGAATAGAAATTAGATTATAGGTTACATAAGCACGATCAAGATCCAAGTTCAGCTATGAAAGACGGTAAAATCATGAATTCGAAATCAAGGTCCTAAAAGTACAATTTAGGAAGGAACCCAAGTCACAAGGAATTTGAAGTCATCTAGAGTCTAGTCAGCAATCAAGACTCTTTGGCACGATAAACAAGACGACCAAAATTGATTGGTCATGGACAGAAGGGAATTAAAATCTTAACAGTATCGAAATTTAAGAAACAGTTGAGATATAAACATTTCAAAATTTTCAGAGTTTTCAAGTGTAGATGACAGATGTAGATACGAATAGGTGATTTGTGTAATCAAGAAATAGCTAAACAAGGCAAAGGAAATGACGGTAAGATGAGAAAATCATCATGCGATGGGAGAGAAAATAATGATAAACAAGAAATAATGGTAGGAATTATCTTGCTCAATTGGTAAAAGAAGTGAATCAACTTAAGATATGACCTGATAACCATATACGTCTATCCAAAATCATGTTGCCAGAATTTACGCCACGCCAGTAAACATAGCTACAATAAACGATAGAGTCCATAACCAAGGTATACACCTTATAATCATGTCATCTAGATTCCTTACCACGCCAACCGGTATGG
The DNA here is from genome assembly GCA_029216955.1 of Iris pallida. Taxonomy (NCBI): domain Eukaryota; kingdom Viridiplantae; phylum Streptophyta; class Magnoliopsida; order Asparagales; family Iridaceae; genus Iris; species Iris pallida. The sequence goes on along the minus strand of JANAVB010004998.1, from coordinate 11,610,169 downwards.
CTGCAAGAGAATCTAAATTCTATAACTAGGATAGTATATCCAAAATCAGGCTCCATGTCCTTGTCAGGCTAGCTAATATGACTGCGATAAATTCCAAACTCCATAAGTAAAGTAGACACTTACTGTTCTTATCGTCCTCGTCCAAAATATGTTTATCAGGATATCTTAACTCAATTCTTAAAAGAATTATCCAAAACGAAATCAAAGGTCAACAACGAATATTAAGATTTAAAATTCAACAACAAGTCAAGGGTAAGTTAATAGAAACAACGGAAACAACTTCTGAGATAGGGTTCAGAGGAAAATCTCAGGGAAAGTCCTGAGGGTACTACCTAGGTCAAGATAGAAAATGGTGGAATATAATCTAAAACAAACCTCGACCATGATACGAGGTTGGTAAATCATATTCTCTCCCAAACCTAGATGATATACAAGTCCAACTTATACCTTCCCTCCGGGGTCCACTGACTCATCCCAAGAAGGAATAAAGTTTGATACGGACAGATATTTCAGAAATCATGACGAATGAAAACAAGTAGGAAAAGATTTGAAAGCCTTCGAAATAAGATTCCCAGGGGCCATCCCTGGAATCTACCAAGAGTTCCTAATATGTGACTGAGTACCAAATCCTAAAATATTCCATGACTCAACCTTAATCCTAGGGCAGGCTCGTAGTAGTACAGATAAGCTCAAGCACTACTACGACTTCGCATTAACTGCAAAGTCTGACCTGCATGGGCCACCACTAAAAATGTGTCACGACCCGTACCCGGATATACGGGTACGAATACGTGGGCCATGCCTAGCCTACACCGCGGTATCGATGGTAGAACGCTGTCAAGTATACTATACTAACTACAACATCTAAGAATCCATAACTAGAAGTGTACTCATGTCACATCACGAAAACTAAGGAAGATAAGACAAGAAATAATAAGAATATCACTAGAACAACTAGAATCTATAATGATCATAAGACTGGAAAATAAAGAAGGAACAACAAGACTAACTAAGGATAACTACCAGGCAACTCCCATAGAAGAATAGTGAGATCCACCTCAGCTAGCAAGTCCAATAATGAGGGCACAACTACTCCTAAAATTTTGTCATCATATCCGGTCATGATGGAACGAGTACATATATCTCATAACAGATCTCAAGATAGAATAAAAGTTATAAGACTGTAAATAGAGCATATACAATAAAAATCATGGAGTGTACATATATGTATCATGGCATGGTAAGCTGTAGAGCTAGAGCTAGAACAAGAAAGTAGAACTGAATCATGGTATGTACACAAATCAAGGTAAGCCATATATCCAATGTGTGTGAGTAGCAGTTTCAACTTGTGATCGGCTTGGGTTCATGTCAAGAACTGTCCTGGCAAGTCATATGTGCGGTATATGACTCACACTGTTCGAGAATGCGGGATGGATCTGATCACAGGCATACGCTACTACTCTCCCTACCCCAACTGGTAGAATGGATCCAAACAGGACACGTCACTGCACAGGATTCTACTGAGAAGGTTACGAACCTTCTCTAGAATCAGTGACCATATATTGAGCAAGAGCTACAAGGGAGCTTGCACAATACATCCCAACCTAAGAAGGAGAAACATCTCTCGTCGGGATCCAAGAATACCAATCCGTGAGAACCATGTGTCAGGAATAAGCATATCAACACTAAGTACATGAATCGTAACAGTTATCATAAATTGGGAATAAGTTATCAGAGAATGTACTCGCCTGGGGTCCTGCTGTCAATATGAATCAGGGTTCAGAGTAAAGCCATAGACCTAAAGATGAAATAATACAAGAGCGGATCAGGGTCAAAAGACATACTAAACATCTAGGTCAAACTAAGACAAACTGGGTCAAGGTTGACGTACAGTTGACTTTGGTCAACTGGTCAACTCTGGTCAACCCTAAGTCTAATCTAGGTTAAATAGGTCAATGGTTGACCTACAGTTGACTTTAGTCAAAAAGTCAACGTTGGTCAAGTCTGATCAAATCTAGGTCAACTGTTGACTCTATTTCGACGTCTAGTCAAAGTAGTCAACCATGGTCAAACTGGGTCAAAGCTAGTCTCTATAAACATCTACAAGGTCAACTTATGAATTTTAGTGATTTAGAAATCACTGAAATCGACGGGTCTCTAAAACACCCAAAAGGAGAAAATATTATAATAATAGGGTAACACAAAAAGGGAAGAAATCTACAAATGTTGTCGGATGATAAAACTAACATCACCAACGTGTCCAGAATGGTCAAATCAGCTAGGATAGCCTGTCCAAAAGTCCAATTTGGACACAAGGGCAAAACGGTAATTTTGGGCCAAAATGATGTCCGCCATTGGACACAATTTGCACCAAAAAATGTGCCAAAATAAAAGTACACAAAATCTAACAAATTATATGTCCACGAATCCAGAATGACGATATGAACCCAACGTTATATCCAGAATTGGATTCCGTTGATCCGATCTCAAATTGGTCCGTTGACCCGGACATTGAAATTTCGATTTGTACAGAAAAGCGTGTCGGAGCCAATGTCCTTAAAACTCAGCAAATTATATGTCAACGAGTCCAGAATGATGATACAAACTCAACGGTATATCCGGAATTGGATTCCGATGAGCCGATCTCAAAATGACCCGTTGGTCCGGATATTGGTATCCGACTTGCACCGAAATGCGTGCCAGAATCAATGTCCACTAAAACCTAGCAAATTATATGTCAACGAGTCCAGAATGACGATACGAACTCAACGGTATATCCGGAATTGGATTTCGATGAGCCGGCATCAAAAAGTCCCGTTGACTCAGAAAGTGGGACCCGCTTTACACCGAAATACGTGCCAGGGCCCACGTTCTCCAAATCAAGCAAATTTTATATGAAAACATGCCAGAACGACGCCACGAGTCTATTGGTGGTGTCAGAAATTGAATCCAAAGTCCCGGATTCAAAAATGGAATTTAACAAGTGCAACACTAAGAATTCGAACGGCCAACTTTGGCGTCGAATTAGACCGACCTAACAAGCTCAAACTGAAATGAAATCTAAAGGGGGCAGGAAGAGGGTTATACCAGCTGTGCACCGAAACTAGTGGCGTGCAAAACGGAGCTACGATGACAAAGATTCGAACCCGCAAAGTTGGCATCATGAAACTGTCCAAAAATAACACAATTTAAAACGTCAACTTGGTGGCCAGTTTTGATGTATCAAACGACGAAATTAACGGACAAAATTGACAGGAGTGAAGATGGATATACCGAGATTGCGACGGAACGAAGAAATCGTCGATCCAACGGTCGGATTTCCCGAAAAAAGTATGCGAAATTGCTGTCCCGAAACGTGAATTCTAAAATTCGTCCGCGCGCGCGTCGATGGGATTCCGTGCAAAACGCACGAAACGCCTAGACGGCGCGTCCCGGAGGACGTTGGCCGCCACAGGGTGGCGCTTGGGGGTCGCCCGGCCAGGGGGGGCCGGCCACGCGGCACACGGAGGCGCACGGCGGCGCACGGCGGCGCGCGCGCGGCCTGCTGCTGTGCGTACGCTGTTGCGTGATGCTGCCGCAGCTGCTGCGCTCGCTTGCTGCTGCAGCATACGACGCGACGTGGCGAGGGCGGCGGTCAGGCGTCGGCCAAGCCGGCGGTGGCGGAGTGGTGTTGATGTGGTGGTGGGTTGCATGGTGGTGGAGGTGAGATGATGGTGAAGGTGATGATGGTAGTGAGGATGATGATGATAATGGTGATGGTGTTGGTTACTTGAAAATAAGAGGAAGAAGAAAAATATGAAGAAGAAGAAGAAGGAGTTGAGGGAGGGGGTGTTCTCGGCTGGAGAGAGGGGGTAGAGGAGAGAGAGTGAGGTGATGGGAGAGGTAAAGTGTTAGAGTAGAGAGAGAGTTATTATACATAAATATATATGATATTTAGAAAGGGAGAGAGAGATAGTGATAGGTAGAGAGAGAGAAAGAGAGGGAAGAGGGAAAAGGAGGTCGGCCAAGGGGTGTTCGGCTGGCAGTATGGGGGGGTGTAGGTGTTAGTTTGAATAAGAGGAGAGAGAGAGAGTGTATATATATAATATATTTATGGCTTAATTGCTAATTGCTACCCTCAACTATCATACTTTTTCAAGTTGATACCCTAAACTTTTTTTTGTAAAAACTTGATACCCGGATATTATTTTGGACAAAAATGCCCCTACCCCTAACCCTCCTTCCCCCCTGCTCGCTTGCCCCCCTGCTAGCTCCGGCCGCCCACCCGCCTGCTGGCTCCCCTTCCCGCTGGCTTCAGGCCATCCCCACCCCCCCTCTCGCTCCGGCCGCCCGTCCGCTCCCGTCTCTCCCCTAGGGCGTGGCAGCGCGGGAGGAGGGGGGCTGGGGAGGGGGGTGCGTGTAGTGCCCCATCCCGCAAAGTCAATCGGAGAAACCAAAACGTCGACGACGTTGGAACTTAGCCTTGCAACGGCTGCTCGAAGGCTCGCTCGGTCGAAGCGACTCCTCGCACAGGTGGGGGAGTTTCAGTGAACTTGCTTCATCTTAGCCTTCACATAATAACTCGCAATGTTTTCTACTTGCACTAGTAGGCTAATCTAAAAGCTACGCACCAACATAGCTAAGGGAATAATTCCGTCGGGTCGGAATGTCCTAGAACATGGAAAATGGTCCCACGGTATACACAGAAGTCGGCTCAACGTGCTTTAAAATGACACTCGATCCTTCGATCCCGTGGCTTGGGAGAAGGAAGTTGGCCTAAGTTTCTAAATTGTCCCGACACTTGAAATAGCCTAAGTCTTAGGCGTCGCCTTCGTAATTGCTTGCTAAAGCAGGCACGGTCCCGTTGTGCAAGGCTTGGCGTAGCCTTCGTATGTCCCGTTGGTCCCGTCGATTCGTCCCGACACTCGAATTTGCCTAAGTCATAGGCGTCGCCTGCATGAATGCTTAACCAAGCATGCACTGTCCCGTCGACTTGTCACGATACTTGAAAAAGCCTAAGTCCTAGGCGTCGCCCGCACGAATGCTTAACAAAGCATGCACGGTCTTGTCCCGCAAGGCTTGGCATAGCCTTCGCACGTCCCGCAAGTTAAGTTATCTTTGTACGGCTTGTTGGCTTAAGTCTAGGCACCCGAGAACTTGGTTGTTAAGTCGACCCCGTGCCTAGCATGTTCCCTCGATGCGTAGCTCGGCGTAGCCTTCGCTCGTCGAGTCATTGCCCGTACAAGTCAACAAGAGTTACTCTAGGCTAACGAAGCCATTCCTAGCGCTGTCCCGCTCTAGCTGCGGTTGTCAAGTCAAGTAGTCCCTTGAGAATAAGGCTCGTCGTATAAAGTATATGACTTGAGCGTTAGCGTCGCCTAGAAAATCATGTCTGTCTAAGGCACGAGCCACGGCCGAATACTTTTTAAGCATGCCGGTCCCGTCCGGTCATGTCCTGCTTGAATACTTGAATAAGCATGCCGGTCCTGCCCGGTCATGTCCTGCTTGAATACTTGAATAAGCATGCCGGTCCTGCCCGGTCATGTCCTGCTTGAATACTTGAATAAGCATGCCGGTCCTGCCCGGTCATGTCCTGCCTGAATACTTGATAAGTCCCGCACACGAGATCGGTCCCGCGGCTTGGGAGTCTCGATAGAATAAAGGAATGCATGGTCATGTTAAGGAAAGACTGGATAGATTGGATAGATCGAGTCTTGCATGGTCATGGACAACTTGTCGACAAGGTGTAGTCTTCTCGAGTGATTACCGGGGCACCGGAATCACCCGGCCCGGGGGAAGCAAGTGTGGCTCAACGTAGGATGCTGGATGACCGCATGGGAGAGTTCCACCCCACCGGGCTAGCTCCCCGTGTTGGTACAGGTGGATATCCCACGAGCCATGTCCAAGATAGCTTGAAATTGCTAGTGACCTCCTCATGTAGATGAGTCGGCAGATAGCGGCGACTCCGCGTGTATGCCTTTGGATTGAGTCTAGAACTTGAATGCTTGTCTAGTCGGTAAACGAATGTCTGGGCCTAAGACTGGGCTGCAGCATAGGCACCGTGCTTAGCACGATAGATGGCATCAGGATATTCATGAAGTCGAGATTGTATTTGACAAGTCTTGTCTAAGTTAGCAAACGACTCTAACAGGATGGCCGCAAGGCGGTAGCATGGATAAGTCTGGATAGCGAGGCACGGCCTCAGTCTTGAATGTGCAAACTAGTCTAAGTAAAGTCTAAGGCACGACCTGCACGAGTCGTCCCGTTGCCGTCCCTTGGCACTTGAATCGTTAGCACAAGAATTGGTCTAGTGGCGCTTGAGTTTAATCAAAGGGTCCTGGCACGGCCGAGTTCACGTGAATTGCCCCTCGACAAAGCACAGTCTTGAACAAGTCTAAGTTTAGAATAGAATGTGGCATGACCCTGCCGTCCCGCCTTGAAGTCTGGTCAAGTACCTAAGCGATGAGGCACTGCCTCGATCGAAACACACGTTGGCAAGATAGCATGACCCCGTCGTTGCACGACCTTGTCGTTGCATCGCTAGTTATCGACCGAGACGTCCTTGTCCTAAAATGAATCCTAAGGCAAGACTAAAAAGACAATGGAAAGGGTTTAAGCTGCACAAAGTAAATAAAACGTGTCGGTTATGTATGGGTGGGCGAGAAGCTCACTCTACCAGTACAGTGGTACTGACACCCACATAGTGTTTCATGTGCAGGCACAGGTAGAAGCTCGTGGCACGGAGCTCGCTTGGATGCGTCGAGGCATGGAGTTTCTTGGCGAGTCGAAGCGTGCGGCCGCGTGACCCAAAGACTTATAAAGGGCATAATGTATGGACATCGCCTTCCGAAGCTTCCGCTGGATTCAAGCATTGTATCGAGAGATGAGAGAGAGCAGAGTGACTTGTAAATGAGTGAAAAGTGAGCCTGAGAGACTTGTAATTGGCCTTGCGCCCATAAATGTAATCCTGTATTCAATATCAATAAAGAGATTCTTTTGAATTACTTGTGTTCATATATGTTCTTCTTTAAATTTTTGCTGCAATGATTCAATGTTTCTGTTTGGGACTTCTGTGCGACGACCCCGTCGCCGCCGATGTAATCGGTCGTTATGGAACTGCCTTGCACGAGCACAATCTAGGCTCGTGCGGCATCACGCCTTAGCGAGGACGATCGCTCCTACGGGAGCGGGGCGTGACATAATGGTATCAGAGCACGGCTTTACGTCCTTGGACTTCAAATCGAATTATCAGTTTTGAAAGCTCGTCGTTGATAATGAAGTACGCGCTCTCTCTCGATTGTCCCTCGGCATGTCCATACAATAAGTCTAAATATTTTCGAAAGCTCATACAAGCGTTCAACCAAACGCATCGATAGGCAATGGCCTTTGTGCCGAACGGTGTTAACTTGTCTTGAATGAAAACGTATGCTAAAGTTAACAAGTTGCACGTGTGCCCGAATAGTCCTACGTCGACCTTAAAAGTCGCGTTCATGCCTAACTAGTCCAACGTTGACCTTAGCATGTGAGCATGCAAACTCGAATAAAAGTCCGTACGGGATAGCTATGCGCACGGCCTTTTGGCTAAGTTGCGTCGCGTATCGCGCACCTCGACTTTTGGTGCAAACGAGTGTGAGCGATACCAAGTACCGCTCGGTCGGGAACGAGCTACACTTAGAGTGTCTATCGATAGGAATGCTATCGAGTTAACGCTTAAGCGTACACGGAGGATTAACTTGGGTTTTGAGGAAATAGTACGACCAACTTAGTACGTCGATGCGACGTAAGCGATTACGCTAGGGATTCGTCGAACGAATCCGAAGGACGTCTTAGCGAATGATGCGAACATGATTGTAGGCTAGATCGTATGGCTCGAATCCGAGTGGTGTATGGATTTTCTTGGAAATCATTCGAGCAAATATTGAGGATTACGAGTATGTCGGCGAGGCGATGCGATCGCGCAAAGCCTTAGAACGCGTCACGCTTAGTCGGTCGTGACTTCGAATGTCCCGAACGAGCATCTCGTTCGGACAACTTGCGAATAGGCAACGTGTATTGGAAAAAAAAATGATTCGAATCGATGAATGAAAATGAATGGTCTTTGATCGAGGAAACTTAGAGGATCGCGCGTACGATATCGGATTGATGCAAATGAAATGAGACTTGAGTTTCGAACAATGATCTTGAAACGAGCTTGAGGAATAACGATCGTGCAAATGTTATTGTTCCGATAAATTTTATACTCGGGAAATTGAAACGTGTCGAGGAAATGATAAACTTGGCTCGAGGATTTTCTAGTTGAATGAATGACGGTCGGACTATCGAAATTGATTGGATGAAAATGAAATGCTTGGATTTACTTCGTCGATAACCACAACTTTGACATTCTTGTCTTATGCGAGCGCAACTCCAGCCTCGCACATGCGTCGCACCGATTTGAGACGATCACTCCGCATGAGCGCTGGTATGGTGATTCATACAGCGGGGGTGATTGACCTAGCTTGGCGTGATAATTTGTATGCTTCGACTTGTGGTTTGACGCGAAGGTGACTCAAAAATGAATTGTGTGTTTGAAGAACCGAATTTGAGGATTGCGTAGGTCCAATCTGCGTATCGAAAATGAGTTAGTCTAAACTCAAACAAGAGTTACGCCCCGATGAGAATGATTATTCTGCGAGTACGTTGCGTGGTGATTCACGAACCACCGTGGATAATCGGACTCGCGTGAGATTGGGGCGCAACGTATTGTCGAGCTAGATGACCTCGTGATCGAATGCACGAATTGGTTAGAGTTGGTGATTTGGATAAAATCGAATATGTGCAACGCATGCATTGATGCGAATAGGTGATCGTGCTCGATGTTTAGAAATCTGAGTGACGCGAGCTTGGGTAGAAAATCTCGTACTACCGACTATGGTTTGACCCTAGGATTGGGGTCAGTATTGGCATTATTGTTGGGGAACTATGATTCCAATCCTGACATTGACTTAGCCTCGTAAAGATTGGCCTAGCGGTTAGGCAAAATGCCCCTGTTGCAAGTGTTAGCAATCGAAAGGATTGATCTTGAGGATTGGCATGGATGGATGGCGTGAATCACGAATATAGAAAACCCTGCTCACGAGACTCGGCTGACATGTATATATTCAGGGACGCCTGGATATGTGCACGATGCGACTCGAGAGAGAATGACAAATTCTCTATCATGCGGCTTGGCTGAATGCATGTATTTTGGGGACGCTTGGAATGTGTGCATGATCCAGCCAAGTGATACAATGAGTTCAAGCAAGACTTGAAAAATGGGAGTGTGTCGAGATCTTGAAATCATGTTAACGAAAAGATTGATAGTTGTGAGAGCGTGGCTCGGAATTGAGGAAACGCGTAGGCAAAGTGCGTACGATTAAGTCTTGGCCATAGAAATGGTAGGATGGCTTGCCCTCAGGAAAGTCTCGAGGACGAGACTTGTTCTGAGTGGTGTATGTTGTAGTGCCCCATCCCGCAAAGTCAATCGGAGAAACCAAAACGTCGACGACGTTGGAACTTAGCCTTGCAACGGCTGCTCGAAGGCTCGCTCGGTCGAAGCGACTCCTCGCACAGGTGGGGGAGTTTCGGTGAACTTGCTTCATCTTAGCCTTCACATAATAACTCGCAATGTTTTCTACTTGCACTGGTAGGCTAATCTAAAAGCTACGCACCAACATAGCTAAGGGAATAATCCCGTCGGGTCGGAATGTCCTAGAATATGGAAAATGGTCCCACGGTATACATAGAAGTCGGCTCAGCGTGCTTTAAAATGACACTCGATCCTTCGATCCCATGGCTTGGGAGAAGGAAGTTGGCCTAAGTTTCTAAATTGTCCCGACACTTGAAATAGCCTAAGTTTTAGGCGTCGCCTACGTAATTGCTTGCTAAAGCAGGCACGGTCCCGTTGTGCAAGGCTTGGCGTAGCCTTCGCATGTCCCGTTGGTCCCGTCGATTCGTCCCGACACTCGAATTTGCCTAAGTCATAGGCGTCGCCCGCATGAATGCTTAACCAAGCATGCACTGTCCCGTCGACTTGTCACGATACTTGAAAAAGCCTAAGTCCTAGGCGTCGCCCGCACGAATGCTTAACAAAGCATGCACGGTCTTGTCCCGCAAGGCTTGGCATAGCCTTCGCACGTCCCGCAAGTTAAGTCATCTTTGTACGGCTTGTTGGCTTAAGTCTAGGCACCCGAGAACTTGGTTGTTAAGTCGACCCCGTGCCTAGCACGTTCCCTCGATGCGTAGCTCGGCGTAGCCTTCGCTCGTCGAGTCATTGCCCGTACAAGTCAACAAGAGTTACTCTAGGCTAACGAAGACATTCCTAGCTCTGTCCCGCTCTAGCTGCGGTTGTCAAGTCAAGTAGTCCCTTGAGAATAAGGCTCGTCGTATAAAGTATATGACTTGAGCGTTAGCGTCGCCTAGAGAATCATGTCTGTCTAAGGCACGAGCCACGGCCGAATACTTTTTAAGCATGCCGGTCCCGTCCGGTCATGTCCTGCTTGAATACTTGAATAAGCATGCCGGTCCTGCCCGGTCATGTCCTGCTTGAATACTTGAATAAGCATGCCGGTCCTGCCCGGTCATGTCCTGCTTGAATACTTGAATAAGCATGCCGGTCCTGCCCGGTCATGTCCTGCCTGAATACTTGATAAGTCCCGCACACGAGATCGGTCCCGCGGCTTGGGAGTCTCGATAGAATAAAGGAATGCATGGTCATGTTAAGGAAAGACTGGATAGATTGGATAGATCGAGTCTTGCATGGTCATGGACAACTTGTCGACAAGGTGTAGTCTTCTCGAGTGATTACCGGGGCGCCGGAATCACCCGGCCCGGGGGAAGCAAGTATGGCTCAACGTAGGATGCTGGATGACCGCATGGGAGAGTTCCACCCCACCGGGCTAGCTCCCCGTGTTGGTACAGGTGGATATCCCACGAGCCATGTCCAAGATAGCTTGAAATTGCTAGTGACCTCCTCATGTAGATGAGTCGGCAGATAGCGGCGACTCCGCGTGTATGCCTTTGGATTGAGTCTAGAACTTGAATGCTTGTCTAGTCAGTAAACGAATGTCTGGGCCTAAGACTGGGCTGCAGCATAGGCACCGTGCTTAGCACGATAGATGGCATCGGAATATTCATGAAGTCGAGATTGTATTTGACAAGTCTTGTCTAAGTTAGCAAACGACTCTAACAGGATGGCCGTAAGGCGGTAGCATGGATAAGTCTAGATAGCGAGGCACGGCCTCAGTCTTGAATGTGCAAACTAGTCTAAGTAAAGTCTAAGGCACGACCTGCACGAGTCGTCCCGTTGCCGTCCCTTGGCACTTGAATCGTTAGCACAAGAATTGGTCTAGTGGCGCTTGAGTTTAATCAAAGGGTCCTGGCACGGCCGAGTTCACGTGAATTGCCCTTCGACAAAGCACAGTCTTGAACAAGTCTAAGTTTAGAATAGAATGTGGCACGACCCTGCCATCCCGCCTTGAAGTCTGGTCAAGTACCTAAGCGATGAGGCACTGCCTCGATCGAAACACACGTTGGCAAGATAGCATGACCCCGTCGTTGCACGACCTTGTCGTTGCATCGCTAGTTATCGACCGAGACGTCCTTGTCCTAAAATGAATCCTAAGGCAAGACTAGAAAGACAATAGAAAGGGTTTAAGCTGCACAAAGTAAATGAAACGTGTCGGTTATGTATGGGTGGGCGAGAAGCTCACTCCACCAGTACAGTGGTACTGACACCCACATAGTATTTCATGTGCAGGCACAGGTAGAAGCTCGTGGCGCGGAGCTCGCTTGGATGCGTCGAGGCATGGAGTTCCTTGGCGAGTCGAAGCGTGCGGCCGCGTGACCCAAAGACTTATAAAGGGCATAATGTATGGACATCGCCTTCCGAAGCTTCCGCTGGATTCAAGCATTGTATCGAGAGATGAGAGAGAGCAGAGTGACTTGTAAATGAGTGAAAAGTGAGCCTGAGAGACTTGTAATTGGCCTTGCGCCCATAAATGTAATCCTGTATTCAATATCAATAAAGAGATTCTTTTGAATTACTTGTGTTCATATATGTTCTTCTTTAAATTTTCGCTGCAATGATTCAATGTTTCTGTTTGGGACTTCTGTACGACGACCCCGTCGCCGCCGATGTAATCGGCCGTTATGGAACTGCCTTGCACGAGCGCAATCTAGGCTCGAGCGGCATCACGCCTTAGCGAGGACGATCGCTCCTACGGGAGCGGGGCGTGACAGTGCGGGGCGGGAGGCGGGGCAGGGGGTGGCCCGGAAGCGAGGAGGGGGGGGAGGTTGGCCGGAAGCGAGGAGGGGGGGTCGGCCGGAGCTAGCAGGGGGGGGATGGCCGGAGTGGGGAAGGGGGTGGAGGGAGGGAAGGGATAAGGGCATTTTGGGGTTTTTTAAAATGTTAGGTATTAAGTTGAAAAAAAATATAGTTGAGGTATCAATCTGTTACGAAAAAAAGTTTAGGGTATCAACTTGAAAAAGTGTGATAGTTGAGGGTAGCAATTAGCAATTAAGCCTATATTTATATATATGTGTATATATATATATATATATATATATATATATATATATATATATATATATATATATATATATATATATATATATATTTGTAAAGTGGAGAGAGAAAGATATTTTCAAAATGGAAAAATAGGAAAATTATGTAAGGTATTTGAGCAGTCATGAAAGGGCAACGTAGAGCTTGGGTTCGGGTTCGGTCGAGCCGGATCGGGCCAAAATCGGACAGGGGACAATATTTGAATTAAAAATAGGTATTTATGGTCATGGATAAATAAGTAGCATGTGGGGGCTCAAATAAATGGGACACAAGTGGCAGGCGGGTAGTAGGCTTCGTGTGGGCCATGTCCATATTTGGGGTCGACTAGGTTGGGTCGATGTCGGGTCCCTAAATTAAATTAGAAATTAAATCAGATTTTACGGTAGATAATTAATTGGCCTAAATTGAACCGAAAGTTGTGCGAAGGAAATGGAGCACAAAATGGAGTGTCTGAGTGGGACACAAAGGTCATGGGTGAAGAGCGTCTCGAGTAGATCATGCATGACAAGTTGGTTTCGAGAAAATGACTGGTCTGGTGCTTCTAAATTAAAAGTCACGGTAACGCGCATATGATAATCAAAGAAAATAGTGGGAATTCAATTAATAATTAAATGGTCTAATATTGACCCGAACTTGCGCGAAATAAAAAGAGCACAAGGAAACGAGTTCAAGTGGGACACGAAATATCACTGTGAAGATAATCTCGTCTACTACAAACTCCAAGAAGGATATTTCCAGAGACTGGCATCCCTGATGCTCTAGAATTCCAAGTCACGGTAAAGAGCATTAAATTAAATAATAATCAAATAATAATATCTGTTCAAAATAATTGATTTATAAAATTAAAAAAAATAAGCCCAAAAATTCAGGGGCTTACACATCACCTTCTCCACATGTAAGATCAAACCGGTTATAACTATCTCCCAAACTAGTTACATGACCAATTCATTCATCAAACTCAAAATCATATTTATTATTGTCTATCATAGTTCATCACGCAACATATTTCTTCCATAATATCAATCAATACTATCTCCGAAGCATCATTATAGTATCTATTCATCAATTTCAAGATTGATCAACTATAATCTAAATCAAGTCATCGAGTGATACCATCTCATATTCCTAGCGTCATTCTTATATCTTCAAATTACACTTCTAATTTTCTATCTTCCAATCGTGTTTATTTTTTCTTATTCAAATTTAAAACTTAATTCAATTCAGTTCTAGGCCAACATTTTTAGTATATGATCCATATTGATTCTTCGACTGAGTCATTCATTACATTACGCATTCACTTTCCTCGATCTATCCACCTACTCTATCATTCTGCATTCCATAACCATAGCAATCGCAATATGATACATGTCGTTTCTTGTTCGTCCAAAGCAATCTCATATAAGATATCTAAAAATCATGACTAACTTTGAAATACTCATTCTATGGCTTTGCATTATCATGCCACTTGTTGATTGTAACTCCTTGAGATCATATTCTAAATTTTCCCTCAAATTTATAAAATATTTTATTTTTAAAATTTTTTCTAAACATTAAATCATGAATTATGAATTGTTCTTTAACTAATTGTTCTAAATATATTTTATAATCTTAATCGGCCATAGACTTTGGGCTTATATATTTATTTTGGGCTTCCTAAATTATTGGATTTATGTAGCAATTATATGAACTTCTAATGTGTATAATTTCTTTTGGGCTTCGAGATAGTTTTGGCTAAAATAGCCTAATAATCAAAATTAGTATAAATGGACTTTTTATTTATTATGGGCTTCGGGCCATTAAATATAAATTTTAACTATATAAATTACTATTGGGCCATATTTAAATTATATATGAAAATATTTTGGCTTGTTATATAATATAAATGGATCATTTAGGCTTGATTTAATTATTTGAGTAATTTTTTCATGTAAAAACTTCCTAGAAGTTTTCCTCACATGCTTGTGAGCTAGCCATTCACTTATATATAGTGGGCTATTTCCATTCCTTAACTATCACCATCCCATTCCATGTATCCATGCACCGTGTCCGTGTCCATCCAATTCATTCCTATTTTTATTACGATTACGTTCACTCTATCCTCTGTGTCCGACACACCAGACACATATCAAAATTATATACAAATTGCAATCCTCTGCTCAGCCATGACCAACACCAACTCATTTCTGACTCTTCTCCGTCCACCGGCTGCCATCGTCGTGACTGAGTCGGCAATACCGAGCACTCGGTGAGCCCTCTCCGTCTTCCTATAAACCCCCAAATATTTAATTAACATTTTGGCTATTTTTCCTTTTTTTAATTTTTTTATCTATTTTAAATATTGCGCTTCGAAAATAAAATTTTCTTTTAATTTTTATAAAAGGAAATTCATAAGTATTTTTGAATAGTAAAAAAGATTTGCCAAATTATTTTAAATAAAAATTTGAAATTTTGTAAAAGTACCTTACTTTATTCCGATAACATCAAATATTATTGAAATTATTTTGATGACATTAAACATTATTTTGAATTATTAGTATGATTAATATTAGAATAATCTAATTTTAAACTTTTATTTGATTTAAATTAACCAAGAGTTTTATCTATTGGGGTTTCTAGGATTCTTGATCCTTATCTAATTAGGAGTTTCCTCTATCTATTTAAGGAGAGTCATTTTAGTTGCTTCCCAACCAAATTTAATTCTTAATAATTTCCATCACAAATAACTACAACTATAATTGCCAACCATCACCAATCCCTTCGCGTCCGTGCACCATGTCTGTTTCCATCTATTACCTTCCACTATTTTCTATTTACATATAGGCCTCGTTTGGTTCACGGAATGGAAAGGAAAGGAAACTGATTCCTTGGTATTTCCTTTCCTTTAGGAAATTATAATTCCTATAAACTTTCATTTCCGGTGTTTGGAAAGATCGGGATTATAGCCGGAATATATCTTTAATTTTCATTATAGTGTTTGGTGTTTGTAAGAAAAGAAAACAAAATCAAGTCAATTTTCCAAAAAATACCCTCGTGCTAATAAAAATAATTATTACTTAGAAATATTTTTGTCTATAAGATATTATGGATAAAAATGGTAAATAATATTATGAACATGGATATTTTGGTCAGAACTTTTTGTAATAAATGCGGAAAAGTTGGCGGAAAAGTGATTCCTTAGATAAATGGGGGGAACACTTTCCCCCATATTTTCCTACCTCTTGGGAATTATTTTTTCTTTCCAACAACTTTCCTTTGGCTCCCAAACATAGGAAAGGAATCACTTTCTTTTCCAAAGCTCAAATTCCGGTAATCAAACGAGGCCATATACCATCTCTTTCGTATTCGACACACTGGATACAAATCTAAAACCTACGAGAATTCTTTCCTGTGTTAGGAAACACAATGACACCACCAAATCAAAAACCAAAACCTACTCCGACAACCCCCCAACCGTCTACTGCCATCATCGTGCCGACTACCAAAACCACCTATCCCAGACCCGCCGCCATCTATGTGCGGCCAGCCCACACGCCATCCTCCTCAGCCACCCCTAAACCACCTCAACAACACCAACACCCAGAACCCCAGCACCGCTTCACCCGACCGAGGCTGAACTGCCGTATTTGTAAACTCGCGTCGGTGAGCCAACCTCGGCTGCCACTTCCTGGCCACTCCCCTGACAACCACTACCAACGCTGACCCCCACCTCCATGACACCACAACCACTGGTCCCCAACTACCCAGCCGACCTAGCGCCACCGTACCCCGCGAGCCCGCTCTCATAGCAGCTGCACGACCTTCTCGAGAAACCCTATGCACCGAGCTCCAGCATTCCCGTGCTATCGACGCGCTCCAGCATCAAGCCAGTGAGCCTTCTTCTTCCTCTCTCGATTGAGAGAACTTTCTAAGTCTGGAACCTTCTCTCTCTTCAGAAAAAAGGGATAGGTTAGGGATGAGCCAACATGCTATTAGCATGTGGGGTTTTTAAAAACGAATAAATAAAAGGAAGATAAAAGAGAATTAATTGGGCTTAATATATGGGCCAAGCCACAAAAGATTTTGGTTTGGAAGTATAGTTTGTAGTAATATTAGTGTTACCTATAGTAGTGATTACATAGTATAAGTATGTATTATACCAGTACAAGTATTATTATTATTATTATTTCTGTTATTATTATTTATCATTAGTATTATTATAGTTATTTTAAATAAATATATATATTAAATAATTTTGAAAAATTATTTTGTAACAAAATATAGTATTGAGCTTGGGCCCTAAATGTAATTTCAAACTGGACTTCGAAGCTTAAGTATAATATAATATTATTTTATGGTATTTTAAATAAAGCTTATGACCTAAAACTATAGTTTTGACAAAATTAAGCTTTTAGCCCTAAACTGATTTTTAAATATTTATTTAAAATATTTGACAAAAAAAATATAGTTTTAAATATTATAAAGGATTTCCAAAATAGTTATAAATATTTATTTATGCAAATCCCTTCTATTATCAATTCTTGACCGTGACTTGTCATGTGTTTCCTATTTTCTATTTCTTTTAAGAATTCATACTTCTATATATCGACCCTGGCTAATTGGACTATTATGGACTAAATGGTGTGTTTATCACGTGTAGTGTAGCACTTGAACCTATTTTGTATCGATATGATCACGTCCCGTACATCGACTCCAACAACCACTTGGCAAGTATACCTCGTCATTTATGATTCAGTTTATATAGCATATTTACATTCCTTATATTAGTTGCATTTTTGTGATATTTGATACTTGTTTGCTTGATTTAGCATAGTAATTTATCATATTTATATATCTTTAGTTCATGACATGTGCTAGTGATTGATTGGACGCCTGTAAACTGACTTGCTTGTGATATATTTATTTTGTTAGTAGCCGAGGAACATGGACTATCGTGGTACGTGGTCTAACCGTATTCTTGTTTGGTTGTTGGGTTGGACTATTATGCTACGATAAGCTATGGACCGAAATTGCAAAGTAGACGCCATTAACCTGACCATGATTATAGAATTCACTACCAAAATAAGACATATTAGCGACGAAATTAGCGACGCCAACTTAAAACGTCGCTAATATTTTCGGATTTAGCGACTCATAAATTTTGCGTCACAATACGTCGCTGATAGCGACAAACAGCGACATATTGCGACTACCATTAGTGTAATAAAAATCAACGTCGTTGATTTGTCGAAAAATGTCGCTAGTTTTATTAGTTCAGCGACGTTTAGCGTCGCAATGATTAATAAGTCGCCGAATATTAAACGGTTACCGACGCTTTGCGACGTATTTTTGGACGTCGCTAATTTCTGATAAAAAGGGTTTCCTCGGTTGGACTTTTCATTTCTCCCTCTCCCCAAATTTTATTTTCTCGCCCCTTCTTCCCCGACCTCGACGACAGCCACCCCCTTCCCTCCGGCGCCGCTCATCCTCCTTCTCCACCGCGAGCCCCTTCTCCTTCTCCACCGCGAGATCCTCCTTCTCCTCCTCCTCCACCACCACGAGGAGACTGAAGGTAAACCCTAACCCTAACTGAGTATGTTTTTCGTGTCCAAAATGGACACGGAGACACATTACGACAATGTGTTCACTGATACAGTGTGTTCGTGAGGTTTCGGACACTTTGTGTTCATTTATTGGACACGTGGACACCCCCAAGCTTGCATATATATGTATTTCACCTCTTTACACTTAATCCCCTCCTCCTCCACAACCGAACTTGTCCTCCTCCTCCTCCTCCACCACCGCGAGGAGACTGAAGGTAAACCCTAACCTAATTGAGGTGTTTTTCGTGTCCAAAATGGACACGGAGACACTTTACGGCCATATGTTCACTGATACAGTGTGTTCATGAGGTTTTGGACACTTTGTGTCCATTTGTTGGACACGTGGACACCC
Organism: Iris pallida; assembly: GCA_029216955.1. Lineage (NCBI taxonomy): Eukaryota > Viridiplantae > Streptophyta > Magnoliopsida > Asparagales > Iridaceae > Iris > Iris pallida. The sequence continues at coordinate 11,591,676 of JANAVB010004998.1, read as the reverse complement.
CCAAGCTTGCATATATATGTATTTCACCTCTGTATATTTAATCCCCTACATACACTTGTGTATTTTCGTATTAATTTGGATTTGCATATTGGGTTTGGGTTTCGATATAGTGTTTGATACATTGTTTCACCTTGTAACATTCCTACACTTATTTTAGACAACAAGTATATGAACCAATTAGTCAACATCTATTTGTTGAAGTATGGTACTCCATTCTTCGTAAGTTCTAGCTATATATGTCTCTCAAGATCCAATACTAAAAAATCCCAAGAAGAAGAAGAAGAAAAGAATAAAATGACATCGCTCAACACCCTATGACAACTCTTTGTAGAATTGTGTTAAAGTGTGAGTTCTACAGTATGAGTTCTACAGTATGGTTCTCTTTGTAGAATAAAATGACATTGCTCAACCCTATCGATCCTCCATACAAGTCTTCCTTCATCTATTGTCTTAAAGTGTGAGTTCTAAGTATGGTTCTCTTTGTACAATTGTGTCTTATTTTAGACAACAAGGGTTTCCTATTTTTATAGGTAACATGGCAACATGTGTAAGGAAACATATAGGTGTGTGTTTGTGTTTGAAAGGGAGTGTCACAAGAGTTAGGCGTGAGCATGTGTTAGTATTTTGAGCTGTGAGAGTGTTTGTTCTATTGAGGTTAGTACCAACTGGCAAGTTAGGTTAAAAGAACCTGGGAACTATGGTGTGGTTGTATACATCATGTATATGTATGTGTGTGTCTAGTGGGAGAAAGGGGGAAGGTTTAACTAGTACCAGGTATTTGGAGAGGAGGGAGAGTTTATACTAGTATATATAGACTAATATCCTAAAATTTGACTTATACAACTTAGAAATGGCTAGTTTGACCAAGTTGGACTAGTTTAGCTTAGAGTTGGCTCGGTTGGGCTATACATAATATATAGACTAATATCCTAAAACTTTACTTCTACAACTCAGCCTATATGAAATATTGTAGACACGGGTGATATACTGCCGCGATAATCTCTGACCACCGTACGCACAAACACGCGAAAGAAAAGTTAGCAATGCGAAAAGAAGATGACAGATAATCTCTGACCATTTAACGTAAAATATCATGTGTACATATACTGCGAAAAGTGTAGACCGCATGAACTGACAATTGTATATCATTCACTACCTTGATGTATCTATCTTACAGAATTATGGAGCTGAATTACTATCTGCGGAATCGTACTTGGATGTACAACCGTCATCCTGATGACATGTGCGGTGTGCGGGATAAATTCATAGAGGGTGTACAACAGTTCTTGCAGTTTGCCAAGGCGTTCCCTTAGTACATGGACGGTACCAAAATTAAGTGTCAGTGTGTGAGATGTCGTAACTTGAAATATCATCCAGAAGTGGATGTCACGTATCATTTATATTCGAAGGATTTCACGCCGAATTACTATCAGTGGAGCGAGCACGGAGAACTTGTGTCTTTAGCATCGGAGTACGAGCCTTATGTGGATGTCCACAACAACGCTCCTTACGACGATGGGTTGGTGAACATGGTTTTCGACGCGGCCGGGCCTAGTTTCGATCCGGATGATCATGATGCACCTGAGGAGGCACCGAACCCCGATGCTGCACAGTTCATGGAGTTGCTGGAGAATACAAGGACTCCATTATATCCTGGTTGTGAGGATCATTCACCGTTGGAGGTGGTTACAAGATTGTTGAGCATCAAGTCCGATTTTAACATGTCGTAAGATTGCTACAACCGTCTTATGGAGTTGCTTATAGAAATATTGCCTGAGGGTGCGAAGTTGCCTAAAGACTTCTACCGGTCTAAGAGGATGGTTAGATCACTCTGGATGGGATACAAAAAAATCGATGCCTGTCGCAACGGGTGCATGTTGTACTACAAAGACGACAAGGATGAAGACGCCTGCAGATTTTGTGGTGTCGATCGCTACAAGGCTTGTGGTAGAGGAAAGTCTGTCGGTGCCAGGAAGCCTACCTCTTCGATGCACTACTTGCCGTTGACGTCGCGGTTGCAGCGGTTGTTTATGGTGAAGGAAACTGCAGAAAACATGAGTTGGCATAAGCGGGAACAAACCGAAGGAGTGTTGGATCACCCATCTGATGGATCAGCGGTTATTTATGGCAGCACTTATGTGGACCATCAATGACTTTTCGGCCTATGGAATGTTATCTGGATGGAGCACGCATGGTCGTCTTTCATGTTCGTATTGCATAGACAGCACTAAGGCTTTCCGTTTGAAACACGAAGGCAAACCGTGCTTCTTCGATTGTCATCGACAATTCCTGCTGAAGGATCATCCGTACCGGAGGAACATGAATGCTTTTCGTGCTGGCGTTGTAGAGTAGGCTAATCCCCCGCCAAGGTGGACCGGATACACGATATGGGAAGAGGTAAAAGATTTACCAAGAGCTATTGAGGAGCCTGCTACGGGCTACAAGTGTGATAGATTTGGTCGTACTCATAACTGGACGAAGAGGAGTATATTCTTGGATCTTCCATATTGGAGCACCAATCTGATTAGATATAACCTTGATGTCATGCATATCGAGAAGAATGTGTTTACAACATAATTAATACTGTAATGGGCGTAAAGGAGAAGACGAAAGACAATCCAAAGGCTAGATTGGACTTAGAAGAAATATGTAGACGTCCTGCATTGCATTTGATAGAGGACGGGAATGGGAAGTTGAAGCAGCCTAAGGCAATTTTCTCACTGGAGAAGGAGGATAAAGTGAGGCTTTGTAGGTGGATTCAAGGTCTAAAATTTCCAGATGGGTATGTTTCGAACTTGAGAAGATGCGTCGACCTCAAGGAGAACAAATTGATAGGTATGAAGAGCCATGATTGTCACGTATCATGGAGCGGTTAATTCCGATTGCATTTTGGGAGTTCTTACCGCAGGCAGTTTGGGATCCATTGACGGAGCTTAGCATATTCTTCAGGGACCTTTGTTCTAAGAAATTGCTCGTTGAACGTCTAGAAAAGCAAGAGAAGGACATTGCGGTAACACTGTGCAAGTTAGAGAGGGTGTTCCCTCCTGGATTCTTTGACTCTATAGAGCATTTGCCGATTCATCTTTCCTACGAGGCACGTGTTAGTGGACCCATCGAATATCGATGGATGTACCCGTTCGAGCGACAATTAAATCACCTAAAAAGAAAGGTGAAAAATAAGGCTCGGGTCGAGGGTTCTATTTGTGAAGCCTATATTCTTGAGGAGATTACAAATTTTTGCTCCTCCTATTTCAAACCTCATGTTGCTACGAATAGAACATGGGCTCCGAGAAACGACGACGGATATCAAGAATTTAATGATGGAATACTGAAAGTATTCAATACGTCCGGAAAGCCTTCGGGGAAAATAAAGAAGAGATATTTGAATGACGAAGAGCTAAGGGCTGCTCAGTTGTATGTATTACTCAATTACGACGAGGATGAAGTGGAGAAGCTAGAGGGGTAAGTAACTCAGGATGATGAGTTTATGTCATCTCAATATAATAGTATAAGCTAATATTATTGTACTAATCGGCGGTTGCTTCGTTGTTTTCCAGCACATATAATGATGAGTTGAGGCTGGTTAGACCCTACCTAACAGACGAAGCATTAGAACAAGAAATGAGACGTCATTTTCCTTCTTGGTTGAGCGAATATGTACGTAGCTCGGTAATTACTGGCCTCTTCTAATGCAACTGCGCAATAAATAACTTATTATCGCTTATTTGATATTCAGGTCGATCGTCTAATTTCTTCCGAGATTGAATTAATTAGAACTCTTGCCAAGGGACCAATTACTCTTGTTAAAATATGGCCAAGTTACTGTGTCAATGGCTTTCGGTTCAAGTCGACAAATGCTCCGATCAGAGACAGCTTCCTGGATCTTGATTCCACGAAAAATAGTTGTTTGTGTATCAAGTCTTCAAACTACAAAGACGTCGATCCAGAAAATGATTTCTTTGGCATCTTGCGAGAGATTGTGGAGTTGTCATATAATAATGGCAGAGAACCTGTAAAGATCGTGTTGTTCAAGTGTGAATGGTTCGATCCGATTGAAAATCAAGGTTAGAAAATTGACAAGCATGGTCTTCTGGATATAAACTACAAGCGTAGATATCAAGGCTACGAACCGTTTGTCCTAGCAACTCAGGCTCAGCTCGTGTACTTTACAGCTTATCCGAGACGGGGAGCAACGAAGTCTGACTGGTGGACAGTATGCAAGACTAAAGCCAGAGATACTTTTGATGTTGACGAAAAAGCTTACCAGGAGGACGAGCTACCTCTTGTAACCAATATTGTCGATGTGGACTCCACGGAAGTTACGCATTACACGACACATAATGTAGAAGATGTAGAATTATCCGAAGAGGAAGACAAAGCCGACGAAGGCGAAGATGAAAGTGAAGATGAGGAGGAAGAGGAAGATGAGGTCGAGGAAGACGAACAAGATGATTATTCTGAAGATGATTGAGAGAGATATACTTATCTGAACTTAGATGTTTCTTCTAGAATACATTATCTGGGCTTAGATGTTTATTGTTGAATGTATCATCATATGTTATCTTGGTTATTATCTTGTCTTTGTTGTACTTTCATATTTCTAGTCTCTATTATTTATTGTACTTTTATATTTCTAGTCTCTATTATTTGTTGTACTTTTATATTTCTAGTCTCTATTATTTGTTGTATTATTATATGCTGTTATCAGGTATGGCAGGTCGTCGCGGAGCGTACCGAAGGGGACAACGAGGTCACTCTCCTCCGATACTTCCTACAGGTACTGCTAGAGGACAGAGTTTTCCTTCGGTACCTCATTCTGGTACCGGCTCTGGATCCTCGTCGCCGATTACTCCTCCATATCGGACAGTAGGTGGGCCTGGTGGGACGACGTCACGTGGGATATCTCCTGGGACGAGTAGTTCCAGGCCTGTTGAGAGTGATCGCCCGTCTAGCGTTCCTACTGCTGATACGATGATGGAGACGGATGAGCAGATGGCGGAGGCTGCGGCGACGGCCGAGGCGGCGGTGCCAACGGCCGACCAGCATCATGCAGATGATGCGTGCGCACCTCCGGAGGAGAGGAGGACGGAAATCTGGGCCGACGGTACAAAGTAGGTGTTTTGGTTTATAATTTTTTTCTTTCTGTTTTTATCATAATTTAACTTTTTTCATGAATATAATATGTTTGTATAGATATCGTCCCCCAGAGGTACAGAGACGTCTAGGCCACATGCTGAGGCATAATTATGGTGGTGCTTGGATTAACTACTCTGAGGCTCCGGACGAGAGGAAGGCCTTCTGGTTTGCGCGCTTCAAGGTTAAAATATATTTGCTTTTAACATGAATCATATAATTTTTGTATATTATATATAACTGATAAATATTTGGTTTGCGCTCTTCTAGGATATGTTTTTCTATCCACCGCACCGGGCCGAGCTTATCGAGGGGATGTTTCCTGCCGTAGCTGCTAAGCTGATCCGCGACTCTATCAATGATCAGAAGGATCGTGATCGTGCTGGAAAGTCGATCCAAGGTTGGATCACCCCTGATCAATGGAATGCTATGAAGGCTCGATTCGAGGAGCCAAAGTACAAGGAGAAGTCGGAGAAGGCCAAGGCGGCTAGGCAACATGCCTCGAAGTGGTGCGGTGGGTCGATTCCGATAACAGAACATTTCTGTCGTCTGGTATGTCTTCCTCTTTTAGAAATATTATTTTAATACAAAATCGATAAATTATTACTAAGATAATATATTTAATTACAGGTAAGGAAGGTCGGTAACGCCGACATGGTGACCGTCTTCCTGGCCACCCATCGTCGTGGCGCTGACCTTATTGGCGAGAGGGCCGAGCAGACTTATGTAAGTATTACAATACGTTATCTTAATTTAATACTTCGTGTCAATTTTAATATAACTTAGTAAATATGATGCAAATAAATATTCATGTAGTTAGTAATAATAAGTACATTAATTAGAAATTAGAAATAATAAGTACATTAATTAGAAATTAGTAATAATAAGTACATTAATTAGAAATTAGAAGTTAGTAATCATAAGTACTTTCTAGGCCGAGTATCAGAGGCTGCGGGAACGGGCGGCTGCTAGTGCACCTGATGCAGGAGAGGCCAGTACTTCCTCGCAGCCCACTCAAGCTCTGTCGGAGGACGAGCTGTGGATTGCCGCTGCTGGTGGACTCCGTAGGGGTACGTACTATGGTACAGGATCCTATGGCGCCCTAGTTGCGACCCAGTCCTCTAGAACATCTCCTGCTAGTGTGCATGGTCCACAGCCGTCCCAGGAGTCTGCCCGAGTCCACCAGATGATGGAGTCTCTCCGTGACGACCTGCTACGACGGATCGAGGAGCAGTCTCAGCACCATACGGACGATCCTGCGCTGCTAGCACGATTGGATGCGCTCGACCACGGCATTATGGACCTCATGGAGACGACTGAGAGGACAGAGCGCACCGTTGGAGAGTTAGAGCGTACGGTCACGGAGCTGCAGACATGACAGACGACCATGGCCGAGAGGATGAGATTGGCGCAGGAGTCGATGGTCGAGAGCAGTGATAGAATGTTAAATATTATGGATTCATACCACCAGTGACTTGCAGCGATGGAGCGTGCTAGTCTTCCTGGTGTGCCTTCATCGTCGTCGACTCCGCCGCCTCCACCGCCATCTTCTTCGACACCGACTCCACCGACGTCACTGGCTCCATCGGTATCGATTTCACGTGAGGAGTATGAATTGTTCGTATCCCTTCGTCGCGGCGGTGCCCCTTCTGCACCAGATTCCTAGTAGTCCTAGTTAGGACTGTTTCTGTGTTTGTTTCATTCTTTATGACTTGGATATTTGTTGGTTGTGTAGATTTGGATACTTGGTTTGTTTGGATACTTGGTTATTTGGATATTTGGTTATTTGGATATTTGGTTATTTAGATATTTGGTTATTTGGTTATTTGGATATTTGGTTATTTGGTTAGTTGTTGTGTGATTGTTGTAAACTTGGTTATTTGGATATTTGGTTATTCGCAATTATCGACGTCAAGTATACAAACTTGGTTAGTTGTGTACAGCGAGAAATGGATATTCTGTGATTGTTTGGATCCTATTCTACAGTGAGAAATGGTTATCTTTTTAAACTGCAGGGAGAAATAGACATTCTGTATTTTATTTTTTTATTTTTTTGCAGTTTTAGCGACGTTTACCGACGGATACCGACGTAATTTTGCGTCCGTAAACGTCGGTAAATATGCAATATTTTCAGTTTACCGACGTTTTAGCGACGTTATAAACGTCGGAGAACGTCAGTAAACGTCGGTGTACGTCGCTACTATTCCCAGGAATTCCCATGATTTACCGACGTTTAGCGACTTTGATCATGTCACTAAACCACCGACTATTCGTCGGTAGTACGTTGGTAATTTACCGACGCGTAGCGATACGCAACAAAACGTCGGTAATCTACCGACGTCACGACGATAGACGTCGGCAATATACCGACGTACATATACGTCGGTAAACGTCGATAATGGCAACATTTTGCGACGTTTCGGAGATTAGCGACTTATATTTCAGCGACGATCAGAAAACGTCGATAATCCCGTCGCTAAATATATTTAGCGACGTAATTTGTCATTTTAGCGACGTCTTTATGCGTCGCTAAAACGACTTATTCTGGTAGTGATTTCCTAGGTTATACCATGTTGTTATAGCCTAGTATGACGTAGGTTGGGAAGATATGTGCGTGATGTTGAACAACATGTTCCTTCTTCTTTTTTCGTTCTTATTAACCTAAGAGGTCCACAAGGGACTATGGTTTGATTCTTAACCTAAGAGGCCCATGAGGGGCTATGGTTTGATTCTTAACCTAAGAGGCCCATGAGGGGTTATGGTTTGATTCTTTGCCACGAGTTCCTTAATCTATAACATTTCATATTTTCATAGATGTTCTCATATACGCGATTATATATGTAGATGTTGTAGTAGTTAGCACGTGTTATCTGGTTTTATATTTTGTTTCATATGTATGTTATTATGTATCATATTACGTCCCTTCGAGGACCTGATAATCCTTCAGAGTATAGATTTGGACTAGACTCTACCTTTGCAGATGAGGAGGTCTCACCCTTTGAGCCTATTTGATTTTTTATTAGGCAGTAGACTTAATTAGTTTTTATCCTTTATCTCATGTATTTATTTCTATTCTTTACAATCGCACTTGATAGCGGATTTGTCTCCACCCAACATATATCTCATTCTACTTTTCAGTTAATATATTTGAGTAATTATTTCCTTTATTTGTTGTTGTGGAAGAGATATAAATATTGTCTGTGACCATGAAATATTATTATGAGCAGGAGCTTTTATAATACAGCTTATTGTTTGCCATGAAATATAAAAGAACAGAACAATTATCGGAGGACCGAACTTTTACTTCACGTTACAAACTCGCTTGTACAAAGAAAGCCTAGGGACGAAAACCTAGGTACAACAATCTAAGTACAATTGTTTATTTTAGATTCTGGAGGGTGACAATAGAGGCTCGGGAAAGCGACGACAGCTCTGCCTTACTCCTTGGACGATCGGTATGCAGCCTTGGCTCCAGAAGATTGCTTGGCATTGGAAGAAATGCTCTCTTTGCTTTCTCTGCTTCTCCTCACCAAGTATTCTGGTGCTCTCTCTCTCTCTATATGTGTACTCTCCTCTGTATCTCTCTGTCTGTGTCTCCTTTTGCAGGGGAATGGCACCCTGCTATTTATAGGAATGAGATGTGATCATTAGGGTTGCAAATGATTGCTACTTGGAGATGGCGACGGCCTGTGGATTGGTCAATCTAGGCCATTCGTTTTGATTGTGACGAATCCGGACCATTAAGTCTAGATTACACCAAATCTCATCAGCAATTAATACTGATTGGAATAAATCTTCCTCATAATGATCTTCTGATGTCTGCGAATAAATTTGATTTATTCTCCTGCCACGTGTCCCAGATTATTGAGATTTAACCCAATCTCTGATTGCAATAAATCTGGGAGATTGATCGGCTTAGAACACGTGTCCTAAGAGCCACTGGGGGGATCTGAACCGTATGACGATTGAGCCGTATATGATTTTGGGCCGCATAAGGTTAGGGCCACGTGTCATGGCTGCTCGGGTAGTGGCTTCCCCCTTCGAACCCCTGAACCGCGTGGAGATGATCTTTGCGAGCCGCATATGGACGCATCCGCCTAGGCCGCATGGAAATGGTCCTTTTGAACCGCATGAGAAGGCCTCCGCTTGAGCCGCATGAGGCTGTCTCGGCCTGAGCCGCATGGAGCGGCTTCATTCTGAACTGCATGGGAAGTCTTCGCTCGAGCCGCATATGATCGTCCACGTGATCAAGGCCACGTGGCATTTTATGGATCTCGGAGGATTTGTGTCAGAGATCTTTTTCTCTTCCCTAGGGGGCTGTCATTATGACAGGGCCATAATTACTTCTTTCATATCAGAGCTGTCACTTTTTCAGAATTGTCAGCCGTCACAGTAATTAATGCAGCATGGGTCGAAGGGGAGTGCTGTTATGCCACGTGTCTTCTGAGCCGCATGAAATATTTCAGGCCACATAGTTCCTAAGCCGCATAGTCCTTCTGTGCCGCATAGACTGTCTGAGCCGCATGGGGTTCCCTGGCCGCATGGGTCATTTTCTTTAATATTTTTCATGCTTCTACAAGACCCCCATCAAAGTTTTCAATTTACAAAATTGAAATACTTTGAATAAGAAGCATGGTCGTATTCTTCTGGCCGCATATGCTACGCTGGCCGCATGGATAACTCGGCCGCATGAATGTTTTGGCCGAATGAATGTTTCAGCAGCAGGGGTGTGTCAGCCGCATAGCTCTTTGCCACGTGCGCGGGCCTTTGATTGCCTCGAATTCGTTAACGCCGTCTTTAGGGGGGAATCCCAAGGGTTGGCTCATTGAATCTTTTTTGGATACTATGCCCTGGGTGAATCTTGGGGATAAAATTCGAGGAGTCGGTTGCGCCTTCTACGAGGCGGTTACTAATCCACGTGTCTTCCCCTTCTCTCCTTCCTATAAATAAGAGAGTTTTGAGAGAGAGAACTTCTTTATTTTCTCTCTTACTGTAAATCTTCCCTGTCCCGATCTTTATTTCTCTCTTCGATTTTAGCAGATGGCACCCAAGAAAACTGTTGCGGCAAAGAAGGTAGCGTCTTCGTCGAAGGGCAAGGCTGCTTCTACTTTGACTACGGCCGCTCTTCCACCGGTCGTCGTCCCCAATGTTCATCCTGACGTTCACCCCCCCCCATTGTTGGTAAGGAGATTGTATGAGTTGAAAAACCCTAACCGCTATGGCTACGTCGCATACTTTATGCATGAGCCTTTACGAGCCGCATGTTCACCCTATGGCTGAGCTGCGAGCCGCATAAGAATATCCATTGTGTCCGCATATGTGCTTTACTAACGAAGCCGCATAAGCGACGCTGAGCCGCATGGACTTCCACTGAACCTAGCCGCATAAGTGTTTTCTTGAGCTTGAGCCGCATGAGGCTTTGTTAAATTAGAGCTGCATGGGTGCTCTCCCGAGCCGCATGGGACTTGAAAGCCCCCAACCATTCTTTTTATCCATCTTTTTAACTCACCCTTTTTCTGTCTTCTTTTTAGTGAATTTGCCAGCAAATGCTGCTGGAGAACTCCTGGTGGGTAGTGCCCAAGCTGTCCTGGGTTATAGGTATGACCATATTGTTCAGCATATGGCGGATCAACTGCCAAGTGACGAACCCTCGGCTAGACTAAATGCCATCAAGAATCAGTCTTTCCATTTCCTTAATGCTATGATGAACTCCGAGAAATTTGAAGGGGAGTATTTGAAGCCTGCGTTCTTTTTTGGAGACGCCTTGACCGTGAAGAACAGTCATGTTCTGGAGGTGTCGAAGAATTAGAGTTTTGTCTCTAACGGGATGGCGATCCGCATCCCCCAGATGGAGCGACACTTTCCATTATCTTGGTTCAATATGCTCCCATTAGACCGGAAGATGGAGGAGACTTTAACCCCTACCAGAAGTAGGATGTTCGTGGGGAACATCCATTATAATAACAATCTGAAGTCCGTGACTGCCGGCAAGGTGCATACTAGCTGTTCTATGATGGGATTGGTCCCAGGTTCTTTCTTGAATGTGGCGGGCCCTAACTTCACATTTTCTACCACCGATACTTTTATAAATCAACTTGCTCGGAAGGGCTCCTATCCCGTTGGCCGGTTGATGTTTCCTGGTTGGGTACATCCTATTCCCTCGTGGACTAATCTGTCTACGTGGATCTTGCAGAAGTATGAGGCCTTTTTGTGTGAGATTGGCCTTTACTACGCTATCCGAGGCACCAGTCATGGCTTGTCCATAAACAAGAAGCTGTTCATGTCTCTGCTGGAGATGTATAATTGCCGTACGGGAACCTTTTACACACCTGTAGGGGAAATGGGACTCGCGCTCCATGAAATGCACGCGGTCTCCAAGCTTCCTTGGGGGGACGAAGCTTTTGAAGCGTATACTCCCACTAATGAGGAACTCGAAGATTTGGAACGACGGTATCCTGGCTTCGTGGCTCTTTACCAAGAGATATTGTGCCATTATAGCACATGTCATGAGATAACCCGAAAGGATAGTAACTTGGAAGGGAATGCTCCCCACACCAAGGACTGGGTGCACTATCTCTTTCCGACAGAAGCCTCAGGTCAAGTTACCTCTCGTCGCCCTCAATCTCGGGAAGCGGTTAAGGACTTGGTGTCGTCGGCTAAGAGAGTGGCCACTACCAGTGACAGATTCGGGAGTAAGACTGACCCTTTTGGTTACTTTTACCAGGATACCCAAGAGTTGTCCGAGAAGGCACTTTGTAGGACCGTTGAGCACCTCTAGAGGGGGGGTGAATAGAGTGTGTGTGTGCAGCGGAAAATAATCACCAATTAAAAACTTAACTAATAACTATGGCAGTAAATAGGAGATAGTAAATAAATGCAGTAAAGTAAGAGTCAAGAATTCAAACTCAGTGACACAGCGATGTATACTGGTATCCCTCTGAGAGGACTAATCCAGTCTCGAGTACTCTTGCTCGATGTTAATCCACTATGACACAAGCTTTAACTGAGTGCTTACAACTCTTACAACACCGTGCTTGGTGACAAGTGCACGACCGACTTCACAACACCGTGCTTGGTGACGAGCGCACGACCGGCTCCAGAAGGCAATTGGAAAACTGGAACATTTTCTGAATACAACCTCCGATACAACTCTTCAATACCAAACTCTAGATTAAATAGAAACTGTACTGGCTTGGCTAAGAGTCGTAAAGGCTTAGATATGAAAGTAAAAGCTCAGAACACTTTAGATAGAGAAGAGAAGAGATGAAATTGGATTGTTGAAATGAATGGTAATCTCAACTCTATTTATAGTATTTTTGGGGAACCGAACTCGGGCAGAGTTCGGGCAGAGTTCGGATGCTAGGATTTTGTATACGAACGTTGGATGCAGATTTGGTAGGAACTGTATTTCAAATAACCCAGACCGAACTCGGGCCGAACTCGGACCGAACTCGGTCAGAGTTCTGTCAGAGTTCTACTGGTTCAGAACAGTAAGGAATACACCAAATTTGCATAGGTTTTGGGCTTTTTGGAATTGTAGATTTTTGGGATATGTAGGTAGGCTTATTTTTGTTTGTGGACTGAGAAAAACCTAAGCCAGTACCGATCCGATCAATCTCACATTTTTCCTAAGACTCAATAAAAGGAAAAATATAGAATAAATATGAAAACTAATAGCCCTTTTGATGACATCTTTTTCCTGACATTGAAGACACATTTTTCCTTGACGGCAATCGTCCAAAGATAAACAGATCTGAAAATCTGAATACCTTTCGGGGGCTTCGCCCCCGAACCCCTGACGGGAGGTGCTGCCCCCTCGACCCTGTCCGCTGACCGGGCAGCGGAACCCCCGATGCGAGGCCCCGGATAGGTCGTTGGGCAGTTCAGAGAAAACTCCTTGTATAACGCCATCTTTGGCCCATTAATAATTCTTTGTTGCATATGTCCTGCTTGTCTGCAAGTACATGTTAGACGAACAAAACAGTATGATGCAGTATGATATAATCATAACAATATGATATAGAACATTTAGGACAATGCTAAGTTTAAGTAGCATGAATATTAGTGACATCACTAGTTAAACTTAATTGATTAGCCATATTCAAAAACATGATATAATCATTGGGCTAACACACTTCTGGCAAGATTTTTGATGATCTGGCTACGAAATTGTGTAGTCTCGGGAGGAGCCGGTTCTATTGAGAGAATTAGTCGTAACTTCATCCTTCCGGCTGTGAAGTTAGTTTTGTGAATCAGGCTAGCCCTCCTTCCGGCCATGGTATGCAGTATCCATCGTGGCCTCCGCACCTTCACATCTAAGGTCATCGTTCGCGATGTGACCAAGGATTTCGAACGGACTGAGTGGCCCTTTCACTATTTGATGGGGTGGCTGTTGATACATTATCCGTCTTTGATGAGACCGGGCTCTGAAGACGGTGTAACTGATAACGACGCATTCATCTTCCGTTATCGTGATGAGCCTTGGGAGTATGAGACCATGCAGGCTTGCCGGGTACCATATTTTCGTATCCGTCCCTCGCTTTACTGCTAGGGACATAGAGGCAGTACATCTTGACGGTACTGCGCCCCCTCAACTTCTGGACGGCCAGATGCTCCTGTGGCTGCGTAATATCCGACTCGCACATCTGGTGTATCGTAACCGCAATACTGTTTTTTTGGAGCCTTATCTGCCTAGTAGGTTTGCTCGACAGTTTGGATACAGCCAACTTTGTCTAGACAGCCCCAGCTCTTGTCTAGGTTAGGAAGGTAGCCTTCTTGATGGTATCAGGGCTTGGCAATATTATGATTCATTCCATACTCGTACCATTTTCTCGGTCCCTGCCATTAAGGAGTCAGTGGAGATCTTGTATATGGCGGCTTTGTATCATGTCATGGCGAACAAACCCTCGGTCGGTTTTAACCCAGGTACCAGTTTTATTGTTGGTACCGGTCTGGAGGAAGGATTTCAAGGGGCCAAGAAAAGAAAGACTAGAGTCGAAGTGCCAGATTTGGATTCTGCTGCTGAGGGTGATGAAGGCAACGAGCATGATAGAGATGACTCTATCCTTCCAGTGGCGGACGCAGAGGTGGATCAGCCGCCTATTTTGTCAGATGAGATATTGGGGGATCAGTCACTCGTTGCGCCTGGTCCTACTCCGAAACGTAGCAGGCAAGTTTCTCCTGTTGGCGGTGTTTCTCGATCCCGGAAGCTGGTTGCGACTAGGCACCACCCGCTGGCCATAAAAGAAAGTGGAGAAGAAGTCAACCCTGCATCAGAGGTAACCAAACCGCTCTCGATTCCTTCTTCCTTCTTTCTTTCTAGCTTCAATTCTAATTGTCTTCATTCCCTCTTTTAGGTGTCAGGAGAAGAAGAAGAGTTTCAAGATGCCGAGGTGGTGACCCAGAATGACGGGGACTCCCGTGAGCCTGTTCCTCTTCAAGATGATGCAGATCAATCTGTATCCCCCTTTTAGGTGGTGGGGACAGAGGATGCGGCTGAGTTTCACTCGGGGATCGCGGATGAGGTGACCATGCCAGCTGTGGATGAGCTGCAGCCTTCATGCTCCTCCCCTGGTAAGATTAGCCGAATCTTAACATGTGAGAAAGCCTATCTGCCCTATCATCACGTCCTTCGGGTCACGTCGATTGATTGTCATTCTGGGCATACAGGTCTTGTCTCTCCAGTGCCGAGGATGGACATTGTCGAGACAAACCCAGTCGAAGGGGTATTGGTGGAGAGGGTGTACCCCCTCACCTTCCTGCTCGTCTCGACGGGCTTTCTGGGGGCTCGAGTTTAATGGGCTAGGTATCGGGGCAGTCGGGGCAGGAAACGATGGTCCTTGCGTCATCCTCTGCTCCAGTGGTCCCGAGGATAGAGCTTTCTGCTCTACCGAGTGTCCGAGCTCTCCGGGCGGCGGAAGATGAGTTAGTCGCCATTTATGCATCGTTCTACTCAGACTCTGTCCCCTGGTGGTAAGCTCTAGCGTTATTTCTCCGACGTTGTCGTCCCTGCTTCCTCTGACGCCATCCTCTGCTGAAGTTCTGGACGATGCATTATAGGACGTGGTTGCCAGTTTCGTCATTTGAAGAGGGGAATCGAGGCTGCTGTGGAAAGAGGGACCTCCTTCACCTTGGCCCGACAATGTGCCCAGGGTCAAATTAATATCCTTAGGAATCTTCCTGGTGATGCAGGGATGGCTTCGCTTCTGGAGGCTAAATTGTTAGAGGTTGATCAGCTGGTGGCCGAACTTCGAGTATTGAAGCAGGCTGATCTGTCTGTTGTTATAAACAAGGAGCGGGGTTCCCTTATTGCTGTTATAGAGAGGACCAGGGCTGCTCGGGATAAGACCAGATCGGCCATACTGAAGGATCTCAGCGATTTGTCTGATCGGTATGATCAACTGAGCTATGCGAATGAAAACGTCACGGCTCGGGAGGAATCTGTCTCGCGTGAGATTACTGAGATGCGGGAGCAGATCCTTGCACTTCAGAAAAAGTTGACTTTCTTGGAGTCTGAACTTGAGGCTGCCCGAAATAGCAGGGGGCTAATTGTTCAGGAGGCTGACGGGGTTAATCAGGCTTCGACTGACCTGGAGACTGCCCTGAAGAAATTGGAAGACGACTGCCAGGCGCTCTTGGGCTTGGATAATGGGGAACTGTTATTCCAGGAGGCCGAGCGTCGGGCTCGACGACGGATTGAGTGGGGGACCACCTCAGTGAGAAACTGGCTCCTGGAATTATGTAATGCTGAGCTGTAGTCGGCCTTTTCTTCTTGTTTTGTTTCTGTTTTCTTTCTTTCTGAAAGGGACGTGATCCCGAAATATGTAATACTTTTTCCTTCCTTCAAATAAAGTGTACTTTCCCTTCTACCCTTGATTTACGTTTGTTTGTTGTACCTGTGATGTTGCGATGATGTTCTCCCCCGCATAGGGGATATATTTGTGGACCTGTTACCCATGGCATACCTTGGTTTTAGGTACAGATAACAAGTTTTGGTCAGGATACCTGAAGCAGCCATGGCAAGTGGTCATGGGTGCTCTTGGTATTGGAAAAAGGAATGCCGTAGAGCAGCTGGGCTCCTGGGGCATGATGAGATGGTCGGTTTGTGCTAAGAAACTTAGCTGAGGATATTTGTGGGCCTATTATCCTTAGCGTACCCTGGTTTAGGATACAGATAATAAGATGAAGGGGAACCGACATACTTGCTCAGAGGTAATGAGGACATGGCAAGTAGGAAAGTTTTTTAAACGTAGAGTCTTCCAACTCAGAGGTAATGAGGATATGGCAGGAGTGAACTCGACGGAGAATATTGGTGGTCAACAGAGGACATTTGTGGTCAACAGAAGACATTTCTGGTCAACAGAGGACATTTGTGGACCTATTACCCTTGGCGTACTCCGGTTGTGGGTACAGATAATAGGTCGAAAGGGGATCATCATACTTACTCAGAGGTAATGAGGACATGGCAAGTATGAAGGTTTCTTCGACGGAGCCTTCCCATTCAGAGGTAATAAGGACATGACAGGAGTGGGCTCAATAAAGGAGGGCACATAGAACGACTCAGAGGTAATGAGGACATGGAAGTTCTATGTAAGGGGTGATTTGTTTTTGGCGGAAGTGGAACGACTCAGAGGTAATGAGGACGTGGCCGTTTTGGAAATTTGTGGATTGATTACCCTTTTTGTGCACTGGGAGTGCGGGTATTAGATCATGAGGGAGGATCTCCTTTAAGAAGAAAGTTCAGAGGTATGATCATACATGACTTGCTACCTGAAAGAGTAACCGAGATGTGAGTTCAGAGGTACCAGCGGGTACATGACTCGAGAATCTGGAGAATGGTGAGCGTGAATTCAGCGGTACCAGCACGTACATGACACAAAAATCTGGAAAACTATGAGGGTGAGTTCAGTGGTACCAGCGGGTACGTGACTCAATAATCTGGAGAATGTTGTTTAGATATAATATTTCTTCAGGAACTTGCCATTGACGGGCAACATAAGCAAGTCTCCGTTTTGCTTAGCGAGGCGGTAAGCACCGTTGGAGAACGTGGCCTCGATGACAAATAGACCTTCCCATTTTGGCTGGAACTTGTCGGCGGTCTTGTGAGTCATGACCATTGGCCTCCGGACTGCCAGAACAAGATCGCCTACTTGAAATGTTCTGATTTTGACCTTCTTGTTGAAGGCTCCTGAGATGCGTGCTTGGTATAGCTCGATCCTTTGCTGAGCTAGGAGGCGCTTTTCATCTAAGGTCTCCAACTCTTGTAGTCGACGCCGATAGTTGTCATCCGTCGTCAATTGATAAGTGAGGGCGACGCGGAGTGAGCGTATTTGAGTCTCTAATGGGAGAACTGTCTCACTCCCGTATACTAGAGAGAATGGTGTGTTCCCGGTAGCTGTTCGGACTGTAGTACGGTACGCCCATAAACACTCGTCGAGCTTCTCGTTCCAGTCGCGTTTGTTGGAGGAGACAAACTTCTTGAGGAGTTTGATGATTGTTTTGTTGAATGCCTCTATTCGCTGTCGGGTTGTACGGTGTCGAACCAGTATTCTGAATACGGTGCTTATCGCAAAACCGATAGAAAGCGTGGCTTGCAAACTGCGAACCATTATCATGGATGATCCTTCGGGGCAGTCCAAAGTGGTAGATGACGTGATGCTTAAGGAAGCTGATCATGTTTGAAGTCTTGACTTCTGCGAGTGGGACAGCTTCCGCCCATTTGGAGAAGTAATCAGTGATCGCAAGTATGAAGCGATATCCTCGGAAGGAAGGTGGGGTGATTGGACCAATGATATCCATTCCCCATACTTCGAATGGCCAGGACGCCACTGTTGGATGTAGAAATTCGGATGGTTGGTGAATGAAGTCCGCATGGACTTGGCAGGCTTTACATTTTCTTGCATAGTCTATCGTATCTGCCACCATTGTGGGCCAGTAGTAGCCCATTCGGTGGAGGCGGTCTTGCAATTTAGGGCCAGGCTGATGGGCCCTGTAGACACCGTCATGAGCTTCTCGTACGGCTTCTTTTGCTTCTGTGTTTGACAGACACCGAAGCAGTAATCCGTCGTAGGAGCGGCGATACAGCATTTTTGTCTCTGTATCGTAGAAGAATCTGAGAGAACGCCGTCTGATGGAAGTGGCTTCCTTTGGGTTCTCGGGCAGGATATTGTAGACGACGAAGTCGATGGATGGTTATCTCCAGTCTGGGGCATCATCGAACGTCTGGGCAGAATAACTCGCCACGAATTGTACATTATTCTTGGGACAGACCACTTCGTGGCCTATCACATCCACTGATTGGCGATCATAGTTCAGAACTGCTAAGGAAGCGGCAAGACCAGCTAGGGCATCAGCTTCGATATTTCGGAGTCTGGGGACATGTTCGATGAAGAACCCCTCGAACGACGAGATGATGTCAATCGCTATTTGGTGATAAGGGATCATGTCTTCGTGGCGGACCTCGTATGAGCCCCGGATCTGATTGACGATTAGTTAGGAATCGCCGTATGCTTCAAGGTATTCTACCCCCAGCTCTCTTGCAAGTTGGAGGCCAATGACTAGAGCGTTGTACTCGGCCACATTTTTAGAGCAGGGTTCTGTGAGGGAATAAGTGCGGTTAATCACCAATCTGGAAGGGGAGACCAGCACTACCCCGACTCCGACGACGATATTGCCTTTAGGTCCGGTCCTCGAAGCACCGTCGAAGAACATTCGCCATATATCATCGTGAGAGGTTGCATGCAAGTCGACGACCTCATCTGGGATCTCTTCATATATTCTGGAGGACTCTGAGCCTGGGTGGGCTGCTAAGAAGTCTGCCAGGGCTTGACCTTTGACTGCCTTTTGTGGGATGAAGATCATATGATAAGGGGACAGCAATATTGCCCATGTAGCGAGGCGAGAGCTGAGTGCCCCTGGTTTAGTCATGAGGACCCTGAGAGGGTTGACTCGTGAGATCACATGTATCGTTTGTCCGGTGACATAGTGCCGTATTTTCTGAATAGCGAACACCAGGGCAAGGCATTCCTTCTCCACAGCGGTGTATCGGTGCTCTGGCCCAATCATCATTCGGCTGAGGTAATATATGGCTTGCTCATGGCCTGCATCGTTGTTTTGTGCCAGCAGAGCCCCGAGGGAATGTTCTATTGCTCGTACATAGAGCAGAAATGGTTTTTCAGAAACCGGGGCCACCAGGACTAGAGGGTTCGACAAATATTCTTTGATGCTGTCGAAGGCGCGCTGGCATTCTTCATCCCATACGAATGAGACGTCTTTCTTCATGAGATGGGTGAATGGTCGACATCGCCCGGAGAGGTTGGAAATGAACCTCCTGATGTAAGCTAGCCTCCCTTGAAGGCCTCTGAGTTCACGAAGATTTCTCGGGGGACCCATCTCCATGATTGCTTTCGTCTTCTCAGGGTCTATATTGATACCCTGTGCAGTGATGATGAAGCCCAAGAACTTCCCGCTGGATACGCCCAGAAAGGACTTCGTAGGGTTCATTTTCAAATTGTGCACTCGTATTAGGTCGAATACCGTCCTTAGGTCCTGCAGATGCTCTCCATTGCAGTGACTCTTAACGGCTATATCGTCAACATAGCACTCCACTGTCTTGCGTAAGTGGTCTCTGAAGATGATGCTCATGGCTCTTTGATATGTGGCACCGGCATTCTTCAAACCGAAAGGCATGACTGTGTAGCAGTACGTGCCAATTGGTGTTCAGAATGATGTATGCTTTTCGTCGTCAGGAGACATTTTGATTTGGTTGTAATCGGAGAAGCCATCCATGAATGACATACGTTCAAAGTCGCAGGTATTGTCGATCATGATGTCTGTGATAGGAAGAGGGAATTCATCTTTGGGGAACGCCTCATTCAGATTGCGGAAGTCGATGCAGACTCGAATCTTTCCATTCTTCTTGAGGACGGGTACTATATTGGCGACCCAATCGGGATGTTGCTCCTCA
Source organism: Iris pallida (assembly GCA_029216955.1). Taxonomy (NCBI): domain Eukaryota; kingdom Viridiplantae; phylum Streptophyta; class Magnoliopsida; order Asparagales; family Iridaceae; genus Iris; species Iris pallida. The sequence goes on along the minus strand of JANAVB010004998.1, from coordinate 11,571,578 downwards.
CGAATGAAGCCGCTGGCTATCAATTTGTTGACTTCACCTTCGATCGCGTCCATGATGCCTGGGCGGAAGCATCGCTGTTGTTGCTTGACTGGCTTCGCATCCGGCCGAATGTTGAGTTTGTGAAGAGCAATGTCGGGATTTAACCCTGTCATGTCTTCATAGCTCCAGGCGAACACATCAATGTATTCTCTGACAAGTTCTAGCAGCGACTCCCGCTCTTCGTCTGCTAGGCTTTTACTGACGAAAATTGGTTTTGGAGAAGATTCGCTGCCGAGGTCAATCTGTATGACTTCATCTTCAGTAGGAGGTTCTCTCAGTTTGAACCGTTTTTTCCATTGTGCATCCAATTGCTGGGCCCACGGCTCTAGCTCGAGGATCTCGGGGATGTCTTCATCTTTTTTGTAAGCATCGGCGAATGCCTTGTTGACTGACAAGACTTGTCTGAACACGTCTCCGATGCTGGTATCCGAGTCAGAAGTTGGTGACCCGGTTAAATGTGACTGCCAGTCGCATTCTTCATCTGAACTCTCAGGGGTCATAGTAGGCGTTACATACCCTAACCCGCATCGAGTTTTGCTATAGTAGTCCCGTGGTTTGCCCGCCGGGACTGGCGGCTTCAAAGGTAATCGTCGTCCAGTGCCGTAGTTTAATCCTGGCATCATCTCCAGATCATACCCCTGTTTCTGCATGAGATATTTGGATTGAGGGCTATAGAGATACAGATGCAGTCTCCCGGCATCTGACCCGAGGTCGGTTTCCTTTGTGGTGGAGGGATGCGGGTTGTTCGTCCGGCCGAAGATGATTGGATGGTCCCCTCCCTCGATTATTCGGTAAGCGTCTTCTACTAGAGTAAGCTGGATCGCGGTGTACACATTTGTTACTTGTGTGTGCAGGTGAGTTCCTATACTGTGTTCCATAGCATACATTGTACATAGATTATTGAGCTCGATATAGTTCAAAGATAACCCTTTATTGATGAAGTAAGGTATCTTTTCTAAGGTGATTACATCATCAGTGGAAGGAACATCAGTGTGGGCAGCCACATACTTGGCTAGCTCCGGTTCCTCTTCGGCTACCCCCTGTGTAAATGAAGACTGAGAGGACGACCTGGGAAGCTTGATTGTCAGTGGTTCAGTTGATGGAGTTGAGCGTGGAGTTGTTGGCAGACTAGCGACCCCCAGTTTGGCACTCGAGGTAGAGCGAGGAGTGGCCGGTTCGCTAGAAGTGTCAGACCTTGCGTCGGGGTGACGACCCTTCTTGGAAAGGCGTATCGTCAGTGGCCTATCGGAGGGATTGAGCTTCTCCGTTTGGGGTTGACCGACTCTCGGCAGTCTGATTGTCAGTGGCCCCGTTGTGGGTCTCGGCACTTGGCCGGACCTTGGCAGTCGGATTATCATCTGTTCCTCCTGCGCCGAGAGGCTGATCGCGTCCTTCCGCAGAGTGGCAGTAAGGGGTACGGACCTGCCTGGTTTGCGAGCTTGGAGGTGGATCGTCAGGGGTCCTTCTGATCCCGTGGCTGTCTCGGTGTGAGCTTGTACGTCTCCTTCATCAAGGTGCCTCTTTGACTTTTTGTATAGGCAGGAGTCTGAGTAGTAGGATTTGACCCCTTTGAAGGGATCGATATCAGCAAATTCTGTCCTCATGAAGCCGGGTTTGTCGATATATTTGAAGCACTGGTGTAGCGTGGAAGGCACGATCATGTAATCGTATATCCATGGGCGCCCCAAGAGGATGTTGTAAGAAGTGTCTGCATCTATGACGTAGCAGGTGACTTCGGATTGGAGATCGCCAATCTGACACTTCAATCGAATCTTCCTAATTGGGTAGCTTCTGCCCGAATTGAAACCGCTGATGGCAGTACTTGTGGGTGTCAGACGATGTATTGGGATGCAGAGATGATGTAGCAGACCCTTCGAAATAATGCTTATGGAAGAGCCAGGATCTATGTGCATCCGATCCACCTTCACGTCGCCGATGTATCCCGTGTAGTATAGCGGACGATCATGTAGGTTGGTTTTGATGAGCATGTCCTGTGGAGTGAAGACAATGTTGGACATTGCTCCTGTACAGGTGCTGTCTTGGAGATCTGTAGGCGAGTTTTCTTCCGTGAGGTTGACCTGAGCCAGGTACGCGTCGGCATTTTGGAGTGCATCGCTCAAAGCTGCACGAACATCCTTAGAGAGTCTCCGGAGCTCGTATAGTGATAACTTGGCCGGTGTGTTGGCCAACTGCGCTAATATGTCGAAGTTGTAGGGCTTCTCCAGCCCCTGTGATGCCTATGTTCGGAGGGATTTGTCAAAACGAGTCTCCCTCGACCTAGGCTTGTCGGTCGTCGAAGGCTGAGCCGGTCCCGGAGCATCAGTTGTAGTGGGTTGATGATTTTTAGCTGGGTTGTCAACCACAAGTTGGGATTGCGCTCCAGACTGCGTGATGACGGCTGTAGCTTCTTCGATATCTGCCGAGATCGTGCGGCAGGATCTGACTTTTCCACTCTTTTTCTTACAGGTAGAAGATGATATGGGTTGAGTCACTTCCGATACCAAATCTGGATGGATCCACATGACCTCCCCTCGTGATGTGGTGAGGGACACTAGACCAGCAGCCTGATCTCGGGGAGGTGGAAGATTAGTAATCTCCATTGTCGCCATAGGAATGGGGACCACCCCGTCTTGAGTTTCCGTTGGAGGGAAGCTGCCGAATTGTACCGACACCATATTGGCTGCCACCTTTACCTCTTCGAAATCGATGGCCAAAGCGTTCGAATCGATAAAGTTTTGGATGTACCGTTTCAGTTGGTAGCAGTCGTGTGTAGCATGGTGGACGTAGCGATGATAATAGCAGTACTTTGGATTCTCCATCTCTGTCGGCCGCGGTTCTCGTCTTGGTGGAGGAAGCTGAATTCGGTCCCCTTGTATGAGCATGTCTAAGATGGGCTTGACGTGACCGTCTTCGAAGGAGTACGTGATCTGCGGCTATTGTTTGTCTGCTGGCTTTGGCTCAGGTTTTTGTGCCGTGTCGGCCACCATAGCCTGCTTGCCCCTGCTGTCTCGATTGTTGGAGGAATTACCCCTATTGTTGTTGTTGGTGTTAGGACGTTTGCCCTTGTTCTCTCCGTCCAAGATGTGCAACCCCAATTGGCGAGCCTTCTTCAATCGTTCTTCCGCTCTTGTGGCGCTGATGATGAACGTATTCCAATCCTTGAATTGACTTTCGCCCATCCAGAGACTGATCGTTGGAAGCAGTCTCTTTTGGCAAATTTCAATCAAGGAGAAATTCAGATTTCCGGAGGGCAGTTTCATGGCGGTTTGGCGAAACCGCTCAATGTAGTTCCTTGTCAGCTCCTTCTCCCCTTGGACGACGTCCATAAGGGTGGACATGGTGATGTCCTACCCTACTTCGTAGAATCTCTCCAAGAACATGCGCTTGAAGCCGACGAAGGAGTGGATGCAGTTGTCCGGCAAGTTGCGGTACCAGTCGAAGGCGATCCCTTATAATGCCCCAATAAATAATCGTGTGAGGATGGCATCGTCGTGGGGCAGATGATCGATGGTGACCTCGAAGTAAGTGATGTACCGACTTGCTGAGGTCTTGCCATCATAGGGATTGATGTTGGACGGCTTATATATTGGTGGGAAGGGAACATCCCTCCATGCAGCCGGGTATGGTTGCCGTATTCTGAGGTCTTGAGAGTTTTCTCGGGTGTGAAACATGGCTCGGAGCTCCTGAACCTCTCTTCTTGCTTCCCTGGCATCATCTGCAGCGGTGGGAGCCGTTATTTCGGGAGGATTGTTGCACGGGTTCGGTGCCGCTGAGTTCGAGTCCGCATTGACCGCGGGACCCGTGCTTGTTTGGCCAGGTGTTCCTCTTTGCAGAGTTGGAAGAGCCACCTTGATTTCATCTACAGACTTGACCAAGGCCTGTAGTTTGGCCTCCGCAGTGATGGCATCCTCCGTGCCATCAAAATACCTCGGGTTCAAGCGACGAAACCTTCCTGATGCTCCCGAGTCAGCCTCGACACTCCTCTCAAGAGCTAACTGAATCCCTTGGTTCAGCAATACGTTCTGCTTCTGCTGCCGAGTCTGTTGCTGTTGGTTAGTGACAAGAAACCCCCGGATGATCTCCAAGAGTGCTACGGCGTCTGGTACTGCCGTCGCTGCTGGTGCTGTAGGAGTTTCAATAACCGGCGGCTGCACTGCCTCTGGTTCCATTTCTGCTCGTGTCTGTCCTGGAGAAGGTTCTCTCCCCTGCTGGCGCCCAGTCGAGCCATGCTCTTGCTGCTCTTCCTCATGGGCCTCACCCGCTACTGAGAATGAAGCGCCCCTATAGAGAAAGATATAAGATTATCAAGTCCAAACGAGGAAGATTTCGAGGATGCAAGTCAGGTTAGAGATCAAGGCAAGGACAGAGAATTTGAATCAGAATTTCAAGGGGAACAAGTTTTGATTGAGACTCCTAATAATTTGTAATACCCCACAAGTCTGAAAATCAGACCTGCATGGGCCACCACTAAAACCTTGTCACGCCCCAGTACCGAAATACGGAGACGGACTACCCAGCTACTCCATATGAGGTACGTAACGTCATACGGCGATCTTGGCTGTCGAGAGACTAGGGGGTACATGCTACAATCAAGTCTCCTATGGTCCCACAGAGTTCAATGTCTCAATCAATCAAGTCACATCAGCAATGAAATGAATATTAAAGATAAAGCAGTAAGGCGACCCTGACGCTTCATCAAAATGATCATGAGAGACTAGATTTATAATTTAGCTATCTCAGAGAGTCAGGAGTACAAAATTATACACAGCTACAGTCTGTTTAATTACAATTATGTACTGACACAAAATATCGAGTAATCCGGCTAACAGGTGCCGGTGGCTAAACGCCGCAAAAGTATAAGCAGGAGTGGTGGAGAAGAAACCCACTCGAGTCCTCGAACCGCCATGCTCCTAGTATGCACCATAGATGTCAGGGAGGAAGATCGTGTCCTCTGGCTCTGCTACGAGATCTGGCCAAACAAAACCAGCAGGGTCAGCCCCGGATAGCAAGTACCGCCAAAGGGGCACAAGAGTTAAGATTAAAAACCCAGATAATAGAATGATTGATAATAGTAATACTTATGCTATTATTATAGGGTAGCACAACATCCTCGAACCCATATGGCACCCTTACAACCAAACAAGGACAAAAGGTGCCGATGTCTCAATCAATCAAGTCACATCAGCAATGAAATGAACATTAAAGATAAAGCAGTAAGGCGTCCCTGACGCTTCATCAAAATGATCATGAGAGACTAGCTTTATAATTTAGCTATCTCAGAGAGTCAGGAGTACAAAATTATACACAGCTGCAGTCTGTTTAATTACAATTATGTACTGACACAAAATATCGAGTAATCCGGCTAACAGGTGCCGGTGGCTAAACGCCGCAAAAGTATAAGCAGGAGTGGTGGAGAAGAAACCCACTCGAGTCCCCGAACCGCCATGCTCCTAGTATGTACCATAGATGTCAGGGAGGAAGATCGTGTCCTCTGGCTCTGCTACGAGATCTGGCCAAACAAAACCAGCGGGGTCAGCCCCGGATAGCAAGTACCGCCAAAGGGGCATAAGAGTTAAGATTAAAAACCCAGATAATAGAATGATTGATAATAGTAATACTTATGCTATTATTATAGGGTAGCGCAACATCCTCGAACCCATATGGCACCCTTACAACCAAACAAGGACAAAAGGTGCCGCATGGAGTCGGGACGTGTCGTACTCTATAACTTTCACATAAGTTAAAAGGTATAAACAATAAAATCTCCTGATCGTGACTTCGGTCGATAGCCTATCGCAGCACAATAACCAACCCAACAATCAAAAAAAAACATGGGTTGGATCATGTACCACGATAGACCATGTTCCTCGGTCATTCACAGAAGTAGCACTTCATAACCATAATAAGTCTTCCGTTCATAACTTCGGTCCACAGCCGGTCATAGCACGATAACCAACCCAACAATCAAACAAGAACATGGGTTGGATCACGTACCATGACAGTCCGCTTCCCTCAGTTATTCACGGAAGGTAATAGGATACAAGCAAGTCGTTTTCACGGCCAATCAAGTCTACGAGTTTCTAGTGGGACGAGGTTATCCCCGCGTCTTGTTTATTAGAAAATCCTCAGATCGTATCTTTCCAGCAAGGCTAGCCAACCCAGGGGTTCGCATAGACAGGTGTCATTGAGCACAGGTCCCTCGTAAGGCCACCTTGCCAAGACATATAATATATAGCAGGAATTAATCGGATACAGTCATCCACTCGTTGCGGATGACACAGTATCCGTGGAGACCAGCCGGCGCGTCAAGACAATATCTCAAGGCGGCTGGTGTAACACGATCTCGGGATTTTGCCCTCCCCATGCATCTAGTATGTTTAGTTGCCTAATTTAACCCTAGATGAGATCTTGGACTCACATGCTGTGGCCTGCATGATTATCCCCCTAAAGTCGTACTTTAGTACGAGTACCCCAAAGAGGATCCATGTCAATCAGTATGTCAACATGTACTACCCTCCTTAGTGTAATGCATCATTGCAAATACGCCACGTGGAGTTACGAGTCATTTGTCGAGCATGAACAAGAACTGGGACATTCAGGTACAGGTATCGGGTAGGAACACTTTGTTCTCCGGGGTCTCATTAGTGCTCATATCATGCTCGGGACAAAAGGCGTAAGGATATAAAATGGGCATATAATATCTGATAAAATATCAAAAGCGTACGCAAAAAGCACGTACGCTCAAGGGTGAAAAGTCACGCAGGCTCACTCAAGGCAGCGTGCGTGAAAAGTCACGCAAGCTCAAGGAGAGAGCTGCGTGAAAAGTCACGCAGACTCAAGGAGAGAGCTGCGTAAAAAGTCACGCAAGCTCAAGGAGAGAGCTGCGTGAAAAGTCACACAGACTCAAGGAGAGAGCTGCGTGAAAAGTCACGCAAGCTCAAGGAGAGAGCTGCATGAAAAGTCACGCAGACTCAAGGAGAGACACGCTTCCAACAGGAAGCGTGCTCAAACAGAAGCACACTGCTCACTGTCTTCTCCAAACAGCAAGAACACCATGGCTGAACCCAAGCTTCAAGGCATCATAACTTGGCCATCCGAACTCCAAATCCAGATTTCCAAAGTTCCAACTTGGGTGAAACTGAATGCTCTTTCACATGGAAGCATCAAAAACCCATAAAATCCAACTTAAGTAGATCAAACCATGCAAAATCCAAAAATAATTAAAACTTAGATGTACAAAAATTAAAGCTTCAAAATAGAAATTTCTAAGTTCTAAACTAGTATAGATTGAGGAGAAGAACATATTTTGGCAAATAGTTTTGTAAGAAATCATTAACAAAATTATGGATCCATCTCTTGAGCAAGTTGGTACTTGCCTTGGTTGGTGGAGGAAATAAATGAGAGGAAGTAAATGAGAGGAGAGAGAATGATATGAGTTATATATATAAAGATCTTGAACCCATGGGTTCATGATGAACCAAAGGGTTCATGATGAACCCTTTGGTGAACCAAGAATAGGTTACCCAAATGAGCCAAAACTGTAGGCCCAAATGCAGAAAATAAATTAGGAAATAATATTTTGTCGAATATTTTTGGGAAATGCATGAAAAAATACTGCATAATAAATATCGTATAAATTCAAGGTAAATATAATTTATCGGTTTACGCATTAAAATACGTATTCCAGGATTGGGGAGTGACATCTCTACCCTTCTTAGAAAAATTTCGTCCTCGGAATTCCAGCCAAGACAGGATAGTGAAATCAGGGCAAGCAAGGCACAATCATATACAAGTTAACTATCATAGCAGTTATTATCATACATCACAAAGTACAAAACAAGCAGGTGCAGATAAGCATGGAATCGTGTCAATAAGGTGCAAAAATATACCTTATTAGTCAAACAAATGCGGATACCGAGATCTGATCTCGTCCTCGCGCTCCCAGGTTGACTCTCCCGAAGAGTGATGGTTCCAAGAAACACGGACAAGGCTTATCGTCCGATTCTTGAGTACCTTCTCTCGCCGGTCCAAAATAGACACGGGTTGTTCCTCGTAAGTTAGGTCGGTACCAACGACTAACTCAGAATGATCGAGGACATGACTCGGATCCGGGACATACCCACGTAATTGGGACACATGAAACACATCATGTATGCCAGTTAACGAAGGTGGAAGGGCAAGTCGATAAGCCACATCGCCTACCCGAGCGAGAATCTTAAAAGGACCAACGTATCTTGGACTAAGCTTTCCTCGGGTTCCAAATCTGAAGATACCCCGAGTAGGCGAAATCCGCAGAAACACTTGGTCGCCAACTCTGAACTCTAGAGGCCTACGATGCTGATCTGCCCAATGATGATGTCGGTCCTGTGCAACTCGAAGGCGCTCTCTGACCAACTTAACTATCTCCACAGTCTGCGTGATCATCTCTGGTCCCAACAACTTCTGTTCTCCGATGTCGTCCCATGCCAAAGGGGACCTGCACTTCCTTCCGTACAATGCTTCGAACGGGGCCATCTGAATGCTAGCCTGATAGCTGTTGTTATAGGAGAACTCCACTAGATGAAGGTGATCCTTCCAAGATCCGCCAAAATCCAAGGTGCACGCCCGTAGCATATCTTCTAACGTTTGAATGGTTCTTTCTGATTGCCCGTCAGTTTGTGGATGATAAGCAGTACTGAATCTTAACTTGGTTCCCAAACTTTGGTGTAAGCTCCGCCAAAAATGGGAAGTAAACTGCGTTTCCCGATCTGATACTATACTAACTGGAACACCGTGCTGCCTTACTATCTGCTTCATGTACATTTTTGCTAACTGTTCAGTAGTCTGTCCAACTCGGAAGGGAAGGAAATGAGCAACCTTTGTGAGTCGATCTACTATTACCCAGACTGCATTCTTACCAGCCGGGGATCTAGGTAAACCGGTCACAAAATCCATCGTGATGTGCTCCCATTTCCATTCTGGGATAGGAAGCGGCTGTAGCAACCCTGCTGGTCTCTACTGCTCGGCTTTCACCTGCTGACATACCAGACACTTGGATACAAATCTTGCTATCTCTCTTTTCATGCCATTCCACCAAAAGTTCTGCCTGATATCTCGATACATCTTCGTTCCTCCTGGATGAATAGAGTAAATAGAACTATGAGCTTCGGACATGACTTCTTGCCGAAGGTCTCCACTCGGTACACAAAGTCTGTTTCCAAACCTGAGCGTACCATCTTCATGAATCACTAACTCCTTCCTACGGCCTGATTCACACTCCGACCGTAACTTCTGAATCTGTGGATCTCCTGCTTGTGCTGCCCTTATCCTCTCTACTAAGGTTGACTGAATCTGCATACTGTTCATTCTTCCTATATCCCTTGGCAAAACTACTTCGATTCCCATACTCTGAAGGTCTTCTAAAATATGCTTCTGCGAGGTCAAGATAAAGGCACTGTCTCTCCGACTCAGTGCATCTGTAACTACATTCGCCTTACCTGGATAATACTGAAGATCTAAGTCAAAATCCTTCAGTAGTTCTAACCATCTTCTCTGCCTCATGTTCAAATCCCGCTGCGTGAATACGTATTTCAAACTCTTATGATCAGTATAGATCTCTACCCGATCTCCGTATAAATAATGCCTCCACAACTTGAGTGAAAACACCACGGCTGCTAACTCCAAATCGTGAGTCGGGTAATTCTTCTTATGGTCTCGAAGCTGTCGGGACGCATATGCTATCACCTTTCCGTGCTGCATCAATACACATCCAAGACCCTTCCCAGATGCGTCACAGTATACTGTAAAGCCTCTCGCTCCTACTGGAAGCATCAAGATCGGGGCTGAGATCAATCTCTTCTTCAATTCTTCAAATGATGCCTGACAGCTAGCTGACCAAACAAACTCTACATCCTTGTGCGTCAAACGCGTTAAGGGCGCAGAGATCTTGGCAAAGTTTGCCACGAACCTTCTGTAGTAACCAGCTAATCCTAAAAAACTTTGCACTTCTGCAACCGTTCTCGGGACTGGGCAATGCTCTACGGCCTCAATTTTCTTCGGATCCACTGACACTCCTGCCCCAGAAACTACATGCCCCAGGAACGAAATGTGATCTAACCAGAATTCACACTTGTCGAGCTTCGTATAAAGTTGATGCTCCCTCAATGTCTGTAAGACAGTCCTAAGATATTTCTCATGCTCCTCTTCACTGCTGGAATAGATAAGAATGTCATCTATGAACACCACCACAAATTTATCCAAATACGGCAGAAAGATGCGGTTCATTAAATCCATGAATACTGCGGGGGCGTTGGTTAGTCCAAAGGGCATTACTAAAAACTCATAATACCCATATCTAGATCTGTATGCTGTCTTCGGTATGTCTTGCTCCCGGACTCTTACTTGGTAGTATCCTAACCGAAGATCGATCTTGGAAAAGATGCTGGCCTTGCTCAACTGGTCAAACAGGTCATCAATCCTTGGTAGTGGGTACTTATTCTTCACTGTTACTGCATTCATCTTGCGGTAGTCGATGCACATCCTCGTTGACCCATCCTTCTTGGGAACTAGAATCACTGGCGCGGCCCAGGGCAATTTACTGTCTCAGATGAATCCCTTAGACTTCAACTCTTCTTCATGTTGATACAACTTATCCTGTTCTGACGGTGACATTCTGTAAACTCTGTCTGCAATAGGCCTCGTTCCAGGGTTCAACTCAACGCTAAATTCTACCTCTCTGACTGGGGGTATCCTTGGAAGCTCATCAGGGAAGACGTCAAGAAAATCTTCGACCACTCTCGGAATCTGTCCTGGCTCTGATACTGCTGCTGAGATGACGCCTTCGGCCTGATTCTTCAAGGTTCGAGTAAAGATGAACTACTCCATCCCAGGAATGCTAAATATGACCCTACCTCCTCTGCAATCAATTGTCGCATGACTGTCTCTCAACCAGTCCATGCCAAGAACGACATCAAAATTCCCCATAGGGAATTCAATCAATGATGCGGGCAGTAAATGCCCACACACCTCCACCGGACATGAAAAGCGCACTCTGCTAACTTCTACGAGCCCATTGCCGGTGAGTATATCTATCCTCTCCGGCAATGCCTCAAACTCTAATCCAATTCGTGTTGCATATTGTGCAGAGATGAATGAATGAGTAGCGCCTGAATCAAATAATGCTACAGCGGGAAATGAGGTGACGAGAATTTTACCTGCCACCACGTCACTAGACGCTAGAGCCTCTCCCAAGGATAATATGAGAGCCTGTCCCTGGCCCCGCTGAGCTCCTTATTGCGGCCTTCCTCGACCATGCTGCTGCTGCCTCTGAGGGCCTTCGGCTTCCTGTGCCTGGCAGAACATCTGAGCCTGTGTTGGTAGACGCTGGACTAGGGGCCTTACTGCTAATACTGGCCCTCCACTCGGGGTTGCCACCGGAGCTAGCAATGCTGGAAACTGCTGAGCTGGCCCTCCTGGCCTCTGCATCACAGGACAAGTGGAGATACGGTGGTCTGAACTACCATACCTCAAGCATAAGCCATTCGCTGACCGGCACACCTCCCTCGTGTGCCCTGCTTTTCCACAGAATGTACAGCCCTGGGGTGCTCCCTGACGCTGTTGTTGGTTCCTCGGCTGCTGGTGCCGAACTGGCGCTGTATTAGTTGACACGGCCGTCCTCCGCGGCGCTCCTGCATCATGAATACGTACACCGGGTGCTGGTGCCGATGTTCGCTGCATTGCTCCTCCTCCAACCTGGGAATGAGTTCTCTTCTGACCTCCTGTCCTCGATGCCAACCTCTGCTGGGTAAGCTCGTGCCTCCGAGCGGTCGTCAAAACAGCGTCAAACGTCTGGTAGTCGTGTCCTTCCACAAGCTGTAATAGTTCCAAATGAAGTCCCTGCTGGAACCTCATAGCCTTCTCTGGCTCCGTTGCCACCATTGCTGGTGCAAAACGGAACAATCTGCAGAACTCTGCTGCATACCTATCTACGGTCTTGCCTGCTTGCTTGAGACTGATAAACTTCTGCTGGAGTTCATATCGAGCTGCTACGCCAAAATACTTGGCCTTGAATCGGTCACTGAAGGTGGTCCAACGAACAGGGCGTCTTGCACCAACTTCTTCTGATGCCCACCAGTCGCGGGCAAGATCCTGAAGTACCAGTTTGACCTGATCAACCTTCTCATCATCTGGAACCTTGGCTGCCATAAGAATGGCTTCGATGTCTTAAATCCAGGCATCCGCAGTGATGGCATCCTCCGTGCCATCAAAATACCTCGGGTTCAAACGACAAAACCTTCCTGATGCTTCCGAGTCAGCCCCGACACTCCTCTCAAGAGCTAACTGAATCCCTTGGTTCAGCAACACGTTCTGCTCCTGTTGCCAAGTCTGTTGCTGTTGGTTAGTGACAAAAAACCCCCGGATGATCTCCAGGAGTGCTACGGCATCTGGTACTGCCGTCGCTGCTGGTGCTGCAGGAGTTTTAATAACCGGCGGCTGTACTGCCTCTGGTTCTATTTCTGCTCGTGTCTATCCTGGGAAAGGTTCTCTTCCCTGCTGGCACCCAGTCGAGCCATGCTCTTGCTGCTCTTCCTCATGGGCCTCACCCGCTACTGAGAATGAAGTGCCCCTATAGAGAAAGATATAAGATTATCAAGTCCGAACGAGGAAGATTTTGAGGATGCAAGTCAGGTTAGAGATCAAGGCAAGGACAGAGAATTTGAATCAGAATTTCAAGGGGAACAAGTTTTGATTGAGACTCCTAATAATTCGCAATACCCCACAAGTCTGAGAATCAGACCTGCATGGGCCACCACTAAAACTTTGTCACGCCCCAGTACCGAAATACGGAGACGGACTAGGCCAGCTACTCCATATGAGGTACGTAACGTCATACGGCGATCGTGGCTGTCGAGAGACTAGGGGGTACATGCTACAATCAAGTCTCCTATGGTCCCACAGAGTTCAATGTCTCAATCAATCAAGTCACGTCAGCAATGAAATGAACATTAAAGATAAAGCAGTAAGGCGTCCCTGATGCTTCATCAAAATGATCATGAGAGACTAGCTTTATAATTTAGCTATCTCAGAGAGTCAGGAGTACAAAATTATACACAGCTGCAGTCTGTTTAATTACAATTATGTACTGACACAAAATATCGAGTAATCCGGCTAACAGGTGCCGGTGGCTAAACGCCGCAAAAGTATAAGCAGGAGTGGTGGAGAAGAAACCCACTCGAGTCCCCGAACCGCCATGCTCCTAGTATGCACCATGGATGTCAGGGAGGAAGATCGTGTCCTCTGGCTCTGCTACGAGATCTGGCCAAACAAAACCAGCGGGGTCAGCCCCGGATAGCAAGTACCGCCAAAGGGGCACAAGAGTTAAGATTAAAAACCCAGATAATAGAATGATTGATAATAGTAATACTTATGCTATTATTATAGGGTAGCGCAACATCCTCGAACCCATATGGCACCCTTACAACCAAACAAGGACAAAAGGTGCCGCATGGAGTCGGGACGTGTCGTACTCTATAACTTTCACATAAGTTAAAAGGTATAAACAATAAAATCTCCTGATCGTGACTTCGGTCGATAGCCTATCGCAGCACAATAACCAACCCAACAATCAAACAAGAACATGGGTTGGATCATGTACCACGATAGACCATGTTCCTCGGTCATTCACAGAAGTAGCACTTCACAACCATAATAAGTCTTTCGTTCATAACTTCGGTCCACAGCCGGTCATAGCACGATAACCAACCCAACAATCAAATAAGAACATGGGTTGGATCACGTACCATGACAGTCCGCTTCCCTCAGTTATTCACAGAAGGTAATAGGATACAAGCAAGTCGTTTTCACGGCCAATCAAGTCTACGAGTTTCTAGTGGGACGAGGCTATCCTCGCGTCATGTTTATTAGAAAATCCTCAGATCGTATCTTTTCAGCAAGGCTAGCCAACCCAGGGGTTCGCGTAGACAGGTGTCATTGAGCACAGGTCCCTCGTAAGGCCACCTTGCCAAGACATATAATATATAGCAGGAATTAATCGGATACAGTCATCCACTCGTTGCGGATGACACAGTATCCATGGAGACCAGCCGGCGCGTCAAGACAATATCTCAAGGCGGCTGGTGTAACACGATCTCGGGATTTTCCCCTCCCCATGCATCTAGTATGTTTAGTTGCCTAATTTAACCCTAGATGAGATCTTGGACTCACATGCTGTGGCCTGCATGATTATCCCCCTAAAGTCGTACTTTAGTACGAGTACCCCAAAGAGGATCCATGTCAATCAGTATGTCAACATGTACTACCCTCCTTAGTGTAATGCATCATTGCAAATACGCCACGTGGAGTTACGAGTCATTTGTCGAGCATGAACAAGAACTAGGACATTCAGGTACAGGTATCGGGTAGGAACACTTTGTTCTCCGGGGTCTCATTAGTGCTCATATCATGCTCGGGACAAAAGGCGTAAGGATATAAAATAGGCATATAATATCTGATAAAATATCAAAAGCGTACGCAAAAAGCACACACGCTCAAGGGGTGAAAAGTCACGCAGGCTCACTCAAGGCAGCGTGCGTGAAAAGTCACGCAAGCTCAAGGAGAGAGCTGCGTGAAAAGTCACGCAAGCTCAAGAAGAGAGCTGCGTGAAAAGTCACGCAGACTCAAGGAGAGAGCTGCGTGAAAAGTCACGCAAGCTCAAGGAGAGAGCTGCGTAAAAAGTCACGCAGACTCAAGGAGAGAGCTGCGTGAAAAGTCACGCAAGCACAAGGAGAGAGCTGCATGAAAAGTCATACAGACTCAAGGAGAGACACGCTTCCAACAGGAAGTGTGCTCAAACAGAAGCACACTGCTCACTGTCTTCTCCAAACAGCAAGAACACCATAGCTGTACCCAAGCTTCAAGGCATCATAACTTGGCCATCCGAACTCCAAATCCAGATTTCCAAAGTTCCAACTTGGGTGAAACTGAATGCTCTTCCACATGGAAGCATCAAAAACCCATAAAATCCAACTTAAGTAGATCAAACTATGCAAAATCCGAAAATGATTAAAACTTAGATCTACAAAAATCAAAGCTTCAAAATGGAAATTTCTAAGTTCTAAACTAGTATAGATTGAGGAGAAGAACATGTTTCGGCAAATAGTTTTGTAAGAAATTATTGACAAAATTATGGATCCATCTCTTGAGCAAGTTGGTACTTGCCTTGGTTGGTGGAGGAAATAAATGAGAGGAAGTAAATGAGTGGAGAGAGAATGAGATGAGTTATATATATAAAGATCTTGAACCCATGGGTTCATGATGAACCAAAGGGTTCATGATGAACCATTGGTGAACCAAGAATAGGTTACCCAAATGAGCCAAAACTGTAGGCCCAAATGCAGAAAATAAATTAGGAAATAATATTTTATCGAATATTTTTGGGAAATGCATGAAGAAATACTGTTTAATAAATATCGTATAAATTCAAGATAAATATAATTTATCGGTTTACGCATTAAAATACGTATTCTAGGATTGGGAAGTGACAAATATTCTCTTCTGGTTCAGACTCGGAGGGAATAGTACCCCCAACTTCAGAGCTTGCTTCATCTTGAGAGTCGTGGACGTCCTCGGGGACGCCAGCCTCGGCTGTATCTGATGGGAGAGTTGTTTCCTCGGGCTCGTCTTCTTGGAATATTGGATTATCGTAGATGTTCGGAGGAGTGCTACCTCCAGTTCCAGCGACCCCCAGTGATGTGGATGATGAATCTCCCATTGTAGCAGATTTTGTCTTTGAACGGGTGCCTTGGAAAACTCCAGTAGTGGATAACCGTTTAGACGATAGTTTCTTAGATGTAGTGGTTGATATCTTTGGGCTGGAGATGCTTGTCTTTCTCCCTCCCCCCTCGACGGGGATTTTCTGAGTAGAATTGCAGGAGACAACAGGAGGTGCCTCATCCCCGGAGCTTGGAGGTTGTAGTCTTTGGAAGACGAATGACCGGTCTTCTTTCACTGTCATGTTGTTGCAACAGCAGTTGACGATGATCTGGGTGCAGTGACGTCCATGTGAGGACTCTTTGCACACCGAGGCCCCTTCTCTTTCCTTATGTTTGTGGAGGATGGCCTCACGCAAGTCAGATGGGTCCGGATCGACCATATTTATTTCCTGGATTTCGAAAGACTTTTGGGAACCTCTCTGTCCGTTTGCCGTCGGGGGCTGGACTCTAGTGGTTCTGTACAACTTCCCGTCAGAGGCCCGCATAATAGTACACGGGACGCTCGGATGGTCAGAGGTCGGGTCAACGGACCGAGCTTGCTAAGCTCGTGCTGCCTTAGACTTCTTCACTCTAGTGCGTAAGGGCACATAGTAGAAAGAGTCTAAGTGGTGCTGGAGAGAATCAGACATGTCTTCTTGGGAGCACAGGAGATCAGGACCATAGAAGTGGCGGTCGAAGACAGAGCCACGTGGAGTAGGCGTCATACGGCTGGAATCAGCAGTCCTCATGCGACTGGGAATCGTAGCCGCATGGGTTTTCTCCATGCGGCTGGAAATCCTGGCCGCATGAGTATTCTCCATGCGGCTGGAAATCCTAACCGCTTGAGTATCATCCATGCAACTGGAAATCCTGGCCGCATGAATGTTATGCATCTGGATAGCGGTTTCAGCCGCATGGTCATCATTCATGCGGCTGGCCAGCTTGGCCGCATGAGTCTTCACTTTGCGGATAGTCCCCTTGTTCGGTTTCTTTCTGGAGCCCATAGAGTCGCTCTTTGCCCCTGCAAGTCCAGCATCGTAGTGCTTTCCTCTGTCGAACTTGGGGACAGCAGAGTTTTCTATGGGTTGAAGTGGGGCCGCGCGAGAGTCGCCTTCACCGTCTTGGATAGCATCGAGGACTTGGGGAGTGTTTTCCATAAATAAATTCACTTTATTTATTGTGTTTCTGGAAAAATTACAACTGTAGGAATCTGATCTAGAAGACGATCGCTTTATCCCTTAGACGATGCGAAGAAGAAAAGCTCTCAAAAATGCAACAACAATTTAGATATCTATGTATCTGTACAATGAATGAGAAAAGAACTCTATTTATAGAGTCAAAAATAACTGAAAAAGATAACTGTCTTCACAACCTGTGCATAGTTAAAAATCACGCAGGATTTAACATATGCAAGGTTATGAGCAGTTACTGGACGTGGCCTATAACTGTTGGACACATGGCAATCATGCATGAGTCGTATGCAAGTTACAGGACACGCAGGTGAGAGATCGATGGCATGGCTGCCACGTACTCCAATTTGATGAAATCTACGCAGACTTGGGTCTGAAAGCTTCAAAATCCATGCAGACTTGGGGCAGAAAGCTTCAGAATCCACGCAGACTTGGGGCAAAAAGCTTCAGAATCCACACAGACTTGGGGCAAAAAGCTTCAGAATTCACGCAGACTTGGTGCAGAAAGCTTCAAAATACACGCAAGCTTGAGGAAGGAACATAAAAGTTCGAAATACACGCAGACTTGAGTCAGAACTGCCAGCTGTCTTGATTCGATGTGCCTCGACTGACACAAAATCTCTGACATTGATTGCCTTTTGTCAGTTGCATTAAATGACAATAAGCTCTTTTGGTACGCCAACTTGATGAAGGCTGATTCTTGTTGAAGAAGATTTCGAAAATCACACAATAGTCGGCTGTGATCTCTCGAGTTTCGTGCATACGTGGCATACGAGAAGACATTCTTTATCTGTCGTGCTGTCAGTCATAATGACACTCTGACAAATGATGAGCTGTCTCTGCGTGTATTTGAGAAAACATTGTCTGTCTAGATCAACTCAGCGTGACTTTTAGACTTTGTCCTGATCAACTCAGCGTGACTTTTAGACTTTGTTCTGATCAACTCAGCGTGACTTTCATTTTTTAGGCCTACAAAACCCCCTTCAAAGTTTTCGAAAAATGATAAATTATTTCGAAATACTTTGAAATCGAGATGATAAAATGAATTTAGTCACGCTGAGATGACTTTAAAGAGAGATTTACTCTGAAATAATTGGACTGTTGGGATTCTGTGCAGTTAGGATCCCGTGCAAAGCTCCTAAATCGAGGCAAATAATGATGTTGCCGTTTGGAATTCTTCATGAGCCTATAAATAAGCCATAAACCACTTCTTTCATTCTTTACTTGCTTTTAGAGAGAGAGAATCCACAGAAGAGAAACTTCATCTCCTCCGACGAACTTCATCTTCTTCGACTTCTTCTTTCCCTTCTCAACCGCAATGGCTCCTAAGAAAGCCGATGCTCAGGCCAAGGGAAAAGCTTCTGCGACTTCCTCTCGTGCCACCACTGACAGACTCCCTCGACGAGAAGTCACGCATCCTCCTATGCAGCGTAAATGATGGATGAGGATACAAACTTTTGAAGGCGACTTGATGAAGATGACTTCGATGAAGATGAACTTCACATAGAAATCTTAGGATCTTAAAACAAATAATGAACTTTAGAAATATATCCCCCCTTCTTAGGGCAAAGGATATTAACAAAGTATGCCCCCTCTTTAGGGTCGGCCATACTTTACATCTTCGTGTTTACGAAGCTCTGTGTTTCACGCAAATGAGCATGGCTCTCATGACTCTGCGTGATTTTTCATGTATTGGCAGGGATGTCAATGTTTGAATTATTCACGCAGCTTTCATAACTCTGCGTGATTTTTCACATGTTGGCAGAAATGTCCATGTTGAATTATTCACGCAGCTTTCATGACTCTGCGTGATTTTTCACATGTTGGCAGAAATGTCCATGTTGAATAATTCATGCAGCTTTCATGACTCTGCGTAATTTTTTACATGTTGGCAGAAATGTCTATGTTGAATAATTCATGCAGCTTCTGAGAGTCATCTTCTGGATAGATTAGTCTTTGATCTGTCAGCGTATTTTTGTCATTCTCACTTTAAATGTGATTCTGGCAATGATGCGTGACTTTTCATTCTAATTTGTCTGGACTTTACGTGAATTAGTCATCTGCATGATTTTTGATAGTATATCTGTCTGAAGTCTGCGTGACTTATGAAATTTCTTTCGAACACTGCTATACATGCATAAGGCTCGTAGACATAGAAAACACATCTGACCTTGTCTTCTTTTATTTTCTGTAGTGAACATCAGAAGTGAAGAGGCAGATTGTGAAGGGCACCTGAGTTTTTTATTTAAACATGATTTATCTCATATAAAATTTCTTCAGTTTGACCTTCCAGAAGCCAGACTGTCGTTGTTGGCAAATCAAGACCATACAACTCTACTCTATTTGATGAACGGTGAACCCTTTCAGAGCCTTGATTTGGTGTTCCACAAGAAACCAGCATTTCTGTTCGGGGATGCCATAGCATAGAAATCACAGCCAAAGGACATCAGAGAGAAAGTATGCTTCTATTTCGAAGGCGGTGCAGGACAGCCTGTGTACTGGCCAAAGGTTTCTAGGGGCTTATCTATCATGAGATTCATGCATGCTAGTTATCCCCGAAAGATGTCCTGGTACTTAACAGAATATCAGCAGGCAAAGGCGAGCCGTATCATTTACAGGAAGGAGGGATTCTTCAGTTCCCCAGAGAATCATGTATCCGTGTTCCGAGATCTAAAGCCGGAATGCGTACCACCTAAAGACTCATCAATATTGATGCCATTCCGGACGCCTATTTTCATAAACGAATTCATGGCCAACGAGAAGGCATTCTACCCCACAGATTCGACGCCGAGGATGAACGGCTTAATGAATCAAGAGAACGTGAGGTGGAAAACTTTGGTGCATTGGGCTTTGGAGAAGTTCGAGAGTGAGCTGAAGAAGATAAACCTTTATGACGCAATCGTCAATTCATCATACGGCTTCAGACCCAACCCTTTTTTGTTCCTGGCCTTAGTTGAGAGGTATAACTACAGGACGGGGACATTTATGACTCCCAAAGGGGAAATAGGCTTTGCCCTTCACGAGATGGAATACATCTCGCATCTGCCTTCAGGCACATTACCGTATGAAGAGTATGTGCCTACGACAGAAGAGCTGAACTTTCTGTCAGAGAAGAATCCAGAGATGGTATACCTGTTTGAAGAGATGATGTGCCATTTCAGCACATGTACTCTATATTACAAGAGTACCAAGGAAGAAGCCGGCAACCACATCCAGAAGTGGATGTCCTATCTTTTCATGAACTATGAAAAGGATGAGAAAAGATAAACGAGAAGAGATGGTACCAGATTAACTCTTTCAAGCCTCTCTCTGAGAGTGAAATTATTTATCTGCTAGAAAAATATGACTGCAAGGATTTCACGATCGATGAAGACTGGTATGAGTTCAAAGCTGGAACCACCTTCAGCTCGTATATGAGGCAGAGTGGAAAGACTCTGTCAAGGAACGGTCATTTGGCCAGATTCTTATCTCTTTGGTTAAGAAGATTCATCGTTCCTGGCTCCAGTTCTCTAGATAGAATACATAGAGGCGTTATCTTTGCAGCAGTGCGCCTTATATATGGTTATAAGATAGACTTGTTATCAGCGATGACCTGTAGGCTGAATGCAGGTCTTCGGAACTTTGTAACCAATATGCTATCTGATCAGAGGAGGATGACAGATGAATTTCCCAGAATAGAGATGCCCTTCACATATCTATATGGTTGGCTTCTTCTCCATCATGATGGTCTAATACCTCCAGGAGCAGGAGGGAGTGGCAGTCTCTTTTTGGAGAAGTATTCTGGGAAAACTTTCTGGAAGGTTCACACTCTTCCAGAATGTAGAAATATTCTGAATCGAGCGTCACATTGGTCCATTCAATGTGTCCCTCCACCACTGGGTTATGAAAGCATGCCCTTGAATATGATAGATGGAGATAAGGGGAATAGGCTAGATGATGTAGCCTTTCAGTGGTTGCAGAGAATCCGGCCCTCTCATTTAGTATACCGTCATGAAGAAATGACGTATCTGGAGCCGTATTTACCAAGCCGATTTGCAAGGCAGTTTGGATATGACCAACTTCATGTTGGGAACGCCACGACCTGCCTCTCTGCTCGTGGAGGGCTTATTGACGGAGCTCGGGCCTGGAGATATTTTGCGGCTAGGGATACAAAAGTTGTATTCTCTATGCCTAATCTTTTATCCAGCACGGGGACGAAGATGTTTTACACATATGCTCGCTTCTATGTTTCGTCAAGCACCTTCAAGCCGAGTTTCCATCTGAAAACTTTTGTAGCGGAAGACGACCCAGCTCCATCAAAGAGGTCGAAGAAGAAAATTGTTATTCAACGATTTTCTCCAGAACCTGAAGATGAGACAGCAGAGGTTGAGCCCCTATATGACTTATTTCAAGAGCGAAGTTTTCATGATGAAGTTCTTCCTCCCATATTTGTATCCCTTTCTAAGAGGAAGAGAAGTGATGAATCTGAGACAGTCTCCAAAAAGAGTACTAAGTCTCAGACATCTAAGAAGAAAAAGAAAGGGGTCTCAGTAACTGCCACTTCATCTTTAGGTGGCATCTCAGTGGATGAAGATGACGTCGCCGATAAAGACGAAGATACCGATAAAGACGATGCTCCTTTGATAACAAGGAGTTCGAGAGGCAGGTATGTCAAGAAGACCATCGGCAAAATGAAGGGCAATGATCTCCTAGAAACGATTATGAGTGGAGGGGTCTTGCCAGAGATTAATGAAGCGGCTTCCACTGAGAAAACTGAATCTGATGATATTCATCGTCCAGCAACTTCAGCTGAACGAACTGAGATAGAGTCCACTCGAGCTCAGGAAACAACTGCTCCGACAACAAGTGGAGTAGTTATTGAACCCTCAGAGACGAGGATGATCCCTTTTGAGCATGGGACAGAGGGCGTCATCCAGGCATTGGATGATCAGATTGAATATTCTGAAGAAGAACTAGCCCCGGCAGAAGTTATGGAACAATCAGAAGTTCCAGAAACTCAGGTGGAAGAAAATATTTCTTTGGCCAGAGGCGATGAAGACGTGCCAACGTCCGAGCTATCAGCTGCTGATGACTTGTTGAAGAATGTTTGTAAAGACATCGTTCTTCGAACTGATATTCCAGGGGAAACTGAACCGGCAGTCAATACTGAACTTGCTATCATTACTGTTCCTGAGATTCATCCATCTTAAGGAATAGATGAGGATGTGAACATCATGGACTCCAGATTAGAGACTCATCTTGAAGCCGGGGATGAAAAAGAGTCTGAAGAAGAAGAAGAAGCTGAAGATGGAGAGGATTGGCATGCTGGCACTTCTACTCCTTATGATGAAGATAAAGTCTGAGGGAACAGAATGGAACTCAGCCCCGAACCTGCCCAATCTTCGGACAATGCTCCAGCACCCAGTAATTCTGGAGCTGGAAGCAGCCACATGAAGCAGGTGTTGGACACTATCATGGATCGGCTACGAGAAGACGTAAGACTCCCTCACCATGTAGAATATGAACCTCAGCCTGGTATAATTTTATTTCAGATTCTGTCTTTACTGTTTCTTTTTCTTTAGATGCTGATTATTTTTTTTGACTAACAGGAGCTGCTGCAGCAATGAGTTCTACTCATGCTCCACTTATCCAGGCTGATGCTGATAAAGGGAGTTCACACTTGCCAACTTCTCCAGTAGTACATACTTTCGTTCCCAGGATGGAGAACGTTCAAGCTTTTTCTTCCATGATGACAACGACTCCTGGGTTTGAGACTGGACTACCAAGAACTCTGGGAATGTATTCAGAGATCATTTACTCATATCTAGATGCATACCCCAGACGTTTCTTGAAGGACGAAGCTATGCCCTTTTCTGAGCTTCGAACTATGATCAATTTTCCGCTCATGGCGTTGCGACATACTAGTTGCGAATCTCAGTGCATCTTCTTCGAACATCTCCTGGATGAGTTGGAAATAACTATCCGAAAATACTGGAAGACTAAGAAGGAAGACATTCATTCTTTAACGGTGGCTGAGATTAGTCAACTAGAGCATGAAGCCCAGTCCCAGCAAGCTGCATTAGAAGCATTTCTTGCCTCTTCTTTCGAGAAATTAGTAGAAAAGTGTGAAGAAATATTAGCTACTCGTCCGAGAGTAGAGCTTCTGGAGAAAGATAAAGCATCTAAGGCTGAAGAGCTGCAGAAGTTGAAAGAGGAGTTGGCTCGTCTTCAAGAACGAATTGCTGTCATAGAAACAGAACATGCTGAAGTCAATGCTGCCTAAATTTCTGAAGCCGAACGCTGTGAAACTCTTCAAAAGGAACGAGAGCAGATGCAGACAGAGCAAATTGAAGAAGTTAACCGTCTCCAATCTGCTATTATCATTTTTGATGAACAAAATGTCACAGTGGAAGCAGCTGAAAGAGTTCGAAAAGCTCATGAAGAGAAAATGAATGCTGTTCTTGATCGTATCAGGGAGCTAATAACTCCTAATAAATGAATCTTTTTCATTTTCACTTGTATTCAATGTTTTGATTCTGAATAAAAATAAATGAGAATTCTTGATCTGATTTATAGTTTTCCTGTTTTGGTAATGATATATTTATAGAAAATATGTTCAGAGATAAATAATACATGACACATTTCAATAGAATAGAATATACAAACAAACTTTGTAATTCTATCAGATGATAGTAAATCAGAAATGATCTTAGTTTAATACTGATTAGAAAAAATAGAATTCAGACATAAAAATATCTTTGAACTCAATTTTTCATGAATGGCTGAACCATCAGGCATTTAATGAATAGGCGAACCGTCGGATGAAAATGAACGGATGAACCGTCAGGCATTAATGAACGGACGAACCGTCGGATGAATATGATAAATGAACGGATGAACCGTCAGGCATTTAATGAACGGGCGAACCGTCGGATGAATGTGATGCTTCATTATTTGAGGAACTTCTGCCTATAAATATAGCAGAAATCTGACAAGAACGAACACTTCTACTCTTCAACATAAAAATATCGTCTGAAGAAGCATCCAAGAAGGCTGAAATCGTCCCGAAGGTTAAGAAGAGCACTGAAGAACGCCCTGCTGATCCAGTTCAGCCGAAGGAGTTAGAAGCAGGCGAAGGTTCGTTTGCACCCAAGCCACCGCGAGACATTCTGGACTTTCTGCTTGATCCAGGAAGGACTGAAGAAGAGGAAGCCATGAGGATGGCTGCTTACAAATTCCTCGTGGATTCCAGCAAAGAAGTTCTCAGCTCTTTTGCTAATCACGTTTTCGAGAAGGACGGCAGCGGTCCGCGTCCAAATGTAGAGAAGGATGATAGTGACCTTCTTTAATATCATGTACTATCATATGATGAAATAAAATTTGAATTTTATTCATAAACTTGAGCTTTGTCTGATGATTTTACAAGTACTTATATTTATACATAATACTTTTTAAGGAATTTGCCATTAATAGGCATCATAACAATTCGACCATCCAGTTCTGAGAGTTGATAAGCTCTATTTGAGAAAACTCTGCTCACAACATAGGGACCTTCGCACTTTGCGTCGAATTTGCCTTTGCTCATATGAGTCATAGTCATAGGACGTCTGACTGTTAGAACAAGTTCTCCTTTCTGATATGCTCGAACTCTGACTTTCTTGTTAAAAGCTCTTGAGATTCTAGCTTGATAGAATTCGATATTCTGTTGAGCAGATAATCGCTTTTCATCCAGAGCTTCTAATTCTTGAAGTCGAAGACGATCATTATTCTCGACGGTAAGTTCATTAGCGATTGCTATCCTTAAAGAAGGAATTTGAATCTCTAACGGAAGAACAGCTTCGCATCCATACACCAGAGAGAAAGGTGTACATTTAGTAGCATTACGAACTGTAGTACGGTAAGCCCACAAACATTCACCGAGTTTCTCACTCCAATTACGTTTGTTAGTAGAGACAAACTTCTTTAAGAGTTTGATGATGGTCTTGTTGAAAGCCTCTGCTAATCCGTTAGCTGTCGGATTATATGCGGTAGAAGCTACATTGTTGATCCGATGATCGTCACAGAATCGAGTAAATTTCTGACTGACGAATTGTGGTCCATTATCATGAATAATGCGTCGGGGAATACCAAATCTATAGATAACATGATGCTTGATAAAGTTGATGACATTGGAAGTTTTGACTTCTGATAAAGGAATAGCTTCGGCCCATTTGGAGAAATAATCAGTTATTGTGAGAATAAATCGATAACCTTTTGACGACGGCGGATTGATCGGACCGATAATGTCCATGCCCCAAGCTTTGAAGGGCCATGATGCTGCCGTTGGATATAGAAATTCTGAGGGTTGATGAATAAAATCCGCAAGGATTTGACAGGCTTTACACTTCCTTGCATATTCGATGGCATCTGATACCATAGTGGGCCAATAATAACCCATACGTCGAATACGGTCTTGAAGTTTTGGTCCAGGCAGATGTGCTCCACAAATTCTATCATGTGCTTCGCGGATAATTTGTTGAGCCTCATCACCGGCAATACATCGAAGAAGTAAACCATCATAAGCTCGACGATATAAGGTTTTTGTAGTATGATTGTAATAGAATCTGAGTGATCGTCGTCTGATAGATGCTGCCTCACTCGGATTGTATGGAAGAATATCATACAATACGAAATCTAAGAAAGAAAGTCTCCAATCTTTATCCGTATTCTGAGTCTCAGCTGCATTACTGAAGATGAATTCCATGCTAGAATCAGATGAAGATGATAATGATTTATGACTTAATCTAAACCCTCTTGTTGTATTGACATCATGAGATATTGATTCTTCAATGTCAACTGGAAGTCCTAAAGTTAGATTGTTTTCGAGATGAAATAATTCTCGATTGTAGACAACAATCATTTGTTGACGTTTAATTGGAATAGCTAACACTGCCGCAAGATTAGTAAGAGCATCAGCTTCTGTGTTACATGCTCGTCTGACATGCTCAATGAAGAACTCTTCAAATGAAGAAGCCATAGATATAGCCGATCTATGATAAGGAACTAGATCTTGATGGCGAACTTCATAAGTACCCCTTATCTGATTGACAATGAGTTTAGAATCTCCATACGCTTCCAAATATTGAATATTTAGATGTTTAGCGAGTTGAAGAGCAATAAGCAGTACATTGTACTCAGCTACATTGTTTGAACATGGTTGATCGAGAGAATAAGCTCTTTGGATAGCAAGACCTTCTGGCGACACAAGAACGATTCCAACCCCAGCGACAATGTCACCATTAGGACCTATTCTTGAAGCTCCATCAAAGAATAGATGCCAAGTAGGATCTTCTTCAGCAATTTGGTTTGAATCTAAGACTTCATCTGGGATTTCATCATAGAGTTTTGAATTTTCTGGAATTGAATGAGCAGCCATAAAATCAGCTAAAGCTTGTCCTTTAACTGATTTCTGAGGAATATAGTGCATATCATACTGAGCAAGTAAGATTCCCCAGTTAGCCAATCGAGAATTTAAAACACTCGGTTTCTTCATCATGACTCGTATAGGATTGATCCTGGAAATGACATGAATGGTCTGACCAATGATATAATGTCGTGTCTTTTGGACAGCGAACATCAAGGCTAGATATTCTTTTTCGACCGGTGAATATCGAGGTTCAGCTCCGGTCATAGTACGACTGAGATAGTAAATGGCTTGTTCATGACCATTTTTATTCTTTTGAGCGAGCAATGCACCCAATGAATGACTCATTGCTCGGGTGTATAGGAGGAACGGTATTCCTGAGGCAGGAGGTACCAATACTGGAGGGCTCATCAGATATTATTTTATATCATCGAATGCTTTCTGACATTCATCATTCCAGACAAAAGAAACACCTTTCTTCATAAGTTTATTGAATGGTCTGCAGCGTCCTGAAAGATTAGAGATGAATCTCCTGATATAAGCGATCCTTCCTTGAAATCCTCGTAGCTCTTTTAAGGTGCGTGGAGGACGCATCTCTTGGATGGCTTTGATCTTCTCGGGATCTACGTGTATACCTTTCGAGGTAATGACGAAACCGAGAAATTTGCCACTAGAGACGCCTAAGAAGGACTTAGTAGGGTTCATCTTTAGTTGATGCTTACGCATTAGATCAAAAATAGTCTTCAAATCTTGGATGTGATCCTCTTTTTGTCGACTTTTGACTGCAATATCATCAACGTAGCATTTGACTATTTTCCGCAAATGTTCACGGAATATAGTGCTCATAGCTCGTTGATATGTTGCTCCTGCATTCTTGAGACCGAATGACATCACTGTATAACAGTATGTACCGATCGGTGTTCTGAAGGAAGTGTGTTTCTCGTCATCTGGAAATATTTTAATCTGATTGTACCCAGAATACCCGTCCATGAATGACATCCATTCAAACCCATAGGTATTATCGATCATAACATCAGTAATTGGTAGAGGGAATTCGTCTTTAGTATATGCCGCATTGAGATCGCGGAAGTCTATGCATACTCTGATCTTGCCAGTCTTTTTAAGGACATGAACTATATTAGCCGCCCAATCAGGATGTTGTTCCTCTCTAATAAACCCAGAGGCCATGAGTTTATTGACTTCAGCTTCAATTGCATCCATAATGTCTGGACGAAATCATCGCTGTTGTTGCTTGACCGGTTTAGCATTCGACATGATATTGAGTTTATGAGTTGCGATTTGTGGATCAAGTCCTGGCATATCTTCATAACTCCAAGCGAAGACATCGATGTATTCACGAATAAGTTTGATCATGTCTTGCTTATCAGCTTCTGAAAGACTTTCACTGATGAATATTGGTTTGGGGGATCCCTCTTCACCAACATCTATTTGAACAAGTTTGTCTTCAGTCGGAGGTTCTTTTTGCTCAAACCGGAACTCCCATTGATTATCCAACCTTTGGGCCCATTGTTCTGATTCAGGTGAGATTTCAAACTCGTCTTCGTTTTCATCATCTTCAGAACCATCGACGGAAACCATGCTGGAAGACAGAATGTTGCGGTGGAAGTCGCCGATACTTGTATCTGAATCCCAAGAGATAGTACTGGAAGAATCAGATCTCTTATCTTCGTCAGATTCGGGATCTTCATGGATAGTATTGATAAAGGGAGTAGGAGCAATATAACCTAATCCGCATTTCGTCCTTCCAAATTTTAAAGGAGGAATCCGAACATGCATTCTTCTTCCTCTCCCATTACTGAGGCCAGTTCTGAAGTCATAGCCCATATTTTTGATAATATCTTTAGATTGTTGACTATAACGACGTAGTTGTAATCTTCCGGTATCATCGTTTTTGTCATCATCTTCTAAATCAGAAGAATTCTGGGGCCCTTTGTAGAAGAATATTGGAATGTCTCCTGGCTTTCTACTAGGAACCAAAAAGTATGAAGTTTGTACTGATTCTAGGGATACGTCTGTATGAACAGTCTGTACAACTCCTATGGTTATTGTTCTCAAG
Organism: Iris pallida; assembly: GCA_029216955.1. NCBI lineage: Eukaryota > Viridiplantae > Streptophyta > Magnoliopsida > Asparagales > Iridaceae > Iris > Iris pallida. Next base: position 11,543,162 of record JANAVB010004998.1, on the reverse strand, counting down.
TCATCTAACAAATATAAATAACTATGAACATGATTACACACATCAATATACTGCAAAGATGGAGACTTTTCATTAAATTTAAAAGTAGCAGTATTTACATTGGGAGAAGGCTGAGCCTTAGAAATCTTAGCCAAATCAATGACTAAAGGGGGAGAAGAAAAACGAGAGAAAGTTTTGTTTCGATTAAGATCGATAACAAATGGCTCAGAAGAGGTGAGCTCCCTTGAAGCCTGAGATGGAAGAGTAGTCCGTCCTCCAACAGGGATTACCAGAGTATCCTGTTTTATATGTGAAGATACAGGAACTGTAGTACGCCCACTGATAGGAATGATCAGTGTATCTTGAGTAGACGACTGAGGTAATGGAGAGATCCGTCCGCTCACTGTAATAATAAAGGGGGCTTCTCCAGAAGATTTAGGAGATTGTTGCTGAATAGTTCGACCTTTAACAGGAATTATCAAAGTCTCATTTTGCGGATCCTCTTTCTCCATAGCTTGTATCACCCTTGTATATTCTTCTTTGTACATCCGAGAATCATTGAAATAAGCTTCAACCCTATGGAAAGGATTTATATCAGCAACTTCTTTTTGTACTCTTCCATTACTGTCAATGTATTTAAAACACTGATGAAGAGTAGAAGGCACCACATTATTTTCATGAAGAAAGGGCCTCCCTAGAAGAAGATTATAAGATCCCACGATCTTGATCACATAGAAAGTGACTTTGGATCTGAAATTGCCTATCTGAAATTTCAGATGAATCTTTCCCAAAGGCTCGCTTCGGCTTTGATTGAATCCCAGGATAGTAGTAATCGTCTTGGAAAGCTTGTGAAGAGGGATTTTTAGTTCATCCAACAGACTCTTTGGCATTATACTTATAGCAGACCCTGGATCAATGAGGATACGGTCTACCTTCACCGTATCGATATAACCGGTGTAGTAGAGAGCCCGATCATGTCGATTATCCTCCAGTAGCATATTATCTTGTGTAAAGGTGATATTTGGTATAATCTCTAATATACTGTTGCAATGTAAGCAAGTGGCAGGTTCTTCACCTGGCTTCTTTAATTGTGCAAGACAAGAGTCAGCCTGAAGAAGTGCCTCACTTAACGTCTCCCGAGTCTCTTTAGAAAGACGTACAAGTTCAAAGAGGGACATTCTAGCTGGAGTATTAGCAAGTTGAGCTAGAATGTCGAAGTTATAAGGTTTTTGAAGCCCAAGAGGAGGGGTCTTCTTGATTGGCTTATCAAATCGAGCCTGTTGTTTGCCTTTCTCAAGAGCTGTGGGCTTAGAAGGAGTAGGTACAACTGGTGCAGTTGAAGGAACAGGTGCAGTAGATGATTCTTCTTCAAGAGGAACATTAGGAGCATCTTTGTCAGCAGGAGGGATATCAGGAGTATCCTCAGGACTCTTGGAATAATCCTTCAGATAAGGTTTCCCTTTTCAAGTAACACCAGCAAGTGCTTCTTCCTTATCTTTTGGCTCTGTGTCAGAGGTAGATTCAAAAGAAGTCATATGAAATGACTTAGTTTTCCCAGCCTTCTTAGATTTTTGGGAAGTAGTCTTTTGAAGAGGAGGAGATTCAAAATCTGCCACTAGATCAGGATGAATCCATATGATTTCTCCTGTTTCCATAGTGATTGGTACTAATCCTTCAGACTGTGGAGGAGGAATATTCACTATTTCAAGAGTTGCCTTGGGAATAAGAACGATCCCGCTTTCAAGAAGTTGAGGAGGGAAATCTCCGAATTGCATAGAGACGACGTTAGAGGTAACGGTCTTATCTTTCGGAGTAAGAGTGATAGCTCCAGATTTAATCATTTTCTGGATCTTTCCTTTCAGTACATAACATGTACGAACTGTGTGACCCAACATTCTGTGGTATGGACAGTATTTAGGATGATCCGTCTTACCAGCTTCATCAGGTTTCTTGATTTTAGGTAATTATATTTTATTACCTTTTAGCAGACATTTAAAGATACCAAGAACATCATCGTCATCAAAAGAGTATTCTTCTATGGGGCGAGGTGCTCTTGGTTGTTGAGTCGTAGAGGTAGGAGGAGTTTGAACAGTCGATGCATCTTTACTCTGAAGATTAACTTCAAGGGTTTCTTTTCCCTTGCGAGTATTGGATTTAGCATTATTGTTAGTACTTTGACCTGTTTCTTTGGGAGTCATCTGTACTCCTAAACCTTTGAAAGTTTCAGCACTAATTTCTGCGGCTTTGGCACTAACTATGAAGGAAGGCCAATCTTGAAATTGAGTAGATCCTGTCCACATGCTGATGATTGGTAACAAATTTGATTTGCATGTGTCGATGGTGACAGCATCAAGAGTGCCAAGAGGCATCTTCAGAGCTTCTCTTCGAAACCGTTCAATGAATTCCTCTGTAGTTTCATTATTTTTCTGCTTGATTCTTATAAGGGCAGACATAGTCATGTCATTGAGCCCTTCATAGAACCGTTCAAGAAACATTTGTTTGAAACCGACAAATGAGGTAATATACCCATCCGGGAGACTTCTATACCATTTATAAGCCGTTTCTTTGAGACATTCGACAAATACCCGAGTAAGGAGGGCGTCACTTGGTTGCAACTGGTCAGTCATCACTTCAAAGTGATTAATAAATTGACTGGGAGAAGTGGTTCCATCATAGAATGAGATAGTAGGAGGCTTGTATTTAGGAGGATACGATACTTGCTTCCATTCTATCGGATAAGGTTGCTTGATGCCTAACCTTTGTAAACCATCCTTCTGCTTGAATGCCTCAAATTGAGTTCGGAGATTCCTCAATTCTTCAGTAACAACTCCGGAGGATTGTGGAGTTGTAGCTTGTAGAGAATAGTTGGGAGGAGGAACAACATTATAAGTACTACCCCCATCTCCAGAGTGACTAGGAACCGTTTGAACTTGTCCAGGAGTATTGGATTGTACTGCTGGAGGGACATGTACTGGACTCACACCAGTGTCAATTGGTATGGCATCTGGTACAGTCTGTCGATTTTGTAGTTGGATTGCCATGAGTTCATATATCGACTTCATAGTATCAGCCATAGATTTCATTTGCTGTTCCAAAGAAGCAATCCTTTGGTCTTGAGGAGTCATCGAAGAAGAAGGTTTATTGTTCAATTCAGTATTCTCATCCACCATATATGTTGTGACTGTACGAGGGATTATTGATGAATTAGTAGATGTTGTACGTTCTGAATCACTGCTTTGTGTATCAAAGTCATTTGTAGGAGAATTACCCCCAGTAGGAAGAGGTGGGAAGTTAGATTCTCCAAGAAATTCAGAATAATCTTTAGAAACTGAAGCTCTTTGATTAGAAGCCATGACTCTTGATCTGGTGCCTCTATATACTCCATCTGGACTATCAGTTCTACCCCCAGTGTCCCGAGAGGTCATGTTGACAGAAGCAAACAGAGGTTCATCTTCATCAGGCATAGGTTCACACTGAATCCGATTGAAGACAGATTGTCGTTTAGTTTGACATCTGTATTGCATTGTGACTCTCGGTTGGAAGTCACATTCATGATCAGCACGGTCATGATCCATTAATTGACATCTGCATTGAATTATGACTCTCGGCTGGAAGTCACATTCAGCATGGTCCATTGACACATAATTATTCCTTCTCTTCTGTTGATGGTGTTCTCGTAGATCTGTCTGTGAAGATTGAGGTACATCAGAGAACATTCTTTGTGTATTTTTAAGAATATATTTCCGGTTCTTGGGTCTTGATGGCTCTTGGTTATATAGAGAGTGATTAATGTGAGCCACATAATTTCTAGCATACTCTGCATCTGGATCTCTTGCTTTTGTTCCCGATTGGTATGATTTTTTGACACTAGAAGTGCTTCCTAAATGGATTTGATCAAGTTTTGCTCTTAGATCAGTTGGAGGTAACACATTGGTTTTTGAAACTTGGAGTTTTCCTTCCATTAATCTGGATATCTGCAGAGAAGGAAGAGTTGAACCATCCCCTTGATTAGGAGTTGGTAACAGACCCTCTTTTGTAGACAAATTCTGTGCCCAATTTGAAGAAATCGTAGAAGAAGACATTAAGAAATGTTTCTTCTTAGATTTATTCAAGTTTGGAGACATAGAATGTCCAGAAGGAAGAGTAGTCAAGAGACCATCTCCTTTTCTTTGACTAACAAAACTGTCAGTCATAGCTGTTCCTGAAGTAAACACTACAGGAGCAGAAGAAACAACTAAAGAGTTATTTTTTTTCGAAGGGACTTTGTGAGCCATTTGTGGAGGAGTTCTAGCAAGACCACCCCCAGTTCTAGTAGAACTTGGCAAAAAAGAAGAGATAGCTAAAGAGCTATTCTTCTTAGAGTATGCTGGTGACAATTTGGCTAAGGAGCCAGTATTGTCTGCGTATGAAGTTTTGGCTAAAGAGCCAAATTTTGGTGAAATACACGCTGGAACAGATTTGGCTAAGGTGCCAGTGCTGTCAGCGTGACTTTTGAATTTAGAAATACACGCCGGAACAGATTTGGCTAAGGAGCCAGTGCTGCCAGCGTGACTTTTGGGATTGAGATTGCACGTTGGAACAGGCTTGGCTAAGGAACCAGTGTTGCTAGCGTGACTTTCGGAATTGAAATTGCACGCTGGAACAGGCTTGGCTAAGGAGCCAGTACTGCCAGCATGACTTTTGACTGCTGTCGTCTTCGAGCACACAAGAGTGTGCGTGCTTGCAGTAGAGTCCTTGCCAGTGTTAGGAGTAGGCACTGTGGCAGAAACTTCACCATTGGTTGCCAACAGAGTCTTAGGGACGTAGACAGATCGTCTTTTCGACTTGGCAGTGGTGATGGAGGCTAAAGTGGGCTTGCCACCCTTAGCCCGCTGCATTTTTTCGTAGGCGAGTTGATCGAACTGGATCGATATCACCTTCTTCGTTGAGCCGACTGACGAAGTGTCGCATTGAGTTGTTGCCATCTCAGAAGAGGAGATGGTTTTTTCCAGCAGAGTCGCCAATTTATTTTCCATAAATAAATTCACTTTATTTATTGTGTTTCTGGGAAAATTACAACTGTAGGAATCCGATCTAGAAGACGATCGCTTTATCCCTTAGACGATGCGAATAAGAAAAGCTCTCAAAAATGCAACAACAATTTAGATATCTATGTATCTGTACAATGAATGAGAAAAGAACTCTATTTATAGAGTCAAAAATAACTGAAAAAGATAACTATCTTCACAACCTGTGCATAGTTAAAAATCATGCAGGATTTAACATACGCAAGGTTATGAGCAGTTACTGGACGTAGCCTGTAACTGTTGGATACATGGCAATCATGCATGAGTCGTATGCAAGTTACAGGACACGCAGGTGAGAGATCGGTGGCATGGCTGCCACGTACTCCAATTTGATGAAATCTACGCAGACTTGGGTATGAAAGCTTCAAAATCCACGCAAACTTGGGGCAGAAAGCTTCAGAATCCATGCAGACTTGGGGCAAAAAGCTTCAGAATCCACGCAGACTTGGGGCAAAAAGCTTCAGAATTCACGTAGACTTGGTGCAGAAAGCTTCAAAATACACGCAAGCTTGAGGAAGGAACATAGAAGTTCGAAATACACGCAGACTTGAGTCAGAACTGCTAGCTGTCTTGATTCGATGTGCCTCGACTGACACAAAATCTCTGACATTGATTGTCTTTTGTCAGTTGCACTAAATGACAATAAGCTCTTTTGGTACGCCAACTTGATGAAGGCTGATTCTTGTTGAAGAAGATTTCAAAAATCACGCAATAGTCGGCTGTGATCTCTCGAGTTCCGTGCATACGTGGCATACGAGAAGACATTTTTTAACTGTCGTGCTGTCAGTCATAATGACACTCTGACAAATAATGAGTTGTCTCTGCGTGTATTTGAGAAAATATTGTCTGTCTAGATCAACTCAGCGTGACTTTTAGACATTGTCCTGATCAACTCAGCGTGACTTTTAGACTTTGTTCTGATCAACTCAGCGTGACTTTCATTTTTTAGGCCTACAGGAAGGAGTAAATGATTTTGGCCTCCACTCTTTGCGAGCCTTCATTGTGCGGGTGCGCTTCTGGACCGGGCCAGCGCTTCCTTCGGAGAGCATTTCTTCGAACGCCTGTTGGTCGAAGCGGACGACCATCTTCTGTTGTGTGGAGCCAAGTTTGGCTGCATCCGATTGCGTCACCAACTGCTCGGCCGTGGAGAAGTTTGTCCCCAGCAGAGTCGTCATCGTATTTGCCATGAAATATAAAAGTACAGAACAATTATCGGAGGATCAGACTTTTACTTCATGTTACAAACTCGCTTGTACAAAGAAAGCCTAGGGATGAAAACCTAGGTACAACAATCTAAGTACAATTGTTTATTTTAGATTCTGGGGGGTGACAATAGAGGCTCGGGAAAGCGACGGCAGCTCTGCCTTACTCCTTGGACGTTCGGTATGCAGCCTTGGCTCCAGAAGATTGCTTGGCGTTGGAAGAAATGCTCTCTTTGCTTTCTCTGCTTCTCCTCTCCAAGTATTCTGGTGCTCTCTCTATATATGTACTCTCCTCTGTATCTCTCTGCCTGTGTCTCCTTTTGCAAAGGAATGGCATCCTGCTATTTATAGGAATGAGATGTGATCATTAGGGTTGCAAATGATTGCTTCTTGGAGATGGCGGCGGCCTGTGGATTGGTCAATCTAGGCCATTCGTTTTGATTATGACGAATCTGGACCATTAAGTATAGATTATACCAAATCTCATCAGCAATTAATACTGATTGGAATAAATCTTCCTCATAATGATCTTCTGATGTCTGCGAATAAATTTGATTTATTCTCCTGCCACGTATCCTAGATTATTGAGATTTGACCCAATCTCTGATCGCAATAAATCTGGGAGATTGATCGGCTTAGAACACGTGTCCTAGGAGCCACTGGGGGGATCTGAACCGCATGACGATTGAGTCACATATGATTTTGGGCCGCATAAGGTTAGGGCCACGTGTCATGGCTGCTCGGGTAGTGGCTTCCCCCCTTCGAACCCCTGAACCGCATGGAGATGATCATTGCGAGCCGCATATGGATGCATCCGCCTTGGCCGCATGGAAATGGTCCTCTTGAACCGCATGGGAAGGCCTCCGCTTGAGCCGCATGAGGCTGTCTCGGCCTGAGCCGCATGGAGCGGCTTCATTCTGAACCGCATGGGAAGTCTTCGCTCGAGCCGCATATGATCGTCCACGTGATCAAGGCCACGTGGCATTTTATGGATCTCGGGGGATTTGTGTCAGAGATCTTTTTCTCTTCCCTAGGGGGCTGTCATTATGACAGGGCCATAATTACTTCTTTTGTATCAGAGCTGTCACTTTTTCAGAATTGTCAGCCGTCACAGTAATTAATGCAGCATGGGTCGAAGGGGAGCGCTGTTATGCTACGTGTCTTCTGAGCCGCATGAAATATTTCAGACCACATAGTTCCTGAGCCGCATAGTCCTTCTGTGCCGCATAGACTGTCTGAGCCGCATGGGGTTCCCTGGCCGCATGGGTCATTTTCTTTAATATTTTCTATGCTTCTACACTTATGTGTGTATACGTGAATTTCATATATTGGAGTAGTCTGTATATACATACAGCTGACATGTTACATATTCCTAGTACTATATATTTTGGGACTGGTGCATTACACTTCCTCTCGTTCACTTCCTTCTCTCTATCTTGACTCTCTCTCTCTCTCCAGTCTCTTCTTCTTCCCTCTCATCTGAACACTCTTTCACTTTTCCTCTGTGTGTGTGTGTGTGTTTGTATATATATATATATATATATATATATATATATATATATATATATATATATACACACATTTAATAGAATATTTACAATGGGCTTTTAGCCCTATATTATTAGTCAATGGGCTTCTAGCCCTACATTATTTGTTTAAATGATTTAATTGGGCTATAAGCCCTACAACATATGAAATAAATCTAAATTGGGCTTCGAGACCTACATGACAAATCTATTGGTCTTTGGGCCCTAAGTGATTAGTTGTTTTAGTTATTGGGCTTTAAGCCCTACATGCTAATTTACATGTTTTATTTAAATAGGCTTTGGCCCTACAATAATAAAATATAATAATTGAGTCTAGCCTGAATAAAGAATTATATGAAATTATTTCTTAGATTTAGGCTCTATATGTCTTAATGGGTTCGACCCTAAAATGAATAGTCAATATGGTCTAATTATTAGCCTAAGACTATTCGAAAATTATTTTGTTGTAATCTGTGGGCTTTGGGCCTTAAATAAATTATTTTGGTCTAATAGTTTTGGCTTATGATTAATATTAAAAATATAGCCTTTAATATATCTAATTATCATCCTTGGATTAAATACCTTCGTCATTAATCAAATCATGATCATGACTAATTTAAATGGTTCCTATTCTTTGACCATGGACTTCTATTTCGACCTCGATAATCGTGTTGATTCCCAAATCTAGACTTCAATACATCAAACTGGACTATTCGGATTATTCTGAACTCAATGATGCAGTCTGTTTCATCCTTTTCGGACCATCTTGTGGCGTATAGCATCTGTACCTATTTCGTGCCGATATGTTCGTGTTGCACACGTAAAGTCCAACTAATTGAGGCAAGTACTTACAATGATTACTTTTATTTTCTGATGCTCGATTTTATGATTTAGGTATGCATTTCGTGTTTCATGCCACACTGATTACACGTAATTAGTGCTTGCGGATTCTACTCATGTTTATCATGTTTCGTGATCTTCATGATTATCGTCATTATCATGATTATCATGTTTATCGTGCTTACCATGTTATATATTTCATGCCGTGACTTGCATCCTTGATTACTAATTGTCATGACCTGCACCCCAAAGAGGGGCACGAGCACGTGGTTACGTCCAGCCTACGCCGCAGAATCGGCGGTAGAACGCTGTATATAGGGTCTGTAAATACTACGACTAAAACAGATAAATGTACCTGTACAGTTATATACACTCCGAATGGAGGTGACATAGCAATACAGTCTCAATCACATAATCAAAGCTAAGGTAGATAGCATGAAAAGAGATATGATAGATAAAACAGGAAACGAGTCCAAAATCCACACGTCAGAGCTAACACAACATCCAGAGTCTCAGATAATATAAGTATAAGATACTACAAACTGAAAATGTACTAGCTGGCTCGCAGGCCAGGCAAACCTAACTAACTAGGCTACTCAGGGTGAGCAAAGTCCAGTGGCTCTACCAATAAGCCACAGTCTAAATCTAGTCCATCAGACTCAACCCCATAGTAGGTCGGGCAGTCAGTCTCAGAGTCATTTGTAAAATTTGTCAACGGTATCCTGTCAGAAAAATGAGCAAGTACAAAACACCAACAGCAGTTCCATATGAATTGAGAAATACTATAAGAGACAGTAATAATGAAATACAAGACAAAAGATATATGCGACTTGGGAACCATTTGAAAGCCGAGTTACAACCCTTGAACCAAACAAGGACCGGAGTTGTAACCCTTCTTTCAAACAGAACTTAGTCACAAATTATGGTACAGTATGAAGGGCAGGTAGAGCATGTGAGAAATGAATCATAGCATAGTGAAAGTACAGTAAGTAAAGCTGAACTGGAATATAAGATATGACAATAAATATAAAAAAGGTGATTTGAATTATTAGAGCGATATGTGATCGGCTAGGGAAGCAAGAGATAGTTATCCACTTGGCCCGGCAATCCGCGGTGTACTCAACGAAGAGTCATGCCGTCCAACCTGGATAACTGGTAATAGGGTGTCTGCTACACCCTACGTGAGGTGAGGGTGGCGCTAGCAATGTATAGTTACAGGAAGGCTTGATCACATAACCCCTAATAATTCCCCCATCCCCGAATAGTATCACGGATCCGGACATGGCACGTCATGACACGGGGTTCAAGAGCAGGGGGCCAGCCTACTCCCAAATCAGTATCTATATAAATACATGAACACAGGAATATCACATACTCATATACCATGAGAGTCTAGGAATAACATCTCATGACAGGATCCGACGTATACTAGTCCGTGAACCGTCGTGTCAGGAATCAAGTAAAACACTACGACTGAATCGGATATAGTAGATATCAAGACAATGAAAACTATCAGTGAATGTACTCGCCTGTGGTCCTGAGCTGATAGGGTGAACAGACGCTCAGAGATGATCACAGACCTAAAATAAGATACTATGAGTCAAACAGGGCTTAACACTGAAAAAGGAAACTAATATAATCCATAAATGCAAGTCTAAGTCAATACTAGGTCAATCTAGGTCAAACTGAGTCATACTAGGTCATACTGGTTCATACTAGGTCATACTAGGTCACTGGAAGTCAATCCAAGTCAAACTAGGTCGATCGGGATCAACGGTTGACTTACAGTTGACTTTTGGTCAAAAAGTCAACTCTGGTCAACAAACTGATAGCCAGCGGTTTCATTTGTGAGGAGCAACATCCCGATTGGGTCGCCAATATAGTACCCGTCCTCAAGAAGAATGGGAAGATTCGAATCTGCATCGACTTCCGCAATCTGAACGAGGCATGCCCCAAAGATGAATTCCCCCTTCCCATCACAGACATCATGATCGACAATACCTGCGACTTCGAACGTATGTCATTCATGGATGGCTTCTCGGGGTATAACCAAATCAAAATGTCTCCTGACGATAAAAAGCATACATCATTCCGAACATCGATTGGCACGTACTGCTACACAGTCATGCCTTTCGGTTTAAAGAATGCTGGCGCCACATATCAAAGAGCCATGAGCATCATTTTCAGAGAGCACTTACGCAAGATGGTGGAGTGCTATATTGACGACATAGCCGTTAAGAGCCGTAGCAAGGGAGACCATCTGCAGGATCTAAGCACGATATTCGACCTAATACGAGCGCATAATTTGAAAATGAACCCTACGAAGTCCTTTCTGGGCGTATCCAGCGGGAAGTTCTTGGGCTTCATCGTCACTGCAAAGGATATCCATGTAGACCCTGAGAAGACAAAGGCAATCATGGAGATGGGTCCCTCGAGAAATCTCCGCGAACTCAGAGGCCTCCAAGGAAGGCTAGCTTATATCAGGAGGTTCATTTCTAACCTCTCCGGACGATGCCGACCGTTCACGCACCTCATGAAGAAAGGAGTCTCATTCGTATGGGACGAGGAATGTCAACATGCTTTTGACAGCGTCAAAGAATATTTGTCAAATCCTCCAGTTTTGGTGGCTCCGGTTCCTGGAAAACCATTCCTGCTCTATGTACGAGCAATGGAACACTCCCTCGGGGCTCTGCTGGCACAGAACAACGACGCAGGCCATGAACAGGCCATATATTACCTCAGTCGAATGATGATTGGGCCAGAGCACCGATACACCGCTGTGGAAAATGAATGCCTCGCCGTGGTGTTCGCCATTCAGAAAACACGACACTATGTCACCGGACAAACGATACATGTGATCTCACGAGTCAACCCTCTCAGAGTCCTCATGACTAAACCAGGGGCACTCAGCTCTCGTCTCGCTATATGGGCAATATTGCTGTCCCCTTATCATATGATCTTCGTCCCACAAAAGGCAGTCAAAGGTCAAGCCCTGGCAGACTTCTTAGCAGCCCACCTGGGCTCGGAGTCCTCCTGGATATATAAAGAGATCCCAGATGAGGTCGCCGACTCGCATACAACCTTCCACGAGAATATATGGCGAATGTTCTTCGACGGTGCTTCGAGGACCGGACCCAAAGGCAATATAGTCGTCGGAGTCGGGGTAGTGCTAATCTCTCCTTCCGGATTGGTGATTAACCGCGCTTATTCTCTCACCGAGCCCTGCTCTAACAATGTGGCCGAGTACAACGCTCTGGTCATTGGCCTCCAACTTGCAAGAGAGCTGGGGGTAGAATACCTTGAAGTATATGACGATTTCCAGCTAATCGTCAATCAGATCCGGGGCTCATACGAAGTCCGCAACGAAGACATGATCCCTTATCACCAAATAGCGATTGACATCATCTCGTCGTTCAAGGGGTTCTTCATCGAACATGTCCCCAGACTCCGAAATATCGAAGTAGATGCCTTAGCCGGTCTTGCCGCTTCCCTAGCAGTTTCGAATTATGATCGCCAATCAGTGGATGTGATAGGCCACGAACTGGTCTGTCCCAAAAACAATGTACAATTCGTGGCGAGTTATTCCGCACAGATGATCGAGGATGCCCCAGATTGGAGACAACCATTCATCGACTTCGTCGTCTACGACATCCTGCCCGAGAATCCAAAGGAAGCCACTTCCATCAGACGACGTTCTCTCAGATTCTTCTACGATACAGAGACAAAAATGCTGTATCGCCGCTCCTACGATGGATTACTTCTTCGGTGTTTGTCAAACGCAGAAGCCAAAGAAGCCGTACGAGAAGCTCATGACGGTGTCTGCGGGGCCCATCAGCTGGGCCCTAAATTGCAAGACCGCCTCCGCCGAATGGGCTACTACTGGCCCACAATGGTGGCAGATGCAATAGACTATGCAAGAAAATACAAAGCCTGCCAAGTCCACGCGGACTTCATTCACCAACCATCCGAGTTTCTACATCCGACAGTGGCGTCATGGCCATTCGAAGCATGGGGAATAGATATCATTGGTCCAATCACCCAACCTTCATCCCGAGGACATCGCTTCATACTTGCGATCACTGATTACTTCTTCAAATGGGCGGAAGCTATCTCACTCGCAGAAGTTAAGACTCCAAACGTGATCAACTTCCTTAAGCATCATGTCATCTACCATTTCGGACTACCATGAAAGATCATCCATGATAATGGTCCACAGTTTGCAAGCCACGTATTCTATCGGTTCTGCGATAAGTACCGTATTCATAATGTCGCTTCAACACCATACAACCCGGCAGCGAACGGGTTGGCAGAGGCATTTAACAAAATAATCATCAAACTCCTCAAGAAGTTTGTCTCCTCCAACAAACGTGACTGGAACGAGAAGCTCGGCGAATGCTTATGGGCTTATCGTACCACGGTCCGAATAGCCACTGGGAATACACCATTCTCCCTGGTATACGGAAGTGAGGCAGTCCTCCCCTTGGAGACCCAGATCCCCTCACTACGTGTCGTCCTCACACATCAATTGACAACCGACGACAGCCACCGGCGTCGCCTACAGGAATTGGAGGCACTAGATGAAAAGCGCCTCTTAGCTCAGCAACGAATTGAGCTATACCAAGCACGTATCTCTGGAGCTTTCAACAAGAAGGTTAAAATCAGAACATTCCAGGTGGGCGATCTCGTCTTGGCAGTCCGGAGGCCGATGGTCATGACTCACAAGACCGCCGGCAAATTCCAGCCAAAGTGGGAAGGCCCGTTTATCATTGAGACAATATTCTCCAACGGTGCTTACCGCCTCGCAAAGCAAAACGGAGACTTGCTCATGTTGTCCGTTAACGGCAAGTTCCTGAAGAAATATTATGTCAAAATGACATTCTCTCCAAAATCTTCGAGTCATGTACCCGCTGGTACCGCTGAATTCACATCTACAATATTTCAGATTATCGAGTCATGTACCCGCTGGTGCCGCTGAACTCACGCTTTCTCAATATTCTAAATTACCGAGTTATGTACCCGCTGGTGCCTCTGAACTCACATTCCGGTCACTCTTTCAGATAGTAAGTCACATATTATTATACCTCTGAACTTTCTTCCTGGGAGAGATCCTCCCTCATGATCCACTACCCGCGTTCCCAGTGCACAAAAAGGGTAATCGATCTACAAATCTCCGAAACGACCATGTCCTCATTACCTCTGAGTCATTTTCACTTCCATCAAAAAATAAACCGCCCCCTCGCATAGAACTTCCATGTTCTCCGACCTCTGAGTCGTTCTATGTACCCCCTCTTCATTGAGCCCACTCCTGCCAAGTCCTCATTACCTCTGAGTGGGAAGGCTCCGTCGAAGAAACCTTCATGCTTGCCATATCCACATTACCTCTGAGCAAGTATGTCGGTCTCCTTTTAACCTATTATCTGTACCCACAACCGGAGTATGACAAGGATAATAGGTCCACAAATGTCCTCTGTTGACTACAAATGCTCGCTATTGACCACGAATAACTTCTGTGAAGTCTTTTCTGCCATGTTCTCATTACCTCTGAGCAGAAAGATTTCACGGTAAAACCTTCATGCTTGCCATGTCCTCATAACCTCTGAGCAAGTATGTTGGTTTCCTTTAATCCCATTATCCATACCCTAGACCAGGGTACGCCAAGGATAATGGGTCCACAAATATTCTTTTGCTAAGCTTCTTAGCATAAATCCACCACCTCACCATGCCCCGGGAGCCCAGCTGCTCTACGACATTCTTTTTCCTAACACCGTGAACGTCCATGACCACTTTGCCACGGCTGTTCCGGACATCCTGTCCAAACTTGTTATCCGTATCTAAAACCAAGGTACGCCTAGGATAACAGGTCCACAAATAATCCCCCAGCAAGTCCAGCTCCACGGACACCACAAGTACAAGAAGGAGAAGATGAGTTGAAACATGCTCATTTATTCAAAATTCTAAATGCTACATTATCTGTGATCACATCCCTTACAAAAAGAAAAGAAATAAAAAAAAAGAGCAAAAGAAAACAGAAAACCGATCACTGCTCCGGGACACATAACACCCTGAGACGGTCCGTCAGCAAAGCAATCGACTGCTCAAACCTCTGGAAGGCTCGATGCTCCGCCTCGTGGGTCAGCACCGCCTCGTCCTCCAGATGAGCGTGAGCTTGCCAGTTGTCCTCAAATTTCTTAAAGGCCCGCTCCAGGTTATCAGAAGATCGGGAAACCTTCTCGGCCTCCCGAACGATTGACTCCTGTTTCGCCTGAGCAGCCTCCAGCTCTGACTCTAAGAAGGCCAATTCCCTCTGGAGTGCGAGGATCCGCTCCTTCGTATCAACGATTCCACGAGAAGCAGACTCTTCCCGAGCACGACAAGCCTGACTCCGATGACCCAGCCTGTCATACGAAGCAGAGAACTTGTCAAGGTCTCCCCGTACAACTGGCCCAGCAGTATCTCGAGCAAGCTTGATCTTATCCCGAGCAGCAATGAGGAAAGCCCCGCTCCCGCTCAATCGCAGCAGGCAAGCCCGCTTGTCGTATCGCCAGTAGTTGGGTCACAAGCTGATCAGCCTCTGTCAGCTTAGGCTCCAGGACTGCAGCCAACCCCGTCCCGCTAGGAAGGGACTTCAAGGTTGCAATCTGGCCCCGAGCACACAGCAGAGACAGAGTAAAAGGGGTCCCCCATTCTACAGCAGCGTCTACACCCCTCTTCAAGTGGCGATAGAAGCTGTCAACCACATCCTGTGTCACCTCGTCCAGAGCTTCCGAAGAAGCCGGTGTCAACGGAAGTGTAGCCGGCAATACTGAAGAAGATGCAACCGAATCTGCCGCTGCTGCCACAAGAGAAGCCAGCTCCATATGAAAGGACGCTTGAACAGCGGCCAACTCTTCTTCGGCAGCCTGCAGAATTTGAATGCTCGGTAGGGTCGAGAGGTCAGTCTCCGGAACCGTATAATTTGCAAAGGATGAGGTGGAGACTATCGCCAGCTCTATTCCTATCTGCTCGGGGCTGGCGGGAGGCCCCTCGATATGAGAAGAAAGAACGCTCCTTTCTCCCAGGTCACGGCAGGACGAGCCTTCCCCAAGAACATCCACGGCGGGAAGTAAAGGGTCAGAACCTGCAGGGCCAAGGCAACCATGAATCGATTTGACCCGGAGGATATGTTGATAGAGCAAATAAGCCCCCTCACTAGTCAATATTTGGCTTATCTTACCAGTTGAGGAGTGTGGAGGCCGAGGTTCGCCTGCAGCCACCGCAGCCTCTTTACCAACAGCCTCCGAGTCAGATATAATAGACTCCTCCACCCTTGCATCCTCGGGAGGAGATGCACCGAGATCGGCGTCGCCTTGCTGAAGCTCAGCGGTCTCGGAGACAGGCCCAAGGAAACCTTCATCATCCTGGGCCGAGGCTTCAGCAACCTGGGAGCTCCCAGCCGCCGCTGAGAGAGCCCCCGCAAAAAGGACCGTAACACACACGCCGCTAATCAAAGCAGCAAGGGCCGGATCAACTCCAGGGGCAGTAGACATTTCAGGAAAGTCTGGTTCATCAGACGGCTACAAAGAAAGGTGATTAAGTCATATCTTCGAGAGAAAAGAAAACTACAACAAAGAGGTGGCTCTGACTTACCTCCGGAACATCGTCTACATCCTCACCCTTCTCCATAATAAGTAGCCTACGGGGTCCGATCGTCGCTCTCTTTACAGAAAAAGCTACTCCTTCGCCAGTAGACTCACGCCTGCCTCGCTTACGAGAGGGACCAGACACGACATGCGGTAGTTCTACCTGTACTACCTCCGGCACAGAGGGCAATTGGTCCACCGCTTCATCGAAAACAACCGACGGTTGATCCATCATCATCTCACCTGCCATGACGGGAGGCTGACCCGCCATTGCCTCGTCACCCGAAGAAAGAGAGTCCTCGTCGCCCCGCTCGTTGTCTCCCTCAATTGTGTCGAAGGATTCGGAATCGGGCGTAGGAACTCTATTCGCCCCTTTCTTCTTTGCCCTCGGCACCATAGCCTTCTCCACCAGGCGAGTGCCCACAATGAAGCTAGTCCTTGAGTCAAAATCGAGGGAAGGAGGATTTGCCGTCACATGATAAAAGGCCGCCATATGCAGGATTTCTCTATCACGTTTGCGGCAGGGACCAAGAAGCTAGTCCGAGTATGACAAGTGTCATAGTAGCTCCATGCCCTAATACCGTCGAAAATGCTACCTTCAAATCCCAGGTGAGAACTAGGACGCCCGAGGAATAACTGACTGTACCCAAATTGATGGGCAAACCTACTGGGCAAGTAGGGCTCCAAGTACACAGTGTTGCGATTCCGGTAAACTAAATGCGTCGGACGAATGTTACGCAGCCAAAAAAGCATCTTTTTAGGTAAGAAATGAGGAGGTCCGACACCATCAACATGAACACTCCTCACTTTTTGATCAGTGAAACGGTGAACGGACACGAAAAAATTATACCCGTCCACCCTCGCCAGCATCCTCTGACACGTCGGCATAGTACTACATTCCCAAGGCTGATGGTAATACCTGAAAAGAAAAGCATCGTCATTCGTAACGCCATCTCCCGTCCCAGGTCTCATCAAAGACTGATAATCCAGCAACAGCCATCCCAGCAAGTAATGATAAGGCAGTTCTATACGTTCAAAGTCCATTGCCACGTCACGAGCAATGACCTTGGACGAGAAGGCGCGGAGACCATGCTGAATATTGCACACCATGAAAGGAAGAAGAGCCAGCCTGACCCCAAAGGCCAACTTTACGGCAGGAAGAATGAAGTGGCGACTGATCCTCTCGATAGAACCTGCCCCTCCTGAGACCACGCAATTGCGCAGCCATACCATTAAAAACCCGGCCAAGAGTGCCTTCTCTGACAGCCGCCGGGTACTATAATAAAAGTAGCTGAAGGAGTCAATCTGACTCCCAAACCTGTCACTTTTAGACTTCGACCTCCTAGCGGTCGACACCAAGTCCTCTACTTCCCTGGGAGTTTGACGATCTCGGGAAGTAACCCGGCCAGCCGCACTGAATTTAAAAAGGTACGAGACCCAAGATTTAGTATGGGGAGAGTCCCCTTCCGAGCTGTCATTTTTCTGGATAGCCGTTCGGTGACAGGTGCTATGATGGCACAATAGTTCTTGATACACGACGACGAAACCGGGGAATCGTCGGTCCAAATCCTGGAGCTTCTCATTCGTCAGAGTATACGCTTCGAAGGGCTCGTCCCCCCAGGGGAGCTTGGAGACAGCATACATCTCGTGAAGAGCGAGCCCCAATTCCCCAACAGGGGTGAAGAAAGTCCCTGTCCGATGATTGTACATCTCCAGAAGTACCATGAACAGTGGTTTATTAACGGGCAACCCATGGCTGGTACCCCGGATAGTGTCATAAAGGTTAACTTCCCGTAAAAATTCTTCGTATTTCCGTAGAATCCATGAGGTCAGGTTAGCCCACGGGGGAATGGGGTGTAACCAGCTCGGCAGTACCAACCTGCCAACAGGATAGGACCCTTTGCGAGCAAGCTGGCTCAGGAAGGTATCAGCCTGAGAGAATGAAAAGTAAGGACCGGGGGTGTTGATGAAGGTACCCGAAACTAACCCCATCACGGACCGACTGGCCGGATCTTTGATCACGTGCACTGACCCAGTGGTTTTGTTATAACAGATTTTACCAACAAACATCCCCGGTCGGGTTGGAGTGAGGGTGTCCGGCATCTGCCTATCCAGAACGATCATATTGAACCACGCGAAAGGGAAATGGCGCTTCATAATGGGGATGTGAATCGGCATCCCGTCCAGGTCAAAATCCCAACTCTCGAAAACATCCAGCACTCGGGAGTTTTCTATAATCAACGCATCTCCAAAAAGGAAAACCGGTTTCAGATACTTCCTATCAGACTTCCCGGAGCTCATCATGTCACCAAGGAATTGGAAAGATGAACCCTAATAGCATTCAGTCGCTCCAAAGGTTCATCAACAAGTAGCTGTTCGGACACTTGACGAACTAAATTATCCCGATGCACGCCCGAGATGAACTGACGCGAGCCAACCATAAGTTCCCCCGTAGGATTTACTGGCAGATTCACTGAAGAAAAAAGTAAAAGAAACAAGTCAAAAAGATAGCAAAAACACAAAACTATGTGATGCTTATGCGGCTTAGCTCAACATAGCCTCATGCGGTTCAATTTAAAAGAGTTCATATAGGTCAGCCCGAATGAGCTTATGCGACTCAATTTGAAAGAGCCCATGCGGTTCAGTTCAGAAAAGCTTATACGGATTCGGCTCGAAAGGAACTTATGCGGCTCAGTACGGATGAGCTTATGCGATTCGAAAGGAGCATATGCGGATATGGTCCGATTCTAATAAGCTTATATGATTCAGTTTGAAACAGGCTTATGCGGTCCAGCGCGGATAAGCTTATGCGGTCCAGTTCAAATAATCTTATGCGGTTCAGTTCGAAATATGCTTATACGGCTCAGTTTGAAAGAGTTCATGCGGCCCAGATGGGCTTATGTGGCCCTGATGATGAAGTAGTTATACAAACAACTTTCATGCGGCTCAGGCCTGGGTCATATCCCATGCGGTCCGAATATGAGTCGGACACACAGCATACTTGGAAATATAGGCTCGTGCATAAAATATGCGGCGTAGCCATGGCAGTTCATATTGATGGTCCTACCAGCAATAGGTGGGTGAACGTCGGAGTAAAAAACAGGCACGCCAGCCGTCGGAGGAGCCGCCACGTTCGCCGCCGCAGTCGATGAAGACACGGCCTTTTTGCCCTTCGCCGCCGCAGAAGATGACGCGGCCTTCTTGCCCGTAGCAGCAGCAGTCTTCTTGGGAGCCATTGCCGATCGCTGATAGGAGAAGACGAAGAAGAAGTCGGCAACGAAGAGTTTGAGCAAAAGAGAGAAGGTAAAGAAACCCTCAAAGAATAAACTTACTCATATTTATAGGCGAAGGAGGCTCAAAAAATCAAAACAAACATCTCGATCTACGCGCCGCCTAAAAGAATAAACCGCTTCGGTCAAAACAAAACTGACCCTTGGGATCCTCCCCCAAGAGGCGGCGAATCAAGGGCATTTAATGCAGAAGATTTGCACACGTGGCTAAGATACGTGGCAAAAAGTTTATGCGGTCTCACAGCTCATACGGCCAGATAAACCTATGCGGCTGAACCATCTATGCGGTCAACAAAGGCCATGCTTCTTATTCAAAGTATTTCAATTTTGCAAATTGAAAACTTTGAAGGGGGTCTTGTAGAAGCATGGAAAATATCAGAACGATGATCTATGCGGCTCAGAACAGGAGAACCCCATGCGACTCATACAGGAGCAGTCCTATGCGGTTCAGAGAGACTCTTAGTCTCATGCGGCTCGGACAGGAGAGTCCATACGGCTTACATAGGGACAGTCCTGCGGTTCAAAGAGTCCCCCAGCCGCATGTGGTTCAAAAGTACATACGGCTCACGGAGATATACGGCTCAATGCAACGTGTACCCATGAAGACCCCTTCACACAGCTGGCCATCGAGCAGTCTGCCTATTTAATTCTCTGACATGATTTGACAGCTGACGGCTCTGACATAAAGTATCATAATGGCCCTGCCATAATGACAGACTCTTAGAAAATAGGAGAAAATCTTTGACGAGATTCGAGATTGACACGTGGCTACTTCCATGCGGCTCCAGCGAAGAACAGCTTCATGCGGCTGGCAAGGATCGTCTTCCTGCGGCTCATCAAAAAGCCGTCCCATGCGGCTCGCAATTACTACACTTATACGGTTCACCAAGAAATCATCTCAAGAGGGGCACGAGCACGTGGTTACGTCCAGCCTACGTCGCAGAATCGGCGATAGAACGCTGTATATAGGGTCTGTAAATACTATAACTAAAACAGATAAATGTACCTGTACAGTTATATACACTCCGAATGGAGGTGACATAGCAATACAGTCTCAATCACATAATCAAAGCTAAGGTAGATAGCATGAAAAGAGATATGATAGATAAAACAGGAAACGAGTCGAAAATCCACACGTCAGAGCTAACACAACATCCAGTCTCAGTCAATATAAGTATAAGATACTACAAACTGAAAATGTACTAGCTGGCTCGCAGGCCAGGCAAACCTAACTAACTAGGCTACTCAGGGTGAGCAAAGTCTAGTGGCTCTACCAATAAGCTACGGTCTAAATCTAGTCCATCAGACTCAACCCCATAGTAGGTCGGGCAGTCAGTCTCAGAGTCATCTGTAAAATTTGTCAACGGTATCCTGTCAGGAAAATGAGCAAGTACAAAACACCAACAACAGTTCCATATGAATTGAGAAATACTATAAGAGACAGTAATAATGAAATATAAGACAAAATATATATGCGACTTGGGAACCATTTGAAAGCCGAGTTACAACCCTTAAACCAAACAAGGACCGGAGTTGTAACCCTTCTTTCAAACAGAACTTAGTCACAAATCATGGTACAGTATGAAGGACAGGTAGAGCATGTGAGAAATGAATCATAGCATGGTGAAAGTACAGTAAGTAAAGCTGAATTGGAATATAAGATATGACAATAAATGTAAAAAGGTGATTTGAATTATTAGAGCGATGTGTGATCGGCTAGGGAAGCAAGAGATGGTTATCCACTTGGCCCGGCAATCCACGGTATACTCAACGGAGAGTCATGCCGTCCAACTTGGATAACTGGTAATGGGGTATCTGCTACACCCTATGTGAGGTGAGGGTGGCGCTAGAAATGTATAGTTACAGGAAGGCTTGATCACATAATCCCTAATAATTCCCCCATTCCCGAATAGTATCACGGATCCGGACATGGCACGTCATGACACGGGGTTCAAGAGCAGGGGGCCAGTCCACTCCCAAATCAGTGTCTATATAAGTACAAGAACACAGGAACATCACATACTCATATACCAAGAGAGTCTAGGAATAACATCTCATGCAGGATCCGACGTATACTAGTCCGTAAACCGTCGTGTCAGGAATCAAGTAAAACACTACGACTGAATCGGATATAGTAGATATCAAGATAATGAAAACTATCAGTGAATGTACTCGCCTGTGGTCCTGAGCTGATAGGGTGAACAGACGCTCAGAGATGATCACAGACCTAAAATAAGATACTATGAGTCAAACAGGGCTTAACACTGAAAAAAGAAACTAATATAATCCATGAATGCAAGTCTAAGTCAATACTAGGTTAATCTAGGTCAAACTGAGTCATACTAGGTCATACTGGTTCATACTAGGTCATACTAGGTCACTGAAAGTCAATCCAAGTCAAACTAGGTCGATCGGGATCAACGGTTGACTTACAGTTGACTTTTAGTCAAAAAGTCAACTCTGGTCAACTCTGATCAACTCTAGGTCAACCCTCGGTCAAACTAGTCTAATGTTGACTAACTGTTGACTTTCAGTCAACTGGTCAACTCTGGGTTGGTTTCGGTCAAATCGGGTCGCTTAAAGGCTAAGTTTGACTCTCGGTTGACTTTTGTTGACTTTTGGTCAAAAAGGTCAACCGACGTCAAAACTAGTCTTTGAGTACCATATTTGATCATTACCAACCACGGGAATCAAGTTCTAACCCTATCTTAGGCTTCTAACACAAATATCCTATTTCTAGGCAAAACTAGTATTTACCCTTCTAAGGTAAATTCCGATACTTTGCCCAATTCTAAGGAAACCCCGCAAATATCCATGGTACTAGCCTAGGCTCCTTAGGGTAGCTAGATATCAACCCATCTAAGGTTTACCTACCAAGAAATTTGGGTATCCTAGGTATCTAAGCTATGTTAGGATACGGGGTATAGATTTACCCTATTACCTTATCTATATCATGAATTTACCCTCAACACTCTCACACTCAACCACACACAACCATCTCACATGATACCACACTCTATTAGGCTTTTCCTATAGGTTTCCTATTGATTTAGACATAGGCTAACCTATGGGCCACTTAAATACACTCATAGGCTCTCTCTCACACACACAAACTCACAAAACACACTCACACACAAGGCTAATATTTGGAATGATATGTGGCATGTGTGGACTGAATAATGACAGGTTTTGTAGGGGTTTATGGGGCAGTAATATAGGGTATTTAGGACAGCAATGTGGGGCTATCTAGGGGGCTAATATGTGAAGCAATGTGGACAGCCATCTAGTGAATTTTTGGACTGTTAAAGGGGCTTGGGGACAGCTACTAGGATGGTTGTTACATGTTGTTTTAGGACAGCAGTAATATGGTTTTTGTATGGACTGATATGAGGCAATGTGGGGACAACCATTGCTGGAAATGGGGGACTGAAATAGTGTGTTAAATGGGACTGTAAAGGAGACTCATATGGCTGTCAATAGGACAGCCATATGGGCTTGCTAAAGGCTGAAAGGTTGGGCATTGGGAGGACTGATTTGTGGGACAACACCTATAGGGCCAAAATCTGGACTGAAAATAGGGAATTGGGGACAACCACTATATGGTGAAACCTGGACTGAATGAAGAGCAACAAAGGACAGCCATATAATGGCTAAGAACTTGACAGACCTGGAGGTAAGGGGATGGCCATCAATGGCTAAAACCTGGACTGCTTGGCTGTCCTGTGCAGTCCAAGGGGACAGCTAGGTTTGGGTTAGACAGTGGTTCCCCCCTTCTATTCATTCACACACTCACAATATCTCATATCCTCTCACATTCCCTTCTCCACATTTAACCAATCACCACACGTACACTAACATTCACACATACACTCCTTCCTTGCCACAGGCCGACCACTGTAGCCTCTCCCCCATCCAACACAATGTACACACCACATTCCCAAATATATATATCCAACATATATAAACCACACTATATATAAATACATATATATATATATATATATATATATATATATATATATATATATATATATATATATATATATATAATGTGATGATATATATATATATATATTAACAATAAGATACATTATGATACATAGGAGAAATCATTCCTAACACATGTAAAAATCTGGAATACAAATTAGAACAATAATAAAACAATACACAAAAGATTTTATAAGTGTCCAAGGAGGGTTTTCTCCATTAGGACACGATCCTACTCCTAGGACACCTCTACAAATGTCCAAATAGATACGAAATGGACACCAATGGGCACCAAACCAAGGGGGGTCATTCCTATATGTCAAAATGAATCTAATGCATGAGAGAAATGAGAGAGAAAAAGGATTTATACCTCCCGGTGATTCGATTCGATCCCGAAATGCCACCGACACGTAGGAATCCCAAACGGACATGAACAAGCTCTGAATCCTCTCAAACTTGAGGAGCCCCTTCCTTGGATAGAATGGAGAAGGAAGGATGAAGGTTTGGTGAAGAAATGGAAGGATTTGGGGATAATTTGATTAGGGTTTGCTCTCAAATCAATTTGGGGAAGAACAAGAGAGAGAATAGAGAATGGATAATGAAGTGGCTAAGTCCCTATCCAAACATGTCATGGCCGGCCACTATAGACTATTTTGTCCTATATGGGAAAGGTCCAAAAGCCCCTCTCTAGCCTATTTGCTAATACAATGGTAAGGGGTTAAGTCGGGGGTAGTTTAGTCAATCCAAAATCACTAATCTCAATCAACACTAACCAAAATAATTTAGTCTATTCACTAACTAAAATATCTAACATGTGGGCCATGGCTAACTAGTGTGTGGGCCCGCTAAGGTCAACACTACCCCGGGTCCCCGAAATAAGTGAAAACAAGTCGGAATGAGTCAAAATTCGAACCCGATTCAAATAACCCCAAAATAATACAAATAATAAATAAATAATTTCAAAATAATTTTTTTAAAGTGGAAAATTATAAAAATACCCCTATTTCTGGAAACTAGGGGTGACACTAATAAGGGGGAATACATTAGTATATATGTTATCAAACCCATAGTCTATATTTTTCGTATTTTATGTTGACCGTGATAGACTGTGATAGACGGTGGATAAAGTAGACCGTGGATTATAGTTGGATCATACACAACCGATCACGTATAGAAAGGGGTATCTCCAAAACACTTAGTTTGTTGCTAGACTTATTTAGTTCCATATATTTGGTGTCACATGCCATGTTTACTCATAGTTTATGTTTCTTAATTCTCTTCTTGTTTACTAGTCTTAATAGTGTATCATATTTGTACTTGCTCCAGTCCTGACTAGATAACATTTTTAGGAGATGCTATGTCCCATATTTTTGTACTTCATGATGATGCTAGTTGAGACATATCTTAATGTACCATTGACCGTGAGTTGGCCTCTTGAGAGCTCTAGGCCATTATTCTCTATTTTAGACATTCTCTATTTTAGATTTATGTTTTAATTTGGATTCGACTTCAATACATCCTTGTTATGTGTAATCATTTATGGATTTTGGATGGTTTAGTGTTATTATTATTCTTATTTATTCACATCTTCCTTTGCATTTTGTGATCGGGTACATGTTGATATTGTGGAATTTTGAATATTGAGATATTATCTAGTGAAGACTAAACATTGTTCTACCAACGATACTGCGGTGTAGGATGGACGTGCCTTACACGCTCGTGCCCTAACATCTGAGTGTGAGTCATGATATATTTTTATGGTGGCCCGTTCTGTTCAAATATCACAAATAGTGTAATATCATGGTAGCCCCTAAGATTAGTCGTACTGCTACGAGCCTACAATATGATATGATGGATGTAATTATAGAATGAAAAGTACTCAATCACATATTAGTATCTCTTGATAGCTTCTAGGGATGACCCTTCAGAATCTTACTTTGAACACCGTTTAAACTTATTTTCACTTGCTTTTGCTCTCCCCCACTTTTGAGTACATGTCCATTGCCAAATCCAATTCTTGCATATAGATGAGTTTTGTGGACTCTAGAAGGGACAAAGGAGTGGAAGTTGAACTCCTAACCATTCAAATTGAGAGGAGAAAAGAAAAATTAGTCGAATCTTATACATGAAGGATTATGATTATTTCAAGGTTATCTGAAATTGGGCCAATATACTACATCGAGGTTTGAGGACTTAATGAAATAAGGTTGAGTAATAAATAGGAAATAACAAATGAATACGAAGAAACAAAATAAGGATTGCCTAAATTAGGTTAGGGATGATTAGTAAATGAGGATTATAATATGAAGATTGAGGACAATATTGTGGACTTGTGTCAAAGAAAATATTAAAGAGGAAGTTTGTATAATTTAAGGTGGCAAAAGCCATTAAAAAAGATGTTTAATTGCGTTTCCTGCTTAAGTAGCTAAGATAATGACACGAGATACAATTATTCTACAAGAAATGTAATTTCAAATTATAAAGAATAATTTAGACAAAAGTGTAAGGATTAGATTCCATCATTAGATTATGAATACCTTGAGGATTTGCCAAAACCAAAAGGGCCATGCAAGACTTGGATCAATTACCGATATATGAGATTTAAGAATAATTTCGAACCATGGTTTCATGATTTACAAGTGATTGCTATCAAAGTGATTTTAAGCATCATGATCGATATTAAAGGTTGCTTAAAATAGAATAAAGGATGCTTTTGAAACTAAAATTTTATGATCTCATTTTTAAAGAGTTAAGACACAGTTAACATTATTTTAAGATTGATGGAAAATTTTGATATTGGAAGACTCTAGCTAATTTGGTAAATGGAGACGTGAAAATGTTTAAAATCTAGAAAAGTTTATGTGGCTTGGTAGAAACCATGGTTGATGATATTGTAGATGGGGTAGCAACTTGATAAAGAACTTTTAAAAGATGACGACTATGCGTTAAATTCACCAATAGTTGATAATTAGTGACGTGGAGTCACTTAGAGGATATAATGAGTAAGATTTGGTTATTAAAACAAAAGTGAACACCTTGGGGTCAAATTTTTTGAATTTGTTTACTATTGTCACGTGGCAGAAAAGGGAAGGGCAAAAACTTCATTATGACCGAGTGAACAATAGAAAATTTCTATTATCATTTTTTCTTCCACTTGATAGCTCTATTCTAATTACATCCATCAAATTGCCTCATATCTAAAAGTCTGTTAGCTAAGTCTTGATTATCTTTGAATCTTATTATCTTCTTATCTTTGGGATAATAGCCGAGGAAAGTATTATAATCATCAAGCTCTGGAATGAAAAATTTGTTATCATTTGGTAGTTTTAGTCAAATTTTGAGTAACTTGGATATTGAGATATAATTAGTGGAAGAAAGGTAGACTAAGAATGGAAACAAAATCAAGAGACTACTAGTATCATTGAATTTTGAAAATGGTTATATTTGAAAAATATTTCAAGTATGGAAAATTTTTTTATAAAGAGAGAATGTGGAAGATTTCAAGAAAGAATAATGGTGAATGGTGAGAAATTATTCAGGATTATATTCTTAAAACTGATATTCAAGGACAAATTGGTTTTGAGGAATCTGGATATTTGAGGTTATAAATCCTTGAGATAATCAAATATTGAATTAAGGCTAAGGCATTGACTCGAGGAACCTAAATATATGAAACATAGGTTATCAATATATGTGGTGATGATATGAGATTGAATAAAGAATAAGTAAACGAATGGCAAAAATTAGTAGAACGCATAATTATTGAACTACCGGGAATTGAGAATTTTTTGTTGAAAGTTTCAAAATTTTAAGTTTAATGTACAAGATTAAATGATGGATATGTAGAGGTTAAATTTTGAAAGAGGAATACAATTTTGATTATAATGGTGACATGAATGCATTTGAACCATGATGAAGAACTTTATAGGAAGATTTTGGATTCAATCCAAAATAAGATGGTGGAATTTGAACTTTATGATTGAGTAATAATAGACCATGAAAATAAGGAAAGTAAAAAGATTGAGGAATTACATACCGAAATATAATTAAGGAGTGGTACCCTTGGAATAGTGATCAGACATACCTTATAGTAGTTGTAGAAGATTGAGTTGATTACCATGTCTTTTCCCTCTGCAAATCCTATCTCTTGACTTTTCCATCCTTAAAGTGCTTTGATTTTCCTATCTTTTAAATCACCCCTTGATTTCCAATATTAATAAATTTCGATCCTATTTGATTGTGACTAAATAATTTTGACCATGTTTTGATTCTATCATCGATCGTGCCAGTATGACTTAATCGTGCGTAAATAATTTTGATTTTGAGTGGTCATGCCAAATCATATTATTTTTGTATTTGATCGTGCCTAGGTGATATTGACTATATTCTTGAACATAATTCCATTCTATTTCTGATCATGCCAATTTTAAATTTCGAGGACGAAATATTTTTTTAAGGAGGATAGATTTGTACCCCTTAAGATCACATTTCTAAATTTTTCCTTGAATTTATAAATTTTTTTTCGAAATTGTTCCTAAACTTTAAATCATGAATTACGAATTATTGTTTAGTTAATTGTTCTAAATATATTTTATAGTCTTAGTTGGCCATAGGCTTTGGGCTTATATGTTTATTTTGGGCTTCCTAAATTACTTGATTTATGTAGCAATCATATGAGACTTGTAATGTATAATTTCATTTGGGCTTCAAATAGTTTTGGCTTAAATAGCCTAATAATCAAAATTAACATGGATGGACTTTTTATTTATATATCGGCTTCAGCCCATAAAATATAAATTTTAACTATATAAATTACTATTGGGATATATTTAAATTATATATGAAAATATTTTGGCTTGTTATATAATATAATGGATCATTTGGGATTGATTTATTTATTGGACGAATTTTTCCATGGAAGAACTTCCTAGAAGTTTCCTTCACATGCTTGGGAGCTAGCCCTTCACTTATGTATAGTGGGTTGTTTCCATTCCTCAACTATCTCCATCCCATTCCATATGTTTGTGCATCGTGTCTGTGTCCACCAATTTCATTTTCGTTTTTATAACAATTATATTCACTCTATCCTCCGTGTCCGATATGCCGCACACATCTCAAAATTATACACAAATTACAATCCTCTGCTTCGCCACGACCACCACCTACTCCTCTCTGACTCTTCTCCGTCCACCACGATCCTCAATCCTACTGTCGCTGATTTTGCCGCCGTCATCCTTAGCCGAACCGTCGGTCGATCGCAACCGTACTTGCCTCCATCCACGACCATTAATATCACCCAAACAACCCCTGCCACTCCTGAAATACCCTGCCTCGACCACCACCAAACACCATATCACCACAAGCGACCACCATCTCATTCCCAGTCCCGGCATACCAACCCCTACCTAACCCACCATCATCGTGCCGGTGCCCTCAGAACAACCATCGACGTCCAGACACAACCAGCCCCGACGTCTCTCATCCCTGACCGCCTCCCGATCACCTCTGTTATCGCATCCAGATCTGTCCCATCGCAGCACCCGTCAATATCCAACGGAGCAGCCCTAGCCTCTGCGTCGGTGAGCAGTACTAGATCCCACGAACGCCCCTATATTCCAGCCAGATCTGGCCTCCACCGCCACCTAGCCATGCCCCTTGGATCCGCAGACCCCTAAAGACACCATCGCCACCTCGGCTCTCTGGTATTTAGACTCGACACCGGCCTCTGTCACACTCCAGTTCCAAAATACATAAAAACTTAGGACGAGACGATACCAGCTATACGATCTGGAATAAGTTCTAATTTAATGTACTTACCTAGATGTACTATGCTGTGAAAGAATACTAATCATACGCTATCATATCAATGTCTCAATCCACATATAAGTAAAAAGATAAGAATAAACAACATGTAATATTGTCGGTCGCCCTATAATACACATGTTCGAGTAAACTTGAAGAAAAGTGAGTTTGCAAAACTAGACTATAACAAAAGATAATACGCAAAAGAAGGATAATAGACTAGAAACATGTAACTCCATAATTTCATCCGATGACTGCGGTAGACCAATTTGGTTGTCCCATATGCCTACTTATGATCCTTCTCGTCCATTGCCAATGCACATATCGTGTCTACAACTGAACATCTCGTAACTATAGCCAAGTCAAATCTAGATTAGAACTATCTATTACTATGCATTACACAGTCACACATGTTTCTTGCACCGATGGCTAGTCGACTGCATAAGCTTTGGTCAAACATGTTCTCATCCTCACTCTCAACGTCGTGTAATAACTCGTGTCAGGGTCTGGGTACTATACAATAGCTCCATAACTTTGGGTGGGTTTACTAGTAGCTAAGTCAACTCAAACCAACGTCGACGGCTTCGTCGACTGCACCCGAGGCATTCTCGGATGCACCATTCACTACAACTAGAATAGGGATCCATGACAATATTACTGAAGTTTAATACAGTAAAAATAAAGCAATGTCTGGATCCCCAAGAAGGAAGAGCCGTGATCCGAATCCCTGGCCAAGTTTTAGATAACTAGAATAGGGATACATGACAACTTAAGTAATAATATAAATGTATCATTTATGCATAACATATTATTATTCAATACACATACGATATGGCATTAGACTGTCACATCTAACAAGGAAAAACTAGATGCTAAAGACAAGTTTTAGATAATTAGAATCAACAGAAAGTCACCTAACCTTATAGTCTTCCAATCCTCATCAACTCCAAATATTCATATAAACTAAGTCACATGTGTCTATTAAATCTCTCTTCCATGCATAAGTGCTAAGTGTTGCACCTATTAGGTTTTCCTCGCATCGGTGTGTCATAGGATTATTTCTAATGGTTCT
Source organism: Iris pallida (assembly GCA_029216955.1). Lineage (NCBI taxonomy): Eukaryota > Viridiplantae > Streptophyta > Magnoliopsida > Asparagales > Iridaceae > Iris > Iris pallida. The sequence goes on along the minus strand of JANAVB010004998.1, from coordinate 11,512,779 downwards.
CTAATAATAAGGTCATGTCATGCCTATTAACCTTAGAGTTTTATACTTAAAATTTATAACTAACTAAATTATATAAGTATTCTAACTCATGTGTCCTAAATATAAATTTTGGTAAGGCATTGGGACAAACTACAACTATATCTCATGTGTATCCAAACTATGTTCATCAACACAACCTATAGCCTAATCTTAGAATAAAATTTATAAAATATAATATTAACATTTAAAATTCAGAAACTAATATTTATAAAATAAATATATAAGTCATATTTACCTAAAGTCAAATGTCATAATTCTAGCCAACTCTAGATGTCGATTCTAGGTCGTTCGATACTAAATTAAGGCCAAATTGTACCAACCTTTACACCCTTAAAAACATTTTTAAGATATAATAAATAAATTATATGTATATCATTATTTTACGGGTATTTATAATGGAACAATATTGGCACAAACCTATATAAATTTTGGGTCCAAGAATCTAGCATAACTAGCCATTTCTAGGTTCCAAATGTCACTTTCGATGTCACGTACTTGAGCATAAAAAATTTCAAATATAAAAAAATTTATGTATTTAAATAGGTTTTTAATTAATAAACAAAGGTTAAACATGTATAAATATGTTAGGCATAGTTCCATGGTCATACTATACATAAAATTTAACCAAACTAGACAAATTTTAAAGCACAACACACTAAAACCCAAATCTAAATTCATAATTTACATGCTGTGTTTCAGACTTAAAAGCCCAATTTTTTACATAAAAAAATTCATGGTTTCCATAGTTCAGTACATGGGTTAAAGAGTTCTCGAGTTTGTCACAAATTTTGGCAAGGTGAACATGCATATTTCGTTCACAATCAACGTAAAATTGACATGCATCAAATTCATTTAAGAATTTCGTATCACGTGAAAACCATATAAAAAAGTAACTATTTCTCAGATGATTAGGGTTTCTACCTATGTCACAACATGTCAAGGAGGTCCTAGAACTAGTTTATAAGTTTCTGGTATGGGATTTGATAGGGTACTTACTTGGTACGGGATTGGACTCCAACGAATCCAACCAAAGTTCAATTCTGTCCACTTGGATGGTGAGGAAGGTTTGGAAGGGAAGACAATGTCCTACGGCCTTGAAACTCCTTCACAAGCTAGGTAAGACAATCCGGACTTGCTCCTCTGTGGCTTTTCTCTTCGAATGGTCGTCATGAGGCTCCGAAGTGCTAATTTTTTTTAGCCAGCACTGCCTATGCAAACCGCCAGAAAATGGTTGTTCTAGGGATGAAAATAAAGTGAAAATGGTTGGAAAAGAGAAAGGAAAGGAGGTATAGGCTATGGGAGAGGTTGGGGGGAAGTGGCCTTGAAAATTGAGTAGTGGATTTGGTAGTTTTGTTAACCACCAAAGGGTGGGCTGACCCTACAAATCTGCCAGCTTAAGCAAGAAATGCTTGTTGTACCTATTTGTTTAGGTGCCTAAAATTGAGTCTAAGACCCTCATTTTAAGGTTAACTAACCCCCTTTGGGTTAGGTTTTGTTTGGTATATATTTGGTTAGGTTTGGTTTAGTGTACATTTGGTTAATTTATTTGGACTAAAATCCATTATATACACCACCCAATCACCAATAATAATATGTGGACTGACCTAAGTATATGCTGCTGTCCACTAACCATTTGAGTCCAATAACTTGGTCTGAGCCCACTAGGATTTATTTAAGTCTTCTATATGTTAGGATCAAGTTGGGGTACCTTGGGCACTTGGGTTGAGCTATTTTAGTGCACCGGTAAACTAGTGTAGCTCACTATAACAATTTTTTTAAAGAAAATATCCAGTTAATTTATGGGTGTTTAGGGAGTGTGTAGGGGTCCTATTTAGTGGGACACAAGCTACATGAGTGCTCTAGATTTAGTCTAGGTCATAAAGTACCTTTGAGTCTCGAGTCAAAGTTGTGTCTCCAATTTCGATTAGAACTGACATAGGTATTTGACCTACTTTGAACTATGGTTTATACGTGAATGTTGTGTTATAAAAATGAAGCACAATAAAACGTATTTGAGTGGGACATAAATGATATAAATGTAAAGGAGCTCGACTAGGTCATGTATGCAAATTTTATTGGGAGAAAATAACTAGTATTGTGCTACTTATAGTAAGACTACGAGAAAAGGGTATATAAGTCAATTAATAAAGCAATGCATATTAACAATTAACTATTAACTCAATTAATAAAATGAAACCCTAATACTAGACTATATATTTTTAGAGGAGTTTACAATCTATCCACCTTAAAAAAGTTTGTCCTCAAAATTAAACTAAAGCATGATATACATGGTAAGAAAATTAATCTCGGAAGGAATCCAATACAACTAGTCATATCAAATTTGTCCAAGGAATAGGGAAGGGAACATGGTTACCAATGGAATCCTAGTTGACGCCACGGCTTTAGAGTTAGGGTATACTTAGTTTGAGACACTACCCAACTTATAGGAATTAAGTTGGCAGTGAAAACTCTAGTGATAATCCTACTTGCAAGGTTCATGGGAAAGCCTAATTCGTAGGGGAGATACGAGAACATTAGTTATTTATGAGGTAGTTACAAACTTTCAAAGGAAATCTAGGTGTTATCATAATGCTATTAGTTAGAAGCTCTATAATTTTTTTTACGAATTCTACCACTCCTATATAGATCACGCTTTCAACAAGGCAGCAGGAATTAGCTTGGTCGGTCTTAACTGAGGTGAGGTGGTATATAGAGTTCTGATCATCACATGACATTGATGACGAGGAAACAAAACTGAGAGAATCACAAAAAAAATGAGTTTGCAGGCCAAGATAAGGGCAAATTTTGATGAGTTCAAAGAGTAATTTCACATGATTGGATTGCAAATATACAAGAATTAGGGGAGGAATAAGATCTTCTTAATCGCTTAATCAGAATGATTTGTATTGCCAAATCACAAAGCTATGATTGCGATCATAAGATAGGTAATCACAAAAATGAAAGGATAGTGGTATGGTCGATAATGAAACTATAACTTCTGGTTATTAGAATAATCTTAGTTTCCTAATGAACAAATGTACTAAAGAAATTGCACACCAACTCATACTATGATATAGCATATTTATCATGGTTTTCTATTATAACATTTGATTCCTAAGAATGCGACTAGCAAAACTTAAGCCAGAATCTAACATATATAATCTTAAAACTAATATATCTTATCTCCTCTTAGTAGTTCGCTCAATTTCTCAAATGTAGCTTCCATCAACAGTGTTGAGAACATAATCTACCAAGTTTTATTTTCTCCTCGATCCTTGAAATTTTAGTAGCATTTAACTTCTGGTATTCCCTGTTCATAATACCACTTCACTTCCAATTTTTTTACTATCCTTCTTTTGCAACTGAAACCTTAGATTCCAATTATTAATTGTTAAGTGCTAGCCCAATGATTATACCATATTTTTTTGAATATGGCTAATCAATTAAGTTTAGTATAATTATGTTACTAATATTCATGCAATCACTATCATGTTGCTACTTAAGCTTAGTATTGTTCTACTTTAAATTTATCATATTGCTATACTGCTTTGTTCGCTTAACATGTACCTACAGACAAGCAGAGCATGATCAAAACAGAACATATATAATAAAGAGTTGATGACGGGCTAAAGACGACGTTATATAAAAGGTTTCTCTGAAATGCCCAATGACCTATTCGGGGCCTTGTACTTAGGGGTTCCGTTGCCCGATCAGTGGATAGGGGTTGAGGGGGCAGCACCTCCCGTTGGGGTTCGGGGGCAAAGCCCTAGAAAGATATTCAAATTTCTATATCTGTTTATCTTTGGAGGACTGCCGTCAAAGGAAAGGCTATCATGGTATAAAGGAAGAAGACGAGTCAGCCATGCTTGCAAGATTCATTTGGACATCTATATGCGACTCAAGTTTATCTTTCTTCTGTAAATTTAGACTTTATTGAGTCTAGGACATGTACATCGAGTTGCACTTGGTACATAAAGTCTAATCAAATATAAACCCAACCTGTCCACTCAAACAACCTATAAGCCCATCTGCAAAAAGCCCACCCCATTCAAACCAAAACCATTCTAAGACAATAACTATACCGTATTTGGTAACCGAAGTAGGACCGAGATCTGGCTGAACTCGGTATTGGCAATCCTGGAAAATCTAGACAGTTGTGAAATCTCATATATTGTGGTTTATAATGTTCAAAAAAATTCAAATATCCATCAAAACTCTGTCCGACTCGGTCCACAAAAAGACTATAAATAGAGATAGATTTTCATATTCTTACTCTCCTCTCTTAATCTTTCTATCCTATAGTGAGTATAATCAAGAGCTTCTTTCCATTTCCAAGATCGACCCCATCAACCTTCCAGTTCCAAGTGCGATCTCGGTTCGAAATCTAAAAAAAGTTGTAAAAGCTTAGTTTATAAAAGCTTCTCTCTGCTGAAGAAGTCGCGAGTCCTTCGGATTAAAGCTCATGGCTGTGAAGTCGTTGTGCTCTTCGGATCAAAGCATAAGGTGTAAGAAGTTGCAAGTACTTTGAATTGAAAGCTTGTATTTCACTATTGTGACTATAGTTAATTCAACTTCGAGCAACAGTTCTTGGGCTTGGACTAGTCCTTTCAGAGAGAAACTAGGATAAAATCTCCGTATTTGTGTTTTCTCTCTTTACCCTACTGCTTATATATTTGCTTCACACACTCGCACACAGAGGTTTGTTGTTAACTTTATATTAGTGCGTAATTCTTTTAAGTGCTAATTATTGGATAAATTATTCCACTGCAACCTATTCACCCTAGGGGTGTCAACGAATGCTTATCAGATACAAATAGACAATATCCGTATCTGTACTCGATTTTTTTTATAATATCCGAATCTGATCTAATATCCGAACGGATCTCTTTTGACACTTCGAATTCGTATCCGTATAGTTTAATGGAAATCCGATAATATATGATCTGATTAGTTAAAAATATTCAAATGTTATTATTCAAATATCTGAAATCCGAAATAATAAAAATTTAGTTATTATCCAAATATCCGAAAACCAAATTAGATCTATTTTAGCCCTTTCATCTTCTGTTAAAATTTTTAAAAATGCTCAATTGACTTGCTCCACATATTGCTCCATTTGAGTCCTTTTATCTTCTGTTGAAAGTTCCAAGAATGCTCAATTTGAGTCAACCATATATATATATATATATATATATATATATATATATATATATATATATATATATATATATATATATATATTGCTCTACATATTTGAGCACTTCCATCTTCTGTTGTAAATTGTAATTAAAATATATTATTATTATATAAAAATTATATTATAAAATAGAGGTAAAAAAGTAATAATTTAGTTGATTTATGTAAAAGCCAGTTAAGAATAAAATTCTTTAATCTTCTCTTGTAATTAATATATATTATATATATATTATACTATAATATATATATAATTTTGGATATCTGAATTCGATATTCGAATCTGATATCCGAAATTTGCAATTTAAAGTCGGATAATATATTAGCAAATTCGAATACCTTAATATCCGAATTCATATCCGAAAAAGATAATATCCGAAAAATATTCAGATATCCGAATCTGATATCCGAAATTTCGAATAATATCCGAAAGTTCATATACGGAATTAGACCAGATTTAAATTTTTTACTATCCATTGACAGGTCGTCTACTTCACCCATACTAGTGTTGTCTAAACGTTCCTTCAATTGGTATCAGAGTGGTGCACTTTATATAGGAATTATTTCTCATACCAATTGCTCCTTCAATTGGTATGAGAGCACGATATCTTATTACCTGATTAACATCCCTAGAGTTATACCAACTATTTGGATCTATCCAAACCAACAATGGTGAAGGACAGTCAACAAATAGGCCACCCCTATTTGACGGTACCAACTACACGTACTGGAATACACGTACGAGCTTTTATTTAAAATCTCTTAATTTTGATTTATGGTTATGTGTCACTAATGGCTACAAGAAGATTGACAAAGGAGATGATGATTATACTAAAGAGGAGAAGAAAGTAGCAAGCTATGATGCAAAGGCAATATATCTTCACCACTACTAAAATATTGGTAATTAGAGATGGAAATATCCGTCGCTAAATTCTATATTTTCGTCGCTAATGTAATTTACCAACGGATTACCGACCGAAATAGGACGTTGATAACTATAACTTCGCTATGATAATTCTGTCGGCAAACCGTCGCCATAGCGACTGCTTACCGACGGAATACCGACTCATCATAGCGACAGATTGGCAACGAATATAAACCACCGACAAACGCGACGATAACTTAGCGACGGAATACCGACAAGTTTGTGAGAAAAAATAATAAATTTTCCAGAAGCTTAGCGACGAAAATTTTTGTCGCTGACTCGTCTGGTACGCTTTTGGTATCAAATAGAAGGTCAATGGCAGAAATGTCTATCGCTAATTCGTCGCTAACCTGAAAATATTTCCAAAACTCCGTTGCTAATTAGTCGATAGTTAGTCGCTAGCCTACAAATTTTCCAGATTTTCGTCGCTATTCCGTCGCTAGGTAGTCGCTAAACTTCTTATTATTGCCAGACTAAATTGTTCCAGTTTTGCTCAAACCCGTGAATAGATACAAATACCAACATAACCCCAATATACATTATAGTCAAATGATATACATTAAATATAACCCCAATATATACAAAAATTAACCCAAGAACCAATATATACATTAAATTGAACTCCAATTGCCTATCCAAATAACTCCAATAGATACAAACTCTTCCAGCAGTAGTAATATAGTACATATACACAAATGTGTTCAATAATACAGAAACTCATCGATCAAACTCCTCAATCAAATCCAAACTCCCTAAATTAAGTTTATGAACATCGTCAAATACAACCAAAAAATAAACAAAAAACAAACTGATGGTGGAGGAGGTGGCAGAGGCATAGCCGACCGTTCACATGCATATAACTGCCCCAGGACCAAAGTGACGATCCGCTGTACGTCCTGGACAGGAACGTCTGGAAGAGTCCACGACACGATAAGGGGTGCTGTGGTCGGAGGAGGAGCCGGTGTAGTAGGCGTTGTGGTCGGAGGAGCAGTTATTGTCGGAGGTACTGAGGTCGAAGCTAGAGCCGGTGTAGTGGCAGCAGGAATCAGACCTGTTGTGCTTAGAACTCCACTCATCTGGGTCACCTGACCCTGTAGGCCCACCAAAATTTGTGTAATCTGCCACAAAGTGTAGGTGTCGGCAATATCGTCGGTCTGTGCATCTACATGTGGAGTTGGAGGTGGTGGAGATAGAGGAGCTCTGGAATAAATGGATGACTGTAATGCCAACGATCTGGTACTATACATGCTGTCCCATTTCCCTCAACCGACCGCTTGCATCCATAAGTCGTTCCTCACAGCCGGCGTCGGTGGCTGACTAGTCCCAGCTCCCCCCTCGACTGTCCCTCCCTCACCGATTCGACTCTCTAAAGTCTCATACATCTCATATATTTATATATGTGAATAGATTTAGAGTTAATATTCATATTTTAGTTACTATTAAGTATTGTTTTGGTTACATTCTCATACGTCTCCTAAATTATTCTTTGATTTATAATGCTACTTAGGGTTATGATTTAGAGTTAATATTCATATTAGAGTTCGGAATAACTATTTCGGTAAACTAAATACAGTTAAGTACGTAAAGACAATGAAGAAATGTAATTAGATATAGGACTCGGAAAACTTACATAGGCTTTGGTCGTCCAATCATCTACGAGCTTCCCATCCTTCTTTCGCTTATGGGTACGCTCAAAAACTTTAGAAAAGTCCGCGACGTTCGGGTCTCCGCCTGCCCTGGCGACCTCCTCGTACTATAACAATTAAACATCAATTTATAACTAAATATTAAATTTAAATAATTAAAGAAATAACAAATAAGAATACTCACCAGTCGTCAATAATGCTCAGAAATAGGGATGGATCCACCCGTGTGGTGACCACCGCTAGCACGTGCAGCCTTTACTTTCTCACACTTAGCCTTATAGGCCGGAGTGTCCATCTTCTTCTTCATCTCCTTCCAGAATTCCTCCTTCAATCACTCCTTGCGAAGAGCACTATTTAGTAGAGCCAATGCCTTCTGGTCATTGACCATATCCTTCAACCTCTTACTGGCGACGAACTTGTAGCACTTTTGGATCGCTTGATCTCTGTGCGCCAGCCACTAGTACAACTTCTGTAAATAAGAACAAATAAAAATAAATAAGAAAATATTTAAGAAATGTTGTAAACAAAGACGATATTATTTAGACATACCTCAAGCATCTCGAGCCAAATGAATCATCTATCAAGTTGAATGTCCCCGAAGTTCAAATAGGGACCATGGAATTGACGATACATAACTTGCCCAAATCTTTACCAGCCTGGACAGGAAAGAACCTGGAATAAACAAAACAATATACTATTAGATAATAAATAAAGTATGAATAAATGTGTCTACTAACAATTATATACTTGCGTCATTCCATCGGCCCACAACTCTGGACGAGTGATGTTGGCTGGCCGCTCTGGTAGAGTAGGAGGGTCTGCAAATCCTGGTCGACGTATATACACTCCACGGTCGATCAAAAGGTCGGGATATGGGTTCGCCCCAGTAGGAGCGACAGGTGTAGTCTCTAGCATAGAAGACGGGTCACCAGCACCGGTATGAGTAGATGCTGAAGGAATATCAGGACTAGCTCCGCTGACCGATGAATGAGTGAACAGCGGAGATAAGCCATCCTCCTCATCAACCAAATCGTCCTCGCTAACTCCTCTGCGATCCAAACAATTAATATATCGTGTTCAATGCACATCCAAACAATTAATATATCGTGTTCGATACCAATATATCCAAAGTATCGTGTCCAAGTCCAATGTGCTCGTATCCAAGTCCGATGCATCGTGTTCGATACCAATATATAATGTGCTTGTGTCCAAGTCCAATGTATTATGTCTATACGTGTCCAACACCAAAATCTAAATTTATACTGCCCCCCCAAAATCACAAATACAATAACTTAAAAAAATAGCAATGTGGGATAGGGTTTACCTTCGACGGATGAAAATGGTCTGACCGGAGTAGGAGGAGGGGGCATCTGATTGATGTAGGAGGAAGATGGGGCGTTTGTTCGCTGTAAGGGGGACGGAGAGGGGAGGGCTGTAGGGGACGGAAGGGGGGCTGTAGGGGGTCGACGGAGAGGAGGGAGGCTGTAGGGGGCAGAGGGGGCCGGCGGTTGGGGATCGGCGGAGAGGAGGGATAGTGGAGAGGAGGGGGCTGTAGGGGGGCGGAGGGGGCCTGTCGGAGGGGGCGTAGAGGGGCTGTAGAGGAGGGGGTCGGGAGGAGGATGCCGGAGGACGAAAGGGGGTCAGGAGGAGGAGGACGCCGGAGGAGGAGGTCAGAGGATGAGATTGGTCAGGAAACTTTCGATTCGGGGAAAATTTTTGTTTGGGTAAAAATTTGAAAATGAAGAGGGAGGATGCTGTGTAACTTTTACAGTAGCTCAGCGACAAAATTTTTTGTCGCTAAGTGGTCGCTAGTACATTAGCGACGGACTATCGACGAAATTAGTGGCATTTAGTTATGATGTATTTTACATAATAAATTAGTAGCTACTTAGTCGATAATTCGTCGGTAAATAGCGACCATTTTATTTCCGTCGATAAAATACAGTATTTTGTAGTGTATTGTGCTGTATAAACGAATGAGTTTAATCGCATCTCTATATGCAATACATCTCGTGAGATCTGGAGACTACTGGAAGCTTTCCAGCGACTCATGGAAGCTGCGAAGAAACTGAAGCAAGCTACTCCAAAGAAGGAAAAAGTCATCATAATGCTGCAAGTATGTGCCAAATGGTTTTAAATAAGAAAGCATAAATCTTAGAAAGAAATACAAGTACTTGGTACGAAAGTGAAGCTAGCGATTCAAAAGAAGAAAGTCCTTGACATACTTCAAAGTTATGCTTAATATAAGCGAGGGAAATGATGAGTCATCAGTCAAACAATTTTCTTATGATGAATTATCTAATGCTTTCAATGATTTATTGAAGATTACAAGAAGCTTAGGAATAATTATAAGCATGCTAGAAAAGATATTAAGTCTTATCAGCTTGAGAATGAAAGCTGATAATAAAAAGCTTACTTGTTTTTAGATGAAGTTAGAGACACTTCCTCTTCTGAGATTTTCATACTTCAGCTTAGATTGCATGAGGCACTTGAATGCAATGAGAAAAACACTCAAGAAAAGCTAAGCTTAAGTAGGAATTAAAATCAGTAAAGAAGAAGTATTCTATTGCTTCACGTAGAATTGATGCACTCACTGCTAAACACGATGATCTTATTGAAAGCTCTAAAAATTTAGAGATTAGACTAAAAAATAGGTAGTACAACCTATAACTCAGTCTAACACAAGGCACGTGACTCATCACAAAGTCTCACACAATAGATCATCTATAAAGAAAGCAAGTAATGCTAAAGCTTCACAAAATTACGCTTTCATCTATACACAATCATGGAAGAATGTTCACATCACACATTGCACCTATACACCTATTCATGTTACATATCACTAATGTGGTTTAAAATGACACATATCTAGACAGTGTTATGTTAGAAAACAAGTTGATATGAATTGAGTTCCTAAAGCTAACATATGTGGATCCAAATTTATTTGGATACCAAGGTCTCTACCTAATCATGTAGGTGGAATGCTCTGCATCAAGACGTAGTATCAAGGGAACCATTGGTGATTGCAATGCTACAAAGACCATCTTTCAAGCACTTGCACCAACACAAGTGTGGCCACTTTGATAACATACTAAATATTTTTTCTTAAATGGTTTTATTTATAGAATCTAGCATGTTCTTATTGACGTCTTGCGATTAGCTCTCATTGATATCTTTTAGTTATTTATTGTTTAAATCAACGTAGGATATAATCCTAGCATGACTAGTTATTTAGCATGATTAGTTGTTTTGCTTAAATGATTAGTTCACAATATAGTCTCTTGCTCATATTATTAGTGTGACACATTTATCTATGTATGCTTACTCTAAGTTTTTATCTATGAAGCATGCATACCACTAGTTCATAGGAGCTTAAGTTTATTTTATTTTGAGTTTATGTATTTTTGACTCTCCATCTTTAATATTTTGAAATAGTTACTTCTTTCTGATTTGTCTTAAACATGTCATATTTACTTTAATCGGTATTTTGTGAATATGTATGTTTAGCACAAGTCTTCTTTTACTTGAAAAGTATATACATATACTATTATGTTAATCTTGTGCTTGCATAACATATTCACTATTGATTCTCATATTTTATTTTGATTAACTTCTTATGAATCAATTACACCGTTACCTAATAAAATATATTTATACATATTTTTTATCTTGTGATAATTTTTCAATGCTTATTAAGGATACATGAATGCTTCATATATTGTCATTTATATATTGCTTATATATTTCTTCTATTGATATATATTCTTGTATAAATATCTTTATTGGGGCATATAAGTTCAGCTCAAGTTCTCTATTATTTTGAAAAATATTTAATTATACTCATTATCTTCAAACTTGTGCTTACCTCATACTTTAGATATTGATTACTTTGACCAAACTTGTGTTCTTCTCTTTATTATCTTCTTTCTCAAAGCCTCTTTTAATGATATTTTTTCTGGCGTTTTGGTTGACATTTTGGATACGTAACTCTTATTTAATTTATAATTTTTGAATTATTTCATGTATACCTTTATATATATATATATATATATATATATATATATATAATATATATATATATATATATATATATATATATATATATATTAATTTTTTTGAGATGCCCGACTAACGCACGAGACTTTGTACACGCTCAGTTACATGCCACTTCGGCCAACAACCCATGCCTCCCCTGTTGTTTGATTTTGAGACCGTCCGCCTAGCCAAGGAGGTTATACCTCTTCTCACTGACCATAAGAGCCATATGAGTTCGGTGATTATTTATTTGTTTTATATCTTTAACTTGGGATTTTAAGATAAAATATTTATTAGTGTCTTGTTCATGATTATTTGTGGATGTTCTTTGAAGAATCACATGATTCTTGTGCTTTATCTTGTTTCTAAAATTTACCTCCTTTATTAGTGCACACTTATATTATATATGTATCTCTATAGTGCACTATAAAAACTTTTTTGAAGAATAGTTTTTAGTATCTTGATCATGATATATTTTTCTTTGGGTATTGGTTTTGTTATATTTATTGTTACCCAATAATTTGGTAACATCTGACAATCTGTCTGAGGTACATCTCTGCTAGCTGAGCCGTCGACTGACCAACTCTAAATGGGAGAAAGTGAGCCACTTTCGTAAGCATGTCTATAATAATCCAAATAGCATCTCGACCTGCCGGGGACCTAGGTAATCCAGTCACGAAATCCATGGTTATATGCTCCCACTTCCATTCTGGAATTGGCAAGGGCTGAAGAAGTCCAGCCGGCCTCTAATGTTCAGCTTTAACTTGTTGGCAAACCATACATCGAGAGACAAACCGGGCTATCTCCCTGTCACGACCCGCACCCGCTTTTCGGACGCGAGAGCGTGAGCAAGCCAGTTACGCATCAAGCGGACTCCAGCCCGACTCGAATACGTAAATGCTGTCAAGGCTATGGTATACTACCAAATCATGGCAACCAAATCTATATCTCAATCCACAATAAGAGTATAAAACATGAATGAATACTATGGGTCGTAGTCTGCAGCCCACTAGCATATATGTCCGATAAGACTCTAAAGAAAAATAATAAGAGTCTAAACTGAATCAAGAAACAGGATAACTCACGATGATAAAGAAAAGCACGAGCGGATAATAAACACAATAACGATACCTGAATCCCGTAAGCGTATCATCACGTCTGCCATCCCGAGCTGCTAACTAACTCCACACAATAACTAACCTGAAGAGATCATCAGGTCCTCAGGGGACATAGCAAGACACATAAAAACATGTCTATCTAGCAGTTTATCATGCAATAAAGAAAATACAGAAAATAATGGGAAAAGACCAATCAGTACGAAAATACGACTATACACGACTGGAAGAACCACTACGCCTAAATAAACTGCTGGAGAAGAACAAGAGAACACGATATCACGATGTCAATGGATACCCAATCGAATACTCAAACCCTCGCCCCTAGTGTGGACTCGCAGGTTTGAACAACTACTAGCCCTCGTCCCTAGTGTGGACTCGCAGGCTAGCATCACCCTCATCCCTAGTGTGGACTCGCAGGTGTAAACCATATACTACTAACCCTCGTCCCTAGTGTGGACACGCAGGCTAGCATCACCCTCGTCTCTAGTGTGGACTCGCATGTGTGGACAGATAACTACTAACCCTCGTCCCTAATGTGGACTCGCAGGTTAGCTTAACTACTAACCCTCGCCCCTGATGTGGACTCGCAGGTTAGCTTAACTACTAACCCTCGCCCCTGATGTGGACTCGCAGGTTAGCTTCCAGATTTCGAGACAATGAGGTAAAGCAGTTCCGATATGACTTATTCGTCCTATGACACGATACGACTCAGTCCAAGTTCAAGTGATGACACGACACGACCCAATCACGATACACGAGAAAACCAATCCAATATGAACTACAAAGTTAACTAGGAACAAGAACTATATATATACGTATATCCAATATGAACTACAAAGCTAAATATAAACAAGGCTATATATATACTAGCAGACATGATATACAAATCACATATAAATAATCAACTAGTAAAACTGTATAATAATATAAATATGCATGTAAATAAACTGTAGAGGGAGGCAAGGTATCTTGCCTGGAGGTTGCACGCAGATCCAACAAATATATAATCAACTGG